>JAJQWJ010000001.1:167843360-168443360 GCA_023637945.1 Phaethornis superciliosus | reverse complement strand
GGGCTAGACCTGATCTTTTTTCCACTGGCCATAGCCATAGGTTTTTCTGCAGACCAAGAAATTATGAGTTCAGTTTGATGTCCACAGATGACAGAATAGCTTTGCCAATATGGAGACTTTGGCTTGGTTCCTTGACAGGGAATTTTTAAATATTATCACTTGCAATGAAATTATAACTTGATTGTTTATTTTTTTCTGTATTGTGAATCAATTTGATGGACAAATGCCTATGTGAATACATATTACAATAATATCAAATATAAGTGAGCTAAGGCATAAAGTAAGACTTCAAGACTTACTGAAAAAAGCATTGCTTCTTACTTTAATCTCAATTTTTATGGGTTTGTGTTGACAAAGATAGTTATATATATCCCCAAATCTGGCACAGGTAGAGGATCCATCTGTAACTGAACTCCAGTCAATGTTTCATTTATATGGTGTCAAAATCACCTGGCAAAGAAAGCATCAGAAATAAATACTTTTCCAAGGTGTAGCTTAAAATTTTCTGTACTGTTTGTTCTTGATACTTTTACTTCAAACAATTTTTTTTTAGGCTGTGAGGGCACACAAGTTTTCTATAATTTTTTCAGCTTCTGCTGAATGGGAAATCCTGCCATCCCATCAAAAAACCATGTCATCTGCGTAGCAGACTCTGTGAGGCTGTCTTGAATTTCTTGCTTGCACTTGCATTAAGGTCAAAGAGATTTATTGAAATAAGAAGACTGCACAGAGGAAAACTCTTCAGAATATGCAGAAAAATATCACTACTGAGGAGAGTACTGAAGTGTGTATGTGTACTGAAAATGTGTGTGTACTGAAACGGATGAACAAGAATAAACACCAGGAAGCATGTGGCAGCAGTAGGAAAATATCCCACAGAGAAATAATATGAAATGTCTTAATTAAACTGTTAAAACTGACAAGTGAGAAAGAGAATAAACCTGAAACCAGTTAATTAAACAGTGAGTAGCTGTATTTTAAAAAACTAATGCTAATGAAAATATGGGCCTTTTAAGTACATCTTTGACATTAATGAAAACATTTTAGCATGCAGAACAGCTTGTATTTTAAAAACCTCTTACAGATGATTTTCAAATGTTGCATTGGCCTCCTTTACCTTCACCAGTTTGTCTTTCCTTCCTGTCATTCAAGTTATTTAATGCAATTTGGGTCATAATTCTTTCTTGTTTCTTCCTCTATGTCCCTGTGACTGGTTGTCCCACAAGACAGATGTGCTCATGCTCCCCTATAAAAGGAAAACAGAGCTTAGGAGGACAAACAGCCTGGAAAGCAGGGACTTGGGTTAGAGTTGGTTTAATGTTTGAGCTTTCATTGCTGTGGAATTTGGTTTGTACAATGGTGCTTTGGGACATCTACTACTGAGTTACAAA
Source organism: Phaethornis superciliosus (assembly GCA_023637945.1). Taxonomy (NCBI): domain Eukaryota; kingdom Metazoa; phylum Chordata; class Aves; order Apodiformes; family Trochilidae; genus Phaethornis; species Phaethornis superciliosus. The sequence continues at coordinate 168,441,969 of JAJQWJ010000001.1, read as the reverse complement.
GTAGAACCATTTTCCTAGATAAACTTTCTCAGTTCCAGTGCTTAGGATGTTTCTTTAAAGGTGTAAGAGTTACTGACATTGTTGTCTGAGCTGTCAGGAACTGGAGAAACCATTCTGTAAGCTATTTTTTCTATTTTTCCCAGTCTAAGTTGAAATATTTGTAATTTCCAATAACCTTTAGCAAGTATTTTTTCAGCATCTCTTCAGTTTATTTGCATGGTTGTAAATGCCTGTATTTCCATTTTCAGTGTTTCATCTCCCTCTCTACCTCATCTTCAAAGAATCTGCTCAGGACATGGCAACTTTGAAATATATCCTTTAAAATATATTTGGAATGTTTTACTTTCAGTTTTATCTTCATTCTCTTTTTTAGGTGTTTTCCATCCTTTAAAAAAATAATAATTTCCCTTCTCTTCCAGCTTGCTGATTGATTTATTTGTCTTCTGTATAATAAGCTCAAATGATTTAGTTTCAAATGGGCCATTCTCACTTTCTTTTGGAATCTTATGATTGTTGTATTCACTTCTAAAACATCTGAATCTAAGATGGAAGGAGATTTCCAAACTGTAATTCATAGAAATATGTCCTGCTCTACAGTTCCTGTGTTCGTGCTTGTCTCTGCCTCATACAGCATACACAAGGGACAACTGGGTAATATAACTGGAAGCAGTAGACAGATTTTTTTCTTCACAAAAATTTACTGTTGTACTCAACACATCCAGTACTTTCTGTAATAGCAAAATTAACATTTAATTTAAATTATGCAGAACCCAGTGAAATCTAGAAGCAACCCCCCTCCGCTTGCTAAAACAATGACAATGCAAGTTATTTCTTACTGCTGGTGAGGCAATAAAAGCAATGATGGATTATATTGCAGTGTTTTGCAGATACACAGCATGCATGAAGTATTACAACTATTGTTTTTACTGTTCTGAGTATAGATGACATGTTGTCACTCCTCTTAGCATCCCACTTACTTTAAAAAAGAAAAGTATTTGTGGACAACTTTAATCATTGTGAAACACACAGGGAAAGAGTTCACCCTCCCCCAGCTTTAAGTCTGATTCTGAATCTATAGATCAAGGAAAAATGCTGAGTTTTGTGATGTGGTGGGAAAGAAAATTTATGAAGGTGAAAAATTAACTTTTTGCAGATGAACTCTTTTTTCATTGTCTTCTAGTTTCAGATGTAGCTCTGAAGTCTGAAGACTTTCTTTTTAAATCAGCAATTCAAACATTCTCCCAAAAATGAGTATAAGTGACATTGTTTCCTAGGAGAGATTTTCATTGTTCAGAACAGCCTCTTCAGCAGCTACCAAGCTGGCACCTCTCTGTCAAAACCAAATTTTCAAGTGTGGTACAGGTCCCAGTGGAAAGGAAAGGGGCAGGATAAATTTATCAGGCCTGTCATGGGATTTGCAAATAAAGACCTTTAAAATGATTTAACTTATTAGCCAAGGCAGTGGAGACTATGAAGTGCATCTTTAATTTATTACTTTGATATTATCTCTCAGTGAACAGGAATATATGTCTATGTCATATGAATTTCAGCAAGGTCTTCATCACGCATCCACTGGGAGCTTTCCAGCATTGTAATTTGAATGCAGTTTGTTTTGTCCTTGCCTTTTACTAATCTTCTGGTTTATCAGAAGTGTCAGAGATTATTGTGTGTTGTTCCAGGCAGTTCAGGAGTTTATAAGAGAGCAGAATGTTACCTAATATCCCATAATGCTTCCTCTTTTTAAGACATCAGAAACATGTTTGATGCTTGTCGTTCAGATTCCATCTCTGCATGAGTTGGGGAGGATCTGGGCAACTGTGGTTTTATCCTTGCTCTTCCTTTACTCAGCCAGTGAACTGTGGGAGATAAGACACAGGGTACTGAGTTCAAGAGATGGAGCTTTGGGTGTTCACCATACAGGTCTTCACCATCAGCCCCTCACCCAGCAGATGCCCATGTGTGTCAGGTAGGAGCGATGATAGCCCTGAGCTCTGTGGGATTGCCTCCAAATCCATGCTTAAAGGATATGAATCAATATCTGCTTGCTTCCCTTTAAGATCACTTGGGAAGCAAAGAACAGGATCAGCTAAATGAAACTTGGTCTTATCCTTCCAGGCAGATCAGCCAGCTCAGTAAACAGCTATGCAGGCTGCTGGCAGCTCTGGTGGTGTTCAGCATGACACGTTCAGGTTTAGCTGAAACCTGGAAAGCAGTTTATTCAAAGCAGTTTCCTCTTACTGAAGAGACACTGTCTGCCCTGACTTTCAGCTAGTGAACACTGTGGTGAACAGAGACTGCCTCTGAGCTGAGGACAAGCCCAGAGAGTGCTGGGAAAGGGCAGCTAATCCCCCACTCCCACAAAAAGCATCTCCAGGGAAAATCAATGTCAGTTTGTACAGAGGAGGGAGCTCCTTCAGAGGGCACTGCTCCGAGATCATCTGCACCAGTCAAGGGCATTCACCCTACCTGCCCAGCAAGGTAAAATGGTGAGGATTCAGGAGACAGCCCAGGCTGGGGGGTCTGCACCACATTTCACTGATGATGACCGATGCCTCCACCCAGATAGAGCTTTTGATAGGATAGGTAGTGGCACAGAGCTGTGGGAAATGCCTAAATTTCTTGCACAGGTGGCAAAGCTTTCCACAAAAGGAATGCCCGGGTGGAGGACTTCCTGCAGCAGGTGGCTGAGCTGCAGGAAACAGTGGAAAGGTTGTGTGGCATCGAGGAAGAAGAAAAGGAGATCATAGAATCATAGAATGCTAGAGGTTGGAAGGGATCTCTAGAGATCACCTAGCCCAGCTGCCCCTGTCAAAGCAGGATCACCTCCTTGAACACAAGGGCAGGTTGGGTGGGACTTTGAGAAAGCTGGTCCTGTCCATGCTGGAGGGTTGGAACGAGATGATCTTCAAGATCCTTTCCAACCCAAACCATTCCATGATGTTATGATCACAACTTTACATCTGTTTTATTCCAAAATACCCTGGTGTGCATCTGCCTTCCGTACTTTCCCACAAGAAAAAGTCACGGGGCAACCTTCCTGATAATTTTGGAACAAACATCAATCCATCTGTCAGCAGCTCGGACCAGCACAACAGAATGGAAAGAACAGCATGAAGTGGAAGCAGTATGGCCAAAATAAGTGTTAGTATAAAGGGTATGAGTGGTAGGTACATGCCCATAGAAACATTTTGACATCACTTGCCATCTGAAGCAAGTGTGTTTTTTTCTAAAAGCCATCTGATATTTTGCAAACCAGAGTGGTCATGATGTGAATTCCCATACCAAATTTAGGTCTATCCATTGGCTAAAATAGGATGAATGACAAGGCAGTCTGCACTAGCCATTTTTTACATATTTTGCAGTAAATAGGATGCAGAGGTTCCAAAGTCAGATGCCTGGCTCAGCCAGGTCTGAAAAATGTTCAGCAGAATATTGGTAACCATGGAAATGGAGTAAAGAGAAACTTGCATGTCTTGTGGAAAAGCATTCAGAGACCAGGGTAGCAGCCAGAAGGTCTTCAAAGTCTTTCAAAGGACTAACAAAAACCTATCCAAGCTTTTGTGGTTTGCACATTACAATTGTGCAGCAAGCAAGCACACTGGGAAATGTTGAAACATGACATTCAAATATGTTTTGCATGAACTGGGATGCATGCTTGGGACTGCTGATGCCAGAGACATCACAAAAGGTGATAACTCATAGGAAAATGCCTGACAGCTGTACCCTATGGGTTATCAGCTCCTTTCTAAAGAGCTTATCAGAGAGCACACAAAGTGAAGCTTTGGCTTGGGTATTTCAGAGTCCGACAGCTGGATCTTGCTGGGACTTCTCTGTTGGCAACATGTGATGGTTTGCTGTGGCATGATCTTTGGTCCTGACACCCTGTTGGAATAGAGGACTGTGCATAACAGAGCCTGTATTAAAGGAACACTTTGAAAATATCGGAGCCAGCTGGCATGGAGGGAGAGGCAGAGTCTGGATATTACTATGAATATTCATCCTTTGATGGAGAAGGACCTGGTGGTGATCCCTGTAGAGAAGGCAATAGCCTCCAAAAGATTCATGTGCTCCAAAGAGAAAGCAGACAGCAGCTAATTTAAGCCATTGACTCCTGTAGCTTCCCCAGTGGAAGGATTCTGGACAGCAGGGTATCTTTCTTTAGTCTGACAATATTGATAAACTGTCAAAGCTGGTTCCCAGCAGAGTCCACAGCATGGTGCTGATAACCCCTGGACATGAACAGATCTGCTGTAGTCTGGGAATCCCCAGGACCTCTAGAAACACAGATGTAGGACTCCAACTGTGAATTTCAAAACACAGAGAATTATATGAAAAATAAATGGTAACAGCTTTGTGAGTATAAACAAATGTCTTCTCTGTTTTGTTGTACCAGGTAGCCATGGCTGTGACCCAAGGCAATGCCAGTAAATCAACTCTGAGGCAAGTCTACAGCACCCAAGGCTTCTGCTGTTTTATTTAAACTTTTGCTCTTAACCTGGCTTAGATTCTGCAAAGCACCACCCTGACAGAAGGGTTGTGCTGGAGCTGTGCCATGGAAGGGCACGAGAGGAAGCTGAGGTAGCTCCAAAGATGATGCAAAGCTCTGGGAAACCAAATGTCAGTAACTGTGCTGGGCATGAAGCTGCTGTGATTCTTAAACTTGCTGTTGGCTACATTGGAGAAGGAAATCTCATGTTTTCTGGCTCAGGAGTGACAATGCCTTCCTCTGCTCAGAACAAAAAGACTGCAGGGTTTTCAGAGAAAAATATGAGAGCTTCTGAGGACACAAAACACTCTCTGGTTTTCTCCCAGATGCAAAAGCAAATGGTGTTTGTCCCTTAACATCAACATAGATGTACACAGAAAAGAGTCAAATATGTTGCATTTCCTTTATTCATTGAAAAAACATAGAGATCATGTAATCTACCCATTTCTGCAGAGTCAAAGTGTGGTATCTTGTCCAGAAAGGACAGGGCCAGTCACAAGGACACTCTCCTTGTGAACCCTGAATGTACTGCAGGGTGGGTGTGTGGTCTGAACCTCTCAGAGCCCTTTGTGAAGGAAGGGGTGAAATAATGCTTGGGTTAATTGGAGGTTTCAGTACAGCCACTGCTCTCCCAGGCTGGCTGCATTTAGTCCATATTTTGAAGAAACTGTGGAGGGGAAGAACTTTTCATGAAACTACCTGGCTTAAAGATTTCCAGGTCCTCTCTGGAAATATTTGGACTCCTTTGACAATTAGGAATACCACCTCCTTTTTCTCCTCAGTGGCTCTGTCTGTACAGACAGCTCACTCAAAAAGTAATTATATACACTGTACTACCAAACAATTTGCAGCTCACACCTGGAATTAGGCCTGAACGTGGTTGTACTCAACACTTGTTTGAAACCAGAGGAAGGTCAGATTTGGCCCGTTACTTTTCTACCATGTGAGACAAATATCAAAGGGTGTCTTCCATTAGTGGAGCTAATGGGTTTAGAGCTAATGGCACGGAACAACTTGTGACTGGAAAGATAATGGCCAAAGGAAGTGTTGCAAAGGAAGGGAATAAATGGACAGCCAGTGTGAGGTCAGGTCCAGCCAGTGGGGATAAGATGGTCTGCATATAGGACCTATACATAAAGCCTAGAGACACATAACCTTGTTTAGCTGAGGTGACAGTCAGGTAGTCAATTTTTTTCCTTGGTAGAAGGGATGGGACTGTGGGAAGAATCTTACAGTCAGTCATATTCCAACTTTTGGGTTGTAAGAGACCCTAAAGATCATCTACTTCCAACCTTCCTCCATAGGCAGGAACACCTCTGACTACACCAGGTTGCTCAAAGCCCCATCCAACCAGGCCCTGAACACTTCCAGGGATGGGACATCCACAGCTTCCCTGGACAACCTGTTCCAGTGTTTCAGCAGCCTCACGATAATGAATTTCTTCCTAATCTAAATCTACCCTCTTTCAGTTTGAAACTGTTCCCCTTTGTCCTGTCATTACACATCCTTGCAAAAAGTCCCTCCCCAACCTTCTTGATACTGGAAGGCTGGTACAAGGTCTTTCTGGAGCCTGAAGACAGTGGATGTGGCCAGTGGCACTGGGTGGACATGGAGTCTGAAATGAGCTTTAATTGAATGCAATTTAGTATTGTTCTTAAAATATTCTAGCTTTTCTCCTTTCATTTATTTCTTCAATCTCCTTCATGCTTTACTTGTGTGTGTATATTGGGTGTATGTTAGGCTACATGCATGAACTGTAGACAGCTCAAATGGACTGAGAAGAACCCCACTCGTGTATGTGTGGCTTAAATAAAAACAAAAGGCATCTAAAATCCTTAATTGATAACTTGTACTATCAACCCCCAATATTCAGTTGTTGTATAACTCCAGATGTTCCTGTTATCCAGATGTAACTTTCCCTAGACACCTGCTTGTCTATTTCTGACCAGACTTACCTATGTCAGGTCCACACAAAGCAGCAGATTCCTCAAGTGCTGTCCTTTTCTTCTCCCCTTAATTCCATAGCTTGTGAGTTACTGGACTCACTGGGGGAGGTCCATCTCCCCCTCTGCCCAAGTTGTTCTGAGCCCTCTCTACTCCCTGTGCATGACCCCCAAACCAAGCATCAAGCAGAAGGATGGTGAGACACCTCAGAGCCTTTGGGATCTGCACAGCCCTGAGAAGACTGTCAGAAAGGGACAGGACCTTTGGGTCTAACCAGGGAGGATGGATCCTTGGTGTACCCTTCCCTATTGCATAGGCACCTCATTTCAAAAAATACAAAAAAACCCCAATTTACTTGCAAAGAGAGTGCAGCCCAGATTTCACCTTGTCATATTCAAGCCAAACCAATGAATCTCTGCTCCCTGGTGGAAACTTGAACGATTCCAGCCAAAGTGCTTCATAATTTAATTACAATAAGTGAGTAAACTCATGAACTGCTGGGTTCAACAGGGCCACTTAATGTCATCCTCTGGGTTTAAGGTAGGAAGAGCAAGTGAATGGCTGTGAATATGATGCAAATCCTGAATTGTGAAAGCTGCAGCTGGTGAAACTTGTTCCATAAAAACCTGGAAAGTTTAACGTCCTGGGTTAGGCTTGAAATAGGAGGGGAAATCCACATCAGCACTGGGATAAGCAGGAAAATCAGGTTTTTTTCCTCAGCTTTCTGTCAGTCTGAAGATTTTTAGAAGACTGTCCAGATGACAATTTCAATATTTTTACCATTAAACAATTTACAATGTTTAAAGATAGTGGCATTTGTAGAGCCAACCAGTACTTAGTTCTGCCAGTGTCTTTTCCTTGCTGTCAAGAATTGTCAAGAATTATGAAAACAGATACAGATTTACATTTTAGGGGATGAAGTTTAAGGCAAGTCTGTCCTGAACTTTTACATCTGAAGTTTATGGATTGTTTAGCAGTGCCTGGGGTAAGACTGCACCTTGTGATGTGATAAATGTGAAGATACATAAAACTAGGGGACGTTAAGCCCTCCAGCATAACACAAGCACTCAGTTTAATGAAACAGTTCTGTAATTTCTGGATGAACCACAGCAAACCTTTTAGAGTAGTGAATACAAAAATTGCTACATAATGTTTATATCTACATTTATGTATTTCTGGAACTGCATTAAAAAAAAATGCTAAAAGAGATTTTTTTTCCTTCCATGCAGAAATCTTCAGGACAAATGTTACATTTGCCAGGCTAAATCCTTCTGGCAATTGTATTTTGTTTTGAAAATTTTTGGCCATGCATTGCCAATTTTCGTAATCCTATTTCTTTCAGTAGCAAAAAACACAATTAAAATGAATTAAGTGAAAGAGTTTCTACATTCAGGTCAATGGTATTTTACATCCTTTTAAAAGACAGTTGTTAAGAGTAAAATAATTTACATTTAGCAAAACATATTCAAATGGGCTGGTGCCTGTGAACTTTTCAATCTTCATGCTGGTTTAAATATCACCCTTACCCCTTTACATATAATGGTTACAAACAAGATAATGCTGTACATTAATATTTGAACATCCTTTCCAATATCTGCATTTGCTTTATTTACTGACCTTGAAGTTTTAAGGACACTCACTACCTCTTGTCTCCGTTGTCTGCCACTTATCTCTACATTTTCACATTTTCCACTTCTGCGTTACAGACGAGGGACTCAGCCTAAAAAGCTTCTATCCTGGAGACACACTTGCACTGAATTTCTAACCTCCACAAACCACCAGGAAAATCATTACCACCTATGAATAAACAAAATGCTACAATCCATACTGGATTTTTTTCTAAGACAGGTGATGGCAATTAGGATTCTGACTGCATATTTTAATCCCCTAACAAGTCATCGTCCTGGTTTTGTCTGGGATGGTTTTGTCTGGGATGGTTTCGGCTGGGATAGAGCTGATTTTCTTCTAGTAGCTACAATAGCACTACATTTTGGCTTTAGTGTGGGATTTGGTATAAGAATCTTGGTAATACAGTGATGTTTTACGTTGTTGCTCAAGAACCCCATGTTTTGCTGGTGTGTGGGTGCACAAGAAGCTGGGAGGATGCACACCAGGACAGCTGATCCCCACTGGCCTTATGGTGTCATAATCAGCATAGAAAGCTGGGGGAAGAAGAAGAACAGAGGGTTCAGAGTGATAGAATTTGTCTTCTTAAGTAACCATTACATGTGGTAGGACCTGGCTTTCCTGGGGATGGCTGGGCACCTGCCTGCTGATGGGGAGTAGGAAATTAATTCCTTGGTTTGCTTTGCTTATGCGTGGCTTTTGCTTTACCTATTGAAGTGCCTTTATCTCAGCCCATGAATTTTCTCACTTTTACTCTTCCAATTCTCTCCCCTATCCCACTGGCTGTATCAGCTCTGTGTGATCTTTATCTGCTGGCTGGCCATTAACATTCATCCAGATTTTGGGAGCAGATATGGGCACCTCTTGTTTGTAAACAAGCAAACCCAGTGGAAATAACCAGGGTGGTTCTCCAGGGTATCTTGATGCTCAGTGGAAAGCAGGGCATTATCCATGTGTACCTCAGAAACCTGTACAACTGAAGTGCAAGGCCATCTGTGCCAGCAATCTCCTTGATGGCTTTTTGGTGCTCCCTGTAGTTGTTCTTTGGCAAGAGTTATAGAGTCAGGGTCTTGCTCACACCTACCTTCTTTGTACAAGTGCTTCAAAAACAGTGATTCTGAACTAGGAACTGCACTTCCTTAATTTTTTAGGAGTATCCTGAAACACTCATCTGACTCAGATGATCTTAAATGAGGTTGGGCTGATCTCCGTGATAAAGGAATTTGACACGGCAAATGGAAGAAAACTGATTTCAGAAGAATGAAAATTTCTCTTAAATAGAATCTACCTTGTAATTTCTCTCTGTTCCCAAAGGATAGAGGTAGGCTATCCCCAGGGTGAGCTATCTTATCCTCAGGTTTGTATCTGAGAGAAGGTGTTTGGCTTGGGACATACATAACCATACATACCTTGGCATGAGGTGGCTCAGTCTTGTGGAGATGCCTATTTTTTGCCATCACTTTCAGGGTGCCAAGTACCATAGAATCATAGAAGCATAGAATGGTTTGGGTTGGAAGGGACCTTAAAGATCATCCAATTCTAACCCTCTGCATGGGCAGGGACACCTCCCACCAGACCAGGTTGCTCCAAGCCCCATCCAACCTGGCCTTGAACACTGCCAGGGAGGGGGCAGCCACAACTTCCTTGGCCAACCTGTGCCAGTGTTTCACCACCTGCATATTAAAGATTTTCTTGCTAATGTCCAACCTAAATCTTCCCTTTTCAAGTTTGAAACCATTTCCCCTTGCCCTCTCACTACTCATCTGTGCAAAAACCCCTTCCCAGGGGTTTCTCCAGGCTGAACAATCCCAACTTCTTTATCCTGTTTTCCTAGGAGAGGTGCTCCAGCCCTCTGTTTATTTTGGTGGCTCTCCTCTGGACACATGCCAGGAGCACTATTTCCTTCCTATACTGGGGACTCCAGAACTGGACACAGTACTCCAGGTGGGATGACTAGCTGAGATTAAAATATCTTATTTTTAGATACCAAAACCTAGATGAGGAGTACTTTAATGTTTATTATTCCTTCTCACAGATAAAAGGCAGCTTACAATAAAATTCTGTTATTTGCTGCATGTTTTGGCACATTCAGATCAAATATGTAGCCACTATATGCCATGCAGTCCTTTTGTTAAACTTATTATTAGAATTGATCTTAGATTTTTAGCACAAAAAAATATTCCCCTCATAAAAAGTCTCTGAGTGAATCACAAAATGCTGTAGACCTCAGTGATAAGTTTTGTTTACCATTCTCCTTGACATGATATTGATAAAACTTGGGTAAAAATACCTCAGAACAGGAAATGCCACAGGAGAATTGTAAATGTTGAAGAATGGGAAACGAATCTGCCTTGAGTCTAGTAACAGAAACAGCTTTGAGCAAGGCAGAGATGCAATTGTTTTGCATACAATTTCCCATCCCAGCTCTTCTGGTATGGTCTTAGAGATGCCTGCACATGTGAACAAAGCAACAGTTCTTTCCTCCCTAGTTTCTGTTCTCCTCATTTGTTCATGTCATCAAGGTGTTTTGTATACATGCATACACTTGTGATTCAAGCATAGCCCTCAATGCAATTACAATAAGAAAAATAGATATATGAACACTTCCCTTCACAAAGTCATCGAGGATGTAAAACATCCTTGCTGTAAGAATTTTAGGTGCATCCTTGCCCTACTGCATGAATGCTAACTGGCAGAGGGGTGGCAGTTCAGTGAATCATTTAACTGCACACTTGGCTTTAAGCATCTGAAGGTCCCATCCAAAATACTGACACTATATAGGTCTGATAACCCAAGTTCATGGCTTGGTACACTGTGGCTGGGCTCTCTGCTGCTATAAATATGGGGCAAATCCATCACTTTACTGAGTTATATTGAGAAGCACCACTGGGACAGGGAACAGTCATGGGGAGTTTGGATATTGAGGTCAGTGGGAACTGAAAAAAGCAGCAAACTATTTGGGAAAGAAAGGGCTTGACTTGCACTTCCACATGGGGATGGAGTGAGCTATTTGTGGGGGATGCATAAATCTTTTTGCCCTTACCTATTCACTTCATTGTGCAACTTTAATCTTATCTTTATGGCCCAGAGCTGTTTATTCTGATTGATTACCTCAGAAACCTGAAAGCTTTTTCCAAGTCTGCTTTCTGTGCTCATATTGCCTCTAGTCAGAGTCTCCAGGTATTGATCAGTGAGAGTTTGCTAAAGTAAATGAAAATCGTGGCTGCTGTGACCAGGGGGCAAACAGTAACCCTTGGAGGTCCAACCAGGGGACCTCCTTTTCTGCAACTTCTCAGTTTTGGAAACAAAAATCACAAAGATTTTAGCCTCTCCTATGGGCTTATTGGAAACTGCAGTCTGGTTTGAGGACAGAGGTGAAGGGGAGGTGTTTTATACACTGAAGGTCCCTCCATAGTATGTCAGGAGAGGCCATGTGAGTTGGAACAAAGGTCTCTGATGTGGGTTGCTTTCTGTAACCAAGTTCCTGTAGACACTGGGTTTCCAGGGAAGCCCTGGACAGTCGGATGGGGTCCTCTGGCATCCAAAGAGGAAAGGAATGGGATAACTTTGGGTCTGAAAGAAGTATGCAGAAAAATCCCTACTGCTGCAGCACCAAAAGCCTTTTGAAGAGGTGTGTTAATAGTATAATAATTCAGTCACAGAGTTTTGGTGTTTAAAAATATAGAATTTCCAGAATGTAAATTTTTGAAGTTTCTTTTCCAAATCTCCCAGGCAGTTTCCTCACAGAACATTACTTTTTTATTTGATTCATTTTTAGTGTTGAGCCTTGTATCCTTTTGAACAAGTTCTACCAATTTTCTCACACTAAAATGAGCAGAAAAATAAATAATTGACTGAGAACAAGTATTTTGTTATATTTTTGTCTTCTACTCAAGAGTTATCTTTGAACAAATTATAATATTAATAGGTCTATTCCTTGTAAGTCTTGATGAATGTGTGTTCAAGCACCTTTTACCCTTTAGGAGCTTCTAGACTAATTATGACTACCAAAGCAAGATTATCATTAGGTTTAGGGGAAACTTGTCCTCAGTGAAGTAATTGTTTATGTAGACAATATAGTTATCATATATTTGTATGACTGAGTTTAGAAATACGTTCTATATTTGAAAGAAAGAGTATTTCTGGAGGTGCACAGGAATTCATACAAACTGTCTTGAAGATCAGTCACACAGGTATGTGAATATGACAACAGTTAACATATTTTTTGTTTAACAAACTCATTTTCTTTGCTTTGGAGTGACTCCTTATCCCTCCTTCCTTTAAAAAATACATAACTTTCTTTACAGTTAATTCAGGTATTTTGCCAAGAATTAAACACTGGTTTTATAATCCTAGGAAGACCAAAATAATAAAGTACACATACAAGAAACATGTAGGTTTACAGTAAAATAGGCCTAGCAAAACTCATTGCCTGCAGCTTCTTGAAAAGACACATCTTCCCTTATCGACCCACTGAAATTAATTTACTGAGTGAATTCCTATTTTCTCTCTGAAAGTTATCATGCTTTTGATTCATTGGAGTGCCTGAACTACAGATGTAAAAGTTTGGACACTTGCCAGGGTCTCAGCCACTGTATGGTAACATAGATCATGCTAGGAGATAGCAAGGAAAATATGCTTCAGAGGTGACAAAATGTGCTTAAGAAAAGGAGGACAGGGAACTTCATGGGTAATATTTATTTGAAATTGAGAGGCAAAGTATCTGTGGGCAAACACCTCTGTTGAAATGCACATTAGCTGTGCCTCATTTTCATCCATTTTCTTTATAGGGTAAATGCTCACCCCTGCAGGCTAAGATTGATCAGCTGAAATGGTAAATGTGATGAAAATGCATAGAAACATGCCTGGGGTGAACCTCTCTCCCTCACCCACCCACCCCCCCTGTGATGGATAATTTCATTTGCTTACTCTTTTTCTCCTACCAGAAGGAGAAAGTCTTGGATCTTGAAGGTGGTAGGTCCTTTAAAGACAGAAATATACCAGACAATAAAGAGTGATTTGGACTGTAAACTTTCAAAATCAGCAATGGAGTAACAGCCTCAGGTTCAAGGCATGTTCTACTAGATATATAAAAAATTGAGAGTCTGAGGGAACCAGAGATTTTAATGCCATTTGTGGGTGAAAGAGGCAGCAATGATGGTATAAGGAGTAGACTGACCAGCCTGGGGTGATGTATTGTGCAGAGTTTGTTGAGAACTCCTGCAACATGACTGATTAATCTGAGTCAGACCCAGTATCCTATTTTGGACAGAAGACAAAAGAAAATGCTTAGAGGAAACCGTATGGACAGTGCACCATGTCTGGCCTCCCCTGAGTGCCTTCCCAACCTCCAATCATTTTTAATTTAAAATGTGTCCATGGAATGGTCCCAGGACTAAGAGTATGACTGTGTTGTGTGGGTCTGAAGACTACAGGCATAAGTACCAAAACATACCTGTGAAAAAATTCTGCATTTATTGTTATTTATAGCAAGATTTCCCCTTATTCTTTTAGGCTCATAAGTCCTCTGTTGGCAGTCATTTAAACACGCATATGAGACAACAAGTAGGGAATATACAACAAATGGTTGAACCTGGTGACACAGTGGTCTAGAAAGTTTTGGGGTTTTCTTTGGTGGAGAAGACTCAGCTCTAATGTCCTTTCACAACCTGGTCATCCTGTAGAGAGAACTGTATGTCATTAGGTACCACCTAGTCTCACCCACAAGGCATCTATTCCATGCATTCTGAGGCTGCTGTGTGACGAGATTTGCTTTAAAACAAGTTCCTGCTCCCAAATAAAATAAAGAGGTAGACACACACTGTTTTTGCTTATGTTCCAAATAAATTCTATCATCTGTAGCACTAGAAAACCTGCCTGGCATCCAATAGGATGTTTTGCATACACTAATCAAATCCAAGTAGTATGATATCATAAATAATATTGACTTGCTTTGAGTGTTATGAAGGATTCATAAAATAATCAAATACAGTTTTAGTTCCTCTTTTCTGTTCTTCCCTTTCTGGGTCATTACATTTCATGAAAGTTATAGATGTTAGGTGTTCTGAGGTAGAATATGCAAAAATCAAAGGATATATCCAAGCTGAAGCTCAGAAATTTCAGTTTTGTCAATGACAGTGTTGTACTTAGAAACATCACCAATATAGAGTGAAAATCTTTTAAGGATAAACTACTTCATCTGGGAAAAGAGAGAATCTGAGAAAATCTTCTGATCTCATACAAGATAGAAGGACAATTTAGCTTTTTTATCTTTAAATTTTTTAAAGATTGTTTAGCTTCACTCTTGACTGAACATTTAAAATTGTTTTAGATCTCTTCTGTCTGTCCTGAAAAGTTTCCCTGCTTCTACTGCCTTTGGCTTCTAGCATGTATCCAGTTTGGTCTGCAAGGTTTCAGGACAGAGATTTGGATTTACAAGATTTTGAACTCACAACCAGCAGCCAAAGAACCCACAAAATCACGTCAGGGATTGGTTGAAGTTTCCTCTAAGACACAGGCAACCCCAAATTTCATAATTGTCAGACAAAAATTACCTCTAGTTGGTACCTATTCCCTCCTTACAATTCTGTTTCCACAAGCAGCAGCAGTACAACCCTTTTTGTTTTTTTTTTGGGGGGGGGGACACTTGGCAGCATCACTTCAAGGCTTTTGCCACTCCTGGGAGCCTGATAGCCTCAGCTGTACAGACCTGTAGCATGAAACTTAACAAAACTCACATAGTTTCTTTCAGGATGGAAAGATAGTTTTGGAAAGAATGATAATTTTATGAGACACAAGGACTGATGAGAAAAGGTGATCTTAGAAAAGGTGATTAACTGTTCCAAGAAACCGGGCTAGCAGGAGAGAATTATGGCTGTGCTTTTGTGTGCATCCATTCTCACTTGACTTAGTTGTAAACATCTCCTCATTAAAAAGTAAATTCCAATTAAAAAAAACCCAAGAAAGTCAAATAGCACAACAAGAATATTAATCTACTGCTTCCAAACTGCTACTGTGTATCTACCACCACTAAATATTGTCTACAATGGCTATTTGAAGGGCTGCTCATTAATGTGTTAAAAGATTGTTTAAGAAAAACTCAGCTGTTCTAGATGATACTGGATTTGCTTTTTCAGAAGGAGCGGTGTTTGGAACAGGTCAATGAATGGTGTTCTTGGCCTTAATTCAGTGGAAAGAGGATCAGCCATACTGGTTTTACCTGGGAGCTGGCAAGAAGAGGTCAGCTTACTCCCTGAGTTGGTGGGACCAAGCAACATATGAGAAGTAACCTTTCTTGTTAGACTATGTCTTGCATGTGAGATCTGTTAGGAAATCTATTCCATTGAGATTTTTATAGGTATTGCCACTTAGTATCTGAATGTCTTTCAGCAGCACTTTATGCAATACGAATAACATCTCTCATGTATTGTTTGTTCTGTCTTCCTTTCCACAGTGGGTGGATGGAAATTAATGCAGTGACATGTCTTGTTCCAAAAGTAATTTTAAAATAAAAATAAGCATATATTTACATGTATTTATATGCACAGAGATGACAAGAGTCAAAGCAAACTGCTTTGTCTGGAAGGATCATGTGCCAGGGTTGCAATGGTCATTACCTACTGGGGCACTTTGCTTCATGATCTGACTCAGCACCAAAAGACACTACTTTTTCTGCATAGAAAAGCTGAATCCTTTTTCTAGATAATTGTATTGCCTGCTTGAATATAATAGCCATGCACATCCTTCACCCTGAGAATTTTGGAAAGCATTTTTAAGACCATTGAAGCCTCAGCAGAGGTATCAAAAGCACCGCTGTGAGTGAACAGAAATTGATTTGCTTATCAGTGTAATGTGCAGTCAGTCTTGATGTATTACTACTTCAATTAAGTCTCCCTCTTGAGGGAAAAATAGTTAATTTCTACTTAAGGCAACAGGATATAGGAACCTTGTAGCATGAGGTTACACAATCTGCCAGCTATTTACCAGTCCCTCTGCTTATCTGGCAGCTGAAGCAGGATCTAGGTACACAGACAATTTATAACAACACTGCACTGAATCTGTCAGGAAAGAAGGATTTTTTTTCCCCCTTTTTTTCTTTCCTGCCTCAACAAACAGGACTGAAAAAGTCTGGCTCACGTTTGCCTGAGCATATTAGAGATGATGCTTGGGAATACTGGAGTTCACCTGGAAATCTGGGTTGGTTTTGTTTGTTTATTTTAGACCCTTTCTGGCTTAACACACTTTCACGCCTGCCTGAAGGAGAGTGGGTAAGGAAAATCTGGAGGGATCTGCTGGGGGGTTTTAGCATCAGTGAGAACAACCCAAACTCTCCAAATCTGCAGGATGAACCAATTACTGGGTGAGTATCACATAAATAACATTGCTCTCTGGTGTTATACTCATCACAGTCTCTCTTGTTGTGAAAGGAGAAAATGCTTCTAGCATCTTGATTTAAAACTACCACAGTTACATGGTTTCCCTTAAGGACATAAAAGAATGTTTAAAAGAATGTTTTGTTATTACAGGAAAGAAAGGTTATTGGCCTGAATACTAATTCAAATCCTTTTAAAAAAGGCATGCCATGTCACGTATGTTTTGGCACTGAAAATTATTAGCATGATTTTTTCTCAAAGAGCACACACAGTCATTTTACAAACTGGGCCTTTGAAGGTGGATTCATTACAAAATGAGACAAGTAGTTGTAAATTTAAAAAAGTTCTCTACATGTAATTTTCTACATTTGCATCAATTACTATGACAAGAAGGATGCAAAGTTTACATGAGAAAAGTCAGCATCCCTTTGTGAAAGCACTACTTTGTGTCCCAGATGTCACTCCTTCTACAAATTTGACCCTATGCTTATGGCCTAATTATAGTGTTTCAAAGGTTTCTTTGGTAAAAGACAGGTAGCATTTGCTTTCTTTTTTCTTACTTGGGAGAACGGGCCTGCAGTTTGAAAAGTACTGCACAGAAGTTATTTTAATGACCAGCCACATTTAGCTCCTTGTCAAAGACACATATTTGAATGAAGACATAAATTTCCTGTCCAGCCATGAAGCTCAACCATGCAAGAGAGAGTGGTTATTTCCCTAAAGTTTTAGTGAATATCAAAAGACAAAAAGGACTGAATGTGATTTGCACTGTGGAAAACTGTTTAAATCTTTTAAAATTTGCTGTTAAAAAGCAAGTCTCCGGTCACAATGCTGATGTTTGGACACACTCTCATAAATGGAGTGAAACCATGGCATAGTTGGAGACTGCTATACTGAAGGCTAATGTTGGCATGACATGCTGTAATGCAGTGCTACAGTTTCTCCAAGTGCAATCTGATTGCTAGTAATATGAAAAAGCCTTATGGGAGCAATGATTTGGTTTTGAAGTCTCAAGCTACAGTCTATAAACAACAGAAACTGAGTTTGGAGCATCATCAAAATGATAGGATTTCAAATACTATTAAAGACCAAATCAGTTCAAAGGCTTCTGAGTTGGGAGTCTGAGTTTTCAGGAGAGAGATAAAAAGCCTCTTCTATTTGGAAAATTGACTGTGGCCTTTCTTTTTTTTTGGCTTGAAAGGTGTCTTATGTTCCTTGAAGAGATTTTTACAATTTTTAGGAAAAATGAATGTGGCCTATTTTTAGTTTCAAAGCTGGTATCTATTCCAGTTAGGAATTCTATAGATATTGTCTCACTCTGTATTTCCACGATAAAAACCACCACCAGAAAAACAACAGAGCATCAAGTCAAAGTTCTGTGAAAACCTTTTTTCCACTGGTAAATGTTAATGGCACTCACAGCGTCAACTATTTTGCTTTATTTACCTTCTCCTTTTCTTCATTTTGGAACATGCATTTCCAAGGCACATAATGCACAGTGACTTGGTATCATGTAGGGAACAGACAATGGCAAATGGATCTCAAATTAAATTCAATTGCTCTTCAAAGGCTGCTGGCCCAGTTTGCATACGGGTGAGAGTTGGAAGTACTGCAAATGCATGTTCTTAGAATTGTGATTGGTCTCAGCTAAAGTTTAGCTCCTCTCCCCCTACTTCTCTCCCCTGTCGTGGGTCCCTGGCCTTTGGGGAGCTTCCCATGCTCTGTGATCCACAGAAGAAGATGTTTCTGGCTGGCTTGGAGCTGACAAGGGGAAGTGGAAGAGAAAGTGCAGGGTCCACCAGTGACAGCAGCAAAATCCCAAGTGGCAGTAGTTCAATGGGAGGGTGCTGCCACGTTTCAGGAGGCTTTCAGAGGGCCAGAAGGTGATACAGAGAGGATTAGTGGAGCTCTGTGAGGTGTGAGAGGATGGAAGATGCAAGGTTCTTTGGGAAGGACAGCTAAATTTCTCAGTATATTGCCTTCTTGAACCACAAACCATCTCTTTCCCAACTTGATCCTCATTCAGTTTGGTATTTGTGGTGGGCTAGGACTGTTAATGGGTAACATCACCTCAGAAGGTCTCATATTCTGGGATACTTGCTCCTTCAATTTCCATGCCCCTCTGAGATATGAAGTGCCCTATGTCTCAGGCTCACATCTATCCTGTGCTTGCATTCAACCTCACCATACCCTACCATGTTCACCTGCCTCCTCTGCTTCCTCTCTGCCAATGCAGGAAGCCTAAGCTGGCTGGAGAGGAACTACAAGGTCTCAGTACAGCTCCAGGACAAAATCAGGGACACCAGAACCAGGGTGACTGGCAGTGGCTTGTCACAGAGCAAGGCAGCCATATCCCCTGGCACAACCTTGGAATGTCCTGCCTGGACATTTGTCTCTATGCTTTGCATAAAATGTAACCTAAGAAGGGTTGGACTATATGATCCTCGAGGTCCCTTCCAACCTGACATTCTAGTATTCTGTGATGTTACTCTCTGCACAGGGTGGTATAAAGCAAATGGAGTCAGGCTGCCACACTTTCAGAAAAACATGGTTTGTTTCACAGCTGGTTGAATGATATGGATACTTAACTTCCATGCACATAGGTCTCAGATCCACAAATGGTCTTTCTAGTGCCTGGCTATGAATGATCATTTGATTAATTGCAAAGCATTAACTGAAGGTGTCAGTCCATTCCTACACAGATGGAGCAGAAAGCAAAGTCTCTCCTAAAAGTCAGTCCCTTTCAAAATGATGTAAAGAAATGACAAAGTTTTTCAGAATTTCCACTGCCTCTTGCAAATATCATTAATACTGAAAAATAAGCCAGGTCAAGTGGAATATGGCTTCATGTAAAAAATGGTTGCTCCAAACCCATAAAATATTTTAATGAAAGCCAAACAGCTGTTGTCAGATTAGGATAATTTTCCATGAGAAGTAATGTTTCATGAGCCAGAAGAGACAAGCTAGAGATCAAAGGAGATGCCTGTCGAAGAAAGATGGCTGTAAAGTGGCAAGAATCAATTAAACTTCTGGGTCATTTTTTAATTCCATGGTGTAGAAATTGCATGATGGAAGATACTCTTTCCAGTTCTCAAGAGGTGGCAATCTGCCACCAAAAACTGCAAAGATAAAGTGAGCAAACAACTTAGAGGAGCAAACAAGTGTCCAATTGCTCAAATTATGTGTCTGGCCCAATCTTTATTGCACGAAACCTTGAGAAAATGTCTTTCCTTCTCTTCAGAATAATGTTTAGTACAACTCCAGTGTTCAGAAAGATAAACAAAAGTTTTGTGCCCATTTAAGAGAACTGGGAAGGCTATAGGAGGAATCCAGGCAGGCTTAGCTCGGGCTTTTCTCCATATTGAATATGGACAAGGATGACTTCTAGTAGTTACAAGTATGACTCCCCTATTTCTCATCATATAGCATGAATGGCATATGCTGGAATAATACTTTGTGGCTTGTTTGTTAACTTCTGCTCATAACATTATTAAATATTGCCCAGTGATGTCAGAAACTAGTGGGAGGTCATTTAGCTCCTTTACTGTTTTTTAGCTCATAACTTGCCTTGCAGTATTCCCCTCCTCCTCTTTGTCAGCTTTGGCTCACATCATTATGTCATTATAAAGTCTCCAGAAGGATGTCAAAATACCTGTAAAAATGTAAAATATTGGAAATCACCATTTGTAAGAAAGAAATGAGATTTGACGGTTTGTGAAGTTGTAGAGAGAAGATGATGCAAAATCTTTGCACTGAATGTCACTCCTATTTTTCTACCTTATTCTCAGTAATATTTTTCCTTGATTATTTTAAAGTAGTGGTATTGTTCTGCTAGGATAATTGGGATATAATTTTGAATAAGTTACTTGCCATACATGTTGTTCATAACTCAGGGATGAGAGAGTGTTGTAGAGATCATCCCTCTTCATACTAACCAGAAATTAGTTTTGGTTAGCCAGAGTTGAAGATTTTTATCAATCATCTTGGTGAATGTAGCTGGAGCACAGATCCAGCTCACCAGCTGTGTGATTCTGGCCATCCTTCTTGGCTGGGGACAGGAGATGCCTCACCAGTTCCATAATTTCTGCAATTGTTTGAGTGCAACCTGTTATGTCATGACAAATGTTTTTTCTTCCCTTCTTCATTTTGGCTACACCTCATCATCAGAGGTTCAGTGATGAGGCCAGAGGAATAGACTGGGAAAGGTTATTGCTTTCATGAACACAGAATGACCTGTCCAACTCCTTTTAGTGCATTTCCAGCACCTCTCATCTGTGTCACTTGGCTCTTTGTTAAACCCTTTCATGTGCAGGAGATGAAGCATGTCACAAATCTGGAAAGCACTCTCTATTCTACATCAATGGTGGCAGTGTTTGAGTTGTACTTTTTCATAAATTATTTCCAAGATGCACTCTAACTTATTCAAGTCTTTCACACCCAGTTTGTTAGGAGGCAAGATGTCATATTTCACATCTCACATTTTAGTTAAAAAAAAAACAAAACCAGTCATCATCAGAAATACTGAACCAGATTTTGCAGTGTGGCAGAGGAGCACCCAGCACAAGGGAAGGTCTCCAACTCTGTGATCATCTTCATGGCCCTTCTTTAGAGCCTCTCCTGTCTGCATGTTTCTTGAATTGTGGGGACCAGAACTCAACACAGTACTCCAGGTGCTGCCTGACAAGCACTGAGTAGAGTAAGGTGATCACCACATCTCTATCT
This sequence comes from Phaethornis superciliosus, assembly GCA_023637945.1. Lineage (NCBI taxonomy): Eukaryota > Metazoa > Chordata > Aves > Apodiformes > Trochilidae > Phaethornis > Phaethornis superciliosus. Next base: position 168,420,819 of record JAJQWJ010000001.1, on the reverse strand, counting down.
GTGCTAGTAAACCCCTTGTATTCCTTCCTTATTCCTGACTGGAATTTCTGTATTTAGGAGAGAATGTGTCCAAGATAGATAAAAAATGTCAGGGGAAATTTGCAAAAGTTCATGAAAGAAATGTCCCAGTGTTGTGCTGTAACCTTTCACACAGCACATTACTTTTAATTTCATGTCCTTGAAGTATCTCAGTTATTTATCTTAATAAGTTCATAATTTGCCAGTGAGATGCCTTTTTTTTCTTTTCAAGTTAACCAGTGTAACTTGAAAAATTCATCTGGTGAATCTGAACCTCAATATTGGACTGGATTTTTTGGAATTGATAATCAGACAGTGTCTGAGTAATGAGGATAATGGATAATTAAAGGAAGCATATGGCTTTCTGCAGCTTCATTATTCATGCCAGAAAATCACTGGCAAATAGTGTTAGTACAAAATATTCCCTGACTGCTGAGTAAGTAAAACAGCTACAGTCTCTGTGCAGTGTTCAGACTGGATGGGAGTAGTAAAGATACACCCCCCTCCCAAAAAAAAGGCACCGATTTTACTTCTTAGAAAATAGCAATGAAGTTTTCTTGTTTTTATCTACCACACCCACACCTCTCCAGCAAAAGCCCAAGATCTTTCTAGTGATGCAAAGCTCTTCACCATGACACTGAGTCCCAGTACACTGAACATGTGTTGGGTTTCAGTGGAGATGTTCCCTCTGTGAGAGTGGGTGGGTGTCTCAAGTGCATGGCTAGACACATAATATGCAATATTCAGGCTATAAAGGAACAGTGAAAACCTGGTCTTAAAGTGCCTTAAAATGAGAAGAATGGATGGAATAAGTAGCATTTTCTCAGTAGATGGAAATCTTCCATCTACTTTTTCCATGTCACAAGGCTCAGAAATATGAATTTTGCCCTCCTGTAAGGCAGCAGGGATAACACATTTGAGCTCACATTATTCATCCTGTTTAAGTTCTTGGACTGCTTCAGTGTTAAAGGAGTGCTGAAATCATTCTTAACAACAAGATCCAGGGCATTGTATTTGTCCTTATCTTCTCTTGGCCCTTTTATCTCATCAGCTGACATGCAGGTATTCTTCACTGTTAAGTAGATGTATAAAATTTGTTGTAAGTCTTGCCGAATGATCCTATTTCAGAAAATTTTATCAGTTGGGTCCCCATTTCTCCACTGTTATTTATCTGTGTATTTAGGATATTATCTTAAGCTTTTTATTGGGGTGGTGGTTGATACGAAGCTCAACATGAGCTGGCAATGTGCCCTTGCAGCCCAGAAAGCCAACTCTGTTCTGCACTTCAGCAAAAAAAGTGTGAACAACAGCTCACAGGGGGTGATTCACCCCCTTTACTCTGCTCTCATGAGACCCCACCTGGAGTACTGTGTCCAATTCTGGAGCACCCAACACAGGAGGGACATGGAGCTATTGGAGTGAGTCCAGAGGAGACCCACAATGATGCTCAGAGGGCTGGAGCACCTCTTCTATGAAGGAGAGAGTTGGGGTTGTTCAGCTTGGAGGAGAGAAGGCTCTAGGGAGACCTTACAGAGACCTCCCAGTACCAGAAGGGGGACTGCAGGAAAACTAGGAATGGACTTTTTATGAGGATGTGCAGAGATAGGACAAAGGGGAATAATTTCAAACTGAAAGAAGGTAGATTTATATTAGATATTAGGAAGAAATTCTTCACAGTGAAGGTGGTGAAACATTGGAACAGGTTGTTCAGGGATGCTGCATATGCCCCCTCCCTTGAAGTGTTCAAGGCCAGGTTGGATGGGGCTTGGAGCAACCTGGTCTAGTGAGAGATGTTCTTGCCCATTCAGGGGACTGGAACTAGATGATCTTGAAAGTTGCTTCCAATCGAAACCATTCTATGATTCTGTAATAGTATGGGTTTTTTTACCACAGCTGTTAGCCTGATTGACAGTAATTTTGAAAGTTTCTGAGAAGTTACTATTAACATTTACTATTTTGTAGTCCACTTTTCTCTTTGTGATGTTTGGTGTCAGCCTCTAATCACCTACAATGTGCAGCTGATTGCACTGGACTTTTCAAACACATATTGATTTCTGCAAGGTGTATTTTTGAGAAGAGATTGCAAGCTATTCTTTATGTGCCATCCATTCCCATACTATTTCTAATAGGACTCAGTTGCTTGTCTCAATAATGTACTCAGGTACAGGCTACACTGCAGCTGATTTCAGTGTGATTGAGTCTCCAGGATGGATTAAGATTTGGCACCTGAGACTTGTTAATGAACCATTTTTCAAGATAAATTTTCCACCACGTGGTCTCCTTAGCTTGTGAAAGAAGATTGTCAATATTTAGAAGCTGTCTTTTATGCCCTGTGGGAATAGTGGTGTGCAGTATTTTGTGGTCCAATTCTGTGCAAAGCAACACAAAGTCAATCAAAGCATTAAGAATAAGGCTTAAGAACATCTGCATTTCTCCCTTTCCCTTCTGATTTTCTGAATAGCACCATCCAGTAGTGAAGGAAACCCAGCAGTTTTTGAGTAACAGAAGTGGACTTCAATTAAACCTTCTACGCTTGATCTCACAAAGTTTTAAATAAAATAAAGTTAAAACTGAGTGATTCTTATGCATTGGGAATAAATACTCAGCTTTAGGTGTCATGATAAAAAGCCACTGGGGAGGCTGAATGGCAATGATCTAGATACTCATAATATGTAGCATACAGCTATATTTAGTAGATGTTAAAAAAAAACCCCAATACACATACATACTTTGGGATGAGTGGAAATCTTCAGTGGTGGAAAGGGTATATGGTAAGCTTAGGGTTTCTTTATACTGTATATTAATTTCTGCCAAAAACAGGTAATAAATTGTATATAGAAATCACAGATAAAGGTCTCTTATCGATGTAATTTTTTACTTCCTCTTCTGTATTTTTTATAAATTCTAGGAATTTTAAGGAGCACCTACTATCTAAGGAAAATAAAAAACCGCAAAGAACTCTAAAAAAATCACATCTTCAAAAAAAGAAGTAGCTTATGGACAGTTGAACTAAGTGTATTAAATAGCACACATTGCTGAGAAATTTGAAAACAGTTAATCAGCACCCTTTGAGCATAAGCACAACACAGCTCACGACCCACTGCTGTGACTCAGAAGGAAAGTTCTCTATTAAAATGTCAGACTTGGAATTTATTCCTTTTGCTGTTGACTTAATTCTTTGAGGACAACTTTGTTCATTAATGCTCTTCTTTATTCTTAGTAGCAGTTGTGCTCTGGTGAACACTTCTATTTGCATTCAGTCCTGAAATTTGGACACTCTGATGAGAGAGATTAATGTATGATCTTGTGCTGAGCATAGTGTTTGACTCTATGCAGCTTTGTATGTGCTGCAGCATCACACAGTAAATAATTAAGTTGAAAATAAATACCCAGACAACTTCTTATCACAATCAGGAGGAGGAGGAGAGCAGAAGACAATGACATGATCTTAGAGGTTATTTTCCTTCTAAAGGAGTCTTTAGGAACACATGAATTCAGGACCTGAACACTAAATATATGACATATATTTAGAGGAACATACATTAATAATGGAGTACATATTTTTCAAATTCTTCAAATTGACCAGGGAACTGGCAGTGATGAGAGACAAAACCAGGAAGAGAGGGTTATCAAAAATTGTCCTTTCCTCCTTCCAAAATAAGCCTATGGTTGCACTGTGTCCTTCTGAAAAGCTGTAGAGGTGCTATTGAATGTTCATCATATTATTCATTGCAAAAGAGAGTTCTCAGATTATTTTGTTGTCTTCTCAGCCAGAGGCTGGTGGTCCTGTGATAGGCATAGATCCTTCAGCATCCATGGAGACCAGGGGAGCAAATTTAAACTGTTCCCTGCACTGGGTTTCTCACTCTATTATTTATTCCCAAACATCCTTACGAAGAAACTTCCATCGACCTGGGTTCTATGAACTATTTTATTTGGAACTCTTTTGTGCCTAAAAAATGACAAGGCTATGTTTCCTAGGAGGAATGAACACTGTGATTATGCTTCTGTTACCTGAATTTGACAAGAAATGTAATGCTCGAATCTGCAGTGCATTGTTTCCATAATGCTGATTATGAGTGACACCCACTAGTCACCTTTTAGATGAGTAGATAATTGGAAATGTGCTTTTCTGTCCTCTCTGACTCTCTCAGGAAATTTCTATTATCTTTCTATTACATCCTTTAGGGAGAACAGAGATGCTTCTTTATTATGCACTCTCCAACTTCCAGCCACTGTGATGAGCTACTTACTCCTTGTTGCTTTACTGTGGGGATGATCTCTGCTTCAGTCCTAGGAGCTACTGGCAGTGTAAGGGGCTGTTCTGTGTGAACATCAGCTTCATAGTCCACCCCATAGCATAACATTTTCCTGGGACACAGGACAGCTCTTGTAAACTGACCTCACTTCACTCATTCCACTGTTAAATGGGCATCAGCCCATAAGTGGCTGGCATCAGCCAGGCTGTCCTGAACTCTGCGTGTGTCCTCCACCATACCCTGGACCACTTACCCAGTGGCTTCTTTATCTCTTTTCCACCACTGTACATCCTGCCCTTCTTTGCTGTTTTCTTTCCCAATTTGCCTTCCCCTTTTCACATTCCCTCATCCTTGACCACCACCTTTTTTTACATGCCAGCTGGCCAGCTCTTAGCTCTGGGTTGCCTGTTCTGGTAACCAGAACAGCCTGACCCAGCTGGCTGCTCTGGGACATTTCTGTTGTTACTAGCCTGGGCCTCACTCTCCTTCTCATCTGGGAGTGAAAAGCATCAATGGGTGGGAGCTGGGAGCTCACAATACCTGGGAAGTTGTTAAGAGCAGCTTCTTGGATGGCAGACGAGATCAGAGATGACTCTGCCCCCAGTACTTGTGAGGTTTCCACCTGACAGCTGGGGCCCCTTAAGCTCTGTCAGGGGAGGTTTAGGTTAGATATTAGGAAAAACTTCTTTCCAGAGAGAGTGATCAGGCATTGGAATGGGCTGCCCAGGGAGATGGTGGATTCTCCATCCCTGGAGGTTTTTAAGAAGAGACTGAATGTGGCACTGAGTGCCATGGGCTGGTAACCACAGCAGTAGTGGATCAAGGGTTGGACCTGATGATCTCAGAGGTCCTTTCCAACCCAGATGATTCTGTGATTCTGTGATTTTTCTTTCCTGGTTCCTGTGTGCTTTCTTCCAGGTTCTTTCTTCCTGTGCTTTCAGGAAGAAAGAACCAGTCCTGGGACACCTCACATGCCCCTGCTTTTTAGTCCTGATTTGCACCAAACTGAAGGCAGCAGTCATGTGCAGGTGAAAAGGAGGCTCAGAGACCTTAAAGCAAGGACTGTGTGGCTTACATCAAACAGAAGTGAAAACAGATTGATCTCCAGTTCCTTGTGTGCTGAGCTGGGTATCTTCATTTGACAATAAAGAGTCACTGGTTCTGTGAGTTACGTGTGATCTGTGCTGTGTCAGCAAGTCCTGACAGTATTACAAGGTTACCCTCCACATTGGAGAAACTCTAGGGAAGCAAATGTACTTAATATGGTTGTAAGATTGCACTAAGTAGGTCGTTTAGGACATTACTTTGCACATCAGTGGTGTTTTATAATCTGGACCAGATACTTGCCTGCTTATACCTGAAAAATAATCACTGGCTTTGACTCTTTTTAATGGGTGCCCTGCTATAGGTTTTTTAACAAAAAGGGCTGGTGAGAAGAAACACAGAATGACTTTCATCTCACTGACTTCCAAAAATCTTCCCACAGACTAATCTATATTTCATTAGGTGAAGTACATAAGAAGCTGTATCCCTCTTGATTTATGAACAAAAGTTTTGTGAGAAATATGAACTATATAATGTAGCTGATCCATCATTCAGAGATAAATCTTAGTAACCCTAGACAAAATCAAAATTCTCCTGGGCTGTTCTCCAGTGATTAGATGAGATAATTTTCCAGAGATCCTGGAACACTACAACATTGGTAAATTGACCTTAAAACCAAGTGCTATGCTAGAATATGTAATTTCTTGAAAAAGGCTCATTAATCTAAATTTTGACTTGAATTAATATACTCCAAGGATGACAAGATACTGGCTTGAGATTTGTGTCCATGCACAGAGAAGAAGAGAGGGATCTCAACAGACCTTATGAAAGTCTTGTGCTCCTGCATGTAGTAACTGGTGTACTAGATAACAATGCTTTCTAACATTATATTGAGACTACTATGATTACAACAACACACTTCCTATTTCCTGACAAATATAGATTGTAAGGGAGCTTCTCCTAATTCTGGGGGCTTTATTATAGCCCTGGATATGGGTTCAAGTTGAGACTGTCTCTGTCTGCTGGACAGATGCTGTCACTGGTTTTGGGTAGTCTTGTAAGGAGGATCCTGTAAGGAGGGATGGACAGATCCATGCTCTGTGTCACAGTTGCAATGAGAGGGTGTGTACTTTTAATTTTTAAACCTACAGGTACATGGGGACTTTGTGCAGACAGCACAAGTCTGTGACTCATCGTAGTAGCATTCCTGGTTTCAGTCCTTGCATCTCAGACAATGGACAATATTTGTCCAGGAATACTTTGACAAGGAGTGCACAGCTGGAGATCCAGACATTCCCTCTACACATGGACACAGAAATTGATGGGCCACAGAATGAGTCCTTGATGTGCTTTCAAATTCCAGTACCAGAGATCTCATGTTTTTGTATTACAGGCAAAAAAGAAGGATGCCATCTCCCTCCACTGCTTGCTTCCAGTTCCTTGCCCATGGCACTGTTTTGGAAAGAGAGAAATACAGGGATCTGCATTGTTTCATGGTGGTACCATGGCCCACTGCTTTCTGAGAAAGAGGGAACTAACTCCTGTCCTTTATGGAAATGCCAAGGACTCTCTCTGCAACCTCTTCTAAAAGATGATGGAGGTTGTCAGTCCCTGCCCCAAAAGGATCCCTTGATGTGAGTGCCTGATGGGAATCCTGGCTTCATGTAGATGCCTGTGTCTGAAGGAGGATCATAGAATCATAGAATCAGCTGGGTTGGAAGGGACCTCAGAGATCATCAAGTCCAACCCTTGACCACTACCGCTGCGGTTACCAGCCCATGGCACTGAGTGCCACATCCAGTCTCTCTTTAAATATCTCCAGGGATGGAGAATCCACTACTTCCCTGGGAAGCCCATTCCAATGTCTGATCACCCTCTCCATAAAGAAATTCTTTCTAATATCTAACCTAAACCACCCCTGGCACAATTTGAGACCATGCCCTTTTTGAAGCACTGAGTTCCAGCTCTCCCTGAGCATGGTTTTTACTGCTAAAATATCTTTCATGGATTTGAACCAGGGTGACTTACATGGTGCATGCAAGGAGGGAACACTCTGGTCCCAACATGTAGCCACTGCCCTTAATCATGGACTGCAGGCTTCTTGTTCCAGTCTTGTACTTGGCCATACTACTTAGGCTTTTGTCACTCTTCCTGTCACCACTGGGTCCTCCACATCCCCTAGAAAGCCTAGAGGACTGGTCCTCCTCTCCAATGGCTTCAGGACTCAGTGAGAAAGACAATAGGGGCTTCTGTCAGAGCATTCTGGTGCTGTGCTGAAGCTGATGTAGCAGAGCAGGGCAGCCTCATGCAGATATCTCAGAAACCCTAGGGCATCCCAGGTGGTCTTAGGCACTCAGGTTTGTTGTGTTGCTTTCTGCAGTTGAAGTGAACAATCTAGAGCTGAATGTCAGCTCTAGAACTAGATGAGATGCACCTCACCCAGCATAAGGGCCACGTGACCTTTTCAGTGTCACTGTTAGTGAATTAGTCCTCAATAATGACTAGGAATTTAAATTCTTTTCCTCGTGTTTGATTTTCAAACAGGAAAAGGAAAACGTGTGATCATCATCCTGAAGAAAGAATGAGAGATCTTCATTTCAGTCCTACCTCTGGTATTGTTTCCTTTTGTAGCACTGAGCAGATCACTTAATCTCTGTATGTGTCAGAGACTGGTGGCAGCATCTGTAAAATGGCATTGACAATTCTCCCAAGGTTTATTCCAGGAAAAAAAGTGATTAAAGAAAGCTTGTAAGAACACTTAAAAATGTAAAGCAGGATCTGACTGGTAAATTGCTATTTCATGATGATGATAATTGCACAGACCTCCAAGAATGAGGAGAAAAAGCAAAGTATGGGCAGATAGTACTGACTGGCATAATGAGGGAAACATAAACTTCATTTTGCATTAATTCATTGCAGAAAACAGAGATGACTGGGATGTTTTGACTCATGAAGGCTCTGGATTTTTGCTGAGTTCAAAACCCCCCACCACAACCAGATGGTATAAACCTAATGAACTGAGAATACACTGTTCTGCCAGATTCTGATCTCTCTCTCCTGCATAGAGGACATGGACCTATCAAACCATCTGTTCTGAATACATTTAAAAAAATCCTGCTAGATCCTCATAACACTGTGTCTTGACAGACTTCCACATTGCTTTGTATCTGCTTTCTCCTACTTTACAGAATATGGTTCAGTTTTATTGTGTCTTTATATAAATGGATTTCATCCATTTGCAGGAAAACTTCTGAGAGGATAGTTTAACCACTGGACAATATATATAGCTATATATTTAGCAGACATCTACCATGTCCATCTACTATGAAAATTTTTCTTGTAACTGCAAAAGAAGACTGTAAAACATCAAGGTTTAAATGTCACCATAGCTGTTGAAAAGAGGTTGCAAAAGATTCTTTCTGAAGTACTTATGATTGTGTCTCCAGAATCAGCTACCTGGAGGCAATACTTAGGTACAAATTTTTAACTCTTCTGAATACTGAGCATAATTGCTAGTTTTTGTTCAATTTCAAATCCCCTTTAATATTCTTGAGAAAAGATAGAACTTGGAGAATGTATTAATTCTCAAAACCAGTTAAAAGTTTTAAGAATTGAGTAACTTTCCATGTTGCCAAGCATCCTACTAGTGACTAAAGCCATTGTTTCACACACCATCCCTGGGGAGTAATTTTTGTAGTTTTTATTATTTATGCAGGTCACCATATTCACAGAATACTAAGTACTGCTTTTTATACTCAGTGCTTTAGTTTAGGAAGAATAACAGCAAAGGCATCAAAGCAGGGCATAGTTTGTCCAATTCAGTAAGATGCCTGTTAAAATCACAGCTTATTCCTGAAACACCTTGATGCTTGTTCAAAAAGCTTATCTTTCTACTCCAGCTCTTTCTTCTTTCAAAAACTTCAGAAACTTTGCCTGTCATATTTCTTCTTATTTCCTTAAATGTGTGCTCAGATTATGATTTGGCAGTCCTTGCTGTTGGTTCTGCACCCCTCAAAAAGTTATTATCATGAGTGTTAAACTCAAAGGAGAAGAAAAGAAAGAGCTATGGAGGGGTGGAAAGGGGGTGGTGAGTTTTATAGTGCTTCTCCAAGTGCTGAAATGGTGATTTGGCACTTAGAGAGCTCTCATTTCCAAAGCACGAACTTGTACAGAAAATGGAAGAGGGGATGTTGCAGTGGCAAATAATATGAAGGTGAGTAGTGCAGAAAAATATGGGCAACACCTTAAGTGTAAATGGTGACCAGAAAAGCATACCCTGCTATCTTGCAGATACTTTAATTTTACTACTTTTTTTTTCTCTTAATTAAAATAAAAAAAAATAAATAATCAACCCAGCAAAGTCTAGTGTCTTGCACACAGTATCTAGTGTCTACATGCATCAAGTAGCTTTCATCTGACAGAAATAAAGAAATTCACAATAATGCTGCTCATATTCGAACTATTTGCCTGGACACCCTCTATAGCCAGGCTATTATTATAATTTTAGGATGTGATTATTCTCACTTTAAAACAAATGCCCTCTGTCAACCAGATGGGTTATGTCCTAAAAGTATTTGTTTCCTTTTGCTGCGTGTAAGAGGAGCTGGGGAGAATAGCTGAGGAACAAACTGTGTTGTGGACTTCAGAGGGTTTGGTTCATCCCAACACAGCTTCTGGAGCAATAAAACTCAAACATCCTCCCTAATCAAATGTGAACCCAGGCTGAGCCATCTGTCTTCCAGATGCTGCAGATGGTTTTGGTATCATTTTATACTTCAGGCCTACGCAGTTTTCTACTCTGGCTGCTGTGCTGTTAATAGCTGTTATCCACCAGATACTTACACAAGAGGCAGATCTATTACAGTACAGGGTAAATTGACTTCTCTTAATTAGTTTCCAGATTATGCTGCAAAATGTCGTGGGCTCCTTTGGGCTGTGAGTAATTAAATACAGAAAATCTATTATTGTTGAATTAATATTTTTTTCCTCATCCTTCTCAGTTTTCTGACAGGTTTCCTTGTTCATTTTGATATTTGTCTTGCTCACTTCTGAGAAGCTGTTTTCAGTGCAATGTCCAGCCTTGATTATCCCTCCCTATTACCATTCAGAATGGGATAATTAGGGTATATCTCCCTAATCTTGGATGTTGATTAATCAGCACAGTATTCTGTCCCACTGTGTTTCACAGTGAGATAATAGATTGTCAGGACAGATGTGTTCTCTCCCAGTCAGGCAGACTGATCAATTTCTGCATTTCTTTTGCTCTTTGGTATTTGCTCTTTGATAAGAGCTCTTTGATCTCTGCTCATAAGAATCTTTGGTCCTTCTCTCTCTCTCTCTCTTTTTTATTTTATTTTATTTTTTTTTAACCCCTTACTCTTATAGGGCTTTTCTCACCCTTTACTCTTTTTTGTGGTAGAATACAAAGTATCCCATGAAAACATTGGGGCAATCTGATCTCTCCTGAGCTTACCATTACATACATATGACCAACCAACCATGTGACTTTGCATTTTAAAGAATTGCTTAAGATACACTTCCATTTCTTTTCTCAAGTGCCTGGTGATTTCTCAGTGCTTTAGACAATGCTCCATTTCATCCTAGGACCTTGCAATTCCAATTGATTGTGTTTATTTAATATGTGTAAGAGCACTTATAAAGAGTAGGGCACAGCTTTCACAGAATCAAAGAATAGTCATGATTGGAAAGGACCTCTGAGATCATCAAGTCCAACAATACACATACTCAACAAGCAAAAAAACAAAACAAAACCCCCAAACATACAACCCCCCCCCCAAAAAAGCACCAAAACCACACAACAAACCCCCTACAATCTTGACCACTAGAGCATGGCTTGAAAATTTCTTAAATACCTCCAGAGAGGGTGACTCAACCACCTCCCTGGGCAAGCTGTTACAGGGCCTGACCACTCTTTCAGTAAAGAAATTCTTCCTAATATCTAATCTAAATCTCCCCTGCTGCAGCTTTAGACCATTTGCTCTGGTCCTGTCAGGATTCTCTTGGGAGCAGAGGCCAACACCCACCTCCCTACAGCCTCCTTTCAGGTAGCTGTAGAGGGCAATGAGGTCTCCCCTCAGCCTCCTGCTCTCAAAGCTAAACATGCCCAGTTCCCTCAGCTGGTCCCCACATGACTTGTTCTCTAGGCCCCTCATCAGCTCACCTGTAGAGATGTTCCAGCACCTCAATATCCTTCTTTTAGTGAGGGGCCCAGAACTGAGCACGATACTTGAGGTGTGGCCTCACCAGTGCTGAGCACAGGGCTATGATTTCTTCCCTTCTCCTGCTAGCCAGGTCAGCTTGAGGTCAGGCTGACAGCCCTGTAGTTCCCCAGATCCTCCTTCTGGTCCTTCTTGTTGAAGGGTATCACATTAGCCACCCTCCAGTCACCCAGGACTTCCCCTCTTGACCAGGATTGTTGATAAATGATGGAAAGAGGCACAGTGAGCTCCCCTGCCAGCTCCCTCAGCACTCTTTGGTGGATCCCATTTGTTCCCTTAGACTTATGTGTGCCTAGGTGCAGAAGCAGATCATTAACTACCTCCTCCTGGATTAAGGGAAGGTTGTTCTGCTCTCTGTCCTTGTCTTCCAGCTCAGGAGGCTGAACACTTTGGGGGTAGCTGTTCTGACTATTAAAGACAGAGGCAAAAGTGCCATTAAGTATCTCAGCCTTTTCCTCATCTTTGGTTGCAATGTTTGCTAGGTTCTGCCAGAGACACATCAAGAGAAAGCCCCCCTTTCTGAAAGTCTCTTGCTTTTATCCTTCACTTCTGGATGATATTTCAGTGATTTGGTGCCTGCGTTGTGTGAGGTGAACACTTCCAGGATGTAATCAATATCCAACCAAGTAACCAATATCCCACTCGGCAAGCCAGGATTAGGGAATTTTTCACTGTTTGTTATCCTTAGCCCCTGCTTTCTTCCTCGCTCTTCCTTTGTTGCTGTTGATTCTCTGGACATCTGGGGGCTCCTTTTCTCTTCAGTTGAATTTGCTATCACTGTCTTCTTTGTTATTTAGGTAGCACTGCTGATGGCCACAAAGATCAGTGGTAAATGGGCTGTGACAGAGAATAGCTGTGTACCCTGAGGTCCTTAAAGTGTAAGGTAATGCATCTACATCCAAGCACACAAACAGGGGAGAAAACAAGATCAATGGCAGACTAGGGAGGAGAGCATTGCAGTCAATATGCTTTTTGGAATATGGGCCTTTGAAAGACTGCTGAGGCAGTAAGAGAAGTGAAGAACATTAAGTAAAAGATTTTTCAAACACTTGAGGGAGATTAAATATGCTTTTCCTTCCTTTCCTTTATTTTTCCTTTCACGGGTACATTTGGAGAAGGTAGGTACTCAAAGATGGAGAGGTTATTGTTAGAGAAGATGATGATGTGAATATTTGTCCCTCCTGGAGAAGTCCACTCCGCAGGGACTGGCTGGTCCAGGAAGAGCCTAATCTGTGTGTGGAAGCATCCCTCTATTACAACATTGCCTCTAGGTCTAGGTGAGATTCAAGTATTTTGGGGTCTGACCATGTGTCACTGGTGCAGAAATACATCTGTTCATTCACCAGTAACAGATCAGTTAGTTTCTAATCAGACTTTGTCAAGAACTGTAAATATAACAGCTCTCTGTCAGCAAATGCTATTTGAAAGAAAGGAAATAAATTCATGGTTGAGTAATGTGACTGTGTCAAAATATTTGTGGAAAAGTATCAAAATATTTTTTAGATAAAAGGCTGTAACATTTCAGTTTGACTTTATTATCACACTCATATTTTTCAGAGACAGATGAAACAAAATATGTCAGAACAGTCGAAGTTTTTTTGTTTGTTTTTCGTTTTTGACATAGGATGAAACAACACGCCAGTGCCTTGAAGTTCTCCCTAGTATAAGAAATCTGAATTTCACAGCTTGAATTATAACATTAATATCTTTTCCTATACAAGCGACTTGGTTTCCTCATCTGTGCTGGAAAGCAAGCAACAGACTCTTCCAACCCCCCTGCCATGGCCAGGGACACCTCCCACTAGATCAGGTTGCTCAGAGTCCTATCCAGCCTGACCTTAAAAAACTTCCAGGGATGGGGTTTCCACCACCTCTCTGGGCAACCTGTGCCTGTGTCTCACCACCCTCATGGTGAAGAACTTCTTCCTGACATCTAACCTAAATCTCCCCTCCTCTAGATTGAATCCATTCCCCCCAGTCCCATCACTACCTGACATCCTAAAACGTCCCTCCCCAGCTTTCCTGTAGCCCCCTTCAGATACTGGAAGGCTACAATAAGGTCTCCTCAGAGCCTTCTCCTCTCCAGACCAAATAACCCCAACTCTCTCTGTCTGTCCTCACAGGAGAGATGCTCCAGCCCTCCATCCTCATGGCCCTTCTACGAGGTACCATATACACTGTCTCCTATTCCAGGATACACTTGACTAGCTCAATATTGTAATTAAATCCCATCTTGCCAGCAGCTTAAATACAGCTCCACTCTAGGAATAGCAGGAAGAAAGCTGTCTTTGTATGGGACGTGTCTTCCCTTGCCAAATATATAAACTAGCTGAACAAAATAAAGCAATTTTTCTTTCACTTAATGATGAACACTTGCTCTGATATTTGTTCACTTTTCCAGAGCTGTCTTAATTAAACTGCTGTAATCTATGTTTTCACACCAAACATGGTGATTTCATTATTGGAAAGACACAGAGTTGGCACACATTCCTGTGCTTCTGAAGTGAGAGCGTTTTATGGAAATGAAAACTTATCTCATAATATCTGGAGGCACATAAACAGAATTAATGATGTTTAGTGCAGAATTAACTCCATCTGAAAAACTGCTGTTTTGTGTGTAGTTGAAAAAAAAAAAGATTGTATATTAACCACACGAACAGGATTCTCTGTTGTTTGACAGTCAATGGCTAAAAAATGTCAATCCAAATTCAAAGTAAAGACATGAAATAAATCCCACTGCATTGAAAAGAAAGTTCTTGTTTCTTTTTTTAAATTTTTGAGGGCTGTCTGGATCAATCCTTGTATATCACCATTTCTTCATCACTTAAAAGAAGACATTTTTCTCTAGGAAGAATAACAGCCAAAAATCCACCTGAACTTGCCTCTGTCAGACTTTTCTTTCTGCCCAGACAGTCTGCCTGGTGCCTAGATCCAGTAAAATGTTCCTGCACAAGTCTGATTTCAACCACAACTCTTTGAAATGGCATTCCTCATGTGTCTGTTATTTACTACAGCACCTTGCTATGAAAGCCCTTGTTTCTTCCCCAGTCATGATGAAGATCCCGTGTTCCTCTGTGACAGATGCTGTGCTAATGATATGATTTCAGTGCTGGATAACACTTGGGAATTTTTCATCTTGTGGAATCTAGAGATTGAGCCACTAGTGCTCACTCCTGCCTTCCTCTTCTTCGACCTTTTCATCTCCACAGGGGTTATATTCTCACAAACCACAGCTCTATGCAGATAGACCTTTCTGCACAGTGTATCACAACTTTACATCAGCCCCACCAGGAGACACTGTCTCCCTTGGGTATGACCCAAATGCTGTGGTGGGGCTGCTACCCTCACAGTCACTGAGCTGACCTGATGCATTTTATTGGTGTGTGCTTTGAAGATTGACTGTGTCAAAGATTGTACAAGAAAAACACCTCAGATTTAAACTCTTTCAAGAATACCAGCAGCTTTGAGAAGTAAGGCCTCTATACTATAAACATGCATTTACTTTTGAGCACTAGATACCTAAATCATTAGCCCACAGCCATATCTGGGTGGGTTTGGAGCTCAGAGCTAAACCATTAACTCAGAGCTGTGTCTGAGCACGGTTTGGACTACAGAGTGCCTGAAAGCACAGTGCAGAAGTGTAGGAAGGCAGAGGCATTTACTAGCACTGATGCAGAGCTCAGTAGTCCTGATGGATCCAGGCTGATCCTGGCCAAATCTCAAGGTTGGTCTAAGGCTTCTGTTCTGCAGCAGCTTGTGAATCAGGTGACAGAGCATCTCTTCATAACTGCCTACCTGCTACCAACCAAAGGGAAATTCTTCAGTGGGTGTGCATGCACAAACCTGCCCTCACTTCATAACACCTGAGAGATGGACCAAAGGGCAAAAATCTGAACAGGTCCTTTTCTCCTATGACTCCATACACATTCAGCTAAGGAAAAGGATAATTATCTTCAGATGAATAAGGAATGGATGGCTAAGTACTACTCTTTGCTATAAAAAATGTGCTCCTGTCTGTGCTCCTAGCTTCTACAGGGATAACAGGGTGTCTGGGTATCTCAGCATTTGGGGCTGACTGGTCCTTTCAGTAGCCATGGACATAAACCCAGCTCCTCTCTCTCTCTTACTAAACAGACACTTGCTAAAGCAATTTTTTTTAAATGGGCTTTGGACCACATTCCTAAGGAATTATCTAAAGGGCACTTATTTCAGTTACCTTTTCTGATATTACAGCTAATGATCTCAGCAGTTTAGCACATAGAGAACCATGCAAGCCTGTAGCTGTCATTCAAGGAATTTATCTCCATGATTTTAAAGTAATTTGCCACCAAATTGGAGCACAACACAGATTGGTCTGCTGCCAAAGAGGCCACAGAGAAAGTAAAAACTGTCTGTAGGCAATTTTTTATTTGCCTGAGGTGAAAGGAGAGGAGTTCCTTTGTGATAACCCTTCTTGGTCTGCTGGTAAAGCTGTCATAAGCAAGCCTAGCAGTACCACTATATCCTGGAAAGTTGGCTAGTTCTAATCTCCCCGTTTCACCTATGTGTGAACATTGAAGCTAAAAGATTTGCTCCATGCCCACAGAAGGAATCTGAGCAGGAAAACAGCTCTTCAGTATGTATGGTACACCCCAAGAAAGTTTTGATTGTGCACATTCAGTTACAGAACAGCACAGAACTGTTCCTGTCCTGAAAAGCAGATAAGAATCTTACCTCAGTCCTACTCTATAAGTCTGATCCCATCCTACAGCAGATCTTACCAGCTTCCACTTGGTGTCTCACACTGTCACAATGCAGGTTATAGTGAACATATATCTCTTTTATGGACCTATGTGTGGTACAGATATACTCCATCAGTGCTTGCTGCACCCAAAGTGACAGTTCAGCCTCTCCACCATCTGTATTACTGCTGAGCAACCTTCTCCTGCTTTGTGCTTACACCTTGAAAGAATGCATTTATGAGAATAATCAGCTTCCCAGAGCTAATGGGTCAGCGAGTGTCCTCATTTAAGCCTTCTCAATATATCCATGACATTTCTTAATACACTTATCAGAGTTACAGTCTCTCTGATGAGACAATCAGAGAAATATGACACTCCTCATAACGTGTTCAATCTCTGCTGCAGTATCAGTAAGGTCCAGGAGATTCCTACAAAGCTTTTCATTTCCATTGCTTTTTTCTACTTGCTTTCTGAGTATGGGCTTGAGAGGAGTATATCTCAACTCTCCACAGAGGTAGTCTGGAATTAGACTGCCAGTGATGAGCTTGCATGTGTCCTGGCCATGTAATTTACCAGGGCATCAGTCTATAATGAAGGCTTAGCTTCTGGCATTTTCATTTGTTTGAGATGCCTGACTGCTTTGCCTCTACTTCACAGCTTTTATATAATTGTTACAACTTATATATAATTACATTAGATCAACTGTTTAAATGTTGTATAGTGTTCTTTTTCATTCTGAAGCCTGGTGCTGTTATCATACTTAAAAGAACATGGAAATGTGAGACTCTTTCACAGCAATAGTAGGATTCGTGTCTAGGTTATCATTTCATCCTTTACTTGCTCCATAATCTGAAGCACCAGAGGCACAATCATGTACCACTCAGAGCTCTGAAATCCTGCTGCAGTGAGACAAACCTTAGCAAGGGAGAGTGAAGCAGGAGGGCAAATACTTGACCTGTCTTTTCTTGGCGCTCATTATTTATATTTAGGTAACCACTACCTTCAAGCTGAAGATATGTTAGTACAGTAATTTTTCTAAAAGTGACCACTTTCAGGCTTAAGGGATGTTGCTTTCTCTTTTGAAATCACTTCATCTCAGAAATGCTTTTTCATTGTGCTCTGCTGATGGATCTTTATGGCACACAGGTGATACTTTTAAGCCACAAGCACAACACAAATCTTCTCTTGAACTTGCAAGCACTCCTGATTCTTCTATTGTCCCAGTCTTATTTCAAGCATCACACTATTAATTTTCAGAAACATTTTTTTCCCCATAGCTGAGGTTATTGTTTGATTTCTGTTAATAATTTATTGTTCGACATCCCCCTATTTTTTTTAAAAGATATTATGAATGATATGTCCCTGTGTATATAAAATTTCCTTAAACAGATAATATCCCTCAGGAGCCATTTCACTCTTAAGAGCTCCAGGTGCGTGCCGCTGGACACCAAAACAACTCAGTAAGGCAGCAAGTCAAGCAGAGTCTTGGTGAATGTTTGCTATCTTTAAACATTCAGCATTCTGTCAATTACTTATCAAGGTCTGTGGCCCAAATGTCACTGGCCCAGCCGGTACCAACCAGGCTCCTGCTCACCCCCATTGTGGGACAGGGAGGAGAAAATCCACCCAAAGGCTCCTTAATTAAGACAAGGATGGGGGAGTTTGCATTCCCCAATTATGGTAATGGGCAAAACCAGACAGACTCAATTTGGGAAGGAAAAACTCATTTAATCTACCAGGAGAAAGAGAAAACATGGGCAGATCTTAATACCTTCCCCCCACCCCTCCCTTCTCCCCAGTCCCGGGTCGCTTCGCTGCCGCCTCCCCCTCAGGGCACAGGGAGGGGCAGGGGGGGTTTAGGGTCAGTTCTCCACACGGTGTTTCTGCCGCTCCTTCCTCCTCAGGGGGAGGACTCCTCACATTCCTCCCCTGCTCCAAGGCGGGGTCCCTCCCATGGCAGAGAGTCCTTCAGGAACCCCTCCGCCATGAGTCCCTCCCACAGGTGCAGTCCCTCAGGCACAGACTGCTCCCGCCCGGGCTGCACACAGAGTCACGGCGGGAACAGTCACCTCCTCTGACACGGGCTCCTACAGGGATGCAGATCCACAGCTGACCCTCTCTGCCACCCTACACAGGCTGCAGTTCCACATCTGCCCACCCGTGACACTTCAGGGGCTACAAATTCACATTTACTCCACCGTGGTCCTTCAGAGGCTGCTCCACCGCGCTACTCCATGGGTTGCAATGGGACCGCTGCCAACTCAACAAGGGGAGTGTGGGGAAATCTCTGCTTGGGCACCCTCTCCTTTCCTCAGTGACCTGAGTTACTTTTCTTTGGCATTTCTCTGTCACTTCACCTGCACTGCTCTGCAGGCCCTTTTATTTTCGCGGTTTCATTTTCCCTTTCTCGAATGTGTTACAGAACACATCCAGCTTCCCGCATCCACTCAGCCTTGGGCAGAGGTGGGGCAGGGACTGGAAATGGGAGAGCTTCCTGCAGCTTCTCACAGGAGCTACCCCGTCCACTCTCCCTTCCAAAACATCCCTGCACTAACCCAAGACAATGAGGCATGCATTAAATGCATAATTTTGACAGATCTGTTTGGTGTGTGGGTTAATAAAAGTGTCTGATGTGTCTTGTGCTTAAGTCCCATTTCCAGTTGTTTTGTGCCAGGAATTAATCATCTGAAGCAGATTTTTGCCTGCCATTTTTACTCAGATGGAATTACAAAGAAGTTTTGTTTCTCCTTTTGATTGGCTTACAGTTTATGCTGCGAGTATGCCATTCATTCTTCTAGCTAAAATCCATTCAATTCTTCCTACTTGAAAAACCAGCTTGTATGTGCTCAAGAGGCACTTGCTACAGTTTTATTTTCCTGTTCCTCAAAGTAGACCTTTAAAGTGTCTAGGGCAGATGCTGTGCTGTCAATGCTTTTAAATGGACTTAAATTACATGCAAAGTGATCAAGGGCATCTAGTATAGTCTAGATGGGACCAGAACTTTTGTCTTGATTTCTCCTTCTGAACAACTGAAGCAATATAAGGCAAATCTTCTGATCTTCCTATCCTACTTTTCATGCAAGACTGAAGAATGGGCCATCCATGCAGCTTCACTTGAAAGGCTTCAATGAACTCAGATCCTATTGCAAAGCTATGTGCTGTTCTAACTAATATAGAATCATAGGATTTTCAGGGTTGGAAGGGACCTTTGAGGTCACCTAGTTTCCCACTAAATCAGGTTGCTCAGAGCCCTGTCCATCCTGGCCTTAAAAACTTCAAGGGATGGGGCTTCCACCACCTCTCTGGGCAACCTGTGCCAGTGCCTCACCAGCTGCATGGTGAAGAACTTCTTCCTAATACCTAACCTAAATCTCCCATCCTCTAGACTGAATCCATTGCCCCCAGTCCTATCACTACCTGACATCCTAACAAGTCCCTCCCCAGCTTTCCTGTAGCCCCCTTCAGATACTGGAAGGCTACAATAAGGTCTCCTCAGAGCCTTCTCCTCTCCAGACTGAATAACCCCAACTCTCTCAGTCTGTCCTCACAGGAGAGGAGCTCCAGCCCTCTGATCATCCTCATGGCCCTTCTCTGGACACACTCCAGCATGTCCATGTCTCTCTTGTAACAGGGGCTCCAGAACTGGATGCAGTACTCCAGGTGGGGTCTCATGAGAGCAGAGCAGAGGGGGAGAATCACCTCCCTTGACCTGCTGGCCACACTTCTCTTGATGCAGCCAAGGATCCAGTTGGCTTTCTGGGCTGCAAGTGTACACTGATGGCTCATGTTGAAATTCTCACCCACCAGCATCCCCAAGTCCTTTTCCTCAGGGCTGCTCTCAAGCCAGTCACTGCCCAGCTTATTTCAATGTTGGGATTGCCTTGACCTAGATGAAGGACCTGTCCAGACTCTTTAGTGTCTTTCTAGTGGATCTCAGGGGAAGAACCTCTTAGACATGTGCCCATTTTTTTCCATTTGTCAAAGAAAACATGAGAAAAGTATCTGCGGGAGGAGCTTTACTGCCAAAATCCTTTTGAAAGTTGAGGGAAGAGGCTTTAGAATTGCTCTCAGCTCTCTGATACTGTGATCTACTCTCACAAAGAGAAAAAAAAACTTCAACGTATCTTTTCACTTTCCTTCAAATGCTGAAAATCTTTATTTGGAAGCCACTACTTCCACAAAATAAATAAAATTATAGATGTCTGGTTTTCTCCCTCTATGCCTTTGACAAATTCATCTTGTCTATCTCTAACTAACCTCACACTGCAACCACTACTACTTTTTCCTCAGTAGAATTAATGATGTTTTGTACATCTGCATTTGAAGCCAGATGACTCTCCCTCATACAAGGGGACAGTTTGTTTCAAGATCTCTTAAGAACCATCTCACAGAAATTGCACATGAGATGCAGAGAGAACTTTGCATGGGATAGAGAAGGAAGATTTCAGGATTCAAGAGCTTGGAGGATAATGCAGACTCTCAAAATTAGACTCTTTGTTTGATATTGAAATAGCTTTCATGTGTGACAAGAGAGAATTAGTAATCTTCCTCTAAAATAAATCGACTGCCAGCCACCTGCTGGTCTAGCTGTCACGAACTGTCCTCTGTTTCAGTTAAAAAAACCAAACCAAACCAAAAACCAACAAAAACCCCAGATCCTTTTTAGACTGTTGGAGCTTAAAAAATAACAAACAAGATGAATAACTTCCCGCTTTTCCCTTGCCATGAAAGTGACATCGGTCACTTACTGGTGCCAGATGTTGTTGTTAGCCACATGCTTTTGACACACTTGTCATTGTAGAGGGCTTTATGTTTTCTCTGGACAACACTGGGGCTGTGTCACACAGTACAGATTCTCCTATAGGAAATCTCTGCCATTCATATGTTCATATATAAGTAAAAGCTTGAGCTCAGATAGGTGTGAAGCAGGTAAGAGGCTGAATGCCAGAATACTAGGTCTGTCAATGAATATGATGGGGACTTTCCCCTCTTTGCAGACCTGGTCTTGCTGTGACCAACCTAAAGCATCCTCCTTACAGATACTGCTAATATTTTCCACTGCCTGGGTTTGTCTGCTGAGTCTTCAAATAGTAAGAGTGACAACATAATTGTTGAATATTAAGTAGTGCTGTTCTAGTCAGACAAAACTGGCTATCTTTTATGGTGCTCCCAGAGAGAAGCAAAAAAAGCACTGCTATATATAAAAACAGACTTACTAGACAGGATGTAGTAATCAACTGCTAGCCCATGAAGTGCACAGTAAATACCCTTTGTTCCCTGTCCTGACAAATAACCCTGACATTCTGGTATTAAGAAAAATGAGTCAATCTGATAACTGTAGAAGATTTAAATAATTGAATGTAGTTTGTTTGTGGTAAAGAAAAAAAAAAAAGCTATGCAGTGCTACAGAGCTGTGAATGCTACAACTTCCAGGGAATGGTAAGAAGTGAATATACTCCTTTTTTACAGTTAGTCAAGCATGGCAAATGATCATGAAATCATAGAATAGTTAGGGTTGGAAGGGACCTTAAACATCATCTGGTTTCTACCGTCCCCTGCCATGGGTAAGGACACCTCCCACTAGACTAGTTTTGTCAAAGCTGCATCCAGCTCAGTCAGACTTTTTTGGGGAGAGGAATCCACAATTTCCCTGGACAACCTGTGTCACTGTCTCACCAGCCTCACACTAAAAACTTCTTCCTAATATATAATCTAAATCTACCTTCTTTCATCTAAGAACTGGTCCCTCCTTATCTTGTAACTACATGCCCTCGTAAAAAGTCCCTCTCTAGCTTTCCTGTAGGCTCCCTGAGGTGTTGAAAAGCCACTGGAAGATCTCCTCGGAGCCTCCTCTTCTCCAGGCTGAACCCCAACTTTCTCAGCTTGTCTTTGTGGTACTCAAGTACTCTGATCATCCTTATGGCTCTCCTCTGGACTTGCTCCAACAGCTCCATGTCCTTCTTGTTTTGGGCACTCCACAACTCTTATGGACAGCTTGTGCCTATGTCTCACTCTTTCTAATGTTTAGCCTAAATCTACCCTCTTCTCTCTGAAAGGATACACAAAAGATACACAATAATGGCCTTTCAACCACTCCAAGAGAATTGGGCTGTTTGTCATGGGCTTGAGTTGCCTCTTTGGTTGGAGGCTCAGACCATATCCTGGTTCTTCAATGCAGATTTTTCTTAAACAGAAAAGCAGAACCGCAAACCAAGAGGATGTAAAAAGAAAATCACTCATGATGGAAAGACGAAATGTCTTGAATCTAGATGCTCATCAGTATGTAGGTGAAGCTGATGGTTGTGGCTACATATTGGGTTTCCTGTCTGTGCTATAGATGGGCAGTTTCCAAGGAGGAGGGTTCCACAAGATTATAGGTTTGCAGCCATGAAGATAGCATAAAACATTGATTTACTCCCTTTACACTTTTTCCTTGTCCAAGGTATTTTTAAGGCCACAAAAGAGGAGAGAGGATTAGATGACATTAGACTATCCCCTCATTGTGTTTGCTCCCTACCTAGATCTGGTTTCTGCCACAGCTGTTTTGATTCATAATTTTTCAGCTTACTGCTCCTCTTGCTTAACAGACATGATTTCAGTATGTTCCCTCATGCTGTGTTTGGGCCATTTTGTCTTAAACCTGAGCTTCCCTCAAAACAGCAGGAGAAGCTGTGGCAGAGCTCAGCAGCAGTCATCTGCTTGACTATTTACCCAATTTCCCAGCAAGACTTTGAAGCTATTCCTGAACTCTCAGCTGCAACAGAGGTGTTGTTATCACCTAGCAAACAGAAGGCCAGTTTGGTTATGTCTGCAGGGTGGCTGTTGGAGGGTGTCTGCGTATAGATACACTCTGTAAGAGTAAATGCATCAGGCAACAGGCATCCTTGCAGACAAATTCTCTGATGCTGGTGGCAGTAACTGACATTGTGGGCAGTAAGATATGATGTCTTCTGCAAGGCTAAGCACTTATTTCCTCAGCATTGAAGATGCTGCTAGCAATGGAGGGGAGTATTTTATCAAGTCCATGCTCTTCCCCTTCAGCCCACGCACTTCGGCAAGCTCTGTGCCTCAGCAAAGAGGGAAATTGACTCTGGTACTGCAAAAGACAGAGAAAAATAATCAATGCCATGTAATTAGCAGCTGTTTCATCCCAATAGCCAGCATCCTGCACTGCATCAAAAGCAAAATCATGGGGTCCAAGATTAGAACATCAGCGCCAGCTAAATGTTGCACCTTTGAACATATGCTGTCATCAGTTTCCTCTATTATCATTTCCTGTATTGTTTTAGTAAGGAGACAACAAGGAAGATGTCCAGTTTTCCCTACTTTTCAGCAGTTTTTAATCAGCAGCATTGCACTTCTGACAATGGCATTACAACATCTGGAGCAAACATTAGGCAGGATGGGCCGTCCTGGGCCTAGACCCACTCTTGCTGAAACCACAACATATCAATTGCTTTAGCTCTGTCTCAGCTTTTCGTAGGCCTTGTGCCCCTGCTTTGATCAAAACATTGTTCCATTACCTTTCTCCTTTGAAGGCAAGAGACCTTCCCACTTCCATACTGAATATGAGTGCACAGTCAGTCATTTTAATGTATTAACAAAGTTGCTCTTAAACCTATGTCTTTGTTGTATCTGCACTGTGACTGAGTTTAACCTACTTCATAGAATCACAGAATGGTTTGGGTGAGAAGCCTCCCCTGCCATGGGCAGGGACACCTCCTACTAGACCAGATGGCTCAAAACCACATCCAGCCTACCCTTGAATGCTTCCAGGGATGGAGCAGCCACAGCTTCCCTGGGCAACCTGTTCCAGTGTCTCACCACCTTCACCCTAAAGAATTTCTTCCTAATGTCTAACCTAGAATTACCTTCTTCCAGATTAAAACCATTACTCCTTGACCTCTCACTACATGCCTTTGCAAAAAGTCTCTCCCCAGCTTTTCTGTTTGCCCCTTCAGGTATTACAAGGCTGCTATAAGGTCTCCTAGGAGCCTTCTCTTCTCCAGGCTGAACAACTCAGCTTGCTTAGCCTCACAGAAGTGCTGATCATCTGTATGGCTCTCCTACAGACTTACGCCAAGAGCTCCATGTCCTTCCTGTGTTGGGGGCTCCAGAACTGCACCTAGTACTCTTTCTAATAACATTACCTAAATATCTATAAAAGCCACACCTCATAATGAAAGTATGTAATGGTTTCTTAGCCTAGTAAAAACTCATTTTCCTTTTATTTCCCCCAGTGAGATTGAAACACATACTGCTCTGTGCCATTGTCTCTGCCTTTACAGTATCACACTCAGTTCCTGTGTTGATGCACCCCACTGCTTTTGTTTTCATCTCTTTCTGCAAACTGCTTTTCCACCATAGGTCTGCTGTGAATGTGGCTGTGGCTTTCTTATCCCTTTTAGTGTCTGATTTCACATCCTGTTCCAATAGTTTTACCTTGTCCTGTCTGTTTGTCAGGATCTTGCTTGAGTGCATAATCAGAAAGCAGTTTCTTAGCAGCCACTATCATTAATTCAGCTGGAAGAGAAACAGTTCAGTAGAAGTACGATCACCTACTTGACCTTGGTTCCTATCAGTATGAGTTTTCTTCCTCATGCTTCATCAGCTGTTGCTGTATTTTTTCTTACCCCATTTGTTGTTTCAGAGAACTAAAATCATGGCCAGACTCCCTTTTCATTTTTTCTGTTCCAAGGTCCTTTCTGCAAGCCCTGCCAACCCTGTCGTGTAGGAATTCAGGATTTCATTCAGCAACCTGCATCCTCTTCCCATGACTACCTCCCTGTAACCAGTTTCTTCCAAATGTTCTCAGATCTGATTTTCTCAGTTTTTGCTGGTAGACTGAACATGAAGGCATCCTACTTTAGCAATAACAGTTTGGAGGTCAGTATGGAAGAATTAAAAAAAAAGAATTATATGATTGTCTTACATGCCTTGTGATAAACTATAGCATAATACTTTTTGTGCAACAGACAAATCAGTGGAAGTTAACATTTCCAGAAATGCCTTTTATCCAAGTTATTTATTTTAGACCCTGGTCTACCAACATTCAGCTCCAATTTAGCATCTCTGTCCTGTTGAAAATGGTCGTTTATAAAATGAAAGTAATTTGCATGAAGGACATATCTTCACTAGAGAGTGAGCACACATGGAATTCTGGTTGTGCTGCTTTGTTCACTTCACTGCCAAAACAAACCTGTGTCTTATCTTGAATTCTTGGTTCTGCTCACCAGCTGTTTCAATCCAGGATTGCACAGAATCACAGAGTATTAGGGGCTGAATACCAGTATTGTGGGAAAAACTGTTTGGAAGTGCCATTACTCATCCAGTTCAGTAAACTAAGCTAGTGACTCAAAGGGATACGTTGTTGAGGCAGTGAATGAAAGTCATCTTTCAGGAAAGAAGGATGCTGATGGCATTTTGCATTGATGTAGAAGCATGTCATACTGTGGGAGTAGAGGCAGTAAAAAAAATCAACAACACCCCCCTGAGCTGGTCAGTTCTTATTTTGCAAAGCAGCCTTGAGTCCAGATTGGAATTACCATGTAGTAAATTGAGAATAATCATGAGTAATTCTGCAGAAGCACTAACAGACAAACACTACTGAAAGTGCCTAGATGCTTTCTTTGGTTATCCTGAACACAGTCTTTAGTGTCTTATTTATTCCCCATGCTAAAGCTTTGGGAGCCTTTTTGTTGTTTTCTGCCTAGAAATTTCAGATTTTCTGATTTCTGAGGTTATCTCCAATAATGAATCTTACTCAACTCCTAATAAAAGCCTATCTGAGGAAATGTTAGGTCAAGGTTCTTGTTGGGGCTCAAGGATGGCAGAAACACAACATGGCAATGGCAAGGAATTGATCTTTAAGTGTTAAAATAGCCTAGACATCTTCCAGTGCTGAAAGGAAGAGTTAGGGCAGCAAGAAATCAAGGCCTGTCTATGAATCTGCAGGACGTGGTGGCAGAATAGTTTTTGAGTTAATTTGCAAGGTAGACATTTGTCAGTCCAGACCAAATCCAAAGACAATATTGAATCCTTACTATTTTTAATACAACTGCTCTACACGGGGTTTCTCTCCTGTGTTCATGAGAGAGAAAACCAATCTTTTACCAAGAACACAGACTAACTCTGCAGCAAAGACCCACTGTAAAGCAGCAGTTCCCACAGAGGGGGTGGAGAGAGGTTGTGAGTAGATGTGAAGGTGAATTTGCAGATCTGGATCTGGAATCATGAACAAAAAACTCCAAAACAACACTCTTAAGGTGCCACTCTGATATGCTGAAGTTTTTTTCCTCATTTTAGGCATTATTACCCACTCCATCTGTGTCAGCAGTGTTATTTAGGCACACCAGAAATATTATGTGCTTGAGGAGCCAGTGGAGGTGCAGGGTGGACTGATGGCACAAGAGGAGATGGTATGTGAGTTGTTTGCACCTTTCCTACTTACTCAGCCCTCCAAACATGTCTGAACTTCAAGGAATAGGTACCAGTAGCTGAGGCAATGGACAAGGTCCGTGAAGAGTCTTAAAGTTTTGTCCTACAACTCTTCTGTAAAAGAATATCCATCAACCATCCCTGAGGTTCAGGCCATGGTCTCTGTGGAGAACTTGCACTCAACTTTATTTTTGGAAGAATATGCACCTTAAATGCTGTTTATTGTACAGTGAACAAGTAATCAAATTTGCTGACAGTGATGAGATGGTATTACTGTTGGCTGGAAACCAGAAAGCTTCAGACAAGCTTCTTCTGTTTCCAGTGCACTGTACTGGGCCTGGAGCTTACAGACCACCTGAGACATCCAAGTCAAGTGTAGGAAGAGCAAAGAATTATTTTTCTGCTGGTGGAAAACTCAGGGTGCTACGGTGGTACTTTGTTCCCCATACTTACCAGATTGCACTATATTTTTCTGCCATTACAAAGGTCTTTATTCTCTGCTAAGCAGGGAAAGAAACCCCCAAAGGTTGTGCTTAATATAGAATATCTATTGTTTAGGTCTTCCTTTGTGATTGGATATCTCTTATTGTCATTTACCTATCTTAACTTCAGGTACTAAAATTTAGATATAATTTTGAACTAGTCCTGTGGACATCCTTTGTCTCTGATGCAGGGAGGGTGGACATTTGGATGTGGTTTGTCTTACTGATGGAGATGCTGGTCTTCTGTTGAGAGTGATACAGAGAGGTCTTTTCTGAGGAATGGTGGGATCCATACCCGCTAGAAACTTATTAACCTCCTGTTAAGGGGAGGTTAATTATTAACCTCTTATTAAAAGGAGTAATTCCCAACCTTGCACAAGCTTGCTCCAAGACATAGGTACCTATTACAGTAAAATGTAACAATAGGTTACAAGTTTCCATAGTTTGGTGATAGTTGGTTTTGTTTTTTTGTTTGTATTGTTTTGTTTTGCCTTGTTTTGTTTGGTTTGGGGTTTGTTTTCTTTTTTTGTTTGTTTGTTTTGTTTAGCTTTTTTGTACCTGAATGATGGAGTCTAGGAGAACATTACAAGACAAAAGTGAATTTTTTGTGTTCCAAAATACAGCAACTAACTGTTCTTACCTTCTTAATAACCTTTATAATTAGTGAAGCATACTGGGTTTTTTTTGGTGCCATATTATTCTGTTTGAACTCTGTGTATTTTATGTGTGTGTGTGCAAGTAGAAAGACCTATTAAAAAAAATTATTCAGAGATTGCCACCAGGTAAGAGGCATTAAAGTGGCCAGATGTGCCTTTTCTCTTCCCTAGCTGTGAGGGGAGCCAAGACTTATCAGCTCATATCTGAATATAACTTCTAAGTGACTGAGAGGTCACAAAAGAATTATACCTCAAATTTCCCTGAATTACAAGCAAGCAGTTTAACTTTATTGGTTTTTGAATTAGTGCAATACTTTCTTTATATTTATTCCTATAAGCTTCTAGTCTCCAAATTTAGTCCAATGTCTCCTTGAGCATGAGAATTACTGTTGCTAAACCTCATGCATCTCTGTAAAAGATGTCCATCCTTTCCTTGCCATGTGAAGAGTGAACTTACTGCTTTGTTAGTTCAGCATTTTTGCCATTTATGAATCATAGAATGTCAGATTGAAAGGGGCCTCAAGGATCACCTGGTCCAACCCTTCTGATATTGCTGTTTATATGATATGTCCCAGCACCCCATTGAGCTGAGACTTAAAATTTCCAAAACTAGGGGAATCCACCAGTTTCCCTGGGAGACCATTCCAATATCTGACTGTCCTCATAATGAAAAATTCACCTTTTGTGTTCAAATGGAATCTTCCCAGGAGCAGCTTGTTCCCATGGCCCCTTGTCTTGTCCATGGTACTCTTTGTAAACAGGGAGTCCCCATCTTTGTAGTCCCCCTTTAGGTACTGAAATATCGTAATAAAGTCTCCCCTAAACATTCTTTTCTCAGGGCTGAACACACCCAGTCTTCTCAGCCTCTTTTTGCATGGCAAGTGCTCCAGTCCTCTGATCATCCTTGTGGCTCTTCTCTGGAGCCTCTCCAGCCTATCTGTATCCTTTTTGTACAGCAGGGACCAAAACTGGATGCTAGGCTCCAGGTGTGGTCTGACATGTGCTGAGCAGAGTGGGATGATGACTTCTTTATCTCTGTTGGTGATGCCCTTGTTGATGCAACCCAGCATCTTGTTGGCTTTCTTTGCAGCTGCTTCACACAGTTCACTCGTGCTGAGCCTGTTGTCCACCAGGATCCCCAAGTCCCTTTCCACGAGGCTGCTCTCTAGCCAAGTGGATCCCAGTCTGAGCTTCACTCAGGTTATGAAAAATAGTTAAATCCTGATTCCCTTTATGTATGTCAGCCTGTCGTTAAGTTTCTTTTCCAGTTGGTTTAAGGAGTGAAGAAGGATTTATTTACTGTCCTTGCTTTACTGTTAAGTGGAAACATTTCCAAGCATTTCAACTTAATCTATATTGCAACAGCAGCAGTATGTTGGATGGGAACAAGTTGTTACCTGGAGCTGCGAAGGGGAAAATCCTAAAACATGTACACGAGTGGACTATGTAACAGTACATAAACATCATCCTAAGCTCATTATTATTCTGTGCACCTCCAAAATGTTATGATGAATGTTTTCCTTAACACTTAGGCTTGAATCCCAGTTTATAGCAGGTATTAGTTTCTGGGACTCAATCTTTTCCCCGGGGTGCAGGAGCAGTCTGGAGTCCTGCTGCAAAGCAGGTCCATGGGTCCCTCCCTTAGTCTTTGCACTGGCAACATAATTACATCAGTTTATACTCTTGTGGTGACTCAGATACACTCACCAGGTCTGCCAATCTCTACAGGTTTCCTATTGGCACCATGTGCTCTGAAAAGAGAAGATTTCAGTGTAGCAAGTGCTGGTCGAAGATCAAGGAACTCCTGGTTACTGCTGTGGATATAGCCTATGGCTGATACGCTGTATTATTTTGTGGGACCTGGTTCTTAGAAACATGTGAGAACAAATATGTGCATAACCAGCACCTGAAATTGCCTGAAATTCACTCACAGTTACTTGTGAATACTACTGTCTAATCAGATGTGGCTCTGTGGACATGTGAACACTGATACTTCCAATTAGGAAGTCATCACAAAATGTACATGCATATTTCTGAATCCTGCAGTAAGTGAGTGGAGATGGTGTTGCTTGCTGGTATTGCACACAACAATATTTGGAAAAGAGCTAATTGCATTGTGCTTTGAATATGTGAACTGATGAGGCTCATTAATGAAAGTGCCTAAGCTTATTGCTTTACCTACTGTAGTATTTCTATTTATAACACTGTTTACAGATGTTTGTGCTGTATTGTTCTGTTTTTCACATCATATGCCAAACTGCTATTTGGTTTCAGTGAGGCTTAAGTTGATACTTAGATGTAAACTGTTCCAAAATGAGTATGCAAGGATGTTTCAGGACATTCAAACCATCCTGAAACAAAGCACTGGGAAGGTGACTTTTTACTGGAGCAATACAAGACATTTTGTTGGGAAAGTTTTTAATTACAATCCCATATTCAGTGTTCTGAGAGATTTCAGATGCCAATTTTGTGTGTGTTTATTTTCTGTGGAATTCTGCAATTCTTCTTGACATTCACACTGCTGGAAACCACCAGGACCTTGATTTCCTGCAGGCCAAGCCAGGTAAGCAGACCTCTAAGTGAAGAAAGCAGAGCACTTGTGAGTCAAAGCTTCGTGGGAAAACATGTTTTTGACAGTTTTTGTCTTCTCAAAAGGATTTAGCATAACTAACCAAGAAACCAGTGTAGAGAGCTGAGAGGCTGTTAGATCCCCATGATGTTCATAGAATAAATTGATGAGCAGGCAGATGAGGAAGATGAGCTGCAGTGTTCAAGTCTAGTGCTCTGTGAAAGCACTGGGTAGTTTCCAATACAGTTTTCAAACTACTCAAGATAATGAGACAATTGATGTTATAATTTTGTCCTCATAGTTTGAGCCTGAAGCTCAGACATTTATGTGTTATTGTCTTTGTCTCTTTTTCTGAAGCCCACTGATTTTGAACTCTTATTGAAAGTTCTCTATCTGGGATTTGTCTCTACTAGCATTTGCCTTCTTGAATATTTGATAGTGATACAGGTTTTCTAAAAGTCCTAACTGATGCTTGTCTGCACCTGGAATGCTGCTAGCTTGGTGCAGTGAGATGGAATTCATGTATCAGTAGAACTGATATACGAGAAGCATTTGTCCATATATCTTTCTGTGCTTCATAAGGCCATGGATTTCTTTGCTACACGTAGGAGATCTCACGGTGGATAAGAGCTGTGGTGATTCATTGACTCAATGCTACCAGAACCACAAGCAACATTCACATGAGAATTTAAATTAAAAATCAGAAGAGATGTAAGATACACACTTTTAACAAAGAGGGTGATTCATCATTGCAAAAAAACCCCAAATAACTAGCTTTGGAAGTAGCAAATTTTTCACTTGTGTTTGCAAATTAGTGCTGTAGGTCTTTCTGGAAGAAAAAAGAAGTAGCCATAACCAAGTTACTGCCTTCAGTAGAAGAATAACTGAGTGAAATTAGGAGGCATATGACAGGAGAATGGACTAGATGACGAGACAGTCTTTGCAGTTCATTTGTGCTACATACAGAAAAATAAAGTCCCTAGGAACAGAAAAGAGTGGCTTTCTTGGAAGGACAATGGCTACCTCAGGCCTGTCCTCCTCAAGCAGACAGATGATGCTGAGAAGGTTTCATGCTGCTGGCTCGGTGCCTGCTTTTGACAGAGATCATTGGCACAGCACTGATTCCGTGCTGAAGCTGTGTGTTTTCACTGCAGGGCTGGCTTTAGAAAATATGAGGTCTTCTGCAAAATCAGCATGTGTTTAGCATGGGAGAGAAATGATGTGGGAGAGTGTGTATTTGAAGAGGAAGGCAACTAGGAAGATCAAATTCATTTTCTGTTGCTAGAGACTGGGAAATGTAATCACCTAGTGGTTTTGTTTTGGCTTTGAAATGTTCAGTAAATTTGAAATAAATTGTGACTATGCTTTAATAAATGGTTGTTTGTAGGGAATACCAGAAGCACATATTTGGTTTCATTGGCATGGATTGTTTATGTCTCTGAATTTGTTACTCATGTAGGCCAGATCCCAGTAGGTGGTTTAGTTTACAATCTCTTTATTAAGGACCATCGTGATCTCCTGTTGTTTTCTACCCCGGAAAGGGTCATATTTCAACTGTGACAGAAAAATAAATTCATATGTTAATCAGGGCCTGGATCAGGTCTCATTGAACTGCAGAGGGACAACATCTACAAGGATGTTCCTTCATGTCCTTAATGTCCTTATTTGTTTGGCTGGGTTGGTATAGACACTTTTACTTTGGTATAATTTTTTTTTTTTTTTACATTCCCTGGTCTTCTAATTTATCCTTTGATATTTGCACTCCTAGATGGCCACCAGTAGCCATCAAAGTGAAAAGTTCCTGTCTCTTATAATTAGCAGATTTAGGGGAACTGAAGAAAAGTTCAGGTGTTCACAGCAACCAGAAGCACATACAGTTGCAAAAGTAATAGCTCTTATCTCAGTTATTTGCAAGCTTTGGCCAAAGTGGTAAAAGACAGCTGCCAAATCTTCAGTTGTAAAATAAACCTATAAAAGTATACTGCTGAAAGTGCTGTGTTTCTCAAAGTTACTGAGTGATGTCCCACTGGGAATCAGAGTGGCTGTAGGTCTGTAAAGGATGTGAAAGATTGCTTTGGCTGGAAGAGGGGTGCAATGCTGTCTAACTTCACTGTCCCAGATCATAGGGGTGAAGTCCAGCAATATGTGTTCACTGGTTTTGTGCTGTGCATGAGGAGGCTGAGGGCATGTCAATAATACATTAATTTATGGTTCTGTTCTGGAAAGTGTCAGTGGGCCCTCTTCAAGATAATGGGGGGACATTGCTGCTGGGCATGATTTGCTCTGAGCATCCCTTTCTACATGCAGCAGATGTGAGATACAGTCCTTCCAAGTATTCCAGGTATCTCCAACAGATTTACTCCTCAGAACTCACATCTTTGTGCCACACTCCATGACCTGCCACGCATATCTTTAGCTTAAGGCTATAGCAGCACCACTCAGCTGGGCTGAATTTTCAACATCTCAGATACTTTGCACTTTGAAAACACACACAAATAAGAATAATTTCGTCTGAGTGTCATAGGGTGGGTCATGAAGATTGGCTGAGTGCTGTGCTAGGTGGTTGTGATTATTCTGCTCTACAGAGGGATACATGGAGTAAAGATCCTTCTCTGGTCCTTCTTAATGGGTTTTATAGACAAATACTAAGTTGTGTCAGGAGAAGAACCAAAGCAGAATTATGTTCATTAGAAATTTCCTCATCGCAGAATGTCTGGGGTGGAGTTAGAGGACAGCTTAAGAAATGCTCATACAGGACTTGGCCTGAAATTGTACAGCTCTCTGGAATGTGGTCATCCAACATAAACCTTCAAGGAAGCACTTCAGTCAAACTGGTGGCCACAAGTCTGATTGATACGTGACAATATCCTTTTTTATAACATGTGATGCTCTTGTTCTTCCTTCAAGACAGTAAGACAAGCTGGTGCTGCTTTGTTTGACTAACATTTTGGGATACCAGGCTACTAGCCTACAGCTAAAATCCCAGGTTCAGTTTCTGCTTTGGATTTATAGGATTCAAAGAGAGCCCTAGGAAGAAATGTCTTCTACCTCTCCTTCTGAAGATAGGCCACTGTACAGCCAAAACATGCTTTTTGCTTAGAGCTTTTCCTTAGACTGATCCTAAGCTGAGGTGTTCACTAGCAGGACAAGGGAGAGCCCTGTGCTGTATGTCAAATGAAGTCTGAAAGCAATCTGGGAAGATGGAACCATGAACTTCAGTCTGTGTTCCAGTATTTCCTCACGGAGGGAGGATGGGAGAGTGCACACCGCCCCTACCCATGTATTCAGGAGTTAACCTACTACAAGATATGGCTTTGAACCACCCCAGGTTTTCAAGGCTTTCTTGGTGCTGTACTGCTAACTTGTGGGTAGGTAACAGGTAGAATTTACCTAAACCGCTCCCAGTACCTTCTGGCATCTGATAGAAGGAAAGGAGCAGCTAATTCACATCATAAGAAATGTGAAGCTGACAGATCTGGCAGGGTTTGAGTGTGGTGGTCTTGTGGGACACGTGCCATGTGAAAGGATCTTTCTCTGGCTCAGTTCCTGAGCCATGTTGGCCTGGGGTCACTCCAAAAGTGTATTAAAGCTGCAGTTGCTATGAACTTCTTTAAAAATAAGACATGGTTAGAAATTACATGACAGATGACCTTAGATCTGGCAGCTGGATACTCAGCCTCCATGTAAATACTTCAAATACAAAGTTCTCTTGTGTCCTGGCCCTAAGAGGCCACTTGTCTCTACTGGTTTTCTGTAGGGAGAGAAATGTTTGACCTAAGGATTTACCTTTCCTTGTGTTGTTATCCTGAGCACATCTCAGACTACTTGCCTGTGCTGAAAAATTAGTGCTTAATAACTGGTCATTTTGAGTGAAGATCGAGTCTGTTCAGCACTAAGGGTGTTAAAATGTGAGCCATCAGACATAAATCTAGCTAGGCTGACAGAATGGCACATTTAGAATGAACTCCAAATATTTCTGTGCTCAAGAAAAGGAAGACTACAACAAAAAGCCTTACTTCTAATCCCCTCATCTTACTGTTTACCAGCAGGACTGAAGAGGAGCATGTGGCAGTTCTCTCCCCTGTGTTTCTTTCACACCAGCACTAGTCCAGGTATGTATGATTCTTGAAGACAGTGTCTCTTATTGAATTACTGAGAAAATATGTAAGACAATATCCTGACTTCATTGGAATTTCACATCCTGAGTTTGATGGTTGTGTTATCTCCAGCCTCTTATTTTTCATAAGACTGTCATGGCAACAAAGGGACAGTGAGATTTTATTTCAAGTCTTGTCTGTGTGGTATCCAGATGAAGTGATGTTGGGCATGTGCCCATGGTTATTAAATGTGACTGCTCTTATTAAACACCTTCCAAATGGGCACGTGTAACCCAATATTTGCTCAGCTTCATCATCCCCTCCTTTTCCCCCTTCTGTTGAAAAGTGTGAAAAGGAAGCTTGCTTTAAATAATCACAACTCTGTAATAATATTGACTCTGCCATCTTTTTATCAGGTGGTTTTTTCCACTCTCTTGGTGGACATTACTGCTGCCAAATTGCCCTTCTTCTGTCCCATCTAGGGCAGGGTCAGCCAGTGACTTCAGCATCCCCAACCTGGTGAAACCACAAAGCAGCAGCCCTTCCTCCATGTGGTCTGCACCATGGACAACAGCACCTCGCTTCCTGCAGGAAACTCCTCTTTGTCCCACTTTCTGCCAATGCTGTCCTGAGCCAGGAACTGAAATCAGTAAATGAAACACACAGTGAATGGATAAATGGTTATCAACTCAGTTCTGAAATACGACAAATTAAAAAAAAAAAAAAAAAGAGAGAGAGAAACCATGCCTTCTGCCAAACAGAGCAGTGAAGTTGCCTGTGAAATTTTGTCCTAACTTGTATTTTTTGGTGCCAATTTTGTCAGTTTATATTTAGAGACTTGACAGTCACTTTCTTTATCGCCAGCGTTTATATTCTATTTTTCATTGCTTAATCTCTTTTCCTAACGTCTAACTTTTACCTCCTGTCTGACTGAAGCAATGGATTTCTCACTTTCATAGCTAAACCCGGGGTATTCTTGTTGATGTGAGCTATGCAAAGCACCAAGCTACAAAAGTTCTTCATTGTACAAGGAAAGTCAGTCAGAAGTTTCTCTGTGAGTTATTTAAAACTGATCACAACCTTCATTTCCTCTCTCAGACAGCTTTTTTCTAGGATATGAACTTTAGATACTACTTCTTGATGATTTGCTATAACCACGAGACAAGGATCTGGCTATTATGACATTCAATTTTTTTTAAGATTTCACATCACTTATCAGGAAACACAGGTGCAGATCATGAACTGGAAATTTCATCCTGCATGCTGATGCTCCTGAGATATTGCATTTCTTTGTTGTAAACTTTGTTGTATTTGAAAGGCATTCTGAAAATTCAGGCATTGAAAAAATGTTCGTTTTCCTGGGATAATTCAGATCCAGCAGAGGATGTAAAATATGTTGATAATACATTAAAATTGCACCAAATTAATTAATGCTAAATCTAACTTTAATTCCCAAGGTATTGCTAGACAAACATCATTATAGAAATGTGAGATTAATTTATTAAGAATGTCATCACCATGGATTTCTCTGTCAAGAAAGCAAGTGCTTGCAAAGATTGTGTTTCTTGTTAGTTTTGCACATGGAAAAGCAAATAACATACTGCTTGGAAAGTCACATTGCCCTTTT
The DNA here is from genome assembly GCA_023637945.1 of Phaethornis superciliosus. Taxonomy (NCBI): domain Eukaryota; kingdom Metazoa; phylum Chordata; class Aves; order Apodiformes; family Trochilidae; genus Phaethornis; species Phaethornis superciliosus. The sequence goes on along the minus strand of JAJQWJ010000001.1, from coordinate 168,384,670 downwards.
AAATAAACTTCAGAAATCTGTCTATTAGTAACCATTTTTTAGTTTGTGATAATTTGGCAACGCCTGAGAGCCATTCCAGAATATCTATGCAAAACAGATAATCAGATAAACAGGAATTTAGTTCTCTTTAACTACCACTGACAGTCATTTCAAGAACAAATATGCTTTCTTTGCCTACAGATGCTTTTTAAACATAACTTTGATATTTTTTTTGTTTTCTTGAGCTTCTGATATTCAGGATTAAAAAGTCCTTCGTATTTTGAATTCTCTTTTACCTTAATCCCATTAAAAAAATTCTTATCAGTGATGCTCTCTTGATGATTTGGATTTCCTTTCTCTAGTCCTTTCATTTACATGAGCTGTGTCCCTAGTACCAAACATACCAGGGTAGAGAAAAGATGTGATTCAGAGCTGGGAAGATGAACACTGTACTGGATGATGGCTTAATTGTGTTCCAGGCTGCCTTCTACTCTCACTGTGTCTTAGGGCCACAGGGGAACTCAATCTGCTCCTCTCATTTACATCACAGCACCCACTCATGCACGTGGATGTTGGGGAAAAATTCAGAAATCCATGTCCTTCAGAACAAGGGAAAAAGAACAGCAGTCCAACTCACTCCACTTTAACTCGGGGGCTCTGGTGCTCTGTACCATGAATTGATGCCTGTTTGTCCACAAATCCCAAATTAAATTGAAGTGTCCCAGCCACTTTGAAGCACACAAATTACAAGTGTGTTCACACTGTGCCCAGTCCACAACACAACTTCACTCTGCAGTATGTGATGCCCCTTGCTATGCCCTCAAGGATAATCAAGGCTTTAAAACAATAAAAGGGAGTTTGTGCTGTTGACTCATGACTGATGAAAAAAAACAAGGGAAAGAAAGAGCTGAGGGAAAACAATCCCATGGGATTCCATCTTTCCAGACAATAAAGTAAGTCATTGGCAGCCCCGTTTGCTGTCTGTGGGGAAGGCATGTCAGCAGAGGGAAAGTGTGACAAGTGTATTGTCAAGTTCCTCTCTGAACAGAACCACAAATGTGCTTCTGAAATCTTATTGATGCAAAGCAGTGTGAGAGTATGAAAAGGTGGGAGAGTGGCATTCCCTGTCTCCTGACAATATGTGTTGCAAATGAGCAACAGATGGAGCCTCCATCATCCCCAGCCTTCTCAGCCAGGCTTGCTCACATTGCAGGCTTGTTAGGTATTTGAAACTGTGGGAAAAGCTCAGATGATGAGGTTCTGAGCACCCATATGCAGCCTAAATCCTCTTAACTTGAAAGCCATGCCTAAGTGCCACTAGCAATTTCCCCAGAGCACTGAATGTTTGTCCTCTCATGGCCTCTCTTAACACTGTATCCATCCTTCATCTTTCTACATAGAAGGGATTTTGGTGGAAGAGGATGGATGAAACACCTGAATACATGGATTAAATTTTAATACACCACAGATACCAGGTTTCAACAGGAGCAGCATGTCTGATGGTGACAGGAATCCACACCCTGGTGGTGAATTGGAGCTGGGAGTTTGTTGTCCAAGTTTAAAATTCAACAGCTAATAACCATCATTCTTGCTGCATTTGTTTCTGTAGTGCAACAGACAGTAACAAGGTGAGAGTGCACAAGCTGAATTTGTCCAGAATATTCCTTGTGCTCCCAAATTACAGATGACAGGTGGAAGGCAGAGACAATAAGGTCCTCCAGGCTCTCCAGCTAACCTGCTTTCCCTGCACATGATGACTTGTCCCCTTTCCCAGTAAGATTGAGTGGTAGGGACAACAGTTTGCACTGCCTTATTGTGAGCCTGAGGAAGGGGTAATTTTGGCTAATGCATCACTCAATTTGTTTTTCTTTCTTGTTTGTTTTATAAATTTAAAGGTCTAGAACTTTGCTTGATTTATTGGCTGGCTTAAAAGTTATGCTTCCTTTATTTCCCAGATGGAATTTCATGGCTGATTGCTAGGATGCTATTTTAATGAGTTATCAGTTCTGAAATACCCCAAATATATGGCATAATTAGAAATAAAAACATGATGCAGGGTGGGGAAATTATTCTGTGAAGGAAGAGGACTGTTTCTGATATGATTATCTTTTCCCCCAGTACAGAACAGCAGAAAGCTATTCCACATGAAGATTAAGGAGACAGCTACTGCCCACAAGACATCTGCTGAAGTCAAAAGTAATAATAAAAATCGAGCACGTTTGTGCTTTTGCAGTTTAAATGAGTTGTGAGACAAATAACTAGAACACCCTCTGACTTGCAGCCTGCTACTTGGTGGCTGCTGAGTGGGGCTGGTGGGACTTGGCTGTGCTGCTGCCACTGGGACCTTCTCACTCAGCTGCTCAGGGAGTGACTCTCAGCATCTTGCTGTGGCATGGCTGTCACCAGGCCCTGTGTTTCCACAGCTACTCTCTTGTTTTTCCTTCCCTCTCAAAATGAGTGTTTCTGTGCCAAACAAAACAAGAGGAACAATGAATTTGAAGCATTTGCTGAAACCCAAATATTCTTGGGGGGGGGAAGGGTGACGTGTCAGGAGTGGGAAAGACAGCAGCAAGTTGTTATTCAGAATAGAGATTTTCACTGCATAGCTGTGATTGCTGTAGAGATTCGTGCTGGCCTGTGGAATCCACAGTCTTCAAACATGTTTCTCTGGTTCAGAGAAGGTGGAATCAAGGCAAAACAAAAAGAAGGCTCAGCCTGTCCCATTTCTGAACATACTTCTATCTCTGTCATGGTGAGGTGTGCTGGGCACTGAGTAGAAAGACCCAGGCTCTCATGGGGTTTTGTTTTGCAGCCCTGGAACAATTTGATCATTCCTATGTACCTCCCTTGGATAGTCCAGACTCCTTTGTTCCAGTTTGTAAGCCCACATGCAAAGTGGTTCAGCTCATGGTAATCAAGACAAAAAACTGGCAGCACAGAGTCTTGCCCAGGCCATCTTTCTGCAGGTAATAATGCTATTCTTCAAATGGCACCTTGACTATTCTTCAAATAGCACCTCGACTATGTGACTTGTGGCTCTAAATTTAGGTGTGCTTCCCTTCTGTAAAGATGGTGTCCTTCCATAGGCTAAAGACTACATTTAAACTACTGTATAACGTTCATAATATTATAGAGAATGTACCTGTTATAAATTTTTGTTCTTGCTGCTCCCCTGGGGCACCACAATCCCTTTCCTCTCTGCTCTGATTATGGGGATGGCATGGTGGAGTTGCTTGGAGAACAGGCACAAATGAAGACATATCTTCATCTTCTGGTTGACATTGCCTGCATGTCCTTTCCACACATCCCCGAGCAGCTGTGTGTGACACCAGTTTCTGCAGTTTCTGCACCGTTATGCCAGAATTGCCTCAGTTATTTCCTGGTCTCATGTAAAAGAAAAACTGGATCCTTATGGCTAGATCCTGCCTTTTGCAGGCAGAGATGGGAAAGCGAAGGGAGGAGGAAGCATTCCCTGCAGCCCACCAGCTGCCTCCTGTGCACCATCTCTTTGCTGAATAGAAATAAATAGAACAGGGCCCAGATGGGCTGCTTGTGATTGACAGGTGTCAGGGTGTGCATATGGCTTTGTCAGCCAAGTTGCTCCATGTCAATTGAACAACTACACGATCTGGGTTCCACTTGTTTTCCCAATCTGAAACGATTATTAAAATCAAATCAGAAGAGACAAAATTCAGTATTTAGCATTTTTAGCCATAGAAAATTTCTCTGTCAAAGAAATTTAGCCAGATTCTCAGTTAACGTTCTGGTATACTCTTTGGGTTCATCTGTGTGAACAAAGATATCAGAGCAGTGCATTCACTAACTGCATGGGGAGCATTCAGCATTTTTATTGCTTTTGCAGGTGATTCAGGAAAAAGAAAAGCATTTTCAGATTGCACATGTCTTTCCCAAATCTGCATAACCAAATATAAGATTACAACTCCAACTGCAGATTTGTTATGATTGCCACTTTGAGAGTAACAGCCATTGTAAAAATTTCACTTAGACAAAGATATGATTTTTGCAAACACTATACAATCTTTTTTTGAAAGTGTGTTTATCCCGAGCTGTACAAACAAACATGTTTTGTTTAGCTATGGGGCTTTTTTTGAAAAAATATGGTTTTTCATTATTACTCATTATTCCTCTCTTTCAGAAAATGTAGTTTTCCAGGTAGTCAACACAAACAACGTTGTCATATGTATGTGATGTTACATTACAAAGAGTGGTCAGTGAATTCAGGTAAATATTTGTAAGGTCAACATAGAGACTCTTTAATTTTGGTGATAAACTCATTAGAAGATAATCACAAGTAAGAGCCCATATATAGCTAGTGGTTTTCCCTGTGTACCATGTTTACAAGGAGCAAGGTTTTTTTCCACCCTGGATATCAGTATTATATTTTTTGCACATTGGTTTTTTGTTAATTCCTTCCATGAAGTGAAAAAAATACTGTAGTTGCAAACTTGTCACAGCTGTTTTATAGAAAGGAAGCATAGGGATTACATCTGTAGTCTCAGAAGGTCTCTTGCTGTCCAGACTCTCAGGTTTTGTGAGGCTGTGTACGTTTCTGGTAGATTTTGCTTGTGCTCAGAAAGGTGAATGCTGGTAAGGCATCACATCTGTTGTATTAAGAACTTGTTTTTTCCTTCAAGTCTCAAGACAAAAAAACAAGCAAACACTTTTTTTTTTTTCTTGTATGCAGCCAATTCACAGGAGCTCCCCAGTGAAAACATGCACAGATACTTAAGGCTAGAGGATAAATGGTCTGACTCAGAGTCCTAAGAATTAAGTGGTAGTGGTTCCCACAGCAGGCAGCTGCTGCCTTACAGATGAGACAGGCTCCCTTGCCTCCATCAGTTCCCTGCCAGACACAGGTACAAACCACCTTCAGTCTCATGTCCTAGCTTTTGTTTTCTCTAACAATTTATTTTCACTGGTTATGTGTTTATTCTGTCACTAGGAGAAAGCTATGGTTCCTTCACCAGGGAGGATGCAGCTTGCACAGTCACCAACATATTTCTTTCCGTGTCTTCTCCTTTCAGTTCTCTGCAGAAAGACAGCAGCTTAATACAAGATACATATATTTTTGCAGAGAGAAAGATTTGGTGAACGCAGGCGTGACCAAATTCTTTCGTTTGCTAACACAAATCAGGCTTTATAACATCTTTGGCTAAATTTGGGTGGCATTTTCCTCAGGTAATTCTTGACCATTCTCTTCTGTCTCTGATGTTTCTCAGCATGCCATCATTCTCCACAGCATTTTACGTTGAAGACCTCGCATTCATTTCAGGAACAGAGGCAAATACAGTAGCCATAGGTCTCATATGCAAAACTAAGTCAGTTCTTGAAAAGACATGTATAAAGCTTAAAAGCTGTACCTAATTGCAGTGCAGTGACAGAGAAGCATCATCTAAAAGCTTTTTTCCCCCCCAAAATTTAAACTTTAAACTCATAAAGTAAATACCAACAGAGTGTTCTTTGATCCTCACAGGATCCACTGTACTCAGCTCCAAGTTGCCAGGGTCTAATAATAAAGACACATTAAGGTCATCTTGCACCTGGGAAGCCCTTTTCCTATATTAACAGAGTAATTGGGTCAGCTTGTCTTCAGTATTAATTTTCATCAACTCTGACAAGTTTTCAGAAAGACTGGGTAAGGAACATGCTAGATTTGTTTGAACTATTAAAAAAAACTATTTTAAATCAAGGTTTACCTCTCTTAGGGTGAGATAAGTGGCATGCTTCCCAAACTCCACTTGTCTATGGAGCATTTGCCTCCAGCTGTTTCTGTTGCCTCCAGAAACAACTGCCTAGATACCTGAATTTCCAATGGGATGAAAATATTGATGTTTCTATCAGCCCTACAAAAATGCAGGAGTTTGACGCTCACTTGGGAGAAAAAAATCTAAGTAAAGTATATTAAAAATACAAGCTGTCTTTTCTGAATCCATATAATGTTCATCATTTCCACAGGGTTTTAGGTATATTTGAAGGTGAAACTACTTTTATTGGCACCAAATCTACTGAGAGGTCTAGAAGGAACTACCCAATTTTGAAAGTTTTGCTTATCACACTCTATAATCTTCTAATCTCATTGACAGCCATGAATCCTTTTGTAATAACGAATCACTTTATTACTCTGATGAAGGTGAAGCTTGTTTCTGAGTTAGAGAGGCCATGGAACTATGCAAAGCTACCATAGACCAGACAGCTGGGACAATTTGTCTGTCTGAGTCCTGCCCTAGGAAACCCTAAAATTCCTCAGCTCCATCCTTATTCCTAAATTCATCCTACGATGAACTGAATATCTTGTACCTGAGAAAAGGAAGGCAGCACCACATCCTGTTAAGTCTTATCTGTGTGTCTGGTAGTATCACACAAAACTTGTCAATAGTTGCTGTATTGTGCTAAGTTACTATTTTGCCCTAGTTCAGCAAAGTGTAGGAAAAATGTACAGACTGAAAAACATGCTGAAGATTAGGCAGGTATCTGTGAATTTTTGAAGTAATAGAGCTTGCAATGTTGCCTCCAGTCACAGTCATGTTCAACAGTGAGAAGGGTTTTGCTGTAGGCAAGTGAATGTAGTTATTATTTACTGTATTTAAAAGGTAAGTTTTCCCATGAAGTTGGCAGTGATGATTAACCAATGAAAATATTTTAAGGCTCATTAATTGCAGGTCTACGAGTTCTGTATACACATAACAATCCTTTAGGCCTTTGCCCAAAACAAACCTTCTTAGAGATGACAAAATGGTTTAAATAACTGAGCTGTTATTTTTTTTCTCTATGGGGGGTCTAGAGCAAATTTAGTAAGTACCAGGAGACCAACAGTCCATGTTATGTGCAAGATCACTTTGCTGAGGTTTTGCAGTTTTGCAGACCTGGGACTTGGGTATATGCTACAGTAATTCTGGATGTGCAGCTCCAGGAAAGCTGAATGCCACAACTTTGTCATCGTCCACAATACTGATGGCACTTGGGAAAGTGTAGTTCAGGCTGGTGAATCATAGATTTCCAAACTGAGCTATAACATAGTAGAAACATTAACCTTTTATTTTTATATTCTTAATAAATATAAATTAGGTTTTATTTCTTAATATTTTACTCACAGAGGTTCAACATTTATCTGGTACTGGCATGTCACTAATTATATGTTTGTCTAAGATAGAAAGCTTATTAAGCTTTCTCCCTTGTAGTTGGAAACCTTCCATAGGCAGTTTGAAACAGTTTTGGGAGACTCACGCAAAATCTGCTTGTCTGCCAGAACACACACAAAGACAACTTGATTTCACCCCGCATCAGCCACAGGGTAAACGGGAATAGAGTCCTGAAGGGGAAAAGAGACCAGGTCAAACTTTGCAGCTTAACACTGACCTTTGAAACAGACCTTATTTCCAATTCTGATGTCAGGAAAAGAGAGTGGGATGACAGTCAAATGTGTTTTGTCCCTGGTCAGCCTCAACTTAACCAGCACATCGACATGCAATATGTTCCCACCCTTGTCCTATTCAGAGATGCAAAGGAAATCAGCATCTTGTGGTCTTTTTCAACTAAGAGTCTCTTTGCTCACCTTTGCAGTTATTTTGGGCCATACTGCAAATGCTGTATTAGTGTGATGAGCTGGAAAACATAGCATCCTAACAGCAACAGCAAACTTCCACCCAGCACAGCAAAAAAAAAAAAAAAAAAAAAAAAAAGGTTTCACTGAGTAGAAGATGGAGCATTCATTAGCTTTGAACTAGAAACCTTTCTAAGCAAATTGTGCCATTAGGAGACAATGATAATACATCAGGTAGATCATCCCCAACCAGAAGCAGATATGAAGACTTCATTGGATACTGCTGAGCAGCACTTGCTTCGAGCAGCTCAGCACTAGCTTGAGCCAGAAGTACAAGACTGCTGCAGATGAGCATCAAGGCTGCAGCACATTGCCCCAACACTTCCCTCCTAGTCCATTCCTGGCAGGTTGAGGGAAAGCCCAAAGAGCCAGTTGAGGAGCATGAGGGGGGTGTAAATGGAAAGTTTGAGAAGAGGTGTATTATATCAGCACATACGTAGCAGAGAAACAAGGCCCCTGCTACACGGGGGACCTTGCATCAGCTGAATTTTAGGATTTCTGTCATTGAATCTGGAGTCACCAGCCAAAAGTCTGAAAGCAGAGGTATGCGGGGAAGCTAAATATCTCAGACTCATTGAAATATGAACTTGGACTACACTGAAAATCCAGAGCCATTACTGTCCAGAACTCCAAATGCCTCATTTGGACATTGCAAACATAGCCAAGTATAAAAGACAGCTAAACACCCAACATGTGAGGAGTCAGGGGTTGATCTTCATTTGTTTGCAGCCAAATGCTTCTGCAGAGGTGATGCAGAGGACACACAGGAGCACTGCAGGTCCAGTGTGGTGTGAAGCTGAATAAATGTGCATCTGGCAGACATATACAGGTCCCCAAGGCAGGCACTGAACTGATGCTTTGAGCAGTACAGAGGCAACAACACATTACAGTCATGAAGCATCTCATGCTTCTCATGTACCCTAACAGCAGCCCAGCACTCTGGAAGCAGGAGAAGGTGCCTTATCACTCTGTGATCGATGGCAGATGTGTTTCAGCCCATGCAGAGACAAAAATGTTGTTTGGGAGGAAAGCTACATCTTTCAACACTGCAGGAGACAAAATAAGACATTAACAGGCTCCTTTCCTCAGCTACCCAGCAACTATAAAGGATTAGATCTTTCCTGAAAATCTTCCTGATAACAGCACCTGCTGAGATTTGGAAACTCCTGGCTTTCAGCTCATCCAAATGCAGACACAGACTGTTTCTGCCTCCTGATTTACAGTTGCAATACAAAGGGGCCAATCTCACAGCCTTTACTCAGGATTTACTTACATAATCCTTTCGCTGAAGCTGAGTTTGAACAATGAGTGTATAACAAATTTACAGGGGCTAAAATTTAACCTGAAATGATTGCTCAGGATAGAGAGCCCTTAGCACTTCTTTGCCTGATAGACAGAAATGAAAGAGTATCCACAAATGACTGGAGGATTCTGCACGTGAAGCATAGTTGCAGGATTTAATCTAAAACTGTCCTTTGTGATTGACAATATAAAGAGAGCTTCCACAAGTGATCTCATTCTCACAGCAGTGATCTGCTAGATATATAGGTGCCTGAAAACTACATTCCAGCCTATCTGAAGACAACTTTCCAGTTTATGTTATTCAGGAGTTTGTATTACATGATCACAGCTGTCTCTGGTCTTCTTCTGGTCTTAGCAATCTAGATTGCTTCAGCAATTGCTGATTAGCAATCTATCTGCTTCAGATAGAAAATTAATATTCTTCTGACTCTTTCTTTGATTGTGACCATTGGTTTGTATCACATGAAAGGAGAATTGTTTATTTGGGGCATAGCTTCATATTAGCAATCTGAGACAGGAGCCACACTAATGGTACTATAGCACCTCCATCCTTGGAGATACTGAAAAATTGACAGGAGAAGGTCCTGAGCAACCTCTTGTAACTTCAGGGTTGATTTTACTATGAGCAATGACCTCTAGCACTCCATTCCAACACAATTTATTTTGGATTTTATGATTCTCTGGTCTAGACTATTAGGACTTTTGGTCTTGGATTGTTTTGGAGTATATATAATCTGTTAAAACCAAAAAGAATTATTTCCTGAAACTAGGTTCCCTAGTGTATGCCTCATATATCTATATTGTTAGACTTGCCTCACACTCTGGAAGGACAATACATCTGAATAAGAGCTCAAAAGTTGCAGAGTGAGAAAAGCAACTCTGAAATTCAATTTTAGGAGAAGACTAGAGTGGGTAATATTGATAAGCAAAAAAAATAACCACAGCATTCTAAAATTTGCCTAGTTATTCTTCTGTACACAGAAAAGCTAGACTTTCTACTCCTTATTCTGATAGCAGAGATTTCAGATTTTTTTGTATAAACTTCTGAGTCTGAATTGATCCTTTTTTATTGTTCAATCTCCTTCAGCCCTTTCCTCAAAGGATCATTGTGCCTGACCTTAATATTTTGGATTGAAATTTTAAAGGTCTCTAAATTCTTAGTCTTCAGTCCTCTCATCTGGGGTTAGGACTCTGCCATGAGTAGACCCATTGAATCAGTTGAGCAATCAGTGCTTCCTCTTGGATGTGTATGAATTTCAAGTCCGTCCAGTGAAAAATTCCAAATGACTACCAAATGTATTCCAAATGACTACCTCTGCTCTCAATACACATGGCATAAATACTAAAAGACATCTAAAAGACATCTGCAAATGTCTAGGGCAGACATTCTTACATGGATGCTGAGTGAGAGATGAAAGATCTAGTAAGGGTAGACAGATGTAGGTAGTAAAACTCACATAGCTATCAAAAAACCACTACAAAGTGGTCATATTAATGAAGTTCATCTTACTCTTCAGGGAAAGTAGGATTTTTCTGGATATGAATTTTGGTAGTGATCTTGTTAATGTCAATTAAGCCCATGCCCATATTTTTAATGGTTATATTTATGAATTGCCACAATGTGCTCTAGAGACAGACTTGCTAATCATGTCAACAATTGCTTTGTAATTGAAATGTCAATTCAAAACAAATCACTAGCATGTTTTACTGCCTACATACACTGATTTCAGCTGGGTGCATTCCAGAGCCCAAACATATACTCTAAACGTATTTAATCTGCTTTCTGATTTCACCCCATATTTTGCCAGGCATGGAAAGCTTCTGGCAAATTATGAGTCAGCATTCTCCTTGTGTATTATACTACAAAAACATGGACCTAAGTCAGATATAAATGCTTGTTCTCCAGGTTCTGCATTGCTATGGGCTATATATCAGTTGCACACAAAACGAGGAGTCTGATGGCTGAATGGAGCTGCAGTGTGCTCCAGCAAACACACTAGAAACAAATTTTCTTGTGGAAATTTTGAGAGGGTTATAGTCCACAGAAACTGCTGCCTCTCTGTAAAGGATGATGTGATCCCTCTACAAGCAGTTCTTCCCAGTTATTGGGGCACCGTAGGAGACAGTGTGAAATGCATGACCCAGTCTTTCCCAAGTTCTTTGTGCTGAAGAAAGAAAATCCTGCTTGGACAAGTTCTTAGACACTGTGGCTGAAATTCAGAAGGATTTTCATGCCCAGCACCCCATATTTCAGTGTGCTTGATTTCCCTGTGAAGTCTCTGCACACCTGCAGATGTGACCAGGGATATTATTACTTTGTTTTTGCTTAGAACCTAGTAGCATTGCCTGGTACCAGATAATTAATTTCATCTTGATCCCTCAGAAAGAAAGTAAGAAAAGAAAGAAAAGAAAGAAAAGAAAGAAAGGAAAGAAAAGAAAGAGAAGAAGGAAAAGAAGGAAAAGAAAGAGACATTACTGCTCCTTACTAAGCTAAGCAGTGTTAGTGTCAGGGGAAATTTATAAAGGCAGAAGTAAAAAACTTTGGAAATATAGTCGTGCGCTAGAGCTTAGAATTTTCTTTTTCTTTATTCAGCTATTCTTAGTGAAAACTAACTTTTTGTTTTAACCTACATTACTACAGTTACTGAACAGCAAAAAGTGGACACTTTAGCTCTTTAAACAGATTTTTCCAGAAAACACAGTGCAGATGTGAGGAACTGTCAATCCAAGGATAGGTGATTGCACAGACACATGCATACATATATGCATACATATGCAGGGTGGTTGACATAATCTCCTTCATGAGGTTATCTCACATATTTCTTTCACTGTGTTGTAATTCACTTTTTGTTCAGGTCTTTATCCAATGTGCCTGTTTCTAGAATTGAATGAATAGTACCACACTGAAGAAGGACTACTAAAGGCCCATACCTCACATCAGGCAGGACTAGCTAAGCACAAAAAAAAAATTGTGTAAAAAAAAAGGATTTTACCATTATCATTTTGCATGAAAAAAACCCCAAACCTGAGGCCACTCGTGCCCCTCTGCTATAGTAATTCCTTATTCCCTGTAGAGGAAGGATGGGAGAATCATACTTTGGGGAAAGCAACTCATACAGCTGGGGAGATAATTCATTCCAAATTAATCCAGGCATACCACAGAAATATCTCTGTTGGCTGATTGTTCTGCATAGATGTCATTCTTGATTTGTGAATACCCAGCACCAGGGACTGGGAAACTGTCTCATATTGACACATGCATTCCTTTATCAGTTATTCATGAATAAGTGGTGCTATCTTATTCTGGCTAACAAAAATGCCTTATGCAAAATTAATAGAAGCAAAACCCAGAAGGATCTTTCTGCATTAAGAATCTGTCCCTCAAAAGCAGTTGTCTGATAAATCTTAAAAAGCCATGTTCCTCACTACTCAGGGTGCCTGCTAAGGAAAAGTGCTGGGCACCCATGAGTATCAGCTATTAATTACCTTTGATTCTTTGTTTCTGAGTATGGGTGAAACAATACTCCAAGCAATCAGTTTCAGAACATTTTTATCCTCTGTCTGTATACAGTAAATCAGTTACCAGGGCATTACAATTAGCAATTTTTAAAACTTTTATGTGATTTACAAGAAACAATAAAGCACCTAGAATCCCAACAAGCTTTGACTTATATTAATAATATGGATGTTCAGTGCACCTCTGAGCAAAGTTGGGGGGAAAGCAGTTGGGGTCAATTAGACTTTGTGTAATACTAAAGCTGGCAGATTTCTAGGTCAAAGGGAATGGATTTCAAAAGCAGGGACCTTCTGTGGAGATCATCTTGACAGCACCTCTCACTTCTGAAAATGAACTCAAAATGAAACAAGATATCTGCTTCAGATACAGGCAGCCCACTGATTATAAAGGGGCCCTAATGAGAGTAAACTCTGTGACTGATGCCTTCAAGTCTGCTTCTGTGACTGATTAAGACTTGTTTACAAACTAAAAATCCCCATACCCAGAGACAGGAAAAGCTCCTCTGAGATTGCTGAGGACAGGAATCAGATACCTCTCTGGGGTGCAGGAGCCCTTATTTGTCCTAGTTTGTATCAGACAAAGAAAACACACATACTTAGGTCCTTCACACCCTGAAGTTCATAGCCTAAGAAGCTTCTTCCCAGTGTCCAAGCCTTATTTTAATAATAAAGTGGGTGAACTACATGAACAGGAATGGTATTCACAGATTAGTTTATCCATTGATGAAAAAAGGCAAAGGGAGATCTTACCAGAGCATCTCTGAAAGTTTCACCTTCCCTTCACAGAGACCCCACAGTGACAACCACAAATTCTCCTGTGATTGCTATGACTGGGATAAAACATCAATCCCTCCCTTCCCAACCCCTTGCCCAGCACCAGATGAACCAGGGGCAGCAGCCCACTGGTGTCCCTGGAGTCTGTGATGGGCAGACATAAATTCTTGATATGTCTCATAAAAACTCACCAACAACACTGCCCCACTGAGTGACTGCTGAAGTCATGGTAATCAGCACCAGGGTTTGCAGCAGCACATTTTTGGGGAACTGCCCCAGTTTCTAGTGCAGTTGAGTGCACTCCTGGTTCCCAGATGGCCGTTTGCAGAGAAAATCCTGTTCAGTGACAAGGTGCTGATCATCCCTGCTCCTGCAGCAAGTGCTCAGAGCCAGCCCAGAGCCAGCCTAGAGCAGGACTCCCTGATTGGGGGTTTGGACAAGATGATCTCCATAGGCCCCTTCCAACTCCTAATATTCTGTGATTCTGTGTTTTTCAGTACTGGCTTTGGGAAAAGTCTTCCAAATGCACTGTGGGGAGCCATGGCCAGGGCTGATCCCCAGCCTGTGGGAGATGCTTTCATCTGGTTTTCTACAGAACCTGAGCATTTTCTCATTTGCTCCACCTGGTGCTATCCCACATACCTCATCCCTGCTGTTGCATGGCTTTCCTGTCCCCATTCCAGCAGCCATGGTGTTTGGATCATCTTCTGCACCTTTTGTTTCCTCAGTGATGTCTTCAAGTGTACTGAAAAGAAGATCCTGAGATCTCTTACTGCTACCCTATAACACTTCCTTCTTAGTCATATATTTGGCATTTTCACACTCCTAGGTTTTGAACACCTCATATTCTGTATCTCCTTCAAGCTAAGCTACAAAACACCTAAAGCATCCAGTACTGTCCCTAGTTTATAACATCCTCCAGTGGCAAAACAGACCAGCTCTACCTTGCCCCAAGTTTTTCTTTTTACTTCAGTGAGAAAAGTAAATACATCTGCATCCTCTTACGGGTATCTGAAGTCCAAATTTAAATATGAGTCCTACCTGATCTTACACAACAGTGCAGTGGCTCATAAACATCAGTCAAAAACCAGTATTCTCAGTTAGTAGAAGGAAAGACTCATCCTTCAAAGAGAAAAAACAAACAAACAAAAAAGCAAACAACCTACCTACTATCAATACTGAGATACTGGTTTAGCAGAAGGGTTTCAGAAGAGTGCACAAAAAAGATGTGGAAATGGGAGCTTATTTTAAATGAAGGTGGGGAAGGTCAAGGGGAAAATTGCATGCTGCTTAACATTTAAAGGGAATAGTAATTAAAATAGTACACTTTTAGCAACCATGACAGAACACACCAACCTCTCCTCTTAATGAATTACATGTTGTATCTGTTTTTTCAGTGTATGTATGTATTCATGGACCACACCCGAAGTGATAAAAAAGGAAATCTAAACCAAATAGTTTCTTAATTAATTCAATTCACTAATGATATATTACTGGAAAAAAAGGTACACTCATAAATCTTTTAACTCATCACTTGAATAATCTCTCCTTATTAGGCAAAGTCAGAAGAAAGCAACAGCCCCCTTGCTGAACCCTGAAGGACAAACTCAGAACTGCTGTGACTCTGAGGAAGACTTGAATTCCCTATGGGAGACCTTTACATCTGGGTGTCTATGTCAGCAAATAAGATGAATGAAGGTAAAAGCAACACATCTTTCCCAGCAGCACGGTTGCACAACAATACATCTTAGATGTCTCATCCACAGCAAGAAAACTGCTTGCCATTTGATGCTGTCAGCATGTAGAGCATTAGAGGTAACTGTACTTACCAGTGCAGACAAAAAAGCATAGGGAAGGCCAAGCCATAATAATTACTGCTTCAGAAACTGCTTTTAGGCCTATTTCAAAACACAGCTCTGATAGCATCTTCCAAAATGATATAAGACTCAGGCTGTTATGATTTAAACTTCCATGATGGTGTTCTGCACCATAACTCCCATAATTGTTATCTCTAGAGGGTAATTTTCCAAAGTTCCAGGACTAGAGCTGTGCAAACGATTGATTTTTTTTCATCTCTTCACCTAACCTTAAAAATTGAGGTTGAAATGAGTTGCAGTCTCTGTCAAACAGAAGCTTCTCTCTTTTTCCCCCTCATTTATAAAACAGAGAAAATAATTGCAGAGTAAAACCCATTTCACGATTCAAATCTTGCAATATTTTACTTTGGTTTGGGGATTTGAATGTTTTGAAAGATCTTTATGATCAAATTGTTATTATTCTCATCTGTCCACTTGCCTCCTGGGAATGAAACTACTTGCTGAATTTTACTCCTGTGTGCAAATATCCATGCCCCCCCTTATCCCTTTGTCCCTGTTGCATTTTCAGGGTAGAGAAATAATTTAGTTTTCTCCCCTTGCCAAGTTACCTGTCCTTTTCAGGGTGGTCAGAAGCCCATCACACAAGGCTGGGTTTCTTTCATTTGTACTAATCTAAGCCAGATCTCCTTGTTCTGTCCTGTAACCATGTCTCTTCTAACCACCCTTTGGGAGGGGGAGGATGACTTCTAGCCTTAGCTGCCAACATCATATGGAGAGCACAGTTAGCAGCTGATGTCTTCGTAACAGCCTTCATCTATAGAAGGGACAATCTTGGGTCCACCTATCTGAGAAAGATATTTTCTGGTGAGCTTAGGTCCCTGGGCTGTCTTAGCAAGCAGGTTGAAACAGCATCTGAATGAGCCATTATCAGCAACAGCTGCTGGAGTTGGGGTGCGGCACCAGGAGACCAGAAAAGAACATATATAGGGCCTATTTTGAAAAAATAGGGCAAAGAAATTGAAAAAGAAGTACAAAGAAAACAAAAAACAACGTACAAAACAACAGTTAGATTAATTCAATTCCTGGAAAATCTCTGGAACAAAATGAACAAAATGATCTGGAACAAAAATGAAACTCTGAGCTACTAAGGAAACACTGAGTAACTGTCCATGTAGATTAGTCAGGAGCAAACTGTTTGAAACCAGTGTATTGAATGAACTAAAAAAACATTGGCAGAACATGTGGTGGACAGCCTCTCTAGAAAAGAAAAATTGTTGATAGTTTGTTGTCAAAAAAAAAAAGAGATTCCTTAAGGTCTCCATGAAGCCTGAGATAGCCTCAACATTGTTGCTGTTGTGTTTATGTGCCTGTTATTTGGATGGTAGAGGAGAGAATACAGATATTAAGCCAGCCTATAACATGGGTTGTGAGAGACTGTGACACAGGCTCAGACTCCAAAATAAACTTTACCAAGTGGAAAAGTTGTCTGTGGAAAAAAAAAAAAAAAAAAAAAAGAAGGATGAAATTTAACAAGGATGTGTGCAATATAAAATACAGGCAGAAATGTTTAAGCAAATACAGAATGGGGGACAACTGGGTGGGTCAATGGAGCTGTGATGTTTTATATCATCTCCAGATGTGACATTTTGATGGTACTGAACCCTTAGAAAAGTCACATACACAGATGTGAGTATGCAGTGGGTGAACAGGAGGAGTTCATGTTCGTCATCATGTTTCTATTGGAATCAAAATCTATAATTCCAACAGTAAGATGCTGACAGTTCAGATGGATTGCAGATGGACCCAGGCAATGCTGCAAGCAGTGGACTGACAGAGGTAGAGCTTATTTTGATGCCTCCAGATTTCCAGGGGGAAAGAAAAGTCACTACATTAATTTTACAGTATTACAGATTTTTGCTCTGTGCTCTATCAAAGCCAAGTAGAAGGCTTTCCAGCTGCCAGCATGCAGGGGTGTGTGTGCTGCTGCTAAGTTCATTCCCCTGCCCTGTGACTGTGAAAGAGTTCAGCTCATGGAGCAGTGACTCCATCCTTACTGGTGGCTGTGAGAGCATGGAGGGTCAGGCGTGCTCCAGTCCCTCTGCAGATGCAGGAAACTCCTGTCAGCAGGACAGAGGAGCAGGCAGTTGAATTTGTAACATCTCAAACTATTTCAGTTTAGCTACAGCTGTCTTAACATAGTATTACACAGCCTCCATGAGAGAAATACCCCTTGGCTGTGATGGCAGACAGTACTACGCCTTCCAAAATACAGTTCCAAAATACAGGTGTTGCTGTAGAAAAAACTGTGTAAAATATATCTCTAGATTGAAAGCTGCTGTATAAATACCGACCCAGGAGAAAGGGCAGCTAGAATAGGGCTCTTGTGCCTGGGATCTCTCTTTGTCAGAACAGGTGGGGAAAGGTAAAGGGTTTTCTGATGGTGCCTCAGCAGAAGTGACCCTCAGGACTTCACTGCCTCTTAATGCTTCGTTCAATAACCACAGGTCTCGACAAAACAGTGAATTAACAGATAGCAAAGGAAGCCTGCAGTTCTAAGTAGTGTTTGGAGAAGAGCAGGGGTATTGAAGCATTCTTTTTTTGGACAAATGTGTTCCAGATACTGCATCTTTTGCATTTCTGTTAATTAAGGGAGCACCAATTTACAGTAGTGTTTGGTCTCACCCAGCAAAGCCCGGGTGCTGTGCTACCTGTAGCTGTCAGCTCTTGTATTTAGAGTCTTGATAAATCCAGTGCAAGTCTGGGAATTGGGAGCCTTGCAGGGGGTGTAAGATGGGAGCCTGGCCATGCTCCCACTATTTAAAAAAGTCATTTTCAGCAGAATGTTTTGATACAAGCTCACTTGCTGCAGCCTGGCACAGACTTGTCTCTTTGGGCCTGCCTTTGGGGAGACAGTGCTCTTCCTCTTCCCCTTCATTTTCTCTGGGAAAGCTGCCTGTAGAAGGTGAGGACTTTTTCAACCTGTCACACTCTCTATGTTTAAAGTCTCTCATGTTTAAAGTTTCTCTGGCAGCTGCTGTCCTGAAGACGGTGGCACCAGAGTATCCCCTGGAAAGGCAGCTCACACTGCATTTTAGTGCCAATGAAAAATATTAGGCCCATGCTGTTGCTCTTCTGGACCTGAAACTTGAGCGTTTGGTGGACTGATGACATCCACTCAATTAAAGAGGAAGCATTTTGCAACTCAGACCTATGCCATTCTTGGCTGATAGGTGATTTTGCAGCAATGAAAATCAAAGCTTTACCCCATGGCAGGGCTCTCACTTCAACAGAGATATGTCCTCTGCTTATGCCCTTATGGTTACTTATGCTTATGTCCTCGGGGGAACATGATGAAGGGAATAAACACAGACATGTAAGGTGATGCATGCTCTTATTTTTAAGACAAATATTTCTACATTTTTTTTTAAAGTGGGTATTCAAAAAAAATTGTCAATTACCCAGAATCACAGTAAATGAGATTAAATGCCCACTGACTGCAGAAATACGCTACTAGCCCACTGACAAAAGGCAGCCCAGCCATGAAGTAATGGAGCACACAAATAGCTAAGCACAAGGGGCAGAATGGTAGTTGCAGAGATTTTAGCGGCATGATGACAGGGTGAGGTATGTGAAGTAGAGCAAATAAAGCTGGAGGATATGTTTGTGGGGCTATTATTTTTAATGCAATGCAAAAACACCCAATGACAAGGAAGGAAGTTCCACTTCGATGCAATAGGGGATGATTCAGACAGTAGCAGAGGTCAGATGAGGAGAATATGGGAAAAGCTATTAAGACAGATGCATGTGTGATGCCTTGTATCAAGTTCTTGGTTGGCTCTGAACATAAAGCTGCACTTTTTCAAACTTCAGGGAGATCACCCTGAATGAAGACTGAATTAACATGATAAGGAATCCTCAGCTCCTCCAACAATACCCAATCTCCTGACCCAGGACTAAACATAATAAATAAGCCTTTGCAATAGCCACATCGAGTACAGTTTGAATTGTCATCCTTCAGTCTTTTCACTAGTCTAGCAAATTAAAAGTCTCACAGTTCCTCCAGGAAGATTGCATTCCCATTCTGCTTACTTGTCATGAGGCAAGAAGGCAGCCCTGCATGCCAAGGAGCAATCTAGTTCTATTAAATAAATGCATTTATAATTTTGTATTATCCTGGCTGTGCCAAGTGCCCCTATTGATGACTTCATACAGTGTCCTGAGTCTCTCATCTCAGAATCTCTTTATAAAATTTTAATTCCCATCCTACACGTTATTAAAGTCTCTCATGACACATAAATCTCGCATCTGTCCCTGCAAGCACCACAGAATTGTTTGACTTATTAGATGACTGTGACATACCAGATAACAACCTCAAACGCAGTCTTGTATAATTTGTTGAGGACATTCAGGTCAATACTGAGGAACAGCTCAAAACTTGCTGTAGCACATTTTTAAGGTTTTCGTGAGCCCGGCTCATATTGCTCAATCTCCAAGACATTATTTTAAATCATAAATTACTAAAGCCTGCAGAAATCAAATGTTCCTGGAGAGGAAGAGTCCCATAAAGAAGAGAATGTGCTAGAAGTTGACTTATATCTAAACTTTTTTCTTTTCAAATCAACCCATGTTTTCTAATACATATAATAGCACAATTGGTTTTGGGAGGAACACACACTTCTGCTTTAAAAAGCTTTCAGTGCACCTTTGACCTGTAAAAAATTAGAGCAACAGTACAGTTGTGTTCAGGAAGACATTTTGTAGTTCTGAGTTTCTGGCTTTTCTTGCATCATGTTGCTTTCTTGATTTTTTTCCACTTGTCTCTATGGATGGTTTAATTCCTCTTGTTCTGTAAGATGTAAGACTCATTATGAGTGCTCCTGCTGAACTCCCCTTTCTCTAACTGGTCACATTGCTCTTGTTTATTGTCAGTGTACTAGAAAATGAGGGCTTGGAATGATCTCAGAAATTTTTCTTCAGTGCTTTGCAGGCATGAAGAGACAGTGGAAATAGCAGAGACATCAATGTTATGGCCAAAGGGCTGCTTTCTACCTTTCTGACTTTCTGCTCCCAGCAATGACCTACTGAGAACCACCATGCCAGTTCCCAAGTAAGTCACAAAGCTAGCAACAGGCAGCATAATATTCTGGTTTATATTGGGTAAGTAGGGTGTGGAATAAGGGCAACTAGCAAAAGTTAGAACAAACAAACAAGAAACAGATTGGCAAAACAAACAAACAGAAACAACAGCCAAATAACCAAAAGAATAGACAACATCTGCACAAGGAAAAATATAACTACAGCTATTCAGTCAGAAAAGAAATGGTGATAGAAAAGGAAACATGTCCTATCAGGGTCCCAGAACAAGCTCAAAGAAGTTCTTTCTGTTTTTTCAAGACCTGTGAATACTGCCTGAGGGCAAAAAGAGGTGCAGAGCTATGAGTCAGGTAGGATGATAAGATGTGAGGGACCTTTTTTGTGGCCTTCACTAAGTTTCTCATCACCTCTGCAAAAAGCACCAATAATAAAATTGAACCTACCATGAGCAGTAAGCATAGTGACACTGCTCAGAATGAGCTTTTTGGGAGGATTTTACCTCAGGTCCAGTGCACTCTCTTCAATTGCTCTGGCATGTTTGCAATCTGTCGAGATCCACGCCTTAGACAGCCTTTAACTCAATTCCTGGGTCACACTAGCTTACCAGAGAGTCAAATCACAAAATACTAAAAGGTTTTCTGCACCATCATTGTGTATTTTCAGCACTAAAAGTTATCTGAAGATGGGGATTCAGGGGTTGTTGGCTTCTAGGCTGTTTGCTGAGAGGACCCTGCAGGTTGGTTCTCTGGATGTGAATTAATTGGAAGGATACGAACAACTACCATGCCCTGAAATCAAAGCAGTCAGATCCTCTTGTGCCTTACTGATAAAAGACAGCTGAAGGAAGACAGGGAAAAGGTCAAGACAAAGAAAAGGGCAATCATTGTTTAGGTATTGAGAAAGTGTGTGTGGGCAGCGCTTGGGTTACAGTAGTTGGAGAAAGTGAAGCAGCAAGGGGGCTAATCAGCCAAGCTCATTAACAGAGGAAAGCAGAGGAACAGAAAGTGTGCCTGCTGCTAGGAAAGACTTCAGAGACAAGAATCTGGAAAACATCATGGTGCTACGGCTGCCATTAGCTCATTCCCTACCTGGCTGCAGCTGTGAGGGACCCATCTGGATCTCTAGGTTAGGAGTATCTGCTAAAGCCTTGGTTTACTAAGACCATGGACAGTGAAGTCCCTTTGGAGGAAGTTGTGCTGGGTATGGATTGTGCTGTAAAAGGCTGGGTTGATCTTCTGTGCAGTGGCTGGAGAAGCTGGACCAAGGACACTGGGACTGAATGCAGGAGCTTACTGAGCTACAGCCCAGTGAGTTGCAGGTGAAAGGGCTGTCAGCAATGCTGGGCAGTGATCTCCCTGTCTGCTTCAATCAAGAGCAGCAATGGAACTAGAACCATATGACCTGAAGACTGAAAAAAAAAGAGGCAAACATTATTCTACAAAGTTTTCCTTCTCATCCTTCCTTCCTTCTCCAGTTGTTCTGGGAGGCAGTAAGAGGACTGCTAAAGCAGGTGGTGTCGGTCAATGAGAAGCTCAAAATGAGACAGCAATGTGAGCTTGTAGCTCAAAAAGCCAACTGTATCCTGGACTGTATCAAAAGAAGTGTAGCCAGCAGGTCAAGGGAGGTGATTCTCTCCCTCTCCTCTCCTCTCCTCTCCTCTCCTCTCCTCTCCTCTCCTCTCCTCTCCTCTCCTCTCCTCTCCTCTCCTCTCCTCTCCTCTCCTCTCCTCTCCTCTCCTCTCCTCTCCTCTCCTCTCCTCTCGTGAGGCCCCACTTGCAGTACTGTGTCCAGTTCTGGAGCCCTCAACACAGGAGGGACATGGAGCTGTTGGAGTGAATCCAGAGGAGGGCCATGAAGATGATCAGAGGGATGTTACATCTCTCCTCTATAGACAGGCTGGGAGAGTTAGGGTTGTTCAGCCTGGAGCAGGCTCTGGGAAGACCTCATAGAGGCCTTCTAGTACCTGGAAGTCCTACAGGAAATGTGGGGAGAGGCTTATTATGAAGGCATGGAGTGATAGGATGAGGGGTAATGGTTTTAAGTTGGAGGAGGGTAGATTTAGGTTGGACATTAGAATGAAATTTGTTACTGTTTGGGTGGTGAGACACTGGCACAGGATGCCCAGGGAAGCTGTGGATATCCCTTCCCTGGAAGGCCAGGTTGATTGGGGCTTGGAACAACCTGGTCTTGTAGGAGGTGTTCCTACCCATAGCAGGGGTGTTGGAATTAGATAATCTTTAAGGTCACTTCCAACTCAATCCATTCTGTGGTTCTGTGAGCAAAATCCAATGAAGAACAGCAGGCTTGCTGAGGAGTTCAGAGTGACAAGAGATGGGAAGTAGCAGTTGGAGTGGGGTGCAGCATGGCTGCACTTTGGTAAAGTGATTTTCTGCTTCTCTCCCTGTCTGTCTTCTGAGCCCCTCAACATCCTCACCTGCCAACACAACATCTCTTTGTCATTCTCCATGCTCTCTGCCTATGCTAGGGAGTGTGGTACCAAGGGCATAGGTCTGGGGTGAAAAATGTTGGCATGCCAATCTGTGCAAATGGGATGAGATGGGAGGAAAGTATTTGAGGAAGAAAAAGTTGTGGTAAAAGAAAAAAACCCAGCCCTACTACTACTAAAGAAAGAGATGAGCATTAGAGAGAAAACAGCACACAGAAGAGACCGAGGAGGGGAATATAATGAGAGAGCCTGAGGGATGGGAAATAGCTTGGAGGGGACTGAGTAGAAATTGAAAAGTACAGAAGCCAAAAAGGGAGGAAAAGAGAGGAAGAACAATGCTGCTACCTGACAAACAGGTTTGAAAGAAAACAGAGCAGGCAGAACATGAAACCCAGATAAAAAAATCAATTAAATAGGATGAAAGCTGAGGAATGAAATGACCACAGGCAGTTTTTCAGGTACTTGTTAGCTTCTGTTAAATACTCTGAAGTCCCCCCCCAAAGACTTCATGTGTAAGAAGAGCAGTGTTACCACTAATTTTACTTATATTTTCTATATTCACCATCCATGACATCACATGATGTCATATTCACATGGCAAGAGGTAACAAATTATATAAATTATATAACTTTATATAGTTATATAGTTAAAAGGCTTTGTATTTCATATTTTGCTAACATGACTTTCTCCTTATAAGAGCATGTTTCACTCAGTTGATGAAAGAAGTCTGGATGACTAATGCTGTATAAATCAGTGATAAGGTGAGGCAAGATCAATCCCATCCACTGCATGAGGTTCAAGAAATGAGGCCTTATGGTGTAGGGAACCATACACGAGAAAAAACAGAAAGCAATAGACAGTCATGGCAGAGCAGTGGGGCCTTTCCTTTTGCAAGGCACAGAATGCAGAGAAGGCACCATCAGCATCACAATATGCAAAGTTTGAGTGAGTGTGTACCCCTGGAAATTGCCTCAGCTTGCTTCAGAGTTGGTGTCACAAGGCCCAAAGGGTTTTCTGGAAAGCAGAAAGAATCTCTGTGGCAAATACAAGGCTGATGGACTGAACCTGTGGTTCCCCAAAATACATGAAGGAGTTTGTAACAGTTATATTTCAATAACCAAAGAAAAATAACCAAAGAGAAAACATATTGCAAAACCAAGGACTTCTCTGCCAAACTTTACCTGAAAGGAGAAACTGCCAGACCTGCAGAGGGAACTTTTTGTGTGGGTTAAGTTTGGGAAGGAAAAGGAAGGCAGTATGAGTTTGGTGGGATGAAAGTATGTTTTCCATGGGTAATTCCAGTTGACAGCTCTGTAGAGGATTAATGAACAAGTTTATTCACACTTGGGAAAGGGCTTCACTAGCTCAGGAGTGGATTCTCAGGTGGTAGAGATCAGAGGCATTTATGTTGGTGGAGAACTTAAGGCTCTACTTCTACAACAGGCAAATACTACTCCTTTTTCACTGAGCTCTTGCCTTCATTTCTTATTTTTAATAAATGTCTCATCAAGCAGTTTATCCTCATATGGTGCAACTGACACTTTGTGAGGTGTTTGGCAGTGCCTGTTAGATTAGAAAACATATCATCATTTGAACTATGATAAGAAGTGACAAGAAAATAGGCAAGATTTCATTTACATTGTTTTTAAGGACAGAAAGCATTTTTATTAAATTGGTGAGGAAAACAACAGAAGAGGATGATCAACCTGACATGAAGTTCTGTGCAGTATCTTGTAAATAAAAAAACACCATTAATTCATGTTCTAAACTACAGGAACTGATGACAAGCCTCATGAGGGAATCAATACAGATAGTGTTCTTAATAAAGTTTTGGGAATAAAATAATGATTCTTCAGTGAATAAGAAGGTGCATGGAGCATAGAAAAATGTGTCACAAAGAACAATAGAAAAGCAGAAGTAGAAGACACTGTACTGGACTCAGAGAGTGATTAACCCTAATTAATTTATATTACTGGGTAATGGATGGTTGGATCAAAAATATCTTTCCAATTTCTTTTCCTTCTTTCAGGCCCCTCCCCTCAGCTGAAGGAATCAGAATATAAGTGGATGTGCTGCAAGACTATTTGGTTCCTTATGAGTGTGTGCAGAGATGGAGAGAGACTCACTGAGAAGGGTCTTCCCTGAAGAACTGTGGTTTCCTTCATCATCTTCTGAAGCTGCAGGTTGTGTACACTTCTTTTGTCCCCAACTTACTGTCAGAAAGCTCTCTTCTCCAGCACAGGCTCCCAGTGGCAGTCCCTTGAGCCCAAATCTGACTTGGTTTCTAACAAACTCATGATACTGGAACAATGTTTCAGCTGCAAAAGATAGAAAAGGTGTTGTAGTCCAGATGATCACTTTTATCTATAAAATAATAGTTCTAACACATGGGACAGGCTTTTAATTAAAGATTTAATTAGAAATCCTTGACGTTCAGGAGCTTTTTGTGTATTGTAATTCTGGGTCTTTAAGAATTTATCATGCATTAAGAGAACTATTTAGGCTTATATATGTGGGAAAAATAATACAGTTTTAATATTTTTCAAATGTCAATATTTCCTTGCATTTTTTCAGTTATGAGAAGTGGCATAACTATTTTGAGATCCTATGAAAATTAATTAAAAAATAACCAGGCTTGGACATATTATCGATCACTTGCAGTTTCTGTGAAATTTATTTGTTTGCTTGTTCACATTCATTTTTCAGCTACTGAATATCTGGAATGTAAATGTTAACACTTGTGTGGAAAATGCAAATGAACACATGAAGGAAAATCAAGAGATTTTAAGATATAGGAGATGTTGAGCAGAAGGGTGGAATTAGGAAAGAGAGTAAGACAAATTCGGACATTTCACTGTATGTTAGTCAGACACAAAAGGACTCAATGTCCATTGAAGATATTGATTTCATTGGATATTGGTTCAGGTCTAGAAACACTTGATTTAATACTAAAGAAATATAGCACAAAAGCTCATTAGAAGTCTTTGGCTTTCTCAAGAGCAGCCACACACCTGAAAGGTGAATTTGGGGTTGATTGGTAACATTTTTAAAGATCTGTCTTTGGGCCTGACAAAGATACAGCTCTTCTTGTCTCGGGTTAATGGATGTGCAGAGCTGACCTGAGCACAGCTGGGTTTCCCACTCCATATGCACATTCAAGGTGTCAAAGATTTTCCTTTAGTGTTGTAGGAGAAAATTAACGTTTCTCACAAGGTCTTCTGAAAAAGCAGAGAAAGATAGAGAACAGGTTATGCTACACAAATAACAGCCTAATGGTTATGGAATCTCCAAGATTGTAGATAAAGGTAGCTGAAGTCCGCTGCACTTGCACGAGTAGCAAATGAAGCTGTACTCCACTTTTCAAACTCACTGGTTTATTGGTTCTTCTCAGGAGGAAATAAATTTGTCCATTCTGCCCATCTCATTAGCTGTTCTGCTTGGCACAAAAAAAAAATCTTTAAAAGGCCAAGAATACTCCTCCTTTCCCATATTACTCAGAGAGAAGGATTGCTTAGCTGGCTCTGTGATTCAGCAGGCAGGGAACTTGCCCCTCCTATGAGAAATGCAGATTCATTTTTCTCCCTCATCTGATATTGAATTGGTTATAAAATCTGTTAAAGGCTTTTCACCTGGGACAGCACTGGGTTTTTCTTCTCAGAAGCAATTGAATGAAATGGAGTTAAGCTTTTGTTGAAATGACATTTCTAAATCCTTATGCCCCTCAGTGCACTTTTCTCTCATGCAATCCACTTTCTTCTTCACCAGATGTAACCAAATAGTTGATATTTTGTCAGAATAACCCGAGGCAAAGGCATAGACCAAACTCAGTAAAACTACAGCACAGTAAAACTGAATACTTTGTATGCTTTGTATGTATGTTCTTGCTGTTTGTTTTCTTGCTTTGACAGGAATGCATCAAATGTACGTGTTTAGTTTTAGAGCAAAGAAAGTTTTAGTGCAAAGGGTAGGTTGTACAACATAGACCAGATTCAAAGACAGTTGTAAATCTTGTTTGTTGCCTTCAGAAACAAAAATGTCTCAAAATAAATCAGAATTTAAAGTAACACGGAGGGTTAAAATACTGTCATTTGGAAAAAAAAACTCGTAAATGAGCTTGTTCTGAGTTTTTCACCAGTTCTTTATCCTTCATGCCAGACTCACAGGGACCTTATTGCTGTCTTGATAGGAACATCATGAATTTTGGGGTTTGAAATATCCATGCCTTAAAATATCCTGGAGCATTTTTTCCTCCAGACTCACCAGAATTAGCACGAGACAGCTATTTTTATGCCACCAGATTTGCCAGGTCATTCTCCAGTTTCTCAGTCAGCCTGTCAGTATTCCCAGAAACCCCTCACACCAACTGAATCCTTATAGGGAGGTCTGAGTTACCCAAACCCTCCTGTGCCCTTTTCATAGACCATCACTTCCCTAGCATGAGTGTTTAGGGTTTCTGTGCTGCAGAATAAGGGACCTTCCTGCTATTTCTGCCAGGCAATGGAGACCTCTGACCATCTCTCCTTTGCAGAACTTCATGCTTTATTTAGAAGTTGGTATTTTAAGTGTTACATTTGCTGAGAACTCAGTCTGATGAGCTTGAGCCAGTCAGTCTGAAACACTAAATGTGCAGAGCTAATGAATTCATGGGATGTCACCACACAACACACTCAATAGATTCTTATCTAGGAAAAAATTCCTCGTTGCCATGTTCACTGTTGCCAGTAGGCAGTGGGACACTGACCAGCCCTGACTGAGGAAGGACAGGATGTCCTTTAATAGATGGGCTGCACTAGATAAGAACACAATGGTGTTCAGCAGTCAAAAGTGGTCCCCCACCAGCTGCCTTAGTGTCCCCATGGACACAGGACCCCAAGGTCTCCAGAGCTGTCTGCACCCTCAGCCATCATGTGCCTAGCCCTGTCAGGCTCTCCATACACCATTTCCAGATTTTAGCTCTCCAAGCCAGGAGTCTCACCTTACTTTGGTGATTTCATTTCTTTCCCAAACTGTTTCACAGAAACATAGAATGGTTTGGGGTGGAAGGGATATTCAAGATCATCCAGTTCCAACTCCCCTGCTATGGGCAGGGACACCTCCCACCAGACCAAGTTGCTCCAAGCCCCATCCAACCTGGCCTAGAACACTTCCAGGGATGGGGCAGCCGCAGCTTTCCTGGGCAACCTGTGCCAGTGTCTCACCACCCTCACAGTAATGAATTCCATCCTAATATCCAATCTAAATCTACCCTCTTTCACATTGAAACCATTCACCCTTGTCCTATCACTATAAGCTTCGTGAGAGTGGAATAGAGGGGAAGAATCACCTGCCTTGACCTGCTGGCCACACTTTTGATGCAGCCCATGACACAGTTGGCTTTCAAGGCTGCAAGCACACTTTGCAGGCTTGTGTTGAGTTTCTCATCAGCCAGTATTCCCAAGTCCTTCTCCTTAAGGCTTTTCTCAATCTACTGTCCACCACCCTGTATCTGAATTTGGGATTGCCACAAATTTAATCCCTGTCATTTTCTTTCCAAATATGCTTTCCTCATCTGCTCATATCTTTTTCTGTTTTGCCTAGAAAATGTAAAATCACATGGTGGGGGCAACTCTTCTTGTTATTTTGGGAGGCCAGTCACAGGTTACCAGATTTACCACCTACTTCACTGGTATGGGCTGTTTGCTGTAAAGAACAGATTGGGTTGCCATTAGAAGTGGGTTTAACCATATAAAAACTCAGAGCAATCACCTAAAATTGTGTGGCTTGAGAGCTTCAGAGTGAGACTTCCCCATGAAGAATGAATGAGTACGTGAGAAGCAGATGGAAAAGCTCATTAGTCTTCAAAAAGGTGAGTTCCCACAGAGATTATGCTATGCAAAGATGCTTGATAGAGCAGCCAGCTGTGAATGTGGAGCTGGAATCTGTTGTTCAGAAAAGTAAGGACTGGGTCTAATTAAAAGACCTGAGAAAAGCATCGTACTTCTCAACTCCTTCCAGCTTCGGAACCTCTGACAGGGAAGATGGTTTGCTATCTCTTTTGACAAGAAAACCCAAGTGGAAATGATCTTGCTCAGGCTCCACTGAAAGGGAGCTTTTGGAAAATCTGCAAGGGCAAAAGGGGCATTTTCACACTGAAACTATCTTTTCAATTTCCAGATGTGCAAAAAATATGCAGTGCAAGTCCTTATTGTGTGTGGCTGTCAGTGAGCAGAACACATGAAAAATGAGACATTTAGAAGTGTATAATCTATGAGCATGTTTCTGCTACCTTTAATACCAACAGTAGTTGTAGGTTCTCAGAGTTTATAAAGGTCAGCAGGCACCAGTCAGAAAGTGCTTCAGACACTGACCTGGAAAGAACCAGTCTCCAGACTTCAGTCTTTTTGTAGTGATATTTGATAGTCTTCCACAGATTCAAAGACCAAGAGAATAATTCTCCAAGGTGAATTGTTCCCTGGTCTTTAAAATGATCCCTCCTATGGATCCCTCTGATGGACTGTGTAGCATACCCTTCAGGGATGTGTAACATGAAAGGATTTTTGTTTATTTGATGTGAAGTTTCCTAGGCTGCTGTGAAATCTTTTCCAGAAGATTTTTACTCAAATAACACTACTTTTCCTTCCCCTCCTAATGTGGAAGTGGGAAGTGACCCATTTTTGCTTTATCTTCTCTCTCTCTTTTTTTTTTTTTTTTTTCTTTGTGGTGATATCTTCACTGTAAGAAATTTCTCTATACTACTTGGGTCTGTGAAAGCAATTGATGTACCAACAATACATCACCCCAGTATTGTCAACTGGGAGGTGAGAGAGTTCAAAGAGCCAGTTCCCCAAACCTCTTAAATACTAAAAAAAAAAAAATATAGACTTAAAAGAACTTTGCTGAACACTCTAATTGCTGAAAACAATGGGTAAATAAAGAAAAAGCAAGTATGGCATTGGAGAATGTACATGCGGTATAATTTAACAGCAAGAAAACAGTCTTAACAGTAACATTTTTATACATTGTAACTCCTTAAAACACAGGATAGATCTTGCCCAAACATTAGATTTTAACCACAAAGCAGCAAGATTTCATTTTAACTGCAAAGCAGAGCTTCAGCCAGAGCTTGTGTGCCTAAAAGAGCACTGCTCCAGGGCAAAATCCTTATCTAATTACTGATACAGCTGTGGCAAATGCTCTACAAAATTACCTTGCAAATATAGAAGCTAGAAATGCTTAACCTTGTCTCCAGACTATGTCTAACTTTTAACCTCCATTTTGTACCTGGTGGTGACAATATTCAGGAGTGAGTCCTCGCTGAGGTGGTGAAAATCACATCTCCTCCACAGCCTGTGACCTGCACCTAACTTATTAAATGTCCCTTACCAAAGCATACACATTTTCTGAGCCTCTTAGAGTCTGCAAAAGTTTACTGGTGGTACCACATCACCTCTTTAAAGTGGCCTTCTCTCACCACGTTAATTACTTGCTCTGTAGGTCAGGACCTGTCTCCTTTTGTGTGTGTAGTTCCCAATGCCCCTGGGTACCGCTGATGATTTACAATTGCTAACAGCTACAACCAACTTGGTCAGCGTGGAGCTCTGCTTCATTGCACAAAGCTGTATTCACCTCAGGTACCCAACCTGGGACCACAGGCATATTCAGGATCCCTCAGAGTTAGAGGGAAGAGAGAGAAATCACAAGAGAGGAGCTTGAATCACCCTGCAGAGGAGATGTCTTGCACTTAAAACACCGTAGGACAGAAAACACCCAGCTTCCTGGCTTAGGTGCCTCCCTTAGATGCTTAGCAGGAAGGAATGAGCCTAATCCTACTCCTTTCATGGAGTATCCCCATGTGTCAAGACTTCTGCAGCACTGGGAGTTTTTTCCCTGCAAGGTGGTGGTTCATTCCAGGAAATAAGACGGGAATTCAGTCATGGATCGGATAATTTTAAACATATTTAACATAACGTTCAATATTTGTGCAGGCTAATGATGTGAACACTGAATGCATGAAGCATTTATCATAGCAACTAAGCAGCTATCCTAAGAACAGATTGAAGGTTGAGTCCAAAAACAGAGGAGGGTTGAGCAACATCTGTTTGTCATGTCTCTGCACAGGCAACTAATACAGCACAGTTTGCTAAGATGCAGTAATAGGTTTGTGTGACTGAGAACCAGTTTAAGACTGCTGTGAAACCTAAGGAAGCAATTTGTGATGATAAGCTAAATGTGTGCTACTGAACCAAAAGCAACACCCTAAGTTAGCTTGAGGACAGAGCAAGTGTATGGAGAATGAGTATTTCCCATGCACAGAGCTATAATGATCCCCTTTGCCCGTGCTTAGGTTGAAATTAGTATTTGCAGAACAGTTTCATCCCAGCAGGAAAATCAATACACATCACTAAACTTCTGGGCTTCAGGAGTGATGGTGTAGCAGCATCTGTGATCTCTGCATGCCCTGAAGTTATAAGGACCTTATAGTAGCATTAGACTTCTTTGAAGGAGAAAATTCACTATTACAGACAGACACTTATAATTAAACTTTTCAAACCAAAGTTTAAACAATAAAGAGAAAAAATGAACTGCCATAAGTTGTTTTGTTGGTTTTTTTTTTCTTTTTCTTTTTTTCCCCTGGAATTGCTGTTACCTTCACAAATGTGCTCAGCCATAAAATCATCTTGCAAATGTTTAAAAAGGTTACATGTGTTTAGATTTATGCTATATTTAATTTAGCTCTGCACAGAATTATTGTTGTAAGTACCTGTGAAAAGGTACTTATACATGAGAAATATTTTCTATAATTAAAAGAGCTAACAGTGCAAAACCTCTAAGTTCCAAACACCCTTGCAGCTTAAAACCAAGTCCATGTCTTATGGTGAATATTTCCTTGCTAGTAAACCATGACATGACCCTCAGAGAGATGAAAATTACCAAATTTTCCCCATATGCTTCCTCCATAAAAGCCTGAACAGTGAGCAGGTCAGTTATATTGCAGCTGGCACCATCAGCAGTAGGCAATGCCATTACCAGTGGGCACAGTTTAACAACAAACTTTCCATTTTGATTCTGAAGGGTATTGGCTTAATTTTCAATCATACATATTTCCCAGTAACTATCAAGTGCTAATTAGATGATGGAATCAATGATGGAGGGTTAAAAGGAGCTGGTCTTGCTCTGTGGTCCATTTACCTCCCCTTGTAGCCTGAAAGGTGTTCTTGTTATAGACAAGAGAATTCTTATTATGCAGTACAGACTGCTAACTCCAGGGAAACAGCACAGAGGTTTTTTTTCAGCATTTTCTATCAAAAAGTGCTATTTAGGTTTTACTTCTACCATTTTTCAAGAAAATGCACCCAGTAGATTTCTTTTCATGTTAGGCAAAATTTTCCTTCCAGACTTTCATTATACAGTCCTACACACTCTTATATGCAGCTAGTAAATGGGGTTTGTTATCTGAACTCAAACCAAAGGCTTGGTTCTGGTAAGGACTTTCACAGAATCAGGTACTGCTTGCCTCAGAAGAACAGAGAAAAAATACTGAATAGTACAGTCATAAGAAAATTGTCCTCTTCAAGTCTGTGCTCTTCATACATATGCACAATTTATACAAATAGATCAGTGTTATTCTGTCACATAAATAAAGCTTATACATAAAACCTGGTCTATATAATTTCAGTCATTGTTATCTTCTATACTGGTATTTCTGTTTTCAGTTTCATGCAAGTCTTGGCCTGGAATAATTTATAGGAATGTGTTCCCCCTTTAAATTATGGTTTGTATTTGAATGTATTTACTCTAGCTGATTTCAAATTTTGTCACCCTTTAGTTCTAAAACACAGTGACACAGATGTGCATTGTAATATTTGCAGGCTATGAACTAGAATCTTTCTTTTTCTGGTGAGCATTTTCACCATGGGGATATCACATAAACTTCCAAATACCACCATCCCTGTGGCTAATTCTAGTTTGTTAAAAGAGCTGCTCCTGTTGGATTGAGTGAAACAATCTCAAAGCCTCACTGTGCCTCTGGGCTGTGAAAAGAAAAGTGGAGGAGCCTGGTGTGCTTTTCCTCTGTTTCTAAATTGTGTTTGCACCCATTGTGCTCTGGTTGTGGCTTCCCCAGGGGAAGGGGACTGGGTGAAATGTCCCAAGATTTGACTTTTGCACAGATGGTGATACCTGAACTCTCCTGAAATTGCAGCTGAGACAGCCAAGAACAAACCCAGAGTAAGCCCTTGAGCAATTCAACACCATTTTAATTGACAATTAAAAAAAAAAACAAGCTCACGAAAGGCACTTGGGACCAACTATGGTTTACAGGATTCACAAAGTGTTTGCCAGTTGATGTCATCTTAGAGGTGAGGTGGCATGTGCCACTTCAGAGAGGACTTAGGATACCTCTGAGGTACAACCCAGCCCAGGCTGGTGATTCAATAGCAGATTAAAAGCTACATATCAAAATACATATACATCTTAGAATATCTGTGAACCCTACTCATTAAAAATTTATCCTGTTTTACAAAGGAAAACATGGAGAAAGATAGACTTTATTAGAATAAATTGCACTAATTCATGTATTTGTAGAAGAGTCTCCTAAGTGCTGCAGATGCTTTGAAAGATAATCCTGTTAGAAACTCCATGTGTATTGAATGTAAAACTTCAGTGAGAAAAAGCTTCCAAAAAACTGCAGCCCAGTTTCAGCTATGTCTTCTCTACTCTATGGATTGCCACTGTCTTTTATTTTAAAATGCTTTAAAGATATCTTCAAATAATTTGTTTCCAGAAAGAAAAAATACATCCTGATGCCATGGCCCAATTTTCTGAAAATGTCTTATTCACTTTTCTTCTAAGCTCTCCCTGTCTGCAGAGGTGCCCCAAATCCAGCATTTTTGTGTTCAGATCACTGAAAAATGCAACAAGGATTAATCCACTTTTTTTTCTGTACCCCTGATAACCTTTCAGAAAACCAGAGAGTTGTCACACAGCATTTTTCAACCCTTTTTCTCTGAAATATAAGCAGTCACAATCCTTAAATTTTATTTAGCATCAATCGAGTCCTTTGAGTCTATAAAAATAAATGTTCTTCATGCTTTACACTATATTTAAAGAGATCTATTATCAGTTTTTCTCTCTTCTCCTGTTACCCCTTAATTTCTTCTGCTCTTCATATAAAACAACAGTCCTTCGTTGCCCTTTCCCACCCCTACATAGAGTCTGAAATTCCCTTAGTAAAAAAACACAAAAAATCATGATTAGTTCTATAACAGGAATAAAAGAAAGCTAAAAAACCCCAAACCCAAAGCACAAGTAATTTGATAATAGGAACAAAACAAATCTTTCAAGTACAATAAAAATAAAACAATTCTATAATAGAAATAAAGCAAGGCAATAATCTGCCAAGCTGTGGCAGCTTTTACTTTCTCCCTGTGTGCTTTTTCTACTATAAGATCTTTGAAAGTAGAACAATGTCTTCCAGTGTGTTCATTCAGCATGTGCTACAATGAGATATTGATTGTAAAGAGTAATTCTGGACATCAGCATAACATTAGGCAGCTGCTAATGAAGGTCTTCCCTGAGCATCCTTCCCCATAATGATTCTAAGGTCTGACCAGGATTTTTTAATCTTCCAGTGCCCTCATACAGCTCACAAATTGCACTACATGTCCTTCATGTTTAGGATAATCCAGCCTGTTTCTTCTCTGTACTTTTTTTCCCCTTATTCATTGTTTGAAATCTTTTAAACTGGTATGGGCCTGATGTTATTAGTAATCCCAGGTGGCACAGCTACCATAGAATAATCACATCACAGGGTGTAGAGCTTCCCATTCCATGAATATTTTAAAATACTGGACAAGAGCTAGGTCACTGAACACAAACTTATATTTTCAAATTAAATTGTACTGAGCAAATCATCAATCTGCTAGAATAAAGAACAGGATTTTTTTCATATTACAGTTGGACATATGCAGTTGAAAAAAATGCTCTACTTCAGGTTCAGTAAAACGTAATGCTAAAGCAATGAAGTTAAAAGTAAATTAGTTTCTCATGTTAGAATAAATTTGTCATTTGATGTTACATGGTGACTATGTCACCCTGAAAACATTTGCTAATTCACATTTCTGCAGTAAAGGTGGACTAAACAACAGCCAGTATCTTAAATTGGGTAAAATCCTTTCAAAAGACAAGGTCTTTAGAGGGTAAAAAGCAATAAAGTTATTGGCTAAAGATCAGGTAAAGAGCACATGACAGACACCAGATGTTAGAGGTTCTGAGCAAGAGAAGCTGCCTGGGTTCCATACAAAGGCAATGACAGATGGGCTGGTTAAAGAGAAGATTCTTCTAGAAAGGCAAAACTGTGAAGTATTTTTTTATAAAAGAAAACATAAAAAGTGAGGTAGAAGGGCAAGAAATTATTTCCAAAGTCTGGGTGGGTGCTGAGCACAAATCTTTTGAATCTTAGTGTTCTCTTCAGTTCCTCCTAAGTGGGGGGATGGCACACTTAGAGGATTGCACAGATCTTGTCTTTCTCCTCTCTTATTTGAGGCATGCCTAGGCTGCATTTAGATACAACTTTTTGGCTCAAACCCTGTTTCATGCATCTCTGAAAATGAAGGGCAAGGCCAATATCTGTCCCTACACTATCTGCCTTGGTGAGTCTAACTCAAACTGAACAGCATTTATTTGCTGATGTCCATAGCCTCGAAGGCCTCAAAGCTAACACGCTACCAAACAAGGCTCACACTGAAGAATTGGACTCTTACCCTTAAGGACATATTTTTGTTCAGGACATCAGGGAATCAGTCATCTCTTCCTTTCCTAAGGATTTAAGAACTTTCAATCTGTTTTTCTAGCAGCGTAAGTATGAAACAGCTCCTCCAGATATATAGAGATGTCATTCTGCTGCTGTCAAACTCTGTATCTGAACTGTAACTAGACATAGAGCGATCTGATCATGGTCCTGCTGACTTTTTAAATTCTATCATGAGCCTCTCTGATAGCTGGGTTTTTTTATTATGACTTCAAACTATTTTTAAAGATATTTTTTTTCTTGATACCAGTCCTGCAATTGCTGGCTGCAGTTTGTGTCTTTCTAATAATCAACATCGTCATCACCATGTTGATGCAAAGACTTCCAGAAGCCATGAGTTAGAAGCAAAAGGGGATTTTGATGATGAGGCAGAGGTTGTGTTAGTCCTCCTGAGGAAGTTAGCGCACCATTGACTTGTACTGATCAAAAAGTCCAATATAAATGCCACGTTATCTAGGTTGAACTGTGGGCAGAGTGTGGTGTGAAATGATTGCAAACCCACACACTTCATTTCATGCAGGTGAGCATGTAGGTTCACTTCTTCAGAGACAATCTTTCTGTGACACAAAAAGACAAGAAAACTTCTGAGCAGTTTGCCTCCTTCAGTACACTGTCTGAAATTATTATAGGAAGGGAAATAGTGTGAGGCAGTAACAGGAATTTCATTCTCCAGCGCTGTAGCTGGAACACTTAAAAAAATGCATGATGAAAAAAGTTCTGAAGAGCAGAAGTGACAGAGGCCCTGACTGTCTACTAAATCCATACTACACAAGTCCTGGAAAAAAAAAATTAAAGATTAATACAAACTGAATGTCTTTGTCTTATATCCTGTTCCCTGGGTTGTTCCAATAAAACAGAATCACTGCCTTTGATACTTTGGTCAGAATTTTGCAAGACCTCATCTTGACTTTGTTTTGATAAGTAGCCATCCAGTAAAACTGGCTACCAGATAGCAGGTCAATGTCTCATGAAACTGGTGGTAGAACTGCAACACTGTGAGCAAATTCTGATGTTCTAGTGTGGGGCATGATCTCCCATTCTCAAACACCAGAACAGCAAGCTGTCAGCTTCCAGAATTAATAAGAAAAGAATAGAAGAATCTGGCTCCTCAGCAAAGCAGAGATATTATCAGTATTAGAATTTCCAGAACAACAAAACACAAGATACAGAGTGCTTGTAGTGTGACTGCTAGGAAAAAACTTTAACAAAATATCTTCTTCTGAACTCAGTTGTCCTGATGTTCACCATATTTCTGCAGCACAGGGAGAAGTTAATGCATATACAGAGAATAGGTGAGTGAAAGCTACATTCCCCCTGTTAGTGCACACACCTTCTGTACTCACCCCAGCAGAGAAATTAAAATAGTTGTGAAAAAGTGATTAGATGAAATCTAATTCCCTGCAAGATGTTTGTTACAGTCACACACAAATTAACTGGAAAGTTGATGTTACGTGCATGCTGGACTTTGCAAAGTATGCATGAAGTTCCACTCTGGCTTATCTTTCCCTCGGGAACTTAGCAAATTGTCCTGGATTGGACCAGGATAGACCTACTTGTCTTTCCTGTAATTTTGCTCTTGGCAAAGTCTCTTCTAAGTAACTGTACTTGCTGAAATTAACAGCAAGTTTTTGAGTCAGTGTCTGCTTCTAGAACTGATAGCACTCAATGTTTATATCTGTGGCAAGAGAATGGTCTAAAGAACCAAGGTCACTGCTTGGTTCTGAGGAACATCTTATTCTCTGGAAAGAGAAAGGGAGCAAAGGGGTCACACCTGTGACCCTCCTTTGGGAAGGGGCAGACAAGGCAGGTGACCAAACAGAGTATTATCCCATAAGTGTCATCCTCAGTATAAATTTAAGGGATCTCAAAGGTCAATTTCATCTTCATCCATGCATCTGGGCAAGATTCTGTCATTCCTCTGCCTGTGGTCCTGATCCCTGCCAGCCTGAATCTGTGTGTTCCTGCCTCCAGCTCCTGACTGCTGCTGACTCCAGGATTCCAGCCTGGACTTTCCCAGGGCTGCCCTGCAGCCTCGCTGGGGATGTGAGTGTTACTGGGGGGAAAGATGGGAGTAACATGGTATCACTTTTGTGTATATTTGTATGTATTTAATGATTTTTCTTTTTTCATCATTACTTCTTCATCAAAGCTGTGTAGTTTAGTTTCCAACCTCTCTTCCAATCTAGTTTCCAAGTCTCTTCTCCCTTACTCTCAGGGCAAGGGGGATTAATAGCATCCCTCATCCAGCTAATTGCTGTCCCAGTGTTAAACCATGAAAGAAATGTCCAGCCTCAGGACAGCTGGCAACCAAAGGACATGCCTCCAGGGCTGAGGGAGAAGATGCTGCTGAGGTCTTGACATGTCACACACATTTTCTGAGATGTGGGAGAAGTTTCCCTGTTTTCAGGCTCAGCTGGACCGCAGAAGACAGCCCTGTGCTTTTGCTCCACTACTGTTTAATCCTCCTCCCAACTTGGAACAGAAACTGCAGCTTGAGTCAATAGAGGTGTTCATCCTCTACCTGTCTGAGATGAAAATGCAAAGAAATAGGATGAGAATTTCCAGCTGTGAGAAAGTGCAGAAGACAGTGCTGAGAAGTTTTCACTTGTTAACACCAGCAGTTCAGATCTGCAATTAGAATCTGAATGGAGACAAAGATACCTTTTGAAGCAAAACAGAACATTTCTGAATTAGCAAAGATGATGAAGATTCCTGTTTTAAAGGAATCTGATAAAAACTGCCTCAGCCTCAGTTGATGGAGAGGAGCCCTTTCTTACCAGGACCTCAAAGTACAGTGATGGTCACTGACTGCTGCCAGTGCTCTACCTTTGGTCACGAGCAGGAATGCACTTTCCCAGTGGTGCTGTCACAAGACCTGACTGAACTCCTTCTTTCAGATCCTCTTCCAGCCTTCTAGGAAGAGTGCTTTCAAACACATGACCATGCTGGTAATGGGGGCTCTGTAATCCTCCCCTTTTGACAGTATCTCAGCTTGCAATCGTGCTGCATTTTTCAGGCTGAAAAAGTTGGAAGCCTGTCTGCCCTGAGTTTTCCTCCAGGGGTCTGTCATAAGAAATGGCATCGGGCTTCCTCAAATCCAAATGCAGTTTATTTGTCAAGAGGAACATGGGGGGATTACCTTGGAATAGAAAAAGAGTGCAAGTTCTTCCTACTGTCACATTTTGACCTCCTGCAAGCTTCCTAGTGAATGGGTGCTGAGTCTGGATGTTCTTGCACCCACCAAGGGGACAGTTTGTGCCCCAGCTTCTTTTGTACAAGCACATGAACATTTTCTTTGATCCCTACAGTCTGCCTTCAAGATTAGTTTCATAACTATTGTCCTGTCTATCATATTGTTTAGTTATGCTATATAGATTGCCTTTGATATAACCCCAGAGCACTTTGAGGAATGCTGTGGCTGTGGACCCACATTGCAGCATATATGGTAAGACATGGTAGAAAATGATGTTAAAACAATACCAAGCCACTACAAAGACTGCAGAGGCAGAATCTGGTCCACACCGATGTTAAACTTAACAAAGACTATGTAGGGTGTAAGGCTGTGACTTGTTCAGAAGAGCAAACCAATAAAGCAAAATGTGTCTTGCCTGGAAGGGACAGAATTGTGGTGACTTGGAAGCTGGCAGGCCTCAGATAAAGCAAACCTAAACAGCTCTGGTGATGTTGTCTAATAGCTATGTCTGATGTCAATTAATGCCTGCAAATAGCACAGCATGGGAGGTCTACCTGGGGTCTCAAGACAAATTCAGGGACACATATATTATAGAACATGTAGATGGCTCCCATCATCAGGCTTGAAAGGGAATAATAGAATCACAGAATGGTTTGGATTGGAAGAGAACTTAATGATCATCTAGTTCCAGCCCCCAAAGCATGGGCAGGGACACCTCCCACTAGACAAGGTTACTTAAATCCCCATCCAACCTGGCCTTGAACACTTCCAAGCAGGGGCCATCCACAATCTTCCTGGGCAATCAACAATGTACTGGTTTATTTGAGAGTTTCAGAAAAAAAATATGCACAGAAGCACTGAGGCAACTGAGCCCTAGTGACACAGCCAGGGACATTTGCAGTGCTGCCTTTCACAATAGTGGTGATCCCTCCAGAGGGAGACACGCTGCTTTACACAACAGTGAAAGGACGCTTACAAAGTAATTAACCATTGCTTTCCTCAGTGTGGTGTGTTTAACTTCCCTCTTAATGATTATTATTCAAACACGAGGCTTAGAAAAGCAAATGTGGTGAAATGCTCTTGGAAAAGCTCATGCACAGTGGCCTCAGTGCTCACAGTTTTCTTCAACAAATGGTTTTTGTCAGAAGTTCATGTGGATAGACAGAATCAACATGTGGTCCCCACTCTCAGACTGTGTGCCACGCGTGTCTCCTGGCTGCTTTCCTTGACTGTTTCATCAGTTCAGCTAGCTTTTGCTTTCAGGCTATGCTGGATGCCACATAATGGTTTGACTAATTGAAGTTGTTTCTTTTCTCTCCTCCTACTCCAGATCTCTTGATTAATATTTTGTTGTAGACCTTAATTAGCACATTTCTGGCTTCTGGCTGCTTGTAACTCTTCAAGCTTTCAAAGAGATACTAGTAAAACTTAACACATTGTATTATGACAAATATTGCAGACACAAACTCCTTACTAGATTTGTAATTATATCATGGCCACAGAATTCTATTAAAAGCCCAGCATGACGCTGCAGATGGTGAAATGGGGAATGGGTTCTTTCCTGTATGCATAGAATTAATTCTGGTAAATCCCATCCTAATCGTGTTACAAAGTTAGACCATTAAAAGGAAAACAGCAATTGTTAGCCTTTCTAATGCAGTGTACTTTCCAGGGGTTTTATTTCAGTGGCTCAGTTTCTTGCCAACTGAATCATGGCCTCAAATGGGGTATAGATATAAAGACACAGAGGAA
The DNA here is from genome assembly GCA_023637945.1 of Phaethornis superciliosus. Taxonomy (NCBI): domain Eukaryota; kingdom Metazoa; phylum Chordata; class Aves; order Apodiformes; family Trochilidae; genus Phaethornis; species Phaethornis superciliosus. The sequence continues at coordinate 168,344,389 of JAJQWJ010000001.1, read as the reverse complement.
ACCAGCTCTGCCATTAGTTTTCCCATGAAGAACATTTGTATTAGCTCTAAGAAACAGACTTTGTAATTTCTCTTAAAGAAGTTTAAGCAGTCTTCAACTTCTGCTTTTGGTCACACATGTATGTAAACTTATCCCCACTGAGACCCAAGACATCTTCACAATGGATGGGAAAGTTTCAAGTTTTACACAGTTTTGAAGAGGTCTAGGAGGAAGGTGGGATCCTAAACGTGGCAATCTATAGTCTTCTCTTTAGGGGCAATAAAGACTGCTGCAATCTTGTGCCTGTTGATGTGAATGAGATGAAAAGGGGCTCCTTTGAATCTGTGAATGTGGTTATATAAAAGACTACCTACTTTAAACTCTTTGTACACATTTTGCTTTCTGTTGGGAAGGGACAGAAAACCAGTAATACAAATTTATTTGATACAACCACTTTTGTAGACTTAAAACTATACCTTTCACACTTTAGTTTGCTAGTACAAATTCACAATTTCTGGGAAAGCAAATTTCCCATGTATTCTCTGGCATCTGCCTATGTAATGTCTATTAATACTGGGGTGAATGTATATAGCTAAATTTCTCTGAGCAAATATGCCTCAGTGATATGCCAAGAATTGGCAAATTTTATTTCCACAAAATGGAGAAGGAAATGATGCAGAGAGACAAAAACCCCAAATCTACTGTTCTGGGCATGTGGTCCTTGAAGGAATACTTATTTATTTTACTTATACATTTTTAATAGAGATGCAGGGTTCAAGCATTGTGTCACTTGCTAGGAACAGAGATTTTGGGAACTGAAATTTTTCTTGACATCAACCACAATAATATGAATATCTACATTTATGAAAGAAGAAAAGCATCAGTACATGAAACTAGCATGCATGTGCTTTTTCTGTAGAATAAAGACAAGTTTTGAGAAAAGATTCTTGGATAGTGCACAATAATAATCTATCTTTTTATAAAAATTGTGTGTCTTATACAAATTAAACAAAGCAGACATGTTAAGCCAGATGGTTATTTCCTGTTATTAAAGTTTCAAGGGACAAATTTATCTCTTTTGTAACTCCATTGTCTTTAACATGGTCTCTATAGTCCTGAGTGAAATTACATTGGAGGTGATTTGGACCTGGCTTTGGGAGGATAGGGACCATTTAGGGAGTCATCTGTGTACAACTTCTGTTGTGAGTTGCCTCTGTCTTTGGATACAACTTCTCCATGTCGTTCCTTGTACTACTAATGCAGCAACTTTGCACTATACCATGGGGCACAGTGCTTGTGTTTGGGCAATAGTATAGGGGACACAATGGGAATAAAGAGCTCCATCATTGACACAATATTAAAGTTTTGCTGGTTTGGGGAAAGTTGAAATATTTCAGTGGAACTGTGTAGTTTAGGTGTACCCCAAGTTTCAAAGTTGTCTTTTACTGTATTCATACTTCTGTTTTTCACTTGGGCAGCAATTTAATAAAAGCTGTTGGTTAAATGCTGTGAACACCTGAGCTGATCCTGGAACTGCAGACCAAGGGGAAGGCAGCATCCTCTTATCACTGAAGCAGGCAGCTGTGCTTCCATATCCCAGCTCCACTCACCTGCATTGTCTTGTGGACTGGGAACTCTGGAATGACCTGAAGAAATAACTAACAGAGGCTTTGGAAGGAGTAGAGACTCTCTGACTTGGTAACAGATTCTTAAGATCAAAAAGTACTTCCTTTTGGGGGAAGAAGAATGTGTCTTACTACTAAAACTAAGGGTGGGATTATGTGAAATTCAAGTGTCTAAAACTTACACATCTAAGCTAAGGCAATCACAAACTCTTCAGAGACTGAAGAGGCAAGAATCTCCCACTCCAAATATTTTCCCTCCTAAAGCTTGTGGCGGAGGCATATGGAATTAAATGCTTTCTGGTTATGGCCCTTCATCTCCCTTGACTATAGAGTTGCATCCTTTTCAGCATTGGTTACAAAGTCAGAGGATTTCCCATCACTTTGGGTAAGAACATGCCAGCTGGAATGTTGCTGTTGAACACAAACCTCTTAAACAAACCCTTGAGACAATACAATTTGTTCAAAAACAGTGAGAAAATGGATGCAGATATTTCCTGTACTTCATGCCTCTGTATATCTACCCTACTGCCTATATTTTTATGACATTAAAAAAAGCCACCTGTGTGACTTTTTTGATTATTTTAGGTAAACCTGCCCACCAGTTTGAAGCACTCAAATAAATCTAGCAATTTCCTCCAAGTGTACTTAATTGACAAATGTTGTTTTGGGCTTGCTCAAATGTAACAGGAAAGAACAGTGCTGATCTTGATTGAAACTTTGCAACACCTCAGGCATCAAATACACAATATATGTAACACAAATTGTGCAGCCTCTGCACAATTATTAAAATTGTGTCTTAGTGGAAAAAAATTGACAGTCATTGGGCCATGAAAATCCATGGATGGGAGAACATATTTGCAGTCCAGTGACTAGAGCACAAGTGAGAGCTGTGTATTTGAGTTCTTTCACATTATAGGAGAAGATTAAAGTGCTCTTCACTGTTCTTTGATGGCTTATATAATGGGAGCAGCTACTTTTTTGAATGCACTTTAGAGAGAACAACAAGTCTTCTTGTTAGAAGAAAGACAATTATTTTCAGCCCTCTCAGTCCCAAGTTTGTAGATGGTATTCTCCAAAGCCTTGAAAGCACATATTTTAATTTTATCTGTTGGATTGTGCTGTGCTTTTCTTGCTCATCTCTGTCAGTGCTGCCAGAAAACTGGTTTGGGGGCCCAGTTTAAGAACCTTCCATCTCTTTATATCTTTTAAGATGGAATTTAGACCAGTGAGCTCCAGCACCAGAGACAGGCATCTACAAATATCTCAGTTTCTGCATCGAGAACAACCACTCTTAATCAACCTTTTCTTCTCAAATATGAGCATGGTTTCTGCCATCTGGTTTCAAGTGGCCAGGGCTGCAAATTCCCCAGCCAATGCTAGTAAGATGACTTGTCAGTGCTGAACTGAACATGACACAGGCTTTCATGGGCAAAGAAGTACTGTCTGGGATATTTAGCTGTCACTTGGCAAGGGATAAAACACAACCATTGCTGCAGAGACAAAGATTGACTCTGAATCAGGTCCTTCAAACTCAGTCCATGAAAGAACCTTGGTATCACATTGAGCATTCCCTACCTAGCAACAGGCTGCCCTGCTGCTTGAGGCTCATTGCAGGATAAATGACTTATGCAAAGGAGTTGCATGCCCCTGCCTAGGATTCAAAAAAAAAAAAAAAATAAAAAATCATCCCATGTGAGTAAGAAGCCTACAAGATAGCCTGGAAAACATGCCAGCTACAAGGTCCTTGTCTCACCCCTCAACCAGTCACTTGTATCTGCTGTAAATACAGGAGCTTGTCATCTTTTGGGCTTCTCAGGTGTGGACTACCTCTAAGTCTGCAGGTACAACATTGTTTCACAGAAATCAGGGGCACGGACATGTAGCTGGCAGTCTGGTGGCAATGGCACTCCCAAGATATGTTCAGAAATCCCACTCTGTGTGGTATTTGGAAGGAGGGTCTCAAATCCAGCTGTCATCCCATCAGAGGGCAATAATCACCAAAGTTTAGGGTCTTCCAGGCTTAGCCTTTCTCAAGCTTCTTTTCTGAGCCTGTGCCATCTTTTTTCTAATCATTAAATATTAAGGGAATACAATACATGAAGTTTATTTTCCTGTGATCTGGGGAACTTGTACAAAGAGTTCTCTGGTTTTACAAATGCCAAGAAACTGGAATTTAAACTGCTTCAGCACTTGGAGCTGCTGAGCAGGGGTTTTGAAGAACCACAGGGTTTTAAGAGCAAACATGAACCCAGTACAGCCTTATGCTCTACTAATCCCACTCTGCTGATGTTATAAGAAATACTGATGAAGGATGAGCTGTACATCTTTGACCAGCAGGCAACACGCAAATCCCAGCACTGCAAACTGAGGAGCTAGCTGTGGTTGTCAAAATCTGGGGCTTTTTCCTCATGAAATTCAAGCATAAGGGATGTTACAATAAATTAGATGGTGAAAGGATCCCACAGAAAAAGTTTCCCAGGGCAAGAAATTGTTCTCACTGTTTCAGTGTTGGCAAGTGTTTGGCTTTAAATAACTTTTTTGTTGTGCTGTTTAATAAGTGTTTTAGGATATTAGGGTGAATTATTTGGGAACATCAGTTGCCAGCAAATTACTTCTGATTAAGATAGTGAGGAGATTAAAGATAAAAGGACAACGCCTGTTACCTCAGGGATGTGAAAGGCCATCTGCCATCAGAGATGAGATACTTTAGTGAAGAAGTGGGACTTTGAAGTGAACTCCAGAAGGCTTTGTGATGCCCTTACCACTGCACTGGGGTGCTCTGGGCATGGTCTGTGCTGCCTAGAAGGGTACAACCAGTGAGGATGGACAAGGTCTGACCAGTGTCCACAGCTGCCTCTCAGCATAACCCACCAGTCACTGCTAAGGCCTCGAATGCTCAATAGAGGGAATAAGCCTCAATGTAATGGGCATTTAAACATGCATTAGCAGCAGATCTGTCCAGATAGGAGACCAAAAAAACTCACAATTTTTTTGTGCAAGACAGCACAGTAGTGCCTTCCATCAATAGTACAGGGCATCCCATATTATCCAGGAATGCCAGTGTCAGAGTCCATGTGACAGTTTGAAAAGAAGTTGCTAACAGAAGAGCAAGCTTTAAGCTGTCTGCCCTCCTTTATAACCAGAGGGTCTTTTCTGAGCATAATGAACAACTTCGTGCCTGTGGTTGGGTCTAGTTTGAAGATACTCAGAACGGGAGAATGTTTTTATTCCACTTTCATTTCAGAAATTATTTGCAATGTGCTTAATTAGTCCTGGTAGAAACAAAAGCGTCAGGAACATAAACCACAGGATGAGTTTAATACATCTTGAATTTGCTTGGCTTGGAAATAGTGCAAATTGTGTCCAAACATAGCCATGTACAAACAGAGATATCTTTACCTTACTCAGTTTGCCTGAAGAAATTATTTGAGCAGAGAAAAAAAAGAAGAAATTGCCTTTCGCTTTACCACTTGAAAATAGCACTGGGAATCAGAATAGATTCTGCTTATCCATTTACTTACAGCAACTTAGTGCTTTGCAAAAGCCTTTGAAAAGAAATGGTGGAGGCAAAGGCATTAACCACTGCCTGAATGTGCTGTATATAAGTACACACTGGTTACATATAGCTTGGGGAAAACTGAGAACTCATTAAGTAGCTGCTATCTAAAAGACCAAAACAAAAAAAAGGCAACAGGAAGAAGTTCTTTATTGAGCTTGAACAGCTGTAGTTATGCATGTTTTCTAGATCAGTAAGATAAGAGTTTTGCTACTGTTTTTCCCTGGATGCTTTTTAATTCATTCAAAGCTATGACCTGAATATAATGCCCTTTGCCAATGTGATCAGTCTGCCAACAATCAAAGTGAATACAAACAATAGAAATAAAAGGTATGTCAATCCAACACTTGGGGTAAGATTTCAACTCAAGAGTTCAAGGTTTGGAAAAAAACAGGTCTTGATCCATATTTCAGAATTTTAAGTGTACCACTGGTTAAAATATAAAGTTACAAAACTGAGGAATTGGCACAGAGTTGGCCATCTAACTCAAGAAGGATTCAGTGTGACTGAGTGTGGCCATTGCAAGGCAGATATTTACCATAGAGAACCATGCAGGGAGGAAGGAGGGAATATTAGAACAGGTAGAAAACAGGTAGAAGAACAGGTAGAAAGTTGAGTTTGACTTGTTTAAGCCTTTAATTTAACTAATACCATGAGGTAACTAACCTCAGGGACCTTAAGAGGGGTTTATTTCCAAAAGTGTTGTACTGTTTTGAAACTCAAGCCACCAGAGGTACATTTCCATTGCTGGTGAAGCACAAGTCAAAACTTAAATGCAGACTCTCAAGACCATATCTAAAAGTCACTAAGCCTGATTTTTAGTGTGGAACATCCCAGGCTCTCAACCATATCACCTGGATGCCAAGTGACAGAGATCAAGTGACAGTATGTGTCTAAATACAAGGTAATTGTCCAGCACTTTTTTACAAGGAAAATTGGATCAAGAGGATTGCAACAGTGAAGAATAACCTTTGGCCTGTGTTGCTCCTTGCACTGCAAGCCCTCCTAAAGTTACCACAGAAAGAAGACACTGAAATAATTTGGTAATTTTGGGACTCCTTGACTTTATCCACACCTCCCATAGATGAATGGGAGAGTTGCAGACTATTGAGGGGATAGAAGTTCAAGTCATCCTTCTGTTGTTAGGTGTTGTGTGATTTCTACTCTTCTGCTCAGGAAAGTTTTGCTACTGCAAATAATGGAATATGACAAATTGACTGAACTGCATTTTTTGCCTTTCTAAGCTATAAGTATTACATAAATCACGATGGTTTCTCTATGCTCAGACATAATCAAGTCTTGGCATCACAGTGATGGGATAAATGTCTAGCAAAATTTTTCCCTGCATACCTCTACAATGTACCACCATGGCACTACAATAAAGCAAATTAAGATTTGGCCTGTTTTGATCTGACAAATCAAAATATCTTTTGAGAAAAGTTATCTGAAAACTTTTTCCAGAAAGATACACGACAATCTTTATCCATTTTTTCCCTATCTCCTCAATTTTGTTTGCAAAGCATTTTCCATTGAGATCTACGTAACAATTGTTAAAATCCCCCAAAACATCTTTTTTTATCAAAAACATTTTAATCCAAGTTTAGTTTTTCTTAGAACATGCCCTGAAACAATGCCTGGTGCTATGTAACACGCATTTTCCCTTTAAATGAACATTGCCTTGCTTAGGTGCAGTTCAGAGACCGAATCTGTGTGTGACTTAACAGCTCTCTGGTAAAGCCTATGCTGTTTTCCTTACCATGAAATGTTTATTCCAGCCAGGCACTGGGACAGTGAGAATGATGAAGCACTGGAAGAGGGATCCAAGGAGACTGGGAATCTGCATCCTTGGTAATTTTTAAAACTTTACTGGACAAGGTCCTGAGAAGGCTGATTTAACTTTGTGATTTGCCCTGCCTTGAGCCAGGGAGCAGACTGGATGATTTCAGGGGCTCCTTCCAAACTAACTTACTCTGTAAGTCTGTATTGCATACACAGGTTTTTCTGTGGCCTCTCTGACTCCTCTAGATAAAAAAAAACAAAACGGGGGGGAATACATTATGCATGAAACATCACTGATTATACCTAAATTAACATATATATATATATTCTCAGTTAAATCATTACCAGTGTACAGGTTCCTGGAGGCTATTATGAAGAGTAGTTCAAAATGCAGCTTGGACTGACTAGAATATATCTACATTTAGATGAAGACTCAAAATTATAGACATTACCTTTTTACTTACATGAAGAGTTGCACACCAGAGCCTTTCCAGGCTGGCTGCTGCCGTCACCAGTTGTCATCCAGTGCTTCAGGGTGGCACTGGTAAGCGTTGCAAAGGAGCAGAGAATCATAGAATGGCTTGGGCTGGAAAGGACCTTAAAGATCATCTGGTTCCAACCCCTCTGCATGGACAGGGACACCTCCCACCACCAGACCAGGTTGCTCAAGGCCCCATCCAGCCTGGCCTTGAACACTGCCAGGGAGAGGGCAGCCACAACTTCTCTGGGCAACCACCCTCAAATTAAAGAATTTCTTCCTAATGTCCAACCTAAATCTCCCCTCTTCAAGTTTGAAAGTCTTTTCCCTTGTCCTCTCACTACACACCCCTGTAAAAAGCCCTACCTCAGCTTCCATGTAGGCCCTTTCCATGGGGAGGCCATGGATGGGAGGTGATGGACTCCCTCATAGGTTTTACTTTCCTTGTCTGTTTTATAGATTAAACCAAAAATATTTCAAAATTAAAGTGCATAGTGACACTGGAAATGAATGAGCAAACCTGCTCTGGCTTCCCAGGATGTCAGGGCACTGCAGCATGGATGCATTCCCCTGATGGCTCAAGTGTTATTGCAGATTACAGTCATGTTGGCTTGTGCTCTGTGGCAGGCAGTGATTTTTCAGCTGGGAGTAAGGTAGCAGTCAGAGCAAACTTGAACACAATCTTAACATGACAAGAAATAATTTGGTTGCTAGGCTTAGTTAGGAGTGGGATTTCCAGGCTGTCAAGACATAAGAAGAAATATTTTCAAGGGCTCCCTTGTCAGAACTTGTAAATATTGGCACACCAGGCTGACAGAGGTCAGGGTGTCCCCTGTGTGTGTAAATATAATGGAAAACGTCCCATCTACTAATACACTGAGCACTTTCACAAAGGTTAAAAGTCACTGGGATGTCAAACAGTACCCACTGTCATTTTCAATGGCCTGTAGCTAATGGTTAAGCTGGGCACTGTCCCCAGGAACCCTCACTCTTCAGGGGATAAAATTATGTTATTTTGCTCTCTCAAAGCCTTAGATTGCTTCTCCTTCAGGTGTTTCAGGAGAACACAGAGCAATGTGTGAAAACAGCATCTCTCTTTAAGTTGAGGAACAGCTTCTCAACAGTGAAGGAAAACGTGCTCTTTGGACCAAGTAGCATCATATCATTCACCTGAGACCCTTCAGTGCCAAGGAAGTAGGAGAAAGGCAGAACCAGCCAAATCATAATTCTCTCCTTATTCAACATCTTGAGGCCAAATGGAACTTTTTCAAGTAAATGTAAGAATTACCACATAAAATGCTCCATGATATCAGATTCCATGTTTCTGCCTTATAACAAATAAAATGTCCAGAAATATTTTGTTCTTTGATTGATTTGTTTATTTAATGCTCAGTTTCACCATGGATGTGTCCCAGAAATCCATTGGCACTTCAGGGAGTTCCCCCAGAAAGACTTTAAGCACTAGAATGGTGTGATCAGAAGAATCATGGTTACTTTGGGCTTCCCAGATTCACACTCCAGACATGTTGATTTTTTTTCTAAGAAAGGGCAACAGGAACTTGAATAGACTCTATGAGAACTTTTGCTATGCTTTCAAAGTCTTAAGATTTAAACACATGGCTTTATAAAACGTCTAGATCACAATTTTCCAAGATGAGTGTTAAGAATTAGTTGGCAATATATCAAGTTACTTTATAAGACAACCATAAACACCAGTCTAGACAAAGCTGCAGAAATTATTTTTCCTTTTATGCATATACATCTTGTGTTCTCTGTAGGAACTTTTTATCCCTCCTACTCAATCCTTGTTATGAAAACCATACTTGAAATAACATTAAGGCTTCCATTTCCTAGTGCCTCCTACTCCTCTCCACAACTGAGTGATAATGAAGAGGAAGTTTTGTTCTGGGCTCTTTCTCAGCTTCCAGGCCACCTACATAACAGACACATGTGAAAATGACTCAAAAATTAATGAAAAAAATCTCACTACATCTGCATCTTTCCCCTAAGCTCACATTTTTATGCATTGTTCAAGTTGCAATAACTGTCTCAGATTTGAGATCATTACAGCCCTTTAAATATCCTAAACAAGAGTTGTTTTAAATATTAATGTTGCTCATTCAACAAGTAACTTTAAAATTGTTTTAACTTATGATAAAATGATGGCAAGGAAAGAACCATCAAATGAGAGCATTTTAAGAAAAAAGAAACTAGCAAGCATCAAGCACAGGCCAAGACAAGGAAGACAGCTCAGTTTTCCCATTTCAATGACCAGGTGCTAATGGATTTGGAGGATGAGCTGCACATCCATCTGATGTGTGCACACCTGTGCAGGGTTGGTACAGGGGACCCCACTACCAGCCCCCAGGCTTCATCACAAAGCTTGTGCAAGAATGGAGCTTAGCTTCTTTTCTAAATCTCTCTTGATGGTTTGGGCACACTAAGTCACTTGGCATGCAAGATTTTCTGTGTTTTGATGATCATCTGCTCAGCTCAAACTGCAAGGACTGGAACAGTCAGTATTGTCCTCTGATTGTAGTGCTTCTGTTTTCTCTGCTCAGGATCATGGATTTTGCCCAGGTTCTGCCCTTTGAGGTGGTATTTAAATGTCCATTCTATGATTCTGGTATAGATGAGTCTGAGGCTTGTGGGCATAACAGAAGTGTACATATTTCCACTAGAGGAGGACCTATTACTTTTTGGAGATGAGTTTGGATAGATAGCTGCTTATTTAGTTGACTAGACACTAGTGGCTGTGTAGTCTCTAGAGCTGCAAATCTAGAACCCTGCCAGAATTCTTTTGCCACCCTGTCAAAAATTACCTATTCCCTTTAAAAAAAAACAAATGAGAGGTTTTCCTTTCTTTTGAAAGCAAGTTTATATTAAACGGTAGGCCTTGCCAAGAATTCCATATTTTGTTCCCTCAGCAAAAGACATCACAAGCACAGCATAGAGAGGACTGGATCCATGGAAGTTCTCCTTTCCAGCAAGATGGGTAGATGTGGAGCACACATTCTGACAGGAACTGAGCAAATATTCCATGCAGTGTTCTAAATGAGATTGAATGCAGCATAATGTTTGACAAAATATCAGAGGAAATGTACCCGAACTGGAATATGTGATATTTGGATATTTCTTCCAGAGCTGCAATTTCCAAGTTAATTTCTGTCAGAATTGATTGGCAATACAGGACACAACAATAGCTTTCATCACGGCAAGGTAGAACTTGAAACTCCAAGAAACCCTTGAAAGTTGGAGACACTGGAAATGCTTGAATCCTTTATTGAATATAGAGGCTTCAGTAATAGCCAAGAAGTATACACCTTCCCTTACAAAAAAAACATGGAAATAAAAATGGGGATCTATTAGCTTTGAAAACCCTGAAAACAGACTTCATTTTTAATGTGCATTTTAATGTGCCACATATCTGCAAAACCAAGAGCAAAAGTTTTCCTTTTTATAAATAAAAGTGGTTGAAATTAACAGTATCTCAAGGGGTCCAAGTGGATCCTGAGTGCATTTAATGTCCTTGCAAAATTATACTGTACAGCTAAATATGATGCAAAAAGTAAAACAAAGAGGATTTAAAAAATGGATGTTTAACCAAATGAAAGCTTTTTGAAGTGCTTCTAAAGTGCTCTGCTATTCTTTGCACTATCCTCTATTATTTTCAGCAAGGGAGAGCATAATTCTCAGGCAGCACAATGGAATTATGTTAATAATAGCAATTATACAGAACATTGGAAACAGCAGAGGAGAGAATGCTCATCTTGTAAGTGTGCTGTGTGTGCAGGAGGTGAAGCAAAATACTTTGTGAGGAGTCAGTCAGAGTGTATGAAGGAAGTAGCACTCAGCTACAACTTTCTTCAAAAGAATAAATTCCCATCAGTCTTTTTTTGTGTATAGTTACACAGGAAGGATGCTGCAAAGGCAGGACTTGTGCTCAGATCCTGGGAAACAGAGAAGTGGGAAACATTACTCTATGTTCTTCAGAGTGTTTCTGAAGCCTGGTTCAGAGCTTATGTTTCGTTTATTTATTAACTAGACAAACTGCCTTCACTAAATTACAAACTCCTTTCATTAGATGTCTCTTTTCTGTCAAACAGACAAGTGCTGTTTCTGATTTCTCAATCTTTTATTTTTCCTTCTGATTATTGTTGTTTAATTCAGAGTTCATCTCAGACATCCTTAATCTCATGGGACCAAAATAATCTTTGCTTGCACAACTGTAGGGCAGCAAAACATCAAAACATTTCCCAGTGGGAGAGTTTCCTGCTGGAATTTCCCCAGTATTTCCTCTGGGCAGCAGGGAGGCTGTCAGGCTTCTCTCTGAGCTGCCTGCTGCCTCTGTCCTGTCTCTCTGTCACAGACCATATTAGTGCATGGGAGCAGCCAGCCAGACCACTTGCAAGAGGTCTCATTTGTCTTCTCTTCAGCTCCTCATTTGGCAACATCACAGAATCATGGAAATGTCATTTTTGAAAAAGAACTCTATGATCTCCAACCACCAACACAGAAAAAAACCCAACGTGTGCCTGAAGTACCACATCTACATGGTTTTTTAATACCTACAGGGTTGGTGACTCCACCACCACCTCCCTGGGCAGCCCGTTCCAGTGCCCGACTACTTTTTCAATAAAGAAATTTTTCCTAATATATATTCTAAATGTGCTCTGGCATGACATGCACTCTGAGGACTCTCCAGATGATCTGCGACCTCCGTCTTCAGTGTCCTCAGTACTGCGCTGGGGCCAGATCCACACTGGTTCCTAATCAGCCTACTGGAAGACTGGGTTCAGAATGAAGGAAACATCTTTTTCTAGATTTTTTTATTTTTTTTTGTAACTTATCAGTCCAAAACCCTTCACAGGGTAGGTTTTAAGGACTGGGATTGCTTTTACTGCCTAGTTCATCACATGTTGTGTGCTGATTAGAACCCCACAGGTGAGTATATGTTGTCTCAAAATCTTCAACTAAGACCACATCAGCATCATCTATTGCCCTGATAATAAACAAACACGTTAATAATATAAAAATAAATAAATAAATTGCTGCTTGCTGCCATCTTCCAAACTTCAGAGTATACAGAAAACAAGACTTACCTGGCAGTAAGGTAAGGTAATCTCCATAGGTGAGTGGATCCAATAGAGAGTTTTTCTAGTTGTACTAATGTAATGAGTTAGAAAAATTTTGGGCTGTAGATCTTTCATTGACAATACACCCATATTTATACTTCTGAAACTTATCTACCTAAGCCTTACGCCTGCAAGTTGCAAGGAGTAGCAGAATCCAAAGAAAGCTACTGGCAAAAGAAATTGTAGTCATGAATATGTGGGATCATTGTCATGGGCCATAGTTATGATTATTTTATATTTTGCTTGTGAGGAAAACTTGTCCACTGCCACAAAGCAACTCACTTAAATGTTAAAAGAATCACGGTTTATTTAAGGGAAAGCATCCAGTTAGGGAACAGGGTTCCAAGAAGGGGTAAGGGATCAGGTAAATGAGGGAAACAATGTCAACAATGCAAATTGATTGCTTTTAGCAATGAGCGACAAAGTGTGCCCTCAACCACTTAATTAGTGTAAGGATGCCCTTAATGACCTAATTAGCAAAGCATGCCCCGAAGAGAAAAAAGGAGGAGGAGGGAAGATAGAGAGAAACAGGGGTTTTAAGCAATTCTAGGAAAAGGGGAACAGAGATTTTGCCATTTCACCCTCCAAAATGCTCTGGGAAACTGCAGCTTTTCTTCTTTCTTCTTTTTTTTTGGTCTTTTTTGTCTCTCGTTGTCCGTCTTTGTCCAGTCTTGTCCATCGTTTTTTCCACCCTTTTTTTGCCTCCTCTTTTTGTGCTTTGTTTGCTGGTTTTTATAGCAAAAAAACTCTGCCTTTTATTATTGTCAGGTTCTTGTTTTATGGTTTCAGGAATTCCACAGCACTGGAATCAGAGCTGCCTCCTGGTACCAGGAGCAGCTTTGCACTTCAGCCTGATACTCAAAATGGCTCTTTGAAAAAATGGTCCTTGAAGAAGTAAAAATCAGGAGAATTCTGCTGATTTACTCCCAAAGCACCAGGCTTTATGTAAAGCAATGACGAAGTCTGAAAGAGATTAGCCATTTTCCTGTGGTATATACCTCAAAGTACTATCCTCTTGAGGACATAGTTACATCTGAGCTATATAATTGATCATCTTTCAGTCAATTTTACCTACATCTGTGGTACTACAATAGCAGTAAATAAATTTTATTCACAATCTTCTCTCTGTTAACCATTCTACTGTCTTCATCGTGAGATATTGCTTGGGTAGGAACTTTACAGGAAAATGGTAATCATCACTGCTATGTTTACAAAGCCTACAACACTATTTATTTGTGAGATTGATGGGGGCTAATGGAATGTATTTGGCCAAAACCCCAGTATCCAATCGAAACCCTAAAGAATTCAATTGAGAACACACTAGGGATTAGTTTTTCTCTGTATTTTAAATGACAATGCTCCAATAGGTTTTCTGACTCAGTTTTGAACCTGGTATAATTTTATTGTATGAAGAATATTGACCAAAACTCCAGCATTAACCCTTTCTCACCTGTGCTGTCTTGGACTTGAGCAGTGGTGTTCAGGGATATATTTATTGAAGGCAGTAGGACAATTTCAGACAGAAAATAAGGTTCTGCTTGCTAGCAGAGGCAAAAGAGGTCAGAACCATTCAGCAACCTGAGCTCACTGTATGAGGAAAATTAGATTTGTTTTTAGGGAATGGGTTTCACAGAAACTAGCATGCAGAGTGGGAAATGCAAGAGAAGATGGTGGACTCAGAAATCACCCAGTCATCTAGAGATGGAACCTTCAGTGTTGCAGGGACAGTTGCATCACATTGCAACTTTTGACTAGGATGTGTACCTAAGTTCCCCTTTCCAGGGAAAACAGAGCATACAAAGGATTGGGCTGGCAGACACTTGGATCTCACTTGGCTATACACCTGGGACATGACTGGCATTTGCATCAAGATGGGATTGCAAAAGGGCTCTCAGTGCCAAGGATAGACAACTCCAGAGAGTGAACCATCTGACCTATTCCTAATGCATCCTTCTGGCAACCAATTACATGATAGCTCTGTCAGTCAGTGACCAGCAAGTTTGAATGTTTGGGATAAATTAAAATTTTGGTTATAGAGAAGCTGACAAGATGTTTTTCTCAAGCATATATTTTGGTTTCAAGCTAAGTCTCTTGCAGGGGTTTGCTAGATGCTGTTGGTGTCCAGACCCATCTGGGCATGAGCAATAATATGGAGTTCTTGCTCCTCTGTTGCTGAGAAGTTTCTCCTCTTTCTTTCCAGCCTGCTTGCTTCAAACAGAGATTAATCTATGAAAGGGTAAAATAGAACAAAGTGTTATCTCCAGCTCAACTGCCTTGAGTTTTAAAGAACTCTGGTGATAATGCAAGGCAGATTATACTACTGCAATAGACTGCATTGATTTTGGTTGAGGTTTTTGTTTGGTTTTGTTTTCTTTTTTGTTGTTGTATGATTTGTTTTCTTCTTTTTTTGTGATGGTTTGTTTTGCTTTGTTTTTAATAGAATACAATTGTATTAGCATTGAATAACATAATCTACAAGGCAGGACAAAAGTAGTAAGGGTGAGTGGCCATGAGATTAAATTGGTCTGAATGTTCTTTGGCAGTGTGTAAAATTTTTTGTTACTAGTGTGCTAAACATCAGAATAAAGGCAAAAAACCCTATTTAACAGACATTTAAGAATGCATAAGCTAGTTTCATGGTCAGTAAAATGTGTTGTACTACATTCAGTTTTCTCTGTACAGCAATTCATGTGAAGTGTTCAGCAATGGGGAAATTCTGCAGTGTGTCTGGTTTTATATGCTCCTATTCCCTCTGCCTGCCCAGGCAAAGAAGTAAGAAAACTATGAGAAAATTGAGCAACAGTAGTAACACTGCTATTTTGAGTAGTTAACAGATAATAGAAAGGCTGGAAATAAAAAAATAAATATCAAATGCATACTCATCTGTAGAGTTTTGTAATAAAAAGTAGTGCCCTTATAAATTATGAAACAATGTTGCTGTTTTCCTGGGCTCCCCAGTAAAGAATGGGATGTAGCCTGTAACTGAGATAGTTTCCTCTGCCCTATTTTAATATTTCTGTACTGAATAGTGCTGAAATGCTGTTTAAAAATAATAATAATAACAACAATAATATATATATATAATTGTGTTATCCTATGGCTTCCTCTGATGTCTCCAAAATTCACTGTGCTTTGTCTGTACTACTTGCATTATCAGCTCTCAGATGTTTAAGTAAATGGAAGTCTATCCCTTGCAATAAAAAGTAAAGTAAAAGCTTGTTACTAGTAAAAGCTATTGCTTTAAAAGACATTCAGCAACATAACTCTGAGACTTTCCTTAGCATCCATGCTCCTGAATTCAGGTTTTTGGGTGCCTGTAGAGTGCACAGAAGCTGTGTAGAGCCGACATCTCAGCTGGCAAGAAATGCTATTTGAGAAACGTCACTATAGCCCCTCAGGATCAAAGGTGCTAATGTTCCTGCTGCACACTGAATTCATAGATACACAAAGAAGGAGAGTGAGTTTCTAAATACCAGTATTTAATGTACTGGAAGTCCCAATTGAAATCCCCCAAAATCAGCCATCTTGCACGGTGACCCTAGAAACAAGGCCTTCTTTTCTTCCCTTTCCTCCTCAGCTCAGGAACAAGGGATGATCATTCTGAGCAAATACACAGGTGACCCAAGTAGCATCCACCAAATACAGTTTCATCTTTGAAGCAGTTTCAGGTGTCTTCAGCTGGAGGGGAGAAATGAATGTGAGACCAACAGATCCCCATAAGGTGTATTGACCAGGAAACTATGAGATGGCAGGAGAAGGTGAAAGCCTCTCTTCCTCTAGATGAAAGGCCCTCATAGATGCACTGTGAAGACATCAAGTGATTTGAATCCTGAGGCAGGAATATGTGTAAGAATACAGGTATGTCTTTACTAGGGATATAATAAAGCTGCTTAGCACTGGTATGGTGGGGAGTATTCTGGCCATGCCTGAAGAGAGGTGCCTAAATGCCATAGAACCTTTGGAAATGACTGAGAAAGTCTGGGCAACCAAGTTATTACATGTATATAACATGTTTCCAAGTCCTTTTGTGACTCTGGTATCCTAACTGTAATGACAACTGGTATTTCTCCACATTTTTTTTTTCAAATATATGTCTGTATATACGGTTTGCAAAATGTGTGTGTGCGTGTATATATTTCTTGGCAGTCTGAAACATTTCCTCCTTCCATTTCAGATCCTTCCTCAAGTCTCTCTGCTTCCAGGCACCACAAATCTAATGACTGTGACCCATTGAATCTTAACCCTTCTAACTTTTTTGTTGCTCTGCTTAAGATCTTTGTGTGCAGGAGGTGCAAAGACAGAGATTATTTTGTTCCCAAAACATTGGAGACTGCCGTGGAGAGATACTGCACAGATTTCTCTCATTGCTACTTTCATGCTGTTCTTTCTACTTGAGTTTTTCTTGCCTTAATCTTCCCTGGGCAACTGCTTAAAATTAGAAATACTGTTTTTTCTTGTTATATAAATGAAATCGTACAAGTTCCACTACCATGTGATGGATCCTTCTTTATAGTCTACATGTTTTTTTAGCACAGTGTAAAATAATGATACCACAAGTTATTTAGTTTAAACAGTGACTGTAGATAAAAGAAACGTAGGCTGAGTTCTATTGCATCAAGCAATAGAATATCGCATCAAGCACATTTCTCCTCAAGTCTCTCTGTAAGCATTGGAACATGGTAGTTACCTTCCCAGAATGATTGATCTCCTCCTAAAATTTGAATTACTCTTGGAGGTGCCTACAATTCATCATGGGCACAATGATCTAGGTCTAGGATCTCATCCCCTCAGTTAGATGTCTTACATCAAAGGGGAGAATTAAGATTTTAGGTGTCCATGCTGCTATCAGCATCCCTCCTGTGCCAGTGCAATATCTCACCAGAACAGATAACCAGAGGTTTGCATCCAGACCTACAGCCTTTGCACATTTTGCTGGAAAAGTCAGGCTACTGTAGTCATAGCAAAAAATGAGAGTAAATAAAAACTAACAAATAACTGCAGAAACTGCAGGTTTTCTCCCTGTTGGACAGCTGGCCAAATTTTATTTTCACTGGTGTTAATACCAATATCTCCTTTCTGCTCACAGGAATTGCTTTTGATACAACTTCATATAATTATAAAAGAACCTGTCCTGTTATCCAGGGTATTTTCAGATTCAGAGTTTCCAAAGAAATCAGGAGTGGCCATTATAATTTTCACAAAATTTCCAATGTGGTATGCTATGTTCAATCAGATGAAACACTGCATCATCACAGTAGCAGTGAACAACATGACAAAATTATTTGTTACATAGCCCTGCAAATGACTAATTACTCTTAATGGTATTTGAATAAAAAGGAAAAGTATCCATAATTTTGCAAGTAAATCAAATAGAAACTGACAGGTATAATTATTTTGTATACTTGAAAGGAATTAAAAATATCTGAAGTGAAGGGTTCTAGAAACAGAACAGATGTTTTAAAAAGAAAAAAATGAAAAATTCTGCTTCTGAACATAGTAGCAGCTGGTATCCTGCAATTACCCCCTACACAGTGGAGTGTGTGAATGTTACAGCCTGCTTACAGAAAGTTTTATTGTTGTGCAATTTGCATTTAATATTCTAGCATATTTTTATTTTTAAATAGCAAAAGGAAGATGTGAGCTCGGACTCCAAAACTGAACTTTTGTGGTGTTATGTGCAGGCAGGTGAGCATCAGAGAGGAAAAAAAAAAAAAAAAAAAAGCATTTCTGGTCCTTTTTAACAGAAATCCAGACTGTTTGAAGATACAGAGACAAGATTCGGAAAATCTGGATGCGGTTTCATTTGGCTCCTGGATACTTTTGGGACCCTTTGTCCAAACCAGTGGACAACTGGTGGATCCTGAGGTGGTTTGACCTGCCTCTGCTGGTAGTCAGGTAATGTCAGCTGTTTCTCAGGTTCTGCCTTCACAAATGAGAATCAGTTTGCCTTGATCAAGCTGCTGACAACTCAAATGTGTGTTTCAACCCAGGGTCCTCATTTTCTCCTCTGTAAAACTAAAGAAATACTTCTTTAATGAAATGTGGATTGCACTTTTTTTTTTTTTTTAGGTTCCAGTGTGATCAGGGGCTGTTTGCAGGCATATTTTGAAAAATCACTGCAAAACTTCGACACTTAACCTGTCTTTAAAATTCAGCTGCTCAGTGGAGCACATTTAAAGCAATAGCCAGTGCTGTCTGGATTGTTCAGAGACAGACAGAGCACTTTTGTGGCCCTCCAAATGTATGTCTAAAATGGTCTTCAGGGTCACCTGGTCTGGAGGCAATTGCTAAAGTAGATATTTGCTTCAAGGGGAAAAAGCTCCCCTGTATTTTGTGTAGACATTAAAGTCCCAAGTCAGGAGTGAATGGCATCCTAAGACAGGCATGCTCCGTGGCTGGATGAGAATCTGGTACCAGAATATCATCTTACAGAAAGATGTTCCAATTCAATTTTTAGACTGTCAAATTCAGCAGGGTTTTGAGCTTGGTTTGGGGCTCCTGAGTTACCACAACACCAATGCAAAATAATTGTTTGCTTCAGTTTTGGTCTTCAATGAAAAGAGCTACAAAAGGAATGTAAAGGCTTTTGATAACTTTGAAATATTAATTTTATTCATTGGAACACAGAGGACAATGAAGAGTGTAGTGACAGCCTGGAAGGCTGAAAATTTGGCCTATAAAATACAACTACCATTATTGTATGTGATGGACCTTTTTCATTCTGGAGTGGGTGGAAGACAAAGGTCAGGCTGGCCTTCAATGCTCTCACATGAATGCTATGAGCAGTGGTTCCTATGCACTCCATCACTACCTTAGGACCTAAAAGAAGAGCAGAACAGACTCTAGGAATATTTCTTCTTGGAAGATGTAGGAATACATGAGCCTTCTTCAATTGCATGTTTATACCGTCATGTATTGTAATTCATAAGCAAGAAGAGAGGAAAAAAACTAATTTAAGGCACACTCCTGTTTAGTAATTTCAACACAAAAGAAGCACTGAAGTTCTTTAAATCCAGAGAAGCTGTCATTCAAGATACTCTAGGGTGTACAAGATATTCAGATGTGTCTGGCACATATAACAACTGCCACTGGAGACCCATGCCATTTTGCAGAGGCAACTGGAGCATCCCCCAATTTCTTCCCATCAGTGAAAATCAAACTTGAACTGTCCTGCCTGGGCTCTGGGAACTGTAGAGGGCTCCTCAGAGAAAAGGATCAAAAATATGGTAGTGCTGGAGGCTGGTGGGCATCCAGGAACTGGGGAGCTGCAGCCATTCAAGGGTATCCTTAAGAATATTTGCAGTAATTTCTGAAAAGGAGGAAATCTCCTTTTCAGAAATAGTATAAATGCTATGTCAGCGACCTTCATGTCTTATTTAGACCTTTCCATGTCTTGCTCATTAGATTGTAGAGCTGGAAGATGCTTTGATTATATAATGCTATGTCAAGTGCTTGCTGGAATAGTAATATTGAATTCATATTGAACTCCTGAAGTCTTTGTATTTCCCACTGCTTTGGCACTACCCACCCTTCAGGAGTACTAATTAGAAGGGAAATATAACTCACACCAGTAATTTATTTTTATATAGCACCCCTTGGCACAAACATCCTAATGTCCTTTTCTTTCATTAAAATCCAATCAACTAAAAGTATTCTTTATTAAGTGGCCCATGAAACAACTTTTTAATTTTAGAATGAAAGGATATGAGGATTGTTGCCTGCTTTAAACGCTTCCCTAACAATGTGCTCTGAAGGGTATCTTCAACATACTGGGGAGATCTTGAGAAAACAGCCCTCTGAAAGGATATCTGGTGTTTCATCACCTTAGTACCTGAGGCTTTTTTTCTCACCAGGCCTTCTGCACATATATGATTATAGCCTTGGAAAAAGAAAGTGAAAATAAAAGACCAGATCAATGACAAAGATGAAAAGTATATTGGGAAAAAAAAAAAAAAAAGACAGAGAACATGAAATAATTTAGTCTTTGCTGATACCAGGTGCAGTGACAAAGTAGTTGTTTCAGATAATGCTTCTGTCAGAAAAATTCTTTGCTACAAAGAAAAGGAGAATGAGAAGACAACCACAATACCATCTGGAATATTTTCAAACTTATTTGTCAAATAGTCTTACTTGTTTTCACCCATGTAATGCATTCATTTAAACCTAGACCCCAGTGTGGAACACTGCAACACATTAACAGCCGGAAGCAGGGGTAGGATTTGACTTGCTGTTGCTGTCACATCATGCCAGGACTTCAAAGAGCTGTGTTGTCACTTATGTCGTCACACAGTGAATAGGACAGCAGCATGGGGACACATTTCCTCTGCCTCTCCCTAAACTAATCCTTGTAAATGCAAGTCTGCTTCCACAAATCCCCTTTGAAATGCTGATTGCAATCTAAATAGAGGTCCTGTTCTGTGGAAATAATTTTCATCTACTCCATTGTGGATACAAGCCACTCTTCTTCTGTACTGAGTGAGTTTACTTTGCCTTCATGTGAATTCCTCTCTGGGTCATTAAACTTAGAATCATAGAATCGACTGAGTTGGAAGAGACCTCTGAGATCATCAAGTCCAACCCTTGAACTTGAACTGGTCTACCCATTACCTGGCAGTGTTGATGGAGAGGAGGGCATCTGGATTTCCAGTTTTTCAACTGTGTTTCAATACATAGCATGTGAGCCTGGTGCTGTCTCAGTTGTGTGAAGGACACTACGGCTGGACCTAAATGCCCATCTGTGCAGCAGCACGTGCCAGGAAGCCTGACAAATAAAGTCAGTTATTAAAGCCAGAAATGCCCATGGTGACAAGACTGACTGCCACAGGGTACAGTAATGGCATTCTAAGTGCTGAGCAGTAATGCTGATTTCTACCCTGCTCAAGAATTTTAAGGCAGATGAAGATAACACGTACTCTAGGAGATGTTTCTTATTGGGATCTCTAACAAAAGGATTCATGCACCTACTGCCACTTCAATAGTCCTGGAACTTTCTTGTTTAAAAAACCACCATCCTGACTAAACTATTATCTGGGAGAGGAAGGAGTAGTCTAGTTGTCACCATGCTTGTAAGCTATTATATTTCTAAAGGAGGCAGCTCTATGGGGCAATATCCATATTACTTCGAGGAGCACACTGCCATATGGACCTCTTGGGATCCCCCCTGTTTATATGCTTTATTATTTTACTACTTGGAATCCTTCATTTCAGATTATTTTTTTTCTTTTCAGTAAGTAGGTTTTGTTACCCCACTCACACACACATGAATACAACTGGAAGTGCCAGTGAAAGTGTTGTCTGTCCAGAAATCTTCCTTCAACATACATAGTGCATGGATAGCTGGGTCCAGTCTTGGGTTTACCAGTGCAAGAATAACAGGGATGTACTGGAGCAAGTTCAGCAAAGAGTCACAAAAATGATGAATGTACTAGAGGATTTCTCATACAAGAAGAGGTCTAGACTGTTCAGAGTGGAGGAAAGGAGGTTCATGTGTATAAATACCTGATGAGGGAGTGAAGAAGGTGGAGCCAAACTCCTCTCAGTGATATCCTGTGAAAGGCCAAGAGTCAATGCACACAGATTAAAATACAATCAATTCTAAATAAACATAGGAAAAAAGTTTATACTGTTGTGGGAAGTGGGAGGTGGCAAATACAGGATAGTTTGCCTAGAGAAGCTGTGGAGTACCCATCCTAGGAGATATTCATATCTCAATTTGACCCACACTTGACCAATATGCTAGTCTAGCTGGCCCAGCTCTGAGCAACGGGTTTGACTGGATGATCTCCAGAGGTCCCTGCCAGGCTCAACATTTCTTTGATTCTTTGAAATATAGAGCACTCTAAATATTCTCAATTATTCCTACATGTGGATCTGATTTTTCCAGAATAGTAGTATTTCTCCCTTAACTACATAAATCTAAACAAGACAGCCTAGAGTCCCTCCCTCCTCCAGACCTTTCTGACATTGAAGACATCCGAGTCCCTGGCACTGATTTGCTGAGTTCTGCACAGTGACTGCTGCACATGAGAAGTTTGGGTTTCCTCTGCAAAAATTTCAAAGTGACAAATGGGCCAAAGTGAAAAGGACAAAAATCACAGTCATGGCTCTGGCACTGATCTCTGTGTACACCACTCAGCTGCTCTGAAGCCCCAGGAAGGTTTCAGACTTCCTGAGAAGAGCAATGGGCTCCTTCACCCTGCAGCATGTGTGGGCTGGTCTCTAGGGAGAGGAAAGAATGGCTTCCCATTTCTACCACACCATTTCTTCTCATGGGCCACTCGTGTCTAACTAACCATCCTCCCAGAGAAGCCTCCCTCAGCATGAACAGTTTCTTGGAGATACTTGGGCACCCCTCTCTCAGGGTAGCTCCTGGGCACTTCAGTAGGAACAGGGGGTGAAATGACACCAAGAACCTGTTCTCACCCCCTGACTATGAGCACAGGGAAAAAGAAAGGAGAGACACAGTTCAATTTTGCTTTTATTAGATCCTCACCTTTTTTTTTTTTTTTTCTTTTTTTTTCCCAAGTTTTTAAAGGCAAGAGCCTTAGAGCAAAAGAGGGAATGAGTCACTGCAATAGCTTCTCATTAAATGAATGGCAAGATATATAAACAGAGGGAGCACACTTGGCTAATGTTTCTACCATCCGCACCACTAAGCCATAGGAAATCAAACCAGAAAAAAGGCACGTAGCATGCTTTGGACTGATGTTCAATTAACCTTAAACTGGAAATGTTAACATTTGGTTTGGAAACAACAGTTAGGCATTTGCACCAGGTGCCCTGTAGCTGGATAGGGTGAAAAAGAAGTAAACTGAAATATCAAGCTCTGTCCTTTTGAGGGAATATGCACTGGGTAGTAGCATCTCTGTTGAACCACAGTTCCAAAGGTGGTGAATTCCTCAGTTTTCACTGCTCTCTTTTCAATACTAATTCAATTACAGAGACACCTCCTCAGTTTGTAGTAGGTGATAAAAGTTTATGAAAAGTAACTTCTCAGGAAACCCCATTATTTGCCAGTCTGACTAAAAAAACAACCTGCCAGAAAATATAGATTCTGAAGGACTCCATACTAAAACCTCTCTTCAAAGAATACTGCATTTTCATTAGAGAACTAGATATGAATGATCCTCATCCTGGATGAGGAGATTAAAAAGACAATAAGATGTTAATCTGCAGAAAATCTCTTAGAGTAAAACTCTTCTAGGTCTACAACCTCAGACATGGATTGCAGGAAGAACTGAGAAAATAATTGAAATACTGAGAAAATAATAACTGAAATTGTTTCAAAAATTGCAAACCTTCAGCAGTGTTCAAAACAGACCCATTTTCAGCAGTATTTCCCAACTAATACTAACTTTTAAAACTGAAATATTGAATGGAAATGAATTAAAAATTCAAGCAGTATTTTGAAACATTTTGATGACATTATATTTTAAATGGAGAATGGCAGCTCCTGGTATGCTTTACAAAAATGTGGGCACAAGACTATTAATGCAAATAATGAGAGAAAAGTATTTTCTCAAAATGGCTTTTGAGAAAAGAATTTGCTTAGGAACAACTCTATGTAACTAGATAAAATCTCAGTTTTTGCTGCCTGATAATTTTAAATTTTGGAGCAATTAGTGTTGAAGCATCTGTTAGAGTTTTTGCAAAATAACACAGCAACAACATATTCTTTTGTCTGTTAAATACCTTAAAATAGCTGAAGCTTCTTCAGCTCCATGGCTAATGTAAATGAAATTAATAAGTTCCTTTCATTTCCTCTCCTTTGTGTAAAGACCAAGCTTTAAAAGTGAAAGAATAATTTAGAATTTTAACTATGCTTGTAATAGGCAGTCAGGAGAAATCCTCTAAACAAAGATTCTTAACAAGAGAAAACAAAAGGAACAAAATGAAAAAAACCACTAAAAACTATGTAGAAATCTAAGGCTGGCACAAAAGCAGCCCAAAAAATTATACTAACAATGTATGTGATCAGTCTGTTAAATGAATCCATTACAAAATTTACATAATTTCTATATGATAAAACATAAGAGCTATGCAATTGTTTGTTGCTGGCATTTCTCAGCATGCAGTAGAAGTAGAAGTAGAAGAATGATTTTTCCACTGAGTAATCCTCACTAATAAATGAGGCCATTATGCTGGCAATGCACAAATAATTACAAATAGTTGAAGTTGGATGGGTGGGTGGGGGATTGCCAGTATGCTATAATGGAGTTATTTTTAAGCCTGGAGGTACAAATAATTTTCCCTACTGGTTTCTAAAGAGAGCTGTTTCGAGAGTGGTAGCTCAAATAAAAAGACAACATTAGTATTAAACACTGACAACATGACAACTTCTTTATTATTATGCAAATAAACTCTTCACGTCATAGATCATGATTCCTGCTATTTTCAGTTGTTTGCCAAACTTGTTTGTTTTGGACAAAGAGTTTCCACAAGAAGTGAGTACCTTAGATTGACCATGTCATTTCTTCTCTGTATAATGCTCTTCAGCTTTGTCTGAGACACTAGGAAAAAATATTTTCTTTGCTCATCACAAGTCATCACAATGGTTTTTAATTGAGAAATTCTAGCCCTTCCACCTGACACAGCTAGGGTGACACTGATTTCCAGTTCATTTTTTCCCAACGAGGACAATACAGCTGGGGTGCAGATATCCCAAGTGCTATCATCTTCAGCCTTGAAGTTTTTAAAGACCTGACTGCTTAAAGCCCTTGCTCTGCTGTGAACAGGAAGATGAACTTGAGACCTCCTGAGGTCCTTCCCAATCTGATCCCAATCCCTGTGATCCTGTTCTGTGATCACCCTAAAGTAGACACTTGCATTCAGTCCATAAATCTAGATCTGAATCCCACCTTTCCTGACAACAGTTGAGCCTGATCACATGAGCATTCCTTCACAGAACAAATGTTCATGTTGCAACCTGGTACTCTCAGTACCACAATAGGTTATCCAAAGTCAGAACAGCAAGGTCATCAGTTTTGACTTTCTTGGAACCTGACAGAGATAGATGAAGATGATTGACAGAAGGAAAAGGAAAGGAGGGTGGCAACATACCGAGCAAAAAGGAAACATAGGAAGAGGATGGACAAAATATGGTGAATAAAGCAGAAAAAGGAGGGAGGCAGCAGAAGCAGAGACAGTAACTGAGGATGTATGCTTTTGGTTGGAGTCAGGAGAGGCTGGATAGAATGTGTACCTACCAGATAACCCAAAAATAGACAATACTGTCCTTGATTTGTGGCACTGTTGTGCTGTCATAAAATACCACGGACTGCAAAGATAACCTTAATTCAACATTCTGTGTGTTTGTGTTAGGGTACAGCAGGACAGTATTCACCAGAGAGCTAGTGTGCATCACAATATATACATGTAAGGCTGTAGACAGCCATAAGTCTGTCATTTTCTAAGTGCAGTGTGCTAGCCATTACACTCTTAACCATTTTATAAAATTGTTTTTGCTGTTTGGATTGATGCAGGAGGAGTTGCTGTTGTGCCTTACCCAGCTTTCAGAAAGGCATCCAAGAGAATAGTGAATCTGCCTGGAAAACAGCTTAATACGCATATCAGCAGAAGTTTTAACAGTAATGAAGTTCAAATATTATTATTACAATGATAATACCCCTTATAAAGGAATTTTAGTTCCACCTGGTTTAACATGAAAGAAATTACACTATTGCTGAAAGTGTACTTTGCTCTCTTAAACTTTAGAGAAAAAAAGAACGTCTACCTCCCCTCAGGAGGCTCAGGCTCTCCACAGCAGCACAGACCCTCTTCCCCAAAGGGAAAGGAGATTGACTATGTGGTCTCATTCCAAAGGACATGACACAAAGTTAATGCTGAAGATAACTCACTCCTCAAAAATCACAGCACTCCATTTTGCAGTGGGGAAGAAAAGAAAGAAGGAGCTGGAGAAAATAAATATGGAAAACTGACCTTAAGGCCCAAATGTGGTAAAACCCAAATCTTCTAAATTCTGAGTCCAAGCTCACATTTGTACACTTAATAAATGGGCTTTGTCAAGCAAGGATCTGATCTATGCAAGTAATTTTTTAACAAAAGGCAAACAGATCTGGTGCTATCCACTGAATGTTGCTCAATTAATGAAGTTGCTCAATTATGGTTCTTATTATCCAGTGCCCCAGACAGGAGATTATATGCAAATATCAAGGCAATTCTTGAACAAAAAAAAATCTTATCAAAACCCTCAAATACAGGAGTTAGCTCAAGAAGAATCTCTACTTACAATTCTGAATTGTAGCAACAATGAAAATGTCAAAAAGTCTGAGGGAAGCTTTCTTCTACCAGAAAAATGACTTTAAAATGAATGACTGATAGAGGTTGAATTGAATAATTGCAGTTAAGTAGTCAAATACGACTAAAGACAAATATATTCTTCCACTTTAGTATTACCAATTTATGCACTGTTGTGAAAAGACAAATTTGGTTCAAAAACTGTTTTTCAACATTGGTAATATTTATCTATCTAAGAAGAAAAATTCCTTATGGTCAAAGTGTCATTAATAATTATATGTGGGTTAAGATTCTGTTGGAGAATTCCACACAGGATTAACATTTAAAGCACACTAGCCTTTTAAATTCTGGATGTGTTATTTAAGGTGAATTGGTAGATGAGCTGAAAAAAACACATATTAAAAACATTCTTGATTGTTTATTAAAATCTCTCAGTGCTTTTAATAAGTGTGATCTCTAGTATGAGGCAATTTGTTCATGCACATTATATCTTATCTCCTGCTATTCATGAAAAATATTGGAGTTTTTTTAGGAAACAAAACATTGGAAATTTTTAGAAATTATTTGAAAAAAAATTAATATTTGGAGCTACAAAACATACCAGTTTTGTGTATGTCTATGGTGAATCTCTCATTGATTTACAACTAGGGGAATTTCAGGCTGGAGGTTCTTAGCTGAAATTTAATACCATCTCACAGAGGGCTTCTAAGAATAAAAAACAGTTTAGTCAATTAATTAAATATTTGTGATGTAGCAAGGAAAAAGATCCAGAATTTTACCATATTTCATACCAACCTGTCCAGAGGCAAGTTCCAACAGTAGAATTACAGACAGACCAGGAGATCACCAAGTGAGGTAGCTCATCACACAACACTCATGTGTCACCACATTTAAGTGCAGACATTGACTTCATGTTAGGGTAGGGCAAAAAGCTATTTTCTCATTTTGTTGGTTGAGGAACCTTTTAAATTCCTTTACCAAACAAGGACAAAATGAAACAAACAACCCCCCCTCCCAGAGAAGTATAGATTAGAGTAGTGGAAATGCTTACTTTTAATTGTTGAACTTTAAATTAAAAATCTTATTTTTCCTGTAGTTATATTCCAGATGGGAAGTATTTCTAAAACCAAAAAGCAGAGCATTTAATTTTGAAGATGCTGGAACAAGATATTAAGCAAAGGTAAAAATCTTTTTGACTTGGGAAAAAAATACTGAAAGCAATCCTTTGTCATAAAGAAAGTGTAACCTTGACAAAAACAAACATTATTTTTGTAAACCACAACCAGCTCTACACATCACCAGAATTCATTGCAGTGAACTGATTCCTGTGTGTCTTTCTGTACATGCATTAGGAAAGAAACCAGCCACGGGTTGACAGCCAGATGGCCTCCTATGATCTTTGCATTTCTTGCCGAGGAATACTAAATGTGAAAAACAAACAAAATGAAGACTAGAAAAAGGACATCTGACACAGTAATATACCTTTCAAGGAGTTTTGAAAATGTTTTACTTTTTGATTCTGTCTGGAATATAATGGAACCAACTACCAGAAAAGTTCTCTGTTAAATAGAGTCTGAGTTATTCCAACCTTTTTTTCTTCCAAAATACATTCTCAGTTGCACACCTAGGTGTATTTCATTTGTGGAAGATGATACTACAACTTGAAGAGCTATGAACTGAGAGCTTAATCAGCCATTTAAGTACTTATGAATATGATTTGTTAGTATAATGAGTTATTTCTTTTCCCCCTTACTCACACCTCCTTGCCCCCAGTAATTGCAGTGCTCAAGTGGAAATGGGAGCTGCATGTGGCCCTGTATCCCAACAGCAGTCACCAAGTCACATCAGATTGCAGAAGTGCCTGGGTTTCCTATCTCAGAGCAAGCTGCTCTCCATCTCGTGCTGTTCAGTACATCGAACATCTTAGCAAAATAGCAGCTGGATAGTTCTTGAAAAG
Organism: Phaethornis superciliosus; assembly: GCA_023637945.1. Classification (NCBI taxonomy): domain Eukaryota; kingdom Metazoa; phylum Chordata; class Aves; order Apodiformes; family Trochilidae; genus Phaethornis; species Phaethornis superciliosus. Next base: position 168,315,624 of record JAJQWJ010000001.1, on the reverse strand, counting down.
GAAGCCTGGGGCAAAAAACTGCCATTTTTCCATCCTCCTGACCTTGAAGCTCTGAGAAAGAGGTTAAAATACCTCAAACACAAATTTTAGAGCAGCCCAAATGTAATCCTGATGAGGTGGCTTCACAATCACCTCTTTGCCAAAGCTCAGAGAGACTCTGCACTCTGATCCTGCTGAGCTCTGGTGCATCCCAGGGCAGACCCTCTCTTGGCAGGGATGGGAAGGAGCTGGTGTAAGGTAAACCATACTCAGGCCACCCCTTCCTTCCTTGAGCTACTTGGCTCTTCCTCTTTCAATACATGCAGTTTATAAAATTTTTCTGCCTGAGAAAATCTGATATCAGCAGCTGTCACGCTGCCTGTTTTTCTTCTTTCTGCAGATGGAAATTCCTTATCAGTCTGACACACAAAATGGCACTCTGGGCAACATGCTATCAGAGCTGGCAGGCTGGAGAATCTGAGGATGTCTTCTTGTATGCCACTTTGGACAAGAGAGAAGTGGCACACAACGGAGCAGTTAAAAGGTAATTTTCACATAAAGAACTAGTGGAAGGAAATCTGGCCGAGAACAAATAGATTGGAGGTAGAAAGGTTCTCAGTTCATAGTTCTTCAAGTTGTAGTGTCATCTGCCACAAGTGAAATGTACATACTAGTAGGTGTGTAACTGAAAATGTATTTTGGAAGAAAAAAATACAGGGAATAACTCAGATTCTATTTAACAGAGAACTCAGTCAGTCACCACAGATGCATATTATCTTCCAGGAAAATACAACTGAAGAGGAGGGGATGGGGGACCAGAGCTTACTGAGAGCAGAGCAGATGGCTTAGGCAATGTGAGGGCGATGCCATCCAGTCACCAAGAGTGTTATGGGAGGAGAATTTGCAAAGTATTTTTAAAGTCTGCCCTCGTATTTATTTCTCCCAGACGTGATGAAATAAGAATATATTTTCTTTACAGGTGATGCTTTGTTGTCATTTATATATGTGCTTATACATCACAGCTGACATGGCTCCATAAACAACATTATACGTCCAATAATGGCAAGTGAGGAAGCTGTAAAATATGTGCCAAAGCAACAGGAGAATGTTGCTCTTAAAGCCCTTAAATCTTTTCTGTTGAGTTTGAATTCAGAACAGATTTCTTCTCATTATCATTGTTGTTACCATTATCTTTGTGACTGTGACATATAGAGGTTGTCACAGAACAAAGGATTTCCCTCGCCCCACAGAAGGCCACAATTTAAATTTAAAACAAGAGGATATTAATAACACCAGAGAGGTGAGGAGGGGATTTTCAAGAAAAAAAGGTCTAATTTTCATGAGAGGAAAGCGATAGCAAGTTGCCAAAAAGGACAAGCTTTTCCATTCTTTTTTTTTTTTAAAGATGTTATTTGAAAGAAACTAAGGGTACTCTGAATGACAGCAACATAGAGTAGATGATTATGACATTATCTCCTCAGCATATGTGAAAATGAAAAGTAGTGGTCACAAATGTGTTTGGAATTTAGCAAGCAGGCTACTGGAAACTGTAAAGCAATCAAAAATAGAAGTGCTCTCTGAAGAACTGAATTACAGGTGACAGGCAGAATAGGGACTGGCCATGAAAGGCTTTGAAAATAGAGATGTCACTTAAATTACTGACACAGAGAAACAAGATGCAAAGACATGGAAAAGAATAGGTAAGTGGTAACACTCTGAATAGATAAGGGGAAAATGTGTTTATCAAAGACAGAGGAAAATATGCTGCAGCAAGAACATCTGATGATGGGTGCTGGAAAAGAGATTTAGCTGTGTGGACAGACTGTGAGCATGACATTTATGCAATGCTGTTAAGGGTGAACTTCAGGATAACAGGAAACACAGTGAAACTACAGATGAAGTTGATGACAGGCTAAGGACTCAAGAATGGGTGACTAATACCAAAAGAAGAAGGGGGTGATAAAATATTCTGGTAAGCACAGAAATATCTGGACATCCCTAAGGACGTCAGAGAAACAGGCTGAGATCTTAGCATGTATTAATTGAGAAAGGCTGGTGAAGAGACACAGACAGTCTTGTTGGGGACTGGAAGAAGATTCAAGTGAAGATAGTCACTGAAACCAGAGGAAGACAAAGTTTTCCAAAGAATAATGTGATCAATGATGTCAAAGCAGACAGCAGGTCAGGAGGGATATTCCTGTAGCACAGATGCTGACCCTCTCTGTGAGGGGTCCCTGAAGGATTTTGTGTGAGTGAGAGTTTAAGGGAAGAGTGTAAAAGACGGAAACCACCTTCAAAACCAGATATGATTAAAGTGGAGAAGTTACATTCTTGCCAAGGGGTAGGGCAAGGGGCAGTAGTCCAAAGAGACAAGTGGAGATGAAAGGAATATTTTAAGATGGATGAAGAGGACAGTTTTCTGCCCTGTGAGGATACAGGTTCAGGGAAGACTGAGACAACAAGAGGAAGTGTAAATGAAAGGATGAGAGACCAACAAAGGCTTGACAGAAGGGAATGTTAGCATTGTTATAGGTACCCTACCCTGCCTCAGTAACTTATTGTTCATAGGTTTGTGAGCTGATTAACTTGGCTGATATCCAGTTCTGCTTTGTTTTCTGCGAAACAGATCATAAAGTCATCAAGGTGGTATTTTAGGGCATCTCAAATGACAATACACATTCATGTTCAGGTTCGGGACTCACAGCCAGGATGTAGGAAATATCTGCTTTAATTGACACATCTAGACGTTTGAACTTGTCTACTATTTCCCCTTGCAACTCCTCCTTGGATGTGTCTGTTTCACTCCACTGAATATAAAGCAGGAGTCAGGATGGCAGGTTTAGGTTCAGAGATAGATGTGCATTTTAGATGATTTAGAAATTGTCAAGAGAAACTTTTCTTTTAAACTTCTATGATTCTTTCTGGTTTGCAGGAAGGAAGCTGGATAACAGACTTAAATAAAATGATCATCAGGCTACAGACCTAAGACTCAAAACAGAATATGATGCTTGGGGCTTAAGCAAGGGATTCTTCATTAGTTCAGTCACCTAATTGGCCTTTCTGAGTCTGAGTTATCTCATCCTCAGACAGGTCCATTCTCCTGGTAGCTCTTTGGCAGTCCCTAATTCTGTCATTTAGTCATATGAGGAGAATTTGCAGACACCCACATGTAGGGGTGGGTGAAGCAGTAGGATCAAGCCCATGGGTGGGATTCTGTTTTTTCCATCCGTAGATTTCTATGGCAGAGATATTTCTGAATTAATTATATCAGACTCCCTTTGTTCTCACTGGAGAGAAGTAAGGACACAATTCACTTGACCTATTTTATCCTAATCTCATTTGAATATGACAAAATGTGTCTTAGAGGTGCCTATTGAGGGAGCTTATGGTGACAAGCTTTGATATAAATGCTCCTATTCTGGATGTCTTGCAGTGCCAGGCTTTAAACATGTAAATAAATCTGCCCTGTAGCCAGATTTCAGAGATTCATCAGGTCACTGTCAAGATGCACTGTACTGTCACAGACTAGGTGGTCTAAAGGACGTTGTAATCATATATGTGTCCTTCACTGTGGGATGGCATTGGGCTTAGATAGCTTCTCAGCTATCCCCCTGTACATCCCCATGGCAGGTCTGGCTCAGAAGATGGGAGGTGCGTGGGCAGAGGGCACGGTGTCCACAGCCAGGGATGGCTGCTGCAGGAAGGTAAATGGGGACCACATCCTTGATCACAAAGGGTTTGATGAACATTTGCAGGATCCTTACTGTTCACTCCCACAGCCATGGCAGCAGTTCTTACTAGCCAAATGGGAAGTGCTGTCCCCCCATGGGTGGCATTTAGCGTACCTGGGACAGTAAAGTAATGGAAGGTCTCTGGCATGGGAGAGAGGAGAAAGGAAACAGGCATTTCCTAATGCTGATCTGTTGGGCACAACAGAACCAATCCAAGAGAGAGTTGATCTGTCCCCAGTTCCTTCACCTCCCACCAGCTCTGCCAGAGATGCTGCCTTTTCAGCCCTGGCTCCTTTGTTTGTGTAGCTGTGGTGGGCCAGGCACCTCCAGCATGGCAGCAGCAGTGATCATCCTTTGCTGTTTTTTCTTAAATCAATTACCATTTGTGACTACAAGGCAAAATTAACAACTCCAGCTGCCAGTGGAAGCAAGCTGGAGAAAGTGATGAACACATTAAATTTTTAAGACCTAAGCCTGAAACAGGGAATCGAAGCCAGACTTGGGAGTTCTCTGCCTCACAGGGGACAGAGATGCTGATCTGGGAATCCTTTCAGTGCCTTTGCTCCTTGTTTAATTCTAGGCCTCCTCGGAGTCAGGAAACAAGGATCGCCTTGTATGAAAGGACTTGTCTGGAGCAAAGGGAAGCATTTTGGGAAAAGCAGAGGATTTGGAGAGCTGAATGGTAGCATTTGTCATGGAATTGTCCAGGGAACAGCTCTTTAATTGAAGCAAATTGAAGTAAAGTGCACACTCTTGGTGGTATATCTGTGTAGTCAAATTATAGTAAGTGACTCCTACTAAATTACTTTATAATATTTGCTGCTGGATTTAGTGGAAATATGTTTAAAAGGAAATTGTTAACCATGAAAGACAAGGAAAAAAACCCAGCAGCAAGCTATTCCTACTCAATCTAACAGGGAAAACATTTTGGTGCTTGTCTACCATTTCTGGGTAGTATTTTTACACGCCATTAATTACTGGTACCTAGCAGTCAGTTCAGATTCATTTCCTCAAATTCACATTTAGTAGAAAACCTTCTTTACTTTCAGCTGGATCAATCCCATACACCAAGTCATAGAATCATAGAATCATAGAATTAGCCGGGTTGGAAGGGACCTCAGAGATCATCAAGTCCAACCCTTGACCCACCGGAGCACAGTTGCTAGACCATGGCACTGAGTGCCACATCCAGTCTTTTTTTAAATGTCTCCAGGGACGGAGAATCCACCACCTCACTGGGCAGACCATTCCATTGCCTGATCACCCTCTCCGTGAAGAAATTCTTTCTAATATCCAACCTAAATCTCCCCTGACACAACTTAAGACTGTGTCCTCTTGTTTTGTTGAAAGTCATCTGGGAAAATAGTCCAACTCCCACCTCGCTACAGCCTCCTTTCAGGTAGTTGTAGAGAGCAATGAGGTCTCCCCTGAGCCTCCTCTTCTTCAGGCTGAACAGCCCCAGCTCTCTCAGTCTCTCTTCATAAGGCCTGTGCTGGAGTCCCTTCACCAGTCTGGTTGCCCTCCTTTGGACCTGTTCCAGGACCTCGACATCCTTCTTAAACTGAGGAGCCCAGAACTGGACACAGTACTCGAGGTGTGGCCTAACTAGCGCTGAGTACAGGGGCACGATCACCTCCCTGGACCTGCTGGCGACGCTGTTTCTGATACAGGCCAGGATGCCATTGGCCTTCTTGGCCGCCTGGGTTTTGAGAGTGAGGAAGAAGGTGGAAGGAATGGTTGGGATGCTCAGCTGAGAGAATGTTTGGGAACTGCCGGGGAGGAGGGGCTCAATGGATTTTTGTGCTGGAACAAGATGATCTTTAAGGTTCCTTCCATCTGAAACCATTCATTCTACGATTCTATGGAGTCTTGAAACTTTTCTTTTCCTCATCACTGGTGCTCTCACTGCCTTGCCCCAGAGTGCTGCTATTCACATGCTGAATTTCCGACTTGGAGACTGAGCAAAATAAAGAGCAGGCTCCTGCTCCCTTGCAGAGGCAGGGTAGAAAGGTAAAGAAAGGAAGAAGCTGAGGGAAGTGAGATAAGGTTTGCATAACTATAGCAAAACACACGGTCTTGGGAGCAGCAGAACAAATTAAAAGTGAGCTTACTGAGGATTTACATTTTGAGGAAAGTATTCCTGTGTGTATGCTCTGGTTTCTAATCAAAGCTGAACTCACCCAGCAATCTTTCTCTTTCTGAAGTCCTTAAAAATACTCCGTCACATTTCCCCATGAGATATGGGGAAATTTTAAATCCTCAGGAATACCACTCCTCTTTCCCATGTGTCTGAAATTAGGCAGTCCCTTCAAAACATATTACCCAGAAAGAGGCAGATATGGGTTGAGAAGGCTGCTGTGTTTGCCTTGCTTTCCAAAGAATCTGGGCTAAAATGAATTATTTGGATATTTTCCAATAGGATATATGGCCTCTTTGTTTTGCCCATGGGGAACACACTGTTGGTTTCATCCTACACAGCAAGTGGAAAACATGAACACTGACATTCCCCACACTTGATATGTGGTTAAAAGACTCACCTGGTCTTGATAGTGTCTTGTAGCTTATGAATGGCCCATACCTTTTCCTGATTCAGCACAGAACTGGGCTACTGACGTAGAAATGGAAGAACTGACATATGTTTTCATTTGAACATTGGTAGTGATTCTTTATGAGTGGGAGATTTCTGATAGTAAAAAGCCTCACAACATACCAAGAGGCCTAGCTGACACATACTTAGTTTTATAAATCTCTTCCAGCTAAACTATTACTGGGTATTTTTGAGAAATTCTTTCTCCTAAGAACTGACTAATGGTTTATTCCAAGAATAAAGACTTTTAAGAGTTTATTCTGAGAATAAATGTCTCAATCATACCCAGTAACAAGAAGCTAACACCTCCCCCTAGAAACTGTCATTACCATAGAGGGCAGAGAAAAGCAGGAAGACTCCCATTTGGTCAGCCCAAACCCTATCTTGGTTTGAAAAACAACACTTTTATTCCTGTACTCTGAGAATTTGCATCTTTGGGGCCTTCTCCTTTGTCCAAGAAATTGGAGTGAATGTGAAACTGGAGTCTCCATGGAAGTTCAATGTATGTTTCCACTAAAGTTCAAACCTGTTTTACCATGTTTCAGTGAGGATGTCACTCCCTGCTAGTAATGTCTTTCATACTGTGTGTGCAGACGTATACATAAATCTAGGCTACGATCTTGCTGATACATATCTTAGGCCAAAATTTAGCAAGAAGAGTTGGTAAGACACTGAACATGACTGTTAGCTTGCAACTAGGCCAGTGAGAAATACAATCTCCACAATTTACTGTCAAGAGACAAAATTAATGGAAGAGAAAGAATATGTGGGCAGTAAATGTGGGAGGGAAGGGAGTGAGAAAGATATTTGAGCATGTTGCACTTCATTCTTCACCTGGGAAATATCCCATTTCCACATTCCATCATTTTTTTCCACGAGTGCATAAACTGTATTTGATAGCAACATGTACAGAGCTACTATTTTTGTTTCAGCACATCAGTCATAAACATTTCTAAACAAGTCACTGTACAAAGCTGGCATTGTATAAGATATTTGCTAACAACAAATATTTTATATTTGACTGCTAACAACAGTCAAGCACACTTCCATTCATTCTCATGTCATAGGAAATCACAGTGGGTGTGTCTGTGATGCAGAGAATTCCTGGAGCATGGATGTACCTGAGCTCATGCAATCCAGTCCAGGTAGCAGTTCTGCACCACTTCAAAGAGCTCAGTGCAAGCACAAAGACATTAAAGACTCAGCTTCCCTCTGGGAAGGGTGAGTTAAGACCAAAACAGTGAAAACAAGACGTGGTAGTGCCATGGACTCAGCACTGGTGAGGTCTCACCTTGAATACCCTGTTCAGTTTTGGGCCCCTCACTACTGTAAGGATATTGATGTGCTGGAAAGTGTCCAAAGAAGGTCAGTGAAGCTGGTGAAGGGTCTAGAGCTCAAGCTTTATGAGGACCAGCTGAGGGAACTGAGGGTTTTTAGCCTGGAGAAAACGAGGCTGAGGGGAGACCTTAATGCTCTCTACAACCACCTGAAAGGAGGCTGCAGCAAGGTGGGGTTTGGTCTCTTCTCCCAAGTAACAAGTGACAGAACAAGAGGCAATGGTCTCAAGTTGTACCAGGGAAGGTTTAGACTGTATATTAGGAAAAGTAGCTTTACTGAAAGGGTTGTCAGACGCTGGAACAGGCTGCCCAGGGCACTGGTTGAGTGACCATCCCTGGAGGTATTTACAAGATGTGTAGATGTGGTGCTTAGGGACGTGGTTTAGTGGTGGCATTGGTAGTCTTAGATTAAAGGTTGGACTTGGTGATCTTCAAGGCCTTTTCCAGCCAAAACAATTGTATGATTATATAGAGCCACTGTGGTCTGTCTACAAGGTATTGCAGAGGAATCAATATAGGTTCTTGGCAGATATAAACCACAGGGCTGGAAACATTGGCCAGCAAGCCTGAGCTGGAAAGAACAGCCAATGTGGAGGCATGGAAATTTTAGGTTTGGCTTTGTGTTGTTAAAGTTCAAGTAATTAACAGTGCAGAGTTTAGGTTCAAATAATCATCTGTTACCCGATTCATCTGCCTACATATAAACATAAATGGTATGTTTGACACCTTAGTGTATCCTGCATGACTTCCTACAGCTACCTCTGGGGAATGTGGATCATCTGTAGTATCAGACCTGCCAGCCCTGTGCAGATATGGTACATCCCATTCCTATGGGCCCTCCAGTCAGCAGAGGCAGAAAGACATCTCTGATGTGGGAGTTATCCCTTGATAGACTGGGCTTCTGAGGCATGAGTCGGGTGTATGAACACAGACATCCAGTGCTACTCAAGATACCCCAGAGTAAGCCAACACCTCATAGGGCTGATAAACACCACATGAGACCTGTATCCTACTGCAGTGTCAACTGGATAGTCAGAGGTGCTCTAGGAAATCTCAAATTACACCAGATCTCTGTGTCTAAAGAACAGAATTGTGGCCAGAAAGGAATAGGTTGAGTCACTACCAGAAGGTGCCTGTTGTCTCACCACCCAGAGAGGGAGACTAAATAAGTGGTTTAGATGGTTTTTGAATGCCTGAAGCTGAGTGACATGAATGCCTATGCATGTGGTAAGGCAGAGTTTGAGAACAGCAGTGTGAATGCCAGAAAATGCACACATAAGCTGGGCAACCATGGCAAACCACATCTGCAGTTCCACAGCTGCCTTTAGACTTTGAATTCCTTCATTTAGCATAAGCTGTTGGCCCAAGAAGGCACCTAATCCAGTGAGTTAATTATAAGGTACAACATTCTTCTTTCAGTTGCTCACACAAACACAGAGGCAGTGCACAAAGATCAAAGTGTAAGGAAAAGGAGAATTGGGTTGGAAAAGATCAAGTCATTTCACTAATGAGGTCATTCCTCCATTAATTACATTAAGTGTTCTAAGGATTCAGCTGTAAGGAGAACTGATGCTGAGGCACAATGTGTGACAAAGATGCTGACAGGAATTCAGCAAAATTACAGCAGGACTCATCTGGGCTCTGAAACCCTTTCTTTCTCCACCAAAGCAATGCCATCAGCCAGCCTATGGGGGACAACTTTGCACCCAAATAGGAAATAGTAATGAGTAGTGTAGTCCCTCTGCTACAATTCTCAGAAATGTATACACTATAATTACTTGGGTTTTTAATAATTCTGTTTGCATTACTACTGCCATACAACTCTGGGCTGCCATCTTGCCATTACCCTGAACTAAACAAAAGCAGCCCTGTTGGTCTCCTTTTGGGAGATGGTCTCCTTTTGTGATGTCTGTTGACCATTTTTAGGAATTTGCTGTCTTTATCATACTAAAGTATGCTACCTACCAGTTTAGTTCATGTCTACAGTGTGCTCCTTTCTCTTTAAATGAGGGCATTAGAGCAGACCTAAGTGCAGTTCAAGGTTGAGATTCCAACATGGCACAACACAAAACTGCTGTTTTGTTGCTCTGACCAGGCATTTTGGAGAGAGTTGAGGGTGGAGCAATCAGTATCTGACTTGATGGAAGAAAATGACAGTAACTTCAGTTTCCCACATCAACAATGCATTCAAGCTGAGCAAAGGAAATAACAGAGGGGCAAGGAGGCTTGACAAAAACAAAATGCATCTTTCTCTCTGAACCTGGATTGGACTGTTTGGCATGTTGGACATCAGGAAAATGAGGGGTTCTAAATGTAGATTTGTTCAAGTGAAGCAGGAAGCTCCCATCCTGAATGTCTGTCATCATCTCCACTCCTCTGAGACTGTCTTGCCAAATCAGCTCCAGTGCTCCAAGTAGTTTTTTATCCCAGCAATGACACTGTGCCTCATGTCAAGACATTCTGCAGTTTCAAGGAGATGCAGTAATCATATTAATTCCTAGCCTAAGTAGCTTTTTTTTTTTTAATCTTAATGTGCCACTCACCACTTAGCACTCCTCATTCAGAAACGGGAGTGAGACTGCCTTGAGCACATCAGGGCTCATTTGGGATAAAGATCCTGCTGAAAGCCACTATGTTTTCATTATTTCATTATATATTTATCATGTCTTGTTATCCACAGAGCTCTGGTATATGTCATGAGGCTGTATGGTATGTCCCAGTGATGGCACCTGTCAGAAACCTTCAGTTCAGAGCTGTCACATAGTATAGATCAACTACTTAGAGAGATAGGCACTGAGCTGAACAAAAGCAAAGAAAAGGACAATAAAAACTCAGCAAGCTCCAGGGGAGGGAGTGATCTTGAAAGAATTTTCCCTCCTATAGATATGTTTGATACAGGAATACAAAAAAATCATTTTAGTCTCTTCACCAAAACTTCAGATTATCTTTTTATGCCTTAAAGTATTCATCTGTGCCTGTATCCAACTCATTTCAGCATCTTGAAGTTTTCTCTAAGCATCTTATTTACTCTTCACATTTGTTTACCTTTTCTAAATAGATCCAGTCAAAAGATGACTTTAATTGGCCTTTCAGCAACAGGACTATAGCAACGGCACAAAAAATCCTCTTGTGAAGAAGCCACCTGATATTACTGGTTGAAACCAAATAAATTCTGAGAAAAGTTAACTACAAAATGCAGATTTCTTATGGCTTTCATTACAAAATGGCCCTTGGGAGGGGCTCAGCACATGTCAGGTGGACACAGAAATGACAGGTGACAACATCCAGGTCACTTTCCATGGCAGGCTACTGCTGCATTAGTGTCAGCAACAAGGCAGCAATGATGCAGCACAGGATCCTCACTGAGTGTTGCATGTTGCTTGTCCAAAGTGCTTCAGATTCCTGGTACAAAGTTGATCAGAGAGAACTTAAGGAACTTTTTTGCATCAATATGAAGATTTATAATTTTTTTAGGGAACAGGACTGGCTTGGAAACATTTTCTCCCTTCTGTCTTTAATTGACATTAAAATTATGTCAAAATAAAGAAGAAAAGCACTGACAAAAAGTTGAGAATTAATGACATTAATTTTCAGAGAAAATTGACTTTATAATTATTACCTATGTCATTACTGCAATTAGTTGAACTTCTGATAAAAATTAATTTTTGGGATTCTTTTTTTCCTTTTTATCTAGAAATACCTAACACTGGGACTATGTAAAATCTTTCAAAGGGGAAATTATTAGGTATTGACCTTCTTTTCCTAACAACATTGTTTTTGCCAAATCATAATTTTCTGACAAAAACTGATCATTGAAAATTTTTCCAAGTAGCATTTCAAGGCATTTTTAAAGAATTTCTATACAGAAAAAAAAGGTCTCCAGTTCAATCAGATGACACACAACATCTACCATTGAAAACTGACGAAGTGTGATTTACCCTAGGGGGATAGTGACCAGATGCAGGGATACATTTGACTGTATAATTACCTCTGTTATTCAAAGCAATGTTAGTAACTTAAATCTGAGTTACTAACTTAGATCCTAATATATCGACCATACTGTGATATTCACTTGAAGCTTTTGGACTAGTGTGCTGCACTGGCTCTGGATGCCCACCAAGCTGCCCTATCACTTCTCTCCTCAACTTAAAAGAGGAGAGAGAATATAATGAAAGGCTTAGGGGTGGTGATAAAGACAGGGAGAGATCACTCACCAGTTACTGCCACAGGCAGAATAAGCTTAACTATGGAAATTAAATTTCTTGCCAATCAAATCGAAGTAGGGTAATAAGAAATAAAACATGATCTTGAAAAAAACTTTTCCCTACCCATCCCTTCTTCCCAGACTCCATTCCTGATGTCTCCACCTCTTGCCCCAAGCAGTGCAGGGGCACCAGGAATGTGGGTTGCAGTCAGTTCATCACAAATCTCTGCTCCTCATTCCTCCTCGGGGGGGATCCCTCCCACGCTTCCCCTGCTCCAGAGTGGGGTCCTTCCCACAGGAAGCAGTCCTCCATGAACTTTTCCAACAAAATTCCTTCCCACAGACTGGAGTTCTTCATGAACTGCTATGGCATTGGCCCTTTCCATGGGGTGCAGTCCTTCAGAAGCAGCGTGTGTCTGCCATGGTGTCACAAGTCCTTCTAGCAAGCCTACTCCAGCATGAACTCTTCAGTCCATGGGGTCACAGGTCCTGCCAGCAACTCTACCTCAGTGCTGAATTTCCATCAGATCAGAGCCTCCCCTGGGCATCCACTTGCTCTGCTGTGGGGCCCTCCTCAGGCTGTGGGTGGATATCAGCCTGCTTGGCTCACCATGGTCTTTACCATGAGCTGAAGGGAATGTGCTCTGGCCCTTGAAACGTCTCCTCCTCCTTCTTCTTCACTGACTTCGGTGTCTGCAGAGTTGTTTCTCTCACATATTCTCAGTCCACTCTGCAGGCTGCAGTTTCACAGTGGATTTTTCTCCCTTCTTAATTATGTTATCACAGGGGCTCAGCCTTGTCCAGCAATGGGTCCTGTCAGCAGCTCTATTGGACATGGGGGAAGCATCTTCCATTAGGGCAACCAAGCTGGTGAAGGGACTCGAGCACAGGCCCTATGAAGAGAGACTGAGAGAGCTGGGGCTGTTCAGCCTGAAGAAGAGGAGGCTCAGGGGATACCTCATTGCTCTCTACAACTACCTGAAAGGAGGCTGTAGCGACGTGGGAGTTGGACTCTTTTCCCAGACGACTTTCAACAAGACAAGAGGACACAGTCTTAAGTTGTGTCAGGGGAGATTTAGGTTAGATATTAGAAAGAATTTCTTCATGGAGAGGGTGATCAGGCATTGGAATGGGCTGCCTGGTGAGGTGGTAGATTCTCCGTCCCTGGAGACATTTAAAAAAAGACTGGATGTGGCACTCAGTGCCATGGTCTAGCAACTGCTCCGGTGGGTCAAGGGTTGGACTTGATGATCTCTGAGGTCCCTTCCAATCCAGCTAATTCTATGATTCTATGATTCTATGATTCTATGATTCTATGATCTTCTCACATAAGCTGCCCCTGCAGCCCTCCAGCTGCCAAAGTCTTGCCACAGAAATCAAATACAACTAGGTCATGCAAATGGAGGACATTATTTCTACATGAAAATTTTGCTGGAGCCTAAGATAAATATCTAGATTCTTATAGCTATTAAAATAAAATGGTAGCAATAACAATCTACTGCTAGAAAAAGACTACTGCTAGGAAAAGACTAAGGCTGAGAAGATCCATGTAGAAAGTACATTTTTGAGATGGAAGATAACTAGGCTTATTAACACAGCTTGTAAATGGGCTTAGTAGTGGGAAAGATGAGAGGAGGCTTAATAGGAATGAATATTCCAAAAGGAAAAGCCAAACAGAAAAAGATGAAAAAAATACCTAAGTGTGCTGAAATTTCTGGAGCAGGTTCATCTTCAGCCAGGAAGTACTAGCATGTGAAATCACACATCCTGCAGCAAAGCCTTTCTAAATGAACCTATTCTCCTAGACTGAAGAAGAGGAGGCTGGGGGGAGATTTTGTTGCTCTCTTCAACTACTTCAAGGGAGATTGCAGTGAGGAGGGAAACAGCCTCTTCTCCTTAGTGGACTGTGATAGGACCAGAGGGGATGGATGTAAGCTGAGCCAGGAAAGGTTTAGGCTGGATGTTAGGAAACATTTTTTCACTGAGTGGGTTGTCAGGCCAGGTTGTCCTGCCCAGGACAGTGATGGAGTCACCATCCCTGGAGGTATTTAAAAGACATTTAGACCTGGTCCTTAAAGACATAGTTTTTTAGTTAGCTTATGGTGTTGGTCAAAGGTTGGACTGGATGACCTTGGAGCTCTCTTCCAACCTAAAACATTCTATGATTCTGTTAATCTGTAGCTACTGTGTCAGCATTTGAAATTAGCAATTACAGCACTCGTCATTTGAAAAGAAAATAATGATTATTACAATTATAGGACCATTAGACTGGTTTTCATTGTATGCAATGCGTTGGAAAAAATTTAAAGAGAAGGAGTGCCTAACATGTTGGAGATAAGCAGAAAATGGGATGCAATACAACCTGACCTTACAGCAACAGATTTTGACAGATAAACTTGGTATCTTTCTGTAATGTGCTGGGCTATGTTTAGATAAAGGAATGTGTTAAACACAACTCACATGACCTTCTGTGAAGCTTCACATACATTCCAAGGACAAATCATTAATGCTTACTGTAAAGACAAGGGAGGAGTATTTTACAAGTAGCTTTAGGGAAAGATCTGCCTCCAGGGTAGGTAACAACAGCTAACACTGAAGGGAGATGAAACCAGCAAAAGGCAGATCCAAGTGGAACATGTCCAGGATCAACCTTTATGTCAGTTGTTCGTAACACCTGTATATAAAAATAATAAATAAAAATAGTTAATGACACAAACCTGGGAGGTAACATTAAAAGAGAGGAAGTTTGGAATATTGTATAGGAGGAACTTGATAATCTTGAGTAATAAAAATCAGATTAAATTTAGCAACCTGAAGTGCCAGGGCAGGCACATAGAGACTAATAAAAAGATTTACTTTAAGCTGGGAGCTGAACTGTGATAATGCAAGGAGAAGAGAAAGCCCAGACTGGAAATAATCCTGCACAGTATGGCTGTGAGTCATCAACATGATTCAGCCATACAAAGGTTGATGAAATTGTAGGCTGTATCAGGAATGATATTTCCAGTAGACAGGGACAGATGAGAATGGTAAATCAAAGAGTAAACCTGGAATATGACACACACCCTTAAACTTTTACTCTAAATGGTCACTCACTATCAGTGGGATAAAAGGATCTAAGCAGAAAGATCTTGTTGGCCAAAGAAGAAAGAGATAAAAACAGCATATGGAAATTCAGGCTGGAGATGAGTAAGTTTCAAAGATAAGAAGCTAGGAGACTTGTTGAAGATCTCTGCTGCCCCTGGCAAAAAAGGCTATAAGGCACTCCCTGGTAGGAAAACTCCATGTGGCAGGGTACCAGGTAATGCAACCATGGCAAATGTGACCCCTTCATGAAGAAGCAGAATGTGTGTGCCCAAGGGATCTTCCAGTGTGGCTGCTTGGGGTAGAAAGAGACCACAAGGATTTTTCAGGCTCTTCTAGTCAATTACTAGCCCACAGGTGTCTGGAAGGAAATGTTGCCAGAGTAAGATTCGCAGGGTTCTGCTTAAAGGTGAGTAGGATCTGGAATTTGTAGCTCTAATTCTCTTCTCAGGTACTGTTCTGCAAGCTTCCTCAGGGAAAGAGAATTAGCTGTTCATTCAGCCTTTTTAACTCCTCTAAAAGTGAGTGGATGAAGAATCATAACTCAAATGGGCTTTATCACATATGAGGGAATTTTAAAGTTTTTAATTCTCACTCCAAGAAAGCCACTTATCTTCTTTCTTTCTTATGTTTCGGGAGGAGGTGTCAGGAAGGAAATGAGATATACCACAGAGGGCTCAGAAGAGGCCAACTGACCCTCCTCCCTCCACCACGCAGGTGGGTGAGATGGATCCTAAAGCCATAAATCCAATCTGGAGATAGGAATGGGATGCACACAGGTCCATGGCAGGGGAGCAGTGTGCTGGGCTGGCAGCAGTAGCACCACACACTCAGAAGGTCTGCACACTAGGCAAGGAAGTAACATTTTTTTTATATGACCTAGTTCAGCATAAACAAATATTCTTCCATCAGCCAGAGGAAGGGACAGCCTGGGTCTTTGAGCTATCAGAGGTGCTTTTCCCAGCTCAAGAAAGGTTTGTGTTCCCAAAATTTCCCCACAGATGCCATGCCCTCCTCCTCCCAGCATCTCAGCTGAAAGTTTGACATGTAGTTGACACCAAATTGCCAATAATTAATTTTATGTTGTGTTTACTGGGCTATTTTTACTGATTTTACTATTGCAAGGAGTACATTTTGTCACAACGAGCAGATTTCTGATTAATTCTTTCTGCTTTAGATTAATTTGTGGGACAATCATTTGTGAAAAACATTAATTTTTCAAATAATTACTGTGACAATCTTCTCCATGAAGACAAGCCATCACACTTCTGTTCTTTTACTCTGACCTTGTTTTGTGACTTCAGCAAAGTTATTGTTTCCTTAAAACTCATTTTCTTTATCTTTGAAATCTGTATAAGCCACCTGCAGGGAGTATTTACTACATATCTCAGGACATAGGAACTTAATAAACTATAAAATGATCAAAGGGAAAAGGGTGACTGGAAAACAATCTAGGATCTTAAATGAGAAAAATATAATAACCATAACTTCACAAATACTACAGTAAAGAGGCAAAAGAAAATTAAAAGAAATTGAATGTATTTTTTATGAAAGGTTTTTGTTTGCTTGCTTCCAAGAACGGAGGGTGTTTTTATAAGTAATGTAATGACTATTATCAGCGTCCAAAATTTCATAACCATAGTTGGTAAAGTGAACAAAGTTCCAGCAAGTAAACAATAATAATAACATTACACAAATGTAATCTGCTATTTTTTGGCAGGGCTGCAATGCTGACTATGCAAACAATATTTCTCAAAAATATTAAGCTTAAAAATATTTATTGAATTTTTTGGCAACCTCTCATGAACGTCCATCCACATAGTGGCTTTTGAAGCATGCAGAATCTCTTCTCTGCATGAAAAATTCATAATGTAGAGACAGGGTTATTATTAGAAAGAGTGTGAGCAGCATGATGGGGAAGGCAACTTCTCCTGTTAACAGCCTCCAGCTCTCTCCCTTATTTCTCATATTTGAACAAAAATATACTGTGCAGTTAGCATTCATGTTCACACTTTTAGTGTCTAAAGGGATACCAAACTGCCTACAACAGGTGTCAGCTCTGAAATCCACTGCACAACATAGCATAGTGTTTATGCTGCTTCTTTATAAATTATGTCCCTGGTGTTAAGGATACTCTGCTGAGGGCTGTCACTCACTGATGAGGGGCATCCTGCAGCTTGCAAGTCTGGACTTTAAGTGATTTTTTTACATCTGAGTTTCCATACTATTTTCTGTTTTATAAAATGCAAATTTCACTAGACTGCAGGGCAGTGGCAGTGAGACCATCACTCTGATTAAAAAGAAATTGAGAAGAACCTGAAAGAAGAATTTAGGTGCCCAGAGCCAAGTCTTTAACTTTCCCCTTCAAAATTCATGCCCAGGGTGGGGACTCACATGGGTCTCCCCATGCCCGAGCCTTCAGGATGCTCTCAATGGTGTTGCACACCCTGAAGGTGCAAGGCTCAGCCATGATTTTTGGGGTGACTGGACTGATCTGGGCAAAAAAAAAAATCTGACTGGACAAGATCATTCTGCCTACCACTGCCATGCAGGAGCTACTGTCCAGGCCTATCTTTAAGCCTGGGGAGGACCTAGATCCACCCCTCCTGCATGGCACACCAAGCAGGCAGAGCTGATGACTCCTCCATCATCCATCCTGCTGCTGGAAGGTTTGAGCTGCTCTGCTTGTAGGTGGCTGCAGGTCCAATTCCAAGGAGTTCAGCTCTCCCAGCACTGGATGGGGAGTGGAGGGTCCTAAACCAAACCAGCAGCCATCCTGCTGGCAGAGAGGCACCTGAACACAGGTGTTGCACATCTCTGTGAACACAGATCTCAGAACTTCACATGGGCTCAGCTTCCATGGAGATGAGTGTCTTTTCTGGGATTCTGGAGTCATAGGTAAGATCTCCTTCCATGCAGGCATTTTTTATCAATGCGCTCCTACAGTTTTTAGCTGTATAAGGCTGTTAGTCCTCTGAAGCACAGTGTTATGAAGATGGGAGGGAGCAGCAGTGGATCACACTCTGAATAGCTGGAAAGAGACTTTTTATAAGGAAGGGTATGTAGTGATGGGATGAAGGTTAACTGTTTCAAACTGAGAGAGATATTAGGAAGGAATTCTTTACTGTGAGGGTGGTGAGACACTGGCACAGGTTGTCCAGGGAAGCTGTGGCTGCCTCCTCCTTGGAAGTGTTCAAGGCCATATTGGATGGCGCCTGGGAGCTACCTGGTTTAATGGGAGGTGTCTCTGTTCATGACAGGAGGGTTGGAACCAGATGATTTTGATGTCCCTTCCAAGCCAAGCCATTCTATGAATCCATGAAAAGACACTGGTGGTTGTTAGTTGGTTGCCCAGTCTCTTCCTGCATTACATGTGCTCATACAGCTAATGGGACTGTGACAGTCAGAAAATCACTGCCTGATTGCAAACTATGCAAATGGTATACTAATAACAGAAAAACCTGTGATTTGTTTGATAGAGCTCGCACAGGAAGAAAAATGTTTCCAACAAAGCAGAAGTTATGCTCAGGGGGAAGGAATTTCTATATTTGGGCTGAAAGTTAATAAGCCTGATGCAAAGTGTGAGCAAAGAAACATGGTGGAAATTAACATCTTTCAGGAATCATTAAGTGTAGACATCTGGGTTTTCTAAAATTCATTAACACTAAATTTTGCACTAAATCTTTGGCAACCACTGGTTAGCTGCAAATTTAAGCAGTAAAACATTTGATGCTGCTGGTATAACAAAGAAACTCGAAAGGAAAACTTTTCCTGTGAAATGGTGTCTTAATCCCTAATTCAGTTTTCAAATGACAAGCAATAAATCTAAATTATCTGAACTTCTGCAAAGCATTGGATAATCTGTACTGGAGGCTGCAGATTAACTCATGAACTGACAGGAAAGAGCTACATGGGACATGGTGGGAGGGTTACTATAAGAGGAAATTTGGCTGGGTGGGGTTACCAATGGAGGTCCTCAAGAACCAGCCAGAAATAACAGTGATCAGAGCACAGTGCCCAGCCCCAGGGTGACTCTCAGGCCTTTTGTGAAGCAGCCATTAAAAGACAATTTCAAAACTAAGCTGGATTGAAGTGAGATGTGTCAAAAAAGAGTTTCAGGCAATAGTGAAACTGCTCTTGAATCTTGTATGTAATCAGAACAACCATTGGAAGACAAGAAAAATAGATTAGATGCTGGAAATTGTCCTCTTACAGACTTTTGAGGTGAAGTGCTAGTCTGGGACAGTGCTCAAGGTAACTTACAATTAAAGAATCTGTATGATGACTTCCATATGAATGCAGAATTTATGAAAGATATAGTTCATGCTGGATGATTGCTGGACTTGAGCCTTGGTCCCACTGTGCTGCCTAAAATTGTCCTCAGTATGTTGTAACCTGCAGAAAAAGCCTGGTCAGTCATGTCATGGCAGACATCAAGTACCCAGAAACTTGTGATTTTATTTGCCACATTGTCACAGTGAGTGTGCAAAACTTAGGATAAGAAATCATAGGATCATAGAACGGTTTGGATTGGAAGGGGATATCAAAGATCATCTGGTTCCAAAGCCCCTGCATGGGCAGGGACACCTACCATGAGATCAGGTTGCTCCAAGTGCCATCCAGCCTGGCTTGAACATTTCCTGGGATGGAGCATCGACAGCCACTCTGGGCAGCCTGTGCCTTGTCTCACCACCCTCACAGTAAAGAATTTCTTCCTAATATCTAATCTAAATCTACCCTCTTTCAGATGGGAACAAAGCATTTTTTTGAAGTCTAAGTAAGTCTGACATGCTTAGTTTGACAGACCAAAGGCTATTTTCCTTTATAAAGGAGAAAGAATACTTAAATGTAAAGAGAGATGAGATTGGCCAGCCCTTTTAGATTACCAATAAATCTTAGAGGATCTTTAGTGACAAGAAAAGAAAAATTTGACTTAACTGTCATCTAGAAAATGGTGAGAGCAAAAGTCACACTTTTGTCAAGCCATGCAGTCCTTCTCACAACCTGTCTGCTTTCACTTTGCAGCTGTTAAACTGTCCCCATGTTGTTGTCAGTGATTGTGCAGACAAATAATTGCAGTCCTGTTAAAGTCCCTCAGCACTAGGCTATCATTTAAAAAATCAATTACTCCAAGGAAAAAGCTGCGGTTGTCCTAAAAAAAAAATAAACAAACACAAAATGAACAGCACATGTCAGCCAGGCAGAACTTGCACAGCCCTGATTTTTCTTGCTCTTGCCCAGTGTCTGGCTGTGCAGTTTCTTAGGCTGCCCTTTGATTCTTTGCCAGTCTGAGGATTTTCAAAGACATGCACCACATTCCAAAGGAATATGACACTTGCTGCCTTTTCATCAAAGTCTAATCATTGATTATTAGGCCTGCTAAAATCCCTGTGAAGAAGGTCCAATGTGGGGGACCATATCTCCACATGGCAAACACAGCTCCATCGGTTGTAGAACTTAGGACAGCTTTAAGGTCACTCTTGAGTCTGTGTCTGATATCCAAAACAGTTCAGATGTTTGCAATTCCTACCTTCAGTGTTTGGAGCTTACCTGTTCCTGGTAGATCATGAGTAGCAAATCCACCAGCATCATGCCCTAAATTAGCTGTTCCTGGCCTTCTGATCTCTCCTTTCTTTACTTCAGTAACCAAACTTAAGACAAACCAAGGCGAAAAGAGAAGCAAAGCACAGACAGCTGTGCAAGATGGTTCTGCTTCAAAGTCAGCAAAGAAAAGTGGGGTAGTTGTCTGAGCCCTTCAAAGACCTTCTTGTTCCCCTTCACATTCCTCTTTCCTGTCTCCTCTTCTCCTCTTTTGCCCACACTGATTCTTTGGAGGCCTGAGTGCTCTAAGTCAAACCATGGGGATGTTATAGCAAATAAAAGATTAAATTGGAAGAATATGGACTGATTTTTTTCTGGTTGGATTTTAACCCCAGCTCATTATGCTGATCCAGTTTATGACACAGCCCTCTCACAATACTGCTGTGAAGGGAATGGGGTTGGACCTACATCAAGTAAATTTACCAGCGGGCAAATTCATGGAACTCTACCTTGAAGTTGTCTTAGCAATTAACACAATTGAGATAAATTCAGAGCAGTAGTTCCCTACCTGCAAAGAGCTTAAACTTCTTCCTTTTTTCCTTTTCTGATCATAAAAAAAGACATACTCTGCAGAAAACATTGTATATTTTTCCCAATTATACTGCTTAGTCTAATAAAAGATTCTCCCGCTCAGTAGAATGGTGACAGAATCGTGAGAACATCCCAGGAACCCTAATCTTCAAAAAATCTTTAAGCTTGTTTCAGACCTTTGTACTTATATTACTCTATAGGCTTTGCAAGGAATTACTGTCACAGAACTCTGCAAGAGATCTTATGGAAAGAAAGGTGATTTTACAATACAAAAATCTCTAAGTGAGGCACTTTTACCCACTGCTTCTCAGTCTCTAATAAGTTGCATTTGCACACTTTCCTCTAACCCATATAAACACATGAATGCCAAGACTCCTGTGCCCAAGTAGTCTTAGATGACACATGTGCAACGTGGAGGACAAAACATCAGTAACTCAGGACTCATCATGTATTTTGGGTTTTGGACTTGCCTTTCATACCTTTTTAGGAGAGGAAGCTGTTTGGGATTGCTTGCCTTGTGATTTTGTCTCAACCCTTGTAACTGCTAGGCAAAAGTCCTGAATTTCACAACTTTCATTTTCCTTGCCTGATAAGCTCTAGTCCTGTTCTTCATCCACTTGACAACTTTTACTTTAGCTCAGTTTGTTCCTCCTTTTCATTAGAATGAAATCACAGATACTGAGCTCTTTGTTGATTAACAAATACCTCTCCTTTTAACCTTTGCTCTGCTGCTTCCTCCAGTGCTTTTGCATATACATTTCCATTTTAACTGCATACATTTGTATTTGTATTACAAATTTTGGCAGCCGTAGTGGAGTCACTCTTAACTTCTAATATTAGAAGGCACAATTCATTACAGTCCTCCTAGGAATACCAAATTCATGTGGTGAGAATGGAGCAGAAAGTGTGTTGTGTGGTTTTTTTTCTTCAAGATTTAAAAAAATATTGCACACGAGCACAATACAAATAAGATTCCCATGCCTTTCTCTCATATAACACATTATTTGATTTTAACATGGGTACAGCTACTCAGATAAGTTGTCCCCTACTTAATGCTGTGCGTGCTCACTTGTAAATGCACCCACACCTCCTGTCTGGGATCTTCCAGGTAAGTTCAGCTCCAGAGGAGGAAGGATCACTACTGATGCACTGCTAAATTCACTGCTTCTGGCCTTTTCTGCATGAGTTGCAAGCTGGAGTCTCAAACAGCTCTTCTTAATCTCTGACAAAAATGTTTTGTCTTAAAATCAGGCTCATCAGCAAACAACAAAATGTCACTGGCAAAACAGGTACAGTGAAATGGCAGAATGCATCTCCACAGTGACAATAAGTGGGGCTAATACAACCCCTTGCAGCATTGCAGGCAGCCACCCAAAGTTCCTTTTACTTTTTTGGAGTGGAATACATGCAGGGCATCTGCTCAGCCTTGGGAGGTAGAAATCCAGCAATAAACTCTCATGGCTCCTTATTGCCTGCTGGGAATGGGCAGCCAGATGCTGTCACAGCTATGAGCAGTACTTGATGTTCCTTAAAATTGTTATAAAGGAAGTAGCAGGATATAATTGTTTTCTCCAAGAGACCTTTCTTATTCATCCTCAATAGAGTAAGCAGGGTCATGTCCTTTTCAAGCACACTTCATATTTTCATTCAGTAAATTTGAAATAATTCTGTGTTTGATGATTTGGGAAAAAATTGAGTGGGGAGGAGGTAGCCAGGGAGCTTTTCCTATCTTCCTAGCTACATATTTTATTACTATCAACATTCTGATGCAGACACAGTATGCTTCAGCAGCACTGAATATAACTGTCCGGTAACTCCTTGAAATTTGTACAACATGACCAAAGTTTTTGTCCTTAGTTTAGCTAGGTTAGAATTTTGCTCTTGTGGTGTTGTTTAAGTGTCTTTTTCATCTCCAAACAAGGCTTTCAGCTGGTATAAACCAGATGCATCTGTACCATTTTCCCTCTTAAGTGTCTTGTCCTACTTCCTGTCTTGTTAGGTTTCTCTTAAGGCTTCTTAAGAAATGGAGGAAAAGGAAATGTTTCTTGCAAAACCTATGACAAAGGTGAGAAATCCATGCATGCATTTAGGAGGAGGCATATTCCTGGCAAGCACAATTCTCTACTCTGAAGAGCAGAGCTAACCTCTAAGTGGATATTCTCTTCTTGACACACACAAACAATTTCCATAAATGTCACTTCTGGCTGCCTGACTCATCCCTCAGGCACAAAGAAGCCCTTCCAAAGTAAAGCCAGGATGACTCTGAAGACTAGCACAGATTTCTATTAAGTAAATTTTTTTTGTGTGCTTTTCTGTCATTATACATGAAATAAAATTGCTGCCTGAAGACTTGATTTTCAGTCACATTGGTAGGTACCTGCTGGGACTAATTCTTGTGAAGTCATGGCATTATGGATCTTGAAAGGAGGGTATGCTCAAGTCTTCCTTTGCCCCAGGCCTTAATGGAGAATGTGTAATGCAAAATTATTAACAGTAGTCTGAGTTATTAATATAACTTGCATCCACAGTTTATGGCTTCTCCCCTGTAATAATTCCTCCATTTCCATGCAGTTTTTTAAGACAGAGAAGCCAACTGAAGAGGTGGCTGTCTTCCCTTTCAATGTGAACTTTACACAAGTAATAGCAAATCCACTGCTCTGCTTTTGCAGATGTGTTTTCTGATACACAGCAAATAGATATGAATAGATATAAAATAGATAAAAACGTAAAAGAATAATTTTGAACAATAAAAGTGACAAGTGACCACTGAATTTGGAAGGATGAGGACGTGATCTACTAAGCTGGGTCTGACAAAGGATTTTGGGGAAATTGGGTTCCTTGTTGGGACAGGGTGATTATAAAAGGTGATTATAAAATGAAGCTGAAAGTCTTATTCTAGCATTATTCATGCTGCTAATCTGATTTTTCCTTCAAGTCTGCCTTTCCAGGCAAAGTCTGAGAATGTGTGGAACAGATACTGAAATTTCCTTTTCTCAAAATACTGATCTCCCTAAAGCATTGTTTTTCCTTTTTAAAGATGTGATACATAGACATATAGCAACTCAGGTTAGCTCTCATGACTGGTCCAAGAATGCTGACACATCAGAAGCTTTTTAGATGTTTTCAGTGATGGGGCTACAGTGTAATTTTTAAACAGAGATTTATGTCATAGTAAGATACTGTTGACTTAGGAAATAAAAACTTTCCAGAAAGGCTTGAAAGACTGCTATAAAGATTTTGCAGAAATAGATGGAGTGTAAAAAACCCCATAATGAGTAAAAAAAGAATACAGACATAATAATGTATACTAAGTATAGTCTGTCATACATGTTAGACATGTTATATATGTTATATACATGTTATACATAACATAAATGTTATTTGTATATACTTGCCTTTTAGTGGTATGGTCACTATTCCTGAATAAGGTTGTTTCTCCCAGACAAATTCTTTGCACGTAATTCTGTCATCTAATTATGTGTTTAGTTTCTCCAGGGTCTTGTATTTGGGAATCTGTTCTTTGGTAGTAGCAAGAATAAAAATGCAGCTTATAGAAACACACTGAAAGAGGGGGGAGTAAAGGATAGACACAGGGAGTGATCCTTTGCCACAGTGGTATAAGAAGAGAACTGGCTGAACCTGCTAGCAGGCAACAACCTAGAACTGTTTTTTCATAGCTAGACCTTTAAGTTATTCTCATCCAGAGTTACTTCAAATAGATAAAATTTAAATAAAGACATTTGAAGAAATACCCCCGTTCCTTCTCATGGGTCTCTGTCAGGTGTTTATCTGCCTGTGCCCTTGGGGAGTTTTTGAGGCAAGGCTGGAATGATACCAGCTCATTCCCTTCAGCCTGGGAAAGAACTTACTCCAGAGCTGCTTTCCTAGAACTGTCACCTCCAATTCTGAAAGAAGGATTTGTCCATCTGTGATCTTAACCCAGTTTTCCTGACAGGCTGGGAAAACAGAAGGCTCTGAGCCCTACTCTGCTGCACTTGGGACCTGGCCAAATACTACCACACTTCTGGGTTTTGCCCAGGCTTTGCTGATTCCTGTGTACTTCTCCAGTCTCCTGTGGTCTGCTTTCACCATTCCTCAGAGCTCTGCCTGCCTTAGAGCCCCTGGGTCCAGCCTCATTTGACCTTAGGGGGTCTGTGAGCCTGACATCCTAAAATTCTAGTTTGGTGCACCTCACTGAGACTCTTGCTTCTGTAGGAGCCATGGCATTCATTTGCTACCTTTTTGTTAAAGCTCCTATTACTCTCAATGAAAAAGAGCTGGTTAGACCACTTGGCACTGAAACACAGAAGAAGAAAAACAGCATTAATTGCAGATAGCCCTTCAGCACTTTGCAAATCCTATTCTGAGTGTGAAAGTGGGTTTTTGGAGGAATAAAAGCTTTGTGCTTCTCCTCAGAACCAGGGAGGTTCACTCAGGACTCCACTTCTCTTGACACCTTCACACACAGCTTTAAGGTGACTTGAGAGTGGTCAGAAACATCTGGATGAAAAGAAAAATATTTGCTGCATGACATTAGGAAAATAATCTCTCCATCCATAGCCTCTTTTTTGTACATAAGTCAAAATTACCTGCTGTGTGCCAAAGCTGAAACAGAAAATTAAATCTGTCTGATGCTACTGCTGAAACTTGTTCCTCTCCAAATTGTGCACAGGTGGGAAACTGGCCCCAGCTCTGTTCTCTTCATCTGGAGATTGGCAAGCTGCTGAGCTTTCTCACTCAATTCTCTTTTGTCAGCCCAATCTGACTTTTTTTTCTTTTGCTCCATCAACAAAAAGCTATCCTTGTTACAGAGATATTTTGAGTAACACTCTCCAAATGTTCACCTTATATAGGTAGTGCAGTAAGTGTATTGGAAGCTGTGCTTAAACGCCTTTAATGGCGTGTAATAGTAAGCTTGCATTTTTAAAGATTTTCTATATGCAGGTTTTTCCTCTTTCTTCCTGATTTACCTCTGAGCATGATCCAGAAAAGCTCTGAAATATCTGAACCACTTGGCTTCATCATTTACTATTTACCATGGGAGTCAAAGGGAGGATTTATCAACAATCTACCTTCAGTGCTCTGACAAAGAAAATATTTTTGAGGCTTGGTTTCCTCACTTACATATGAGAAAAAAATCTGGATGTTCTTCTAAAGCAGAATTCACATTCAAGGTGACAAAAAAGTTATGTGGCATTATGCCGTTTTAACAGGTGGGATGTGAGTTCTTCACTGCTCAGGCAGACCACTGTGAAAAGCCTGATTCCCAGGCAGGGAGGCAGAAAATCTGTTCTTAAAGGCTGCAAGCCTTTACTTAGTGATGAATAGAAAATTATAGTATCTAATAATCCATCTCTGACTTAGGTTACTTTCTATATTTCTATTCACCTCAGGCATGTTTGAAGAGCGTTCATTATAATGAAATGTCCCACTTACCCTGTCCTGCTTTACTCTGCAGTAAATCTGCAGCAGTTTAGAGCAGCTGGATGAGTGCCTTAGGAAGCCTTCTCAGAACACCCAAATTTCTGGCCAACCGCTCTGCAGGTCATCTATGGCTGTCTGTGACACAGTTTATAAAAGAGCATCAGTGGGAACTGGGCAGATACTTAATATTAGAGAAGTTTGTGGAGCATTAGGGGAATTTTGCTCCTCAAACAAGGAGGTAAAAAATTCTACAAAGCTCTTGGTTCTATCTAGGCTGGCTCTGGTATTCAGTATTGTAAATGAGCCCTACAGTAAATGCATTGTGTAAATAAGAGAAATAGGGCTTCCTCCTGGCCCCATCTGGGCAGGCAAAGACACATTTACAAAAAGCAAGCTACAAAATTGATGAGGGAAAAAAAAAAAAAAAAGACACTATATATTTCTAACATGAAAGTCATTCAAATTAATAAACACTCTTTGTTCTGATGAACCTGTGAGCCCTGTGTTACTTTTCTCCTGAAGATTCATGAGGAGAGTTTTTATATCTAGTAAATATGAATATTTTTACTAAAAGATATTGTAAATATTAAATATATTTGCACAGTAAAAGAAAGAATGGCAAGCCACCAATGCACATCATATATCAATCTTGACTGCTCTCATATCTGCAGTTCTTGCTTTCACTTCTCCTGCCTTGGGTGCTAACCTGTCTGTCTGAGTTAACATTATTACAAGTGACAGGGAATTACTACAATTCTAAAAAGAATTTATTATCTTCCAGGAGCAAAGGTCATTTTGATTTTGAACAAATAAATGTCAAATAGTGGGTGATATACAAGATAATAATGCATGGGAAGCCAGCCAGAGGAGATAGCTATAATTAAATTCAAGTTCAGGATGACAGAGAGAGCCAAATGATGAGAATCTGTATATATTTTTACGCAAGTTATCAGAGTCCATTTACAGCAGGATGTTCTGTTATCTGATCCCCTAATCCTGCCTGTCCCCTAAACTGATCTCATAAGACAGTGAAAACCTACAGGATGAGGGGCCCTATAGAATTCCCTCTTATCTGAGATCCCAACAAGCTAACTTTATGTAAGGCCCATACTGGTGCTTCTTGCTCAATGGAGCTGCAGTAGTTTCCAGCCATAGAGAAGCTGCTCAGTGTCTGTGGAAGTAAACAGGATAGGGAGAGAAGCACGAAATGCTCAAGGGGACAAAACTTCTTCATAGGACAAAACTTGCTGGGTGCTACAGGACACAGAGGCAGAATTTTGTCTCATTCTGCTGGGGTTT
The DNA here is from genome assembly GCA_023637945.1 of Phaethornis superciliosus. Classification (NCBI taxonomy): domain Eukaryota; kingdom Metazoa; phylum Chordata; class Aves; order Apodiformes; family Trochilidae; genus Phaethornis; species Phaethornis superciliosus. The sequence continues at coordinate 168,287,847 of JAJQWJ010000001.1, read as the reverse complement.
TAATTTGTAATTAATTTGCTTGGGAATCATTTAAAGACATTACAGAAATCAAGCTGTAGTTTTGATAGGTAGATATCTAAGAGCCAGTGAAGAGCAAAACTGCAGTTGTCCGACTTTGGCTGAGCCAAATAGTTTTCTCAACTTCATTCACTACAGGCACAATTCACTAGCTTAAACCTAAGCATTTTCAGTGCCACTTGGGATGCTCTCAGATATCTCAGACACCTAGCTGGACCTGCTTCTTCTCTGTGGCAGATATGACCAAAATCCTTCTGACAACCCACAGCCTTCAAAACAGGCAGCTGGAGGCCAGGCAGAGAACCCTACAGCATGTCAAAACTCGATGGACTCCTGGGTTATAGGCAACTGAATTGTCACCTAGATCTCCATGGACTTTAGAGAATCACAGGGCTGCTGAGGCTGACAGAAACCCCTGGAGACCATCCAGTCCAAACCCCTGCACACAGCTGGATCAGCTACAGCAGGTTGCTCAGGGCTGTGGGCAGTCAGATTTTGAATATCTCCAAAGATGAAGTCAGGGCAACCTCTCTGGGCAACCTGTGCCACTGTTCAACCACCCTCTGTTTGGGCAACTGCACACCACCTCTGTTCAGTACCATCACCAGAACCAAGGAAATCCCTTCTGGAAGCACTGTTTTCCTAGCACTGGAGTCATAGAATCATAGAATCTTCAGAGTTGGAAGGGACCTTTAAGATCATCTAGTTCCAACCCCCCTGCCATGGCCTTCCACTAGATCAGGTTGCTCAGAGCCCTGTCCAGCCTGGTCTTAAAAACTTCCAGGGATGGGGCTTCCACCACCTCTCTGGGCAACCTGTGCCAGTGTCTCACCACCCTCATGGTGAAAAACTTCTTCCTAACATCTAACCTAAATCTCCCCTCCTCTAGACTGAATCCATTCCCCCCAGTCCTAACAAGTCCCTCCCCAGCTTTCCTGTAGCCCCCTTCAGATACTGGAAGGCTACAATAAGGTCTCCTCAGAGCCTTCTCCTCTCCAGACTGAACAACCCCAACTCTCTCAGTCTGTCCTCACAGGAGAGGAGCTCCAGCCCTCTGATTATCCTCGTGGCCCTTCTCTGGACACACTCCAGCATGTCCATGTCTTTCTTGTAAGAACTGCATCACCCAGAACTGGATGCAGTACTTCAGTCTAGTGTCATTCAAAATGTCCTTGTGTGTGTCCTTCTGGACACCCATCTACTAGTCCCAGAGTTCTTCAGTAGGTCCCACTCAATAATCTGTCAGCCCTCTGGACATACCTCAGATATCTGAAATAACTCGTAGGGCATGGCAAATGATGCCCATGTGGGTGTTATTCTCACCACTTTGTCCCCATCAATGCACCTGGGAGCTCAGGTATCCGTGTACAGTTCTGTATAGGTATATTCTGGGAGTTCAATTTGAATTTACTTTTACAAAGAAAAATTAAAGTTGAGAAATAAATTCTCAGTATTCGGGGCATAAAAAGCATTTAACAAGGAAGAAGTTGTTTTGTTTTTTTCTTCTGAGGTACTGTTCTTTATTTCCCCTACTTTTTGCTCAAGTATCTAATATTTGTCACTGCCAAGGAGAAGATCCAGAATGAGATAGCTGATTTGCCTAAATTCAAACTGGCAAAGATGGTGTTTTGTAGCTCAAGTTCTACAGATGTAATAGATGTCTAGATCCTATTATTAGAGCTGTAAAGGGACATGAACTGGAAAATGCAGGTTCAGATAGGGCTTTGGAGGCTTTTGGAGCTGGGAGAAAAGGAGCAGTTGTTTCCTGCATTACCTTACTGTATGGAAAAATGCTACTTGTTAGGCTTATGTCTGCATACAAGATTTCCTGTCATTTAAGTATCCTCTGATCTCGGTTTTGATTCGAGCCCATTCATAGCCTCTACTTGAGTAACAGTTGTCAACTATTTGAGTCATTAACAGAAAAGAAACAAAAAAAATTTCTGCACTCATCTGTCAGAAAAGATAATTCTTTAGGCAGAAAAGAATATGTTCAGTAATCTGTCATGACAAACTTACTTCCATGTTGTGGAGGAAAAAATAGAATTTGAAGTTTAATTAAAGCAAAAAATAACTTTCTGAGAACTCAATAAATCCACATTTTTTCCTGCATATTATACATAATTTAACTATTCCCAGGACAACATAACTCTACACATGAATAAATAGACAACTGCAAATTGCAGAGCAGATGTTCTACTGACCCCCTCCCACTGCAATCTTCAAGCTGAACTGGTTGGGTTATTCTGTCTTTCACCTATCAATAAATCAGCATGTGAACTAGACAGCAATGGAGGAAACTTTCAGCTAAGTGGGCAGAAATATAATTACAAAATTCCTAACAGTACTGCTAACAACTGGTAGTTAAAATGGAACTACTTGCATTGCAGAAGTATTGCAAGTTAATCTTTATTCATTTTTTGCCTGGTGTTCATTATTACTTTCTTGGCATTCAGCATGTGGTACTATTAAACTAGAAAAAAAGAATCTGGGGCAAGTGGAGAGAGGATATTTTAACGGTGAAGTTCTTTAAGCTGGAGAATGATGTCCCAGAGAACACAGTATGAGTTTTATTGGTTAGTAATATAGAAATTGCCTAGACAGAACATGGGAAAAATGCAGGCAATAACTGTGAGGTCCTTGCCCTGGCACTCCAAAAAATAAGGGAACTGTATGAACATAATAATCTAGTTGATACTTTTAATCCTTAAATCCTATGATGCACTTGTCCAGTAAAATACTTGAAAATTAGGCATATGGCTAAAAGTTACACTGGGTCTGTACCTCTTTTATTCCATGAATATTCAGTATAGAGCCCAAGAAAGCCCCACAATCTAGCCTCCTTCTCTTCACTAATAAATAACCCTTGCAGTATTGTAAGCATAGGGTTTTGTTGATTTTATTTTTGCTACTTTGATATTCATGCTAATTTGTGCTATGGTATTGATTTAGATCATATTAACAAGAAGTCTTTTAAATGTAATCTGACATAAGTAATCTGGTTTTGCACTGTGTATTAGTCATAAAGATCCAAAGGTGTCAAAACCACAAAGCCACCACATTAAGATTCGGTGTTGCATAAGAAAGAGATTTTGTAGTCTGAAGCAATGATGGTGAGGGCTTTTAATGATGAAGGCAGTCCTGAAGATGTATCTGCTTGCATAAAAACAATCCTAAGAGGGTATATTTACCAGATATCATATGTGCATACTTCCCAACAGCTGCCCTTCACTTTGCCCACTGAGCTTTAGCTGACTTGGCATATCTGCCTTCTTCTTGCTGTAGGCATTTTATCCACTAAGGTGTCAAAACTTGTGTTGCTGTTTGTGTTTGTGTGTTCCTGCTGAGGAATATTTTCAAGGTGCTTGGGGACTCAATAAAAGATTTTTGAGAGTACCATCTCTCAGATCTTAATTTAGGAAGTTTTAATTGTAAATAAACAGGTTAATAATCTGTTGCCTCAAGAAATCAAACCAGTTTGCTCTTTCAGAGATATACATTTCTGATTGAGATTATGTGTTGTAGAGGTAACACATAATCATATTCACAGAGTTTTCTTTCTCAAAGAAAAGATATCTTTAGTTGTTTCAAGAGGGCAAACTATACCTGTGACTCATCTGTGCTTCCTCTCCTTATGCCAGAGGAATTCCAGCATCCCATTAGGTGGAGAGGAAGAAATTTTATGCTGAGCAGGGCTATGAAACTTACTCTAAAAGTTGCTTTCTTGTAAACTTTTTATCTTCTTCAATGCTTGCAGGATACAAAAATAGCCCAAGACAGCACAAGCAATGATTTCAAAGCCTGGTGTTGCTATAATTGCATGCTAAAACTCACATAATTTGCAACTATTCTCTTACGTTTGGTTGAATCATGTACAGAGGAAAGTACACCGAATGTTGGTAAAAATGTCAGAACCTGAATTAGAATTAGTTCCTCTAATATTGGCCATGAGATAATATAAAGACCTCCAGAATTCTCTTGCAATGAAGTGCTAGATAACTGTCACAATATGAATAGCACGTTCATGTTATGAATGCAATTTTTTTTAATCTCTGTTTTTATATTCCTCACTTTGGCCTTGTAAAACGTGTGTCCTGGGGTAAAGGGAAATGAACAGACTGTTAATAAATTGGCAATGAACCCTCCTTCTGGGGTGAAAAGTGTCTTTCTGTAAACCCCTGAGTTGCAGCACTTCTCAGTCTTCCTCTCCCCCTTGGTCCTGAGCTCAGCATTTAACCAGTAACCTGCTACAGACTTTTCTGTGGTGTGACTGGGGTACTGGTAAGCACTGAAAAGTGATCAGGCCTCTGTCACTCCCTGTCTACTTGCTCCTCCATTTTCCCTTGAAGAATGTCTTGGTTAATTGTTCCTTCACCTTTACTTCTGCATCATCTCTCTGCTGCTTCCCTAGGGGAATATGTTAACCCTAGATCTTCTAACAGTACTAGATGAACCTCACCATGGTTTCCAGAGGAAATCATAGAAAAATTAAGAGTAGGGTTGTACTCAGCACTGGAAGATGTACTCCTGAAATTCACAGTGATCAAGGTTAGAAGAGATCATTTGATCATTTGATCATCTATCATGATCTGATTTCTGACCCAATAGCTTTATTACCTCCATATTAATCTGGATCACTTGTGTCTTATTAAATAAATTTGAGAAGGGCATCTACCCTTGAATATAACAAAAAAAGGTGGCAGAAAATTTATCAACTCCTTTGTACCCAGTGGCTAATCACCCTCCCAGTTAGAAGTTTGTGTCTAATTTCTCAGTGGAATCTGACTTCACTTCTAGCCACAAGTTCTTGATGTGCCTTTCTCTACTAGATTAAAGAGCCATTCAGTAACTGGTATTTACTCCCCATGAAGGTTTTTACATGCTATAATCAAGCTGTCTTTTGATCTGACTGATAAGATAAACAGATGGAGCTCTCACTGTTCTCTCTTTTTTTTTTTCCCTTACAACCATCAAAACATATCTGTGGTTTATTTCAGTATCCTCTGTAGTATTTCAACAACCCTTCTAAAATATTGACATCAGGACTGTATACATTATTCTACATCAGTCCTAATAATGTCACATGGAAAGAAAAGTCAATTTCTTCCTCCTACTCACTGTTCTGTTGTTTATACTCACAAGAATTGAATTAGCAATTTTGCCTCTGTATTATACAGGAGCTCGTGTTCATGTTCCTTTAGAAGCCAGTGCTATTCTATTTCAGTCAGTGCTTTCCAGGGTACAGAACTCTTTTCTATAAGAATGGTCTGTGCTGCTTGCTTTTAAATGGATAATTGGGTTTGACAAGGTTCTACCATACCATGAGATTTTGTCAATCTTGTTATTCTCTTACTGGTTTTGGTGCAATATCACTATAGTAATTTTGTACTAGCTTCCTAAACAGGTGAAACTGCTGAACACCATGAAATTTCTCACCATACTCTGCAGAAGTACTCCTAGAAGTAGAGTACTCCTAGAAGTATCACTGTCTGATAAAGATCCCTGATGAAAATAGCTTTTTTGAGATCTTTGAGGTAGCCAGGTATGAAGCTACTTAATATATACTTTATTGATACCGTAGATTGCTCCTTTATTAATCACCAAACTGCTGGTTGGCAGATTGGAGCATCTCTCTTATGAGGAAAGGCTGAGAGACCTGGGACTCTCTAGCCTGGAGAAGAGAAGGCTGAGGGGAGACCTTGTTAATGTCTACAGGTATCTAAAGGGTGGGTGCAAGGAAAATGGAGCTATATCCTTGAGATATAATAACTGTCATTGATTACATTACTGTATCTTAACTCTCTGTGTATGCATTCCTAGCTCAGCTGATCTGTGACTGTGCCTGGAGCAGATGTACTTAACTGGCTGTACAACTTTCAGGTCAGTGCACTGCACTTCTAAATATTGACACAGAAGGAGCAGATTCAGGAACTTGCCCATTTCAACTGGTATTTCAGGCTTTATTGGAAAATTACACTACTGATGAATGTGAAATCCAGGTACCATTTCTTGCTTGCAAGTACTGCAGGACTGACAGAGATGTATTTGTCATCTATTATCCATTAACTAGGGGAATGTGGAATACCTCAGTAACATACTCCATGATTCAAAGAGTTCATAATTCAGTGTTCTTTCAGAACAGAGCATGTAAAAATTTTTTAGCATCTTTGTGTTTCCAGCACCACTATTAAAATTCCCATTAGGAGGTAATCTGTACCAGTGCTAGGACTTCCTTAGTTTAAGAACTATTAGTTCCTTGATACTGTCTCCCAAATCAGAAAGATACAGATTTTTTTTCTGTGTCTACAGCTTTTTATTAACTTCCCAGTGCCACATATCATTGCAAAGTTTGTCAGTGGCACATATGAAAGCAAATTTCAGGAGCCCATAAAACCTCTTGATTGAACCTAGTCTTTCAAGGTGATGAATGACAAAACATCACCTTCAAATGTTCAATCACCACAAAAACATCACCTAAAGCTACCAGACAAGCACTAAACTGTGCTGCTTGCATCCGGTTTGTGCAAGGAACTCCAGCAAATGCTGAGCCTTAACTTGGTTTACCACTCTGTGACAGAGACTTTATCTAAAAGGCAGCATATTGCCACACAGAATTTGTACCTTACTCACTGAACCGTGATAATCTGATCAGGGGTCTGCATGGCAGTCACAGCTAGGGAGGGCTTCAGCTGGAAAGCACAGAGCTCCAATACACACCTCACTGGGACAGGACCTACCCATGAGAGAGGCATCAGAGCTCCCAGCATCATGGGGCTGACCCTGCCTTAATATCCTGTGCCCTTTCACATGCAGGAGCTGAGACATCTCCATAGGTATGACACAGGGACCTCGGGGACAAACAGCTCTCCCACACCAGCCACCAGAGGCTGACAGTTCATTCCAGCCCTGCCAAAAGGCACCAGGTGCCTCTATTCAGCTACCTCTGTTTAGTGCTGCCAGCAGAGATGAGGAGGAGACAGCTCATGAGCCAGGAAACACTTGAACAGACTTGGGTGTCTCAACAGGAGTGTCTAGTGCCATTTGAAATGCTCTTGTGTGTCCTGCCTGGTATCCATTTTCCAGTCCCAAAGGTCTCCCTTAGGTCCTGTGTGGTATCTGCCAGCCTCATAGGGCTATCTTGGATACCCTGGGGCATCTCCAGTGGCAATAGTTCAGGTAATTGAGTCCTCCCAGGTCACTGCTCAGAGAAGTCATTCTTCAGGCTTCAGTAACTGTAAAGTTTTCCACTGACTATAACAAAAGCTAAATTAATGACTTATGTGTAAACATCTGAGTTATGGTGTTCTGGACATTGACGGCTAAATTAATGTGTCTTGATTTTGAACTGTGTCCCATTCTTCTGGTTCCTCCATGATAATGTGGAACTGAGGCTTTTTGTTTTCTTATATCTACTCTAGAATCTTGTCCTCTCATACTGAGTTGATTGTCAAGATTAGTTAGTACTCTAAGGCAGAAGTTACACTTCCTACCTGTGTAGGCAGGGTTTAGAAACTTTGGTTGACATAACTCTGTAGTACCTTGAAACTCTTCCATCTCAGGGTGATGTCTTTTTGCTTTCACTAAAACTTCTCATTCCCAATATTCTTTGAAGCATTTTAGGTCCTTAATTTTACCCCCAAGACTAAAGGAGTCTTTCTTTCTCCATCTTTACTCAGTCATACTATAGCACTTAACAGAATAAGGCAGAGTCCAGTGATTTTAAAAATTCAATTCTCTCTTTGTACCATAGAAGCAGATGTTGCCAAAAAAGACAGCTGTCATTAAATGAGAAGTGTAATAAGACAAGAACAAAAAAAAAATTGAACTTTGCACTTGAAATTGAATGAGGTAATTGAATGTGTCCTGTGTAGCTGCTCATTTCCTGCAGACTTTGATCTCAGCAACCTGAGACTGCCTTTACCCACTCCTTCACCTGTTACATCTTCAGCTTGACAGAACATGTTCCTCTAGACACCTCCTCTGAGCCATGAGAGTGGAGATACAGATCACATCCTTGTTTGGGTTTTTTGAACATTTTATGTTCAGGTCAGAATGTGAGAATTCAAATGTAGTCAGACAGAGATTACATTCAGTGGCAATGTGATAGCCCATGTTGTGGGCAAGATGTGGTTTTGTATTAAATATAACTGTTGCTGTTGAGGGCTGAAAGTTTTGTGATTGACCTAAATATGCTGCTATATTGGGATCATGTTTGATACAACCACATACAAAAGGCAGGCATTCAGATGAAATGTGTGATGTGCTCTCTTACCACATGTTCATAAGACATTTCATAAGACAATTCATAAATCAGAGTGGTTCCAAAGAATATTTATCAATATGTTTATAGGCGCTTTATATATATAAATATATATATATATATTTTGTTCACAGGCAGATTACTTTGTCACTTACACGAAGTTTGTAACATGCATATGAAAAATATCATCATTAAGACCCTGTGACTGCAAGATAGAACCAGCTTCTAGTTTCTTTCTCTCTATCTATGGAAAATATGCTTTGTTAATATTACTTCTATCTTGGTACTGAATAAAAAATTACACTATTGGAACTGTTTAACCCTGCATCCTTCAGAATCAATAGGAACTGTCTAACCCTGCATCCCTCAGTATCAAACCCATGAAAGATAGTGATTGGCAGAATTTAGTCCATGATTTTGTGTTCAAATTTCAGGTGTGCAGCTCTGAAATTATATTTTAGTTCTATGCCATATCCACTGAGTAATTCTGTAGGTAAACCACAGTACTGTTGATCTTCTGTGTGCTCTTTTATGTGATGCATGACTCTAGAGAAGTTCATATAACATATGAAAGGGAAAATTTTTATGTTTCTCATTGATTTATAAGTGTAATACCTTCACCTACATCTGTACCCCAGACAGAAGAGATGTGTGAAAAAGAAAAAACCCAGTATGATCAGTTTTAATGTGCAGAAGGTAGAGCTCTCTAGTGATGTGCTGAATATATGAAATAAAAGCTAGTAAAACTCTGTTGAGGACTATTTCTGGTGCACCTTTCAAACTCTGGTATTTATTGAGCGGGTTGGCCTTCTACTGTCCCATGGGGAGATACTTGTTTCTCTGTCCCTAGAACCCAGAGTCAGAGTTCCAGTCAGAAGAGGTATTTCAGGCAAAAACCTTTAATCACACATTTTCTCAGCAATCTAGCTGGCTCTTCCAGAAGTAACTGCAACTTCGCTTTATTAACCTGCATTTTAAGGTAAGTGATTTGTTTGATTTTAAGAATTTCTCTAATGACTTTGTGTGGCAACAGAAGCAACTAACACCACACCAGGAAAAACTTCGATCACAATCATTAGATGGTTTGTTAAATCAACACATTTGACCACTTGTTCTTCCTTTCCATTCTACAATCTCTATAGCCATAACAGGAAAGTTTATAAAGTGTAGGAACCCAACCTCCCATTCTATACCGACAAAAATGGTGATTCTGAGGCTTCATTTGTCTCCACACTTGAATTTTGCTTCAAATGGCAAATCTACTTCATAATTAGCAGCACTTAAAAAAACCTCTCACCTTTATGATTGCAAACTAGGTACTATCTTCCTCATAGAAGTGGATGTTAATTAGGAGAACTTTTAACCTCCCAATTACACAAAATCAAAGTTTACAGGTTTGCTGAAAGAAATATGCCCACATAAGAAGACACTGATTAAGACAAACTCTCTGCCGAGTGCTTTTTAATCTTTTATTCATTATTTGCAGGAATCTGGTAAATCTGACCTTAGAATTTTCCCTTTTCTTTCCAAGGGAAAAAATAGACTTTTTCCTGTATTTCTCACAGAGCCTGAGAATCATACTGAATTTTTCTCCTCTGAGTTATAGCATTCTTTGGGAAAGTTAAAAAATGAAGGGAATTCTGGTTGCTAATGTTGATATATCCCTAATAGTGACCTTCATCACATGTATTTTTTACAGATTTAAGGTTGGCAGTGGATGATTCAAATGTAATAATCATGTTTTCTCACACTCTGGCCATGGTGCCTGGGAGAAGGAAAGGACATATCTTTGTGTCCTGTCTGTTCTTCACCTTTCTTTCTTCTGTTCTGCAAAACTATTGGCAGCTGCTTCTCTATAGGTCACTCCCTGCTCAATTTTTGCTCTTTGCAATTACTTCTCTGTTTCCACCCTTCATTCAGACCTGCTGCTGTAACGTTTCTCAGGCAACAGAAATTGTGAAAAATGGATTCATGCTGTTTCACACGTTTCAGCAGAGTTTTTAAACAACAGAAAATCAAAACAAAAGCTCTTTCTCAAGTGAAAAATAGCTAAGTAAACTAATTACATTTCTTCTTTCCTTTTGTTTTTTCTCGCTCTTGAAGGTTCTTTCTCTTCCCCTTACCTCCCTCTCCTTTATATCTATACTATTTTATATTTAAAACTTAAGAAGACAAATCACCCAAACTGTTGGGCTTGTTCATGGAGATGACTTTGCCAAATAACCTTTTTTCAGTTCTTCCAGAATATAAATGACTCAAGCCATATTTCAAGGCCTGGCCAAGAGCCAGCAGAATGTTCGTAAGAAAGTAGTCAGATAGAGCCTCTCTTTTAAGTAAACTCTAAAAAAAGAAAAATTTGGAAAAAGGTATCTCCAGCAATGTCTCTATCATACTGCCTGAGAAGATTTCCTGATGGTGTACCCGCCTCAGAGACCCACAGACAGATCTCCTGTATCCAAACCTTTGCAGGTGGAAAAACTGGAAAAGTATAATCTCTTATCCCGTTATGATATTTTGTTAATTATTGTATAGTAAAAAACTATGACAGTCAGAAGCAGTTTCTCATAGTCTGTTGCTGTGTTGCAATATTTTCAGCTATTCTTAGGTTTCCTCATGCTACTGATGCACTTTTTTTTCTCTTTAAATTTATATTCCAGCTTTGGCTTGTATGATGATCAGGGTTATGTGGTGCCAGGCTCTTATGTGAAAGAGTTGATAGCCCATATATAAAAGAAGCTATGAGTTAAATATTTCAGGTGTAAATCCTGTTTCAGCACCTTCAGGTACTGGAGCAACATATGACTGTTCTCAGTAATGCTGTTCTCTGACTTCTTTGTAATATCATCCTTTGAGTGGAGCAGACAGATGTGACAAGCCACAGCTTCTTATAAACAGGTAGCTGATTTTGTTGAATGGCATGAAACCTGTACACTTTGTTGTCATTCTTTTGGGTTTTCTTATGCAAAATTAAAATTTATTATAAATCATACACATTTGGCATCAAGGAAAAAAAATCTAGAAATTTGTCTGTCCCACTGCTTCGCCCAAATACTGAGTGTTTAGCTTTTCCTGTGCTGACGAAAATAATGTGTGAAAAACTGCTAAACTTTCTCAGGGAAACCTCTACATTGTTGAAAGAATTAGAAGGACTCTCCATCATCCAAAGAGCAAGCCATGAGATCTCCAAGCAAGGAGAGCTCTTTCCAAAGGTAAAATGAAAGCACCACAGCACTTAAAAGAGAGAGAAAAGTGCTATGAGGGTGCTCACTGTGATTTTGATGAATCTAAATTGAAGTCAGTGAATAAATCACACTGAAACATTCTGCTGTGGCTGACAGCAACAAAAAGGACTAAGAAAGGAGTATTCAGGGTCTTTTCTGGAAAGAGTACAGTCATCCCAAAGGGTCCTTGTCCATCTCGCAGCATCTGAGAATAAGAAATGTATTATCTCTGGGCACCCTAAGCAGGCAGAGTCCCCCCACTCACAAACATTTGAAGCTCTCTGCAGAATAAGTGAAAAAGACAACACAGATGGAATTTAAGGAAAATGCAACAGAACATGCTGTGTTAACAGTGGCTGTGACTTAATCCTTTTAGAAAGCTTAGCTGAAGTCCATCTCACACCTTTTACCTCTATGCTAAGGATGTCTATGAGATAATGGCCCATGAGCCATTTTGTGTTATCCCTTCACTCATGGCTTAGATCAAGAGCAGCTGCTGCTCACATCCTTCTGAAGAGCTGAGCTAAACTCTAAGAATCCTTTTCTCTGGCCCTGCATGGGAACAGGGAACACTTAAAACACTTCAGTGACTCGCAGTTTAAAATTTAAGTTTATGTAGCTCTTCTCCAGTGAGCTGCATCTTCCCCAACACCTCTCAGCACAGGGAAGGTCTGAAACCACTCATCTTTGCCACATAATATAAAATCTCTCAGTCCTTCTGGGCATTTACTATGTCTCTGAAATATGCTGGTGACTAGACAGATTGTCAGTACAGAGACTAAGCTGAGAAAATGCTGTGTAGCAGTTCCCTTCCCTTATGATCACATGGGGAAGTACCATATTGATTGAAAAGCAGACATTCAATTTGCATTGTCATCCACAATGCCAGTAATTAGCTCCCTGGCTAATTTGCTGTAAGCTTAGCTGTAACTAATGGATTCAAGAAGAAACTTCGCCTCGTTAAATTATCAGCTGATCTCTGATATAGTTCCTCTCACACAGAATCTGAATAAGTTCATACAAATTCCTATGCAGATGAATTCCTTAAAGGATAAAAATGACATGTTTCATAGACAGATATCCCCATTTTTTATGAGCTCAGTTGGGTTTCTACTGCATCTCAATTTTCAGGTTTTATCTATTATTGAATGGGAAAAAATAGGTAGCAATACGATTTTTAGAGGTGCAACTCAGTCAGCAATATTCAGGGACAGAAAGGGATAAGACAGTCTAAACTTACTGGAAGAAGCTCTTCCACTTCCCACATGATGTTTCCCAAGCCAAATTTTACAACAGCCAAATTATTTGAGTCATAGCAGAAATATCTCTTCTGCCTGATGTCAGTGGGGATCCAAAGAAGGGTTGAGTGGATTCTACCAGCAATATTATCAAGAGTGGATGCAGCCAGTGGTTGTTTCAGATGAGCTGAGAGCTTGAAACTAGATGAGTTTTAAGGTCCCTTCCAACCCAAACCATTCTATGATATAATTCTATGGTACAATTACACCAGTTGTCAGAGCTCTGTGTCCCACTGCAACAGGCAGTTTTCTTTTTAAAGGCCATTTTTATGTCTTACCAATTCATCAACAGAGAAGCTTTTAGACCTTAATTTGTTCACTTCTTTATGTAAGTGACCTTAGAGGGTTGCATAACCCAGTGCAACACTGTGATTCACTGCAATTCTTTACCATATTTAGTCTTATCAGCAGCTATTTGAGAAATGCTGCTGCTCACTCGGGAGAGACATCATTTATAGTGCTATATAAAGGTCTCTATATTTTTCCCTCATAAAGAGGATTACTGCAGCATTCTTATCTGTAATGCAATCCAGAATAGGAAACACTCATTGATTTTTGAGGAGGCGTTTTCAATATGGTGACCTGTTCTAGGCTTTGATTTGAAGAGTAATTATAGAAAAAAATACTAGGATTGGAGGTGTGTGTTGTAGGGGGTAAATCAAATACATGTTTTTTCTTGGCATTTAATGAGAAACAATCTTGCCCATTTTCTGAGCACCAAAGAACAGCATACAGAACAAGAACCAGTGCATTTATCAGCAGAGTTTAAATACCCACCATGCTTATACCAACTACAATGACAGTATTCTGAAAAATAGGGGGAGGGCTAAATTTTCATTCCTAACATTAGCTCTTTAGTGGAGATGAACAACCAGAAGATCTGCACTTCAAGAGCATTTTAAAATTAAAATCAAGGAATAGATCTCTTGTGTCCTTGTCCTCCTGCACCATGGTATGACAGTCATTTTCTGGATTTTGACAGAGCTACCCACAGTCTTGTCAGTGCAAGTGACAGAGGAAAAGTGGTGTTAGCCTATTTGCCAAAAAAGATGTATTCTTTGCTTCTTGAACCCACCCCTTTTATAATTCCTTCTGAATCACAAAACATGCAAGAATTAAATTCACTGGTCTTGACACAAAAATTACCAATTTCAATAGGAAATTATTTTTGTTGGAAAAACATTTTGGTCAATCTGGATTTTTTACTTTCACTTTCTTCCTGAGGAATGTTTGTTTTGAACAACTCAAAACAAACCAGAACCAGGCTCTATAGATTTCATCAGAAACAATGTCATTTTCCATCTGGGAAATACTAGGAAAATACTGAGAAGTAAACTGCAAATTTCATATAAGACATAAAACTCCCATGAATACCTACTTCCAAATATCATTGGAAGTACATTAGCATTGTACAGTTGCCAAGAAGAAGCCAGCACCTTTGAATATTTGGGCCTATTTTCTTTATAACTTTTTCCTTCTCTCAGAGAAAATGGAAAATAGAGGTACCTACATTGGATATGTATCTGTTTTAGATGTTTTGAAAATGTATTTTTTTATCCTCTTTGATCAAATTATGCCTTTTCTTTCACTATGTGTGATGGAAATAAAACTTATAAGCCGCAGGAATTGCTCGGTAGTTTTATGAAACTTTTTGAATGTAATATGTGTATTTTACAGTTATTACTGTATTCGTATTACTTCAATGTCAGTGTTGCTTTTCTTAGCCTTGTGCTAGAAAAACAAAGTTAAATGGAAGATGTAAGGGCCTCATTTTTTAAATTTTTTTTTATAGGGTGAAAGAGGTTGATCAGCTGCTAACCATTGAGTCTCAGGATGAACTTGCAGTAGAAGATGTAAACCTCCAGGGAAAAAGCTCTTTAGAGTAAAGATGTAATCTGAATACTTGCAGAGACTTCATTGTTGTGGTATTTCAGGAACTCAGGGCTTTTACTACATGGTATAAGTGAATACCATGAAGATCAATGATGCCACTATGTGATGTGATATGATAGAGATATGTAAAATACTGCTGGAAGTCACACATACACATACAAAAAACAAACTTGGTTTTTAAGCCCTCTGTCTTTAAGGAGAATTTTGCTATGGCAAAACAGATATGCTCAAATGAGCAGGCTGATAAGGTTGTCACTGTCCTGGGTTCAGCATTAAAGACACTTTCACTGCATCTATCACTTATAAGATGTTCTCGTGTCTTTCTACTCATCAGATAACTACCAGATATCATCTTCATAGTGTAATGAGCATCCTGCAGTGAGAGATAACTGTGATTGCAGATCTAGATGAGTTGGCTCAGAGTCTACAGAGATGTGAGGTAGGATGGAGCAGTGCTCAGTCGCCAACTTTTATCACAGAGTCCTGTGGAGCCTTTGCTGTAACAGCTGCTGTCCCATCTTTGACCCTACAAGCTTTTACCATCCATGAATATCCTGGTTTTGTTCAGAGACACCAACACCCACCTCCACCATGGTTTCCTTGTGCTGACTCTCTGCATCATGGGACCAAGCAAATGGGACTGGACATTATGAGGTATTCTGAGTCACAGCACTGGAACAGATCACTAAAATCATCATGAAATCTCCACTGTTGGAGGTTTCTGGATTTGGCTGGAATGAAACCAGAAGTGCTAATTCTGCATTGGTGTAGCTCATGCTTTGAGTGGAAGAGAAGGCTATATGACATCCTGAGGTCCCTTTAAAATATCTGAATGCTTTTGTGCAATGTACCAGCACCCTGTAAATAGCCAACGCCTCCTTTTTCCATCCTCGTATTTGTAATGGAACTGGAGCTACTCAAGTACTGATTGGATGTTGCCCATCCAAACCTCACAATACTTTCAATAAATGTGAATGCATTCAAGCAAGGAACAGTGATCTCATCAGTCTGCTGTGCCTTTTTAGGTTTCAGTGATGATCTTTTCTTTGTCCAGTGCTGTGGTGACTTCTGCAAGGATGTACAACAGCTTTCTTCTTGCTGCAGATCTGCTTGTTCAGCAAAACCATCTGTTGGAACTTCACTATTAATTCAGTCCCCTTCCCACTGCCCCTTAGATTTGCATATGAGACAGAGCAATCTTAAATGAGAATGGAAAATAAAATAACTGGGGGTTATAAAAAGAAGATAGCTGCAACAGCACGCTGGAAGATTTTTATTTAAACTGAGTTACAAGTGTGGTTATCAGTGTCTTTTTGCCACACTGAAAAGGATAGAGTCCTGCAGAAACCTACCTTGATCCCAGTGATTATGTATTTTTTATGGACTGTTAATGAATTGAAAGTACATAAATATTTGTAGATGACATGAAGCTGAAAAATGTGTAAGCACTCTGGAGGACATGTTCAAAATTAATCTTGGTAAACTAAAAAAGAAAAAATAGACTGAGATCTGAAAGGTAGAATTCTATGAAGAGGAAGGCAAAGTGGTCCATTAAGGGAGACATTAAATGAATGAGTACAAAATGGGAAATGATGTAGCAGGCAGCAGTACTACAGAGTATAATGGATCAGTAAGAAAATAAGAGACAACTACGTGAACCTTCAGGGTAAAAAAGACAACTCTAGATCCTTATTAGCAGGGGAGTTACACATGAGACACAGGAAGCAATTATTCTGTTATATTTGGCCACATCTGCAATAGTGGGTCCAGTTGTAATCCTTATGCAATAAAGAAATGTAAAATTATTGGAGCTTATAAGAGGAATAAAATCCTTAGAAAACATGTTTTACAAGGGAAAAGTTGGGTTTGTAGTAGGAGTCTTTGATTATGCAAAAGATTGCTATAGGGATGGTAAAGATTCACGGTTTTGTTTGCTATATTTCTGCCAAACAGCTACTGGAGAAAATTTAAGAAGATCTGATTCCTCCCCAATGCAAATAGATGGCCTGCATGATGTCTTTAAATATCTCTCCTCTACCCTTCCAGAGTGCAACGAGTTGGACACAACCACAGTATGTTCCAAGGAGTTATCTTGCTAATCCTCTCTGAAATCCCTTAGCCAGTTTTGTAGATAATTGTGTGAGAGCAGTGCAAATGAAGCAATTAAAAAACCCAGGGCCAGAGGGCAAAGAAAAATTACCAGAAAGCCCTTTTCATATTGATTCTACTGGCTCTATTTAAATCCTTCTGCATTTGACACCTCACACCAATATCCTGCATCAGCCCCAGGACACGTTATGTATTTCTGGGAACTGTTTAATTCAAACTGTCTAACTCCCTTCCCCTCACACAAGTAGCACATTTGCTCTCTGATACCCCTCCTACAGAATTCTTTTGTAGATCCTGAGGTGGCCTCAGAAAAAGGCCATGTTCTTGTCAAAAGGCTTCCACTCTGTTTAATTAGAGTTAACTAATGAGTAGCCTTGGGAACGTGGCTTCCATCAACTCTGAGGCTGTATAAATGTACATTGTCATTGTTCCAGTTCATCAGCAGTGAGTTATGATTTTGGAGGTAGCACAGAGAGTGAGAAACCTCCAGGGAAAAAGCTCTTTACTGTAAAGATGTAATCTGAATATTTGCAGAGACTTCATTGCTGTGGTATTGCAGGAACTCAGAGCTTTTACTCCATTTTATACTTTCAGTACCTGTCTTTAAATTTCCCCATCTCATGAGGGAGGAAAGCATTCTATCTTTTTGTAGATTGGTATTTGGTTTGAAAAATTAAGCAATTGCTCAAAGAGAAAAAGAAAAAACCTGCAATGCTCTGCTCTGGTGCACTACCCTGCCAGTGCCTGCTCGTGATGGATTCTGTTGTGCTGAATAATTCTGACCCCACATAAAGCCTCTTCCTTGACCTATTCTGTACTTACATGAGGCAGTCTCTGGGTATTGATGGCTGCACATACTGTCTGAATTATGTTATTATGCACCAAATAATGAAGAAAAAAATGTTCTCAAGCTTGCTTGCTTTTTTTTTTTTTTTTTTTTTTTTTTTAAATGTAACTATAGTTGGAGTACCAAAAATCAGCAGCCCAATTCTAGAACCTTTTGGCTCCCTTTTTTATATGCTAATTTTCTCAGTGTGAAGCCAATAGTCCACAATGCAAGCTGAAGATGTTCTCAGCAGAAACTGACAAACCCAAATGCATTTCCTTCTTCTTCAGGTGAGTTTTAAGGACCACAGATTTACTGATTCTCTGACTGGTTTACACCCCAATGATTAGTCCAGGTCATTATTTTGGCGACTAGTTCACAGATTTTCCAGAAGCACCAGTGATAAGGATCCTCAGAACTTAGTTTTGCTCATGGTAATGTCTGATTTTGTCCAGCATATGAAAGAAGGAAAACTTTAGGATGCCTTTTGTAGATCATCTTCTATAGGGTAAACATGAATGCAAACCAGAAAGTTACTGAGTGCTGTTGCCTTTCCAGATCAAAGTGCTTGGGTTGCCATTGAGATTACCTGGTTATAAGAGGAAAAATCCTGACAAATAAATTTTTTGCCAGCCTGGGAACTAGGCCTGTGCAAGCATACTTGAGAAACACAGATGACACATTTGAGGTGCAGACAGGTACCTAAAATCCAGAGATATCCTGAGAGACTCTTTATGAGCAAAAAATCAAGACACCATAACAGCAACTTATCATCTGCAAAGGTGAAAAATAGTTCGGAAAAGAGGAAAAAGGTCCTGATAGAAATGGCAGCTGCTATTGGCTGTTCTAACTGAATTAATAGGAAAACAGTCTTCAAAAATAAAAATTGATCTGCAAAAATAGAAAACATCATTGTCTATTGGCTCTCCAGGTGAAAAACAGAAATTAGCAGCATCTATTGGCTGCTCCAGGTGGTAGTGTCCTATACCACTTCTGTCCCTGTGGTATAAATTTGACCTGCTTTCTATCCAATATGGAATCTTTTTGTCTGACAACTCCCCTGCACAAACTTTTCTACAAGATTTCCTGGGCAAGTTGGACCATTGCTAGGGATACCTGTCTGACCTGGCTCTGTGATGTGGAAAATTTTTAAACTATATTTCTGTCATTGATTTTGAGGTCCTGCTTCTGGGAGCAGTTTGGTAAGTGCCATACTGGTACAATTTTGAATAATATATAGGGAGATGTATATGTGATAATTTACAACTGTATTTGCTGCTTTTCTAGTAATAATTTTCTAATAAACTGTAATATTTACATTTATACTACCTGCTACTATTGATCAGTGTTACTATTGAAATATATAAATACATATATTCACAAACTTGTTTTTCTGGTACTAATTTAGTAACAACTTGATATATATTTGCCTTATTGCTTGAATAGCTGCTTTACTAATAATAATTTGCAGTAATCTTCAATAAAGATATTTAGGAAATAAGACTTCCATGTCCTTGTCACAATCACCCTTTAAGTCATGACAGCTGCTTGAATGCATCTCTACAGCTTTCACTACCAATAGCAGCAGGATTGTAATTTTGACTTTGTTTAGAGTCCCATGTACACCAGAACACTATGCCAGCTGTGGAAGAAGAAAACCATCATGATATTAAAGAATATGGCTTAGCTACTGTAGCTCAAGAGTGGCTGCACCCCTCCTTATCATTGGATGTGTTGTAGCCATTGCAGGAGAACTGCCTCCCAAGGTAGGATATGAGGGAGAAAAAAAAAAAGAAATGTAATCTGAGGGAAGCAGGGAATTTGTGTGAAAAGGTAGGAGCTCTGAGAAAACGCAGCCAAATATCATAGCTCAAAACAGATGTCAGCAGCAGAGGAGAGGAAAGTGAAGCAAAGAGGAGAGACAGAAGGCATATATGAAGTAGTAGCTGCTCAGAGACATGGGTGGGGAGAACAAAGAGCTTCAGGCTGAAGTACCAGAAAAGAGGGTGGACACTTGCAGCCAAAGGCAGGAAGAGCATTGCTAGGGGTAAGACTGAGAAAATGGTCTCTTTCAGACCTCCTCTTGTTCCCTCCTTCTAGCCTCAAAACACAATGGAAAAGTCTGACCCACTAGGCCAGTGACTCATTTCATCACATGAAGCAGTGCTGTTCACTTACTGGAAGGACCTGTCCTCCTGGATCTGCACATCTAGATAAAGTGAAGATTTGCATCAGCATTATGGGTCACAACACACTGAGAACTTGAACACCTCTAGGGCTGATGTCAAAGCACTGATTTCCTTACTGTTAAGTACACACTGTAACTGGGTGTCCCACCAACACGAGAGCAGTTTTTCTTCCCCCCCTACACTGACCTCCTTCCCTGGCTGTAGTCACATACTGTGGGGGAGGGTTGACATAATTGGTCAAATCATAGAATCATAGAATCATAGAATTGGCTGGGTTGGAAGGGACCTCAGAGATCATCAAGTCCAACCCTTGATCCACTACCACTGCGGTTACCAGACCATGGCACTGAGTGCCACATCCAGTCTCTTTTTAAATATCTCCGGATATTCTCCGTCCGGATATGGACGGAGAATCCACTACTTCCCTGGGCAGCCCATTCCAATGTCTGATCACCCTCTCCGTAAAGAAATTCTTTCTAATACACAACCTAAACCTCCCCTGGCACAACTTGAGACCATGCCCTCTTGTCTTGTTGAAAGTTGCCTGGGAAAAGAGCCCAACCCCCCCCGGGCTCCAGCCTCCTTTCAGGGAGTTGTAGAGAGCGATGAGGTCTCCCCTGAGCCTCCTCTTCTCCAGGCTGAACACCCCCAGCTCCCTCAGCCTCTCCTCACAGGACTTGTGCTGGAGTCCCTTCACCAGCCTGGTTGCCCTCCTTTGGACCTGCTCCAGGACCTCAATCTCCTTCCTGAACTGAGGGGCCCAGAACTGGACACAGGACTCGAGCTGTGGCCTCACCAGGGCTGAGTACAGGGGCAGAATCACTTCCCTGGACCTGCTGGCCACGCTGTTCCTGATACAGGCCAGGATGCCATTGGCCTTCTTGGCTACCTGGGCACACAATAATAAACTATTAAAACTGAGTATTTGTGCCTCTTTATTTAGAATAACTCTCACCAACAGTGCAAATGAAGGGTTTGTAAAACTAAAGGGAATTGTTAAAAGTGACTTTGATTCCCAAGTTCTTTCTGGATCAGAGGAGTCTAGGTATACATGGGCTCTTTAGTATGGGCACAGCTTTTCATTCAGTCTTTCATGCATTCTGACCCCAACAGCACTACAATGCTATCTGTCAGGACATACCCTGGGCTTTCCTCCTCTTCACTGCAATTACTGTGGTTACTCCCAGTGAGCCAAGGAGAATGATATTTCCTCATGCTCTAAATGAATTCACCTGGTAGGGTTCATAATTAGGAAGAATATCCCGACTTGCGTTCACTGGGAGCCTTTAGCTGCTGTTTCTTCATATTATGTCACCAAAACTAATGAAAACTTCATCTGAATTCCCCTAGCTTCAGCTGACTGCACTTCAGTCCCAAATAGCACAAAATCATCTGCAGGAACTAGTTTAAGTACTAGTATCTCTGGAGGGTAAAACAGTTCTGCAGTGTTCTCACATCATGTTTGCAGGTGGGGGAAAGGCATCAACTTGTATGTCTGTCACAGGAGAACACTCATGGCTTCTCCTTCAGTTCTTTAAGGTGCTGTCCCTTCATCCTCTTTCACGTGGCACAGAATTTATAGGCACCACATATTCTGGCTTCAGGAAAAAGCTTCAGAGCTCTTTCTCTCCAGGATCTGTCCTCCCTATACAGTTGGTGGGAGATGGTGGTTGGAACAAAGCAATGCACACATAACAAAGATCTGAACACAACAACATAAACCACTGACTGCTTTCCAGTCCTGTGCTGTCAGAGGCCATAGTTTTGCAGCCCTGGGAAAAAACAGCTTACTATGTCTCTTGAGCTTAGATTTGGAAGTATATGTTTGGCATCATCACTACATCCACAGTTCTCATTGCAGCCACAAAATGTTTGTTTCTAAAAGGCAAACATAGGTCTCAGGTGAACCTTCCAATATGAAATTGTCTGGTCAAGTTTTTCACTGTACACAGGGGAAACTGATGGGGAAGAGCAGCAGAAAATTGTTCTAAGGGGCCCATACTGAATTGCTATCAGCACACACATTTGCAAAAACTTCAGGTGCACAAATTGGGTTTGTAGACAAATTATGTAACTCTGCATTCTTGCTCAGACAGAGGTTTTAGTCACACACCTCAGCCTTGCTTTAATGTTGGGTATGTATTTGTGTTTAGATGTTGCCATACCACTGTGATAGGGAATGTAAATGATATTTTCAATTCTTACAGCTTCCAGTTTTATTAAAATTGGACGTAACTCCCTGCTCACATCTCAACAGATATAAATTTTGCTGGCAGGAATACGTGCAGATGAAAATTGTGTGATTTGAATTTAGTTTCTGTATTTTTTTAATTCTTGGTTTTAAAAAAACCCAACAACAACCCACAGAGTGATCAATAGACATATAACTCTGCTGATTATTAGGCTCAGCTTTGAAGTTATCTGCAAGGAGTCTCACGTTCATATCAAACATTCTACCTAGATTAAAGCTAGCTACACAATACTCCTTATCAACATGGAGCTGTAATAGTTTGAAGTTTGTCTTTTCTCTCCTGGACAAGAGAGGAACCAAGATGGGGGCTGTAAAGTTGATGCAGACAATTTCCTTGTGATAAATCTTAGCACAGGAAGTTGAACACACCTGTTAGGTGACTGCCTACAGTCTGGCCCTCAGGACGTGGACTATCTGAGATCAGTCTGGATGGCTTGATGATGATTTCCATGAGCCCACCTACATATCTCCGAGCTGAATCCTATTCTATCCCTGTGAAGGAAGAGGAGCTGCTCTTCCCTGGTCAGAATAGGATCACTGGTCAGGGGAGGATGTTTAAACCCACTTTGTGGGCACATAGGAGACAGTATCTTCTGTCCAAACAAGATGTTCCTCCTTCAGCCCTTGCAGAGGCTGAATGTCTATTAGCAAGGGAAAAAGAATGATGAGAGGAACGTAGATCCAATCCTTATTGTGACTCATTATTCCTTCCCTGGATGTTTCAGACAATTCCTACTGCTGGGACATTAGGCATGTCCTGCACTACTGTTTACCCTGTGGTGACTCTTCTGGGGATGATTTGTATTGCTATTGATCAGTAATGGAGCCTTAATCTCTGTGTGAAAACCAAACTCGTGGGTTTCTGGTTTATAAGCATGATTTCTATGAACCATGACTCATCCAGATCACCTGTCCCAAAACCAGGGTTTTGAAAGCAGGCTTAACCCTCAGCTCTGGCTATGCTAGCTCAAGGAAATATTAAGATTAATTTACTATTGCTGAACCTTTCTGAGAAAATTGGGTTATCACTTAATTCAGATTAATTGATTACTTTGCTTCAAACCTACATGTCAGATTGTATTATATTCTCATATTTTTCACATCAGTGATTAGTTGAAGGAGGAAAGTACTAAAGATAACATAGAAAGAAGAAGTATTTGTTCAGCTCAACACACCACAGTACCACGCTTCCCCATTAACAGAATGTTGTTTAAAGCACAGCTAGGCAGGGCAGGGTTTGGGCTGCAGCCTAGTGCACAAACACAAAACCAAACAGAAAATCTATTCACTGCCAGTGTAATAGCTACTCACCTTAATATTAGACACAAATTCCTTGTATTTCTCTCACTAGGTAAAATAAATGTAAAACCATCTGTAATAAGATAGCATGAATAATGAATCAAATTATTATTATTATTATTGTTATTATTATCTTTATCAATTGTTCTTGCATTTTGAAAAACTAAGAAATAAAGATTTAAAGGAAGCACCAAAATGCTGAATCACATCAGTTTGAGACATGAACGCAAAAATTAACCTGCAATTTAGTAAAGGATCTCCAATTTTTCTTTGTAACTATTTAATTCCAAATAAGTGTTTTACAGAGGCAGACGTGTTGTGCTGAAGGCAGAAAAGCCAAGCCACAGACATGTGATATTTAGGTTTTCAATGGGTAATTACTAGAGATGCCGTGGGATCCAGGACTTAACTTTTTAAAGGAACAGCATGTTCATGTCACCTTATGTTCATTCTCTGGTTACTGGCTTGTTTTTTTTATTCCCTCACACACAGATAAGATTCCTCTGAGCCTCCTTTTCTCAAGGCTCCTTCAGTTTCTCCTATTATATCAGATGCACCAGACCCTTAATCACATTTGTGGCATCGCACTGGGGAGCCCAGGACTGGACCCAGCACATCTGGATGTGTCTCACTAGTGCTGAGCAGAGGGGATCACACATGCAATAAGTAGCAGAACCATCTTTAAAATTATGTCCATCCAAACATCTCTGCAGTTCACAAAAACAGGAGAAACTTTGCATTTATAATTATAAATTATTAAATTTATTAAATTCAGCACTATAAGCCTGGAATAAATTCTCTAAAGCTGCTTATGTCAGAAGGGAATCTTATACTGTCTAAATACTTAGAATTGTTAAAGGTCAGAAAAGACCTTTAAGATCGAGTCCATCTGTTAACCTGGTATTGCCAAATCCATCACTAAACCATGTCCCTAAGCATCACATCTACACATCTTTTAAACACCTCCAGGGATGGTGACACAATAACTTCCCTGGGCAGTCTGTTCCAGTGCTTGACAACACTTTTGTTGAAGAACTTTTTCCTAATATCCAATCTAAACCTCCCCTGGCACAACTTGAGGACATTTTCTCTTGTCTTATTGCTTGTTATTTAGGACAAGAGACTATTATAGCACCATTATATTGCCATTATATGTAATGAAACTGAAAGGTCAGTTTTGCACTGCCTTCCTTTTTGCATAAACAGGAATTTAAACATAAATCCACCTAAAATTTAGTTTAAAAAGTGACCACTGTTAAAGGCAAGCAGAGGGGGAAAAAAAGAAAACCTTCTACATGATTTCCCAAATGTTGCTAAATCTCTAAATGATATTCGTCTGACTCATGGTCAATCAGTTTCACACCAGATGGTCCCTGACAATTAACATCCTGTTACCAACAGTATATCCAAAACATTCAATCTCTGTATTCTACAAAACATAACACACAGAGAAAGTTGCTCCCAAATCCTAAGGTATCATCTGTGCTTTTGGCATGTATCATATTTTTCAGACCACAGGGCAAAATTTGCTATGGAAGTTCATGATCTTTCTGTATTGTGTAGCAAACTAATTCCAGTAAGTGCTCATCCACAATGAAAGCAACACTGTAAATAATAGAAAGCTGGGAAACTCATGTCAAGAGGGTTTCATTTTAGCCAGGAGTAGATCAATGTCATACTTAGTACTTTAATCTTAATCAAAAGACAGCAGACAGCAGATTTCAATGCTTTTCACCAGGTCAGGAAAAAATACAGTTCAGATTAGTGGCCAGATAAAGGAGGTACACATCATAGCTCTGTAAACCACAGGAAGACAGATAATAATCTCCACATTAGCACTGAACTCTGCTTTCCTGAACAAATATGTAGTGGCAGGTAGCTCACATCTTCAAGTAATGCAGCCTACTGAGGTAGCTGAGGCATAGTCATGTAACTCAGGCCTATTCCTAGTTAGCCTCCTGCTAACAAGAGCTTAAAGCAATCCCTCCAACATTATCCATCTCATCGTGGAGCTTAAAACAGAAGGTAGATAGGCAGGGATTGATCACTTACTGAGAGTCTCCTGAGCAGTGCCTGGAATTTCTCTAGGAGGAAACTTTGGCTTACAAGTATAAAATCCTGTCACTCTTTTTTTATCCTAAGGTAAAAGAACAACCAGATTAGATGATCGTGTGGAATGGACACAATGCTGTTGACTTAAGTAGCTGCAATGTCACAGAAAGAAGTTACTAACCATATCTTTGAAATATTATGAGACATGATAGCATTCTCTTAATGCTGAAAATCCTTTCATACACACTTGCTCAGAAAAGGGCATTCAAAGGTAAATGAAAACTATCTCAGACAATGAAAACTATCTCAGACAAGCCAATTGACTGTTGAAGATCTAGTGTCATTAATATCCTCAAAGTAAACAAAATGAGAAATTATTAGACCCTCAGTTAATCACTATCAAATATATTATAATTATGTGGAAGAAATACCATGCCGGAGGAATTGTTAAACTGCTAATAGAAGCAGTGGATTTTTTAAAAAATTATATAAAAGAGAGTATTATGGAATCATGGATTCTTCAGTCTATCATAATATGTAATGTATGACAAAGCAGAGATGGTCAGATGCTTCCTAAAAGGACCAGCTCGCTCCTCTTGTCCTCTTCAAAAAAGGCAAGAGATGGGGCATATGGCAAAATGCTGTTATGCATTTTGAATTGTTCTTTTCCATCACCTGTCTGTGTGTGGCATATTTTATCCATGATACAAGAATTTTATAAATACAAGACACAAACATAAATTACCAACTGTATGATCTGAAATCAAATTGCTCTGACTCAGAGCGATAGTGATGTGATCTTGCCAATATTTCTTTGTCAGTGAGACAAAGACAGATGTGCATTCAGCAGCCAGCTGTGTCAGCAGCATGTAAGACTGCTCAGGATCTTTCCTCCAGCTGTTCATAACCCTCTTCTGCTGCATTGTATCTGCCAGCAGAGCTGCTCCCATCTCATTCCACCAGATTTTACAAAGTTTTATGTTTTATTATTTGCATATCAGGCTCTTCTGGCATATAGTTCTGCATATATAAGGTTGTGATGGGACAGAGAATGAGGCAGGCACTTCAGACTTCAGTAGACACAACTGCAGCCCTAAGGAGATGTCTGTCCAGCATGGTTTACCTGCCCTTTGGAGCCCTGAGCTTCATCCTTGTACAAGTGTGACAGCCCTTTGCCTGAGAGCAAAGAAATGGGTAAGTTTACTGAGAACTGAGGCAAATAATCATGGTAGTTACAAAGTCTCCTCCTTGAAATTAATACACTTAAATGAGGAAGCCAACAGCTAGGATGTCTGTTCTGCAGAACACCCTGGACTTGACAAAATGGCACGTATCTGAAACTTTTAAATATTCCCCAAGAAATGCAAGCTCTGAAATGCTTAAGTTTAGTAATGATTTCTATCTCTTCAAAGTTCCCTAGATCCCCAGTCAACCTTGCAGGTAGCAGATGGGCAGCCCAAAGAAGCTCTGAAGCAGTTTCAGAAGGGGGTGAAGACAGGTCCCAAGCTTTCATGGTGCCAAAGATGTGTGGCAATTAGAAGCTCTCAGGTTCCCTATCTCCATGGGGATCAGACAGATTTACTGCCCCCCAGGCCCTGTGCATCATAAGCCATCTTGACTAATGTGGAGGCTCATCCCCAGAACCTCCTCACCTTACTTCACAGCAGTTCACACCTTGGGGTGAGTTCTCTGCTCTAGAGTCGATGTTTAATTTGTAGCTGACCACTGCAAAGAAACTTCCCCCTTCATAATTAGAGAGAGAAACAGGACTCCTGTGGTGTAATTCATCTCATCATAGTGTATGCAGATGTATTGTGAAATGTACTCTGCCCTAAAAGTGCTTATTTTTCTCCATTGACTGGAAGGAGAACCCAAAGTGTTCAGACATAGTAGTAATATGAGATGAATCACCCTGAACATTTAACAGAAGCTAAAATATAGACAGGACAAATCTGTTCAGGTACTAACACTTGATGCAATAAAGATGATGTCTTTGACTAAAATGAGACAAAAAGTCCACCTCACTTCTTTTCCTGAACTACCAGACTCCAGAACAACTTTTCCTTGCTTTCCTTGTGGCCCATAAAACTCATGTCCTCTTCAGGTGTGTGGCAAAACTTCAGGAAGGTGAATACAGAGGTTGGAAACACAAGATTTTCTGTCACTGCTAAGTGCTCTTTTTACTTTTTAGGTTCCATGTATGAAGTTGCATATACAGGAGGTCCTTTAAAAAATGACCACAGGTGACTTTGCAAGGGAGCAAATAGTGGTCTCCAGAAGACAGCCTAACACATCCCATTTTTGCAAGACTCTTGTTTTTTTTAAGGCTGCTCTAATTCACCCCTGCAGTTGCAGAAAAACCTTCCATATTCAGCAGGGAGGAAACCCTCAGGCTAAAGAAATACTTTGTCCCATCAAATTCCATTTAACTTTGGGTGAGTTATAAATTACTAAAAACCACAATCTCCTAAAATTTGAAATCCTCAGGAATAAATAATGCTGGAAAAGTGCCAAATCAAGTTTAAAAAGAGGGAAGAGGATTTAAACTGGTTTATCACACTGACAAGCATCACCAGTGTGTTCTCAAAGGCTGTAAAGAATGACTGAACGTGGTCTGGTTGATCTGGCCATGCTTCTCTTTACACCTTTAAATACTTCCATCTGATCCTGGCACATAAAGCAAATTCTGCTCAGCATAACAAGCTCAGGCATCTTTAACCATCCTCTAAAGATAAGGCACTGGATGCCATCCATCCATCTGCTGTCTGGGATGACAGTCTTCTCTGGCCAACAGCTAATAAATACAGCAACTGGAGCACTGAACCACTTGCCCAACAAGGCTGTAAGTCTCACGTGGTAACTTGCTCCTGAGGAGAAGATTTTTAAGGATATAGAGACAAAGATTTATTTCAAGCTTCAAAGGGAAAAGTTACATTTATAACCACCTGAATAATCCTGGTTCTCTGATTAATTCACTGTATGCATCATGATGCAGTCTTCTGTTCCTCTGTGCTATTTTCCCCCCATTGTGATCCAATTCATCCCACACACTGTAATGATATTCCTTGCAGAGGGGAGAGAATAGTGGTTGCACATGCAACCATGATATGATTTTTTCCTTCATATTGTGGCCTTAATATGCTGTTTAGGTTTTTTCCCCACATATAACATGCACAAAATATTGGTAAAATGCTGTGGATTTGTTTAACATTATTTTTTACTTTCTGATTTTTTTTTTCCTAACTTCCTGTTTGTGATAGTGCTACAGCGTTATTTTGTTTAACTTAGTCTATGAACTTCATTTGTATCAATTAATCAGTTTATCATTATAAAAGTGTTATTATTACTACATTTTTGTCTCTACTGGTAGATATAGCACTGTTGCAGCTATTATAAGGGATGAGCTTACTTGGTTCTCTCATATTTACTCACTGAAAATTTTGCCTGACAAAAATAATTTCTCTTCAAATGAAAAAATAAAAAATAAAATCACCTATCATATTTCTTGCTTTTAATTCCAAGCCTCTCTTCCTAGGTATGCATTTTTTAAACACCTCTACCAGCTTCACTCCTTATAATATTCAAATACTTGCAGGCAGTAAAGTTTTCAACTAACCACCATATACACAAGGTAAAAATCTTTAGCTCCCCTAATATTTTCTCCCAGGCATCAGTGGTGTCACAAGGTCTGAGACACAGCTGCTTTCTAATGAACAGTTAACCTGAGCTGCATAATTTAGCTTCAGAGCATACAAAAATCTGAATTAATCTACAGCTGAATACCACTGCAATCTGCTACAACTGTTAAAAACGTAAAGACAGAAAGAAGATTATTACAGGCAATTGTAAGATGGGTAGTGAGCCCTTACTTTAGGCCTCTTTTTTTCATTTCCTTTCTTGTATGAGTGAAAGGAAGATTGAATCAATCATCAAGGAAACCTGGACAGATCAGCACTGTCACTTAACTATCAATCTAATACTGCTTTCAGAATAGAATTCAGCCTCACAGAATGTAGCTTTTTAATGAACATAACCACAAAACCTCCCAAATAGAAATTAATATTGTTTCAATACTGCTTTGAAATGCAAACTAAAATTAAAAAAAATAATAATCACAGACAAGACTTTGTGTTTGAGAACATTTAGAACATCGTATGGTATTTATGTATATAGTATCCCTTCACTCACTGTTCAGCTGTATTGCCCACAAGTGAGAAACAACTAAGAAAGCTAATGAAAACTTTATATAAAGAGCAACAGTTACCAGACATCCATTGTAGCTTATTTTACTGTAAAAATTTAGTATGTGGCATGTGAAAGGCAAGGCTTTGAATCTGGGAATTAAAAAAAAAAGGCCTTGCTTTGAAGCTAGAGGTCCTTGGCAGATGTCTTACCAGAAAACATCAGATATTTTCATTAACTTCTTGAGTTTATGAGGACAGAAGGTCTCCAGCCCCATCAGGCTCTGTATGCTGAGTGCCAGCCTGTCCTTGGTTGATGAAGAGCCTGGAGCCAGGAAAAGAGATGGGTTCCCTTTACATCCAGCCTCAAAGCAAAGAGTTTCAGAGACAGCTGGGGTGGAAGATGCCATGCAGAAGAAAAGGGTTAGGAATGTTTTATCTTGCTGGCAAATCAAGAAACCCACCAAACAGTTGGGAAGAGACGAGGGAAGTATTGTGACCCCAAGGATCTTAGACAACTGGAGTGAAATTATTTTCTTCTGAAGATGGCTCTCGTTCCCCCAGGCCACATATGTCAGAAGGGAGGGACTGAGGAGAGGATCACAGACATCAGTTTACATCTACAGAGTAGACCTAAAATCAAACAACATAAAATTTCCTCATAAATTGCAAAAATTATTCCACCTGCCATGATGATGCAAAAAGCAAAGAACTGCAGCTAGGATTATACTACTCTTGGGACATATTCATATCTGAAGAGGATTTTATCTGAAATGTTTATCAAAAGTAGAGCTAAGTACTGGCTGTTTCACATATAGTGTTTATCAGCCCAACACTTTGTGGTTTCATGCTGGAGTGATTGATCACATCCAAATGTGAATCTGCACATTATTGATTTAGAACTAGTTGATTACAATATTTATCCATGTAGCTGGTGACATAGTAGAGATTGTAATAATAGCACACAAATAGCACACAAAACCAAGACACAGTCTGTAGTATGAAACAGAGGAATGAGCATTCTTGGAATAAGTGCCAAAATTACTTCCACAGTTCAGCAGAGAAAATGATAGTTCCCACAAGATTTACTGTACTTTACAGAGACATTTTCTCAGTTGCTTGTGAGCACATAAATGATCATCATAATTTCTAACATGAGACAAAAGAAAACCTTGGAAGCTTGGAAAAGAAAACAGTTGATACAGCACTTTATCATATATTACACTTTTTAATGCAGATCACTCTAATCTAAAAGCCAAATGAATGGTGCTGATCCAGGATTTCTAATTGCTAAGATGATTTTTCCTCTTAAGGCAATAGCATTAGGCATCATTTGAAAATATTGATTTGTCTTTCAATTGAGAAAGATGTTAAAGTCCATGTAGAAAAATAATAAGCTATTTTTTTTTTTGTGACACCACTGATGATGCAAATCATGGAGATACAAAAATGTTTTTGATAACCGTCTGTGACTCCATGGTCAAAAGGGGAACAATCCATTATTTTCAAGACAATAATAAAACTGTTAAGAACTGCTTGCAAATGTCAAGTGTGTACTGTAGTCAATTAGCCTGAGTTTGGCAATGCATCATTTGTGACAGCATATCACTCTAATGTTGACTTTGGGATACACCTTTCTGCCCACAGATAAATGGAGAAGAATAATGAATAACTTCTTGCTAATTGTCTTTATAAAATGGAGTAAGGTGCTGAAGATAGATGAAAAGATAACCTGGAGTATGTATAGCAATAATTTTCTGTACCTTCCAGGTTTCAAAACTACTGAAGATCCTAGATACTGTCAATCTGAATCAGTGGGGTAGGTATCGTGCACCATTTTTCTTTCCATATCTTTTGACTGAAAGAATCTTAAAATGAAAACTGGAAGTTCTTTAGAAATGATAAATGTTGGGAAGTGGAGACATACTTTTGGTGACTTTTATTTCTTTCAAAAGCTGAAGACTTTTTATAACCCTTTCAAAATTAGAATACTCATGTCCTGGTTTCAGCTGGGATAGAACTAATTTCTGTCTTAGCAGCTAGAATAGAACTATGCTTTAGCTTTATTATGGGATCTGGTATGAGAAGAATGATGATAATACACTGATGTCCTTAGTTGTTGCGAAGAAATCAAGAACTTTTCAACTTCCCATGTTTTGCTAGTGTGCAGGTACAAAAGAAGCTGGGAGAGAGCATCATAGCCAGAGCAATGGATTCAAACTGACCAATGGTATATTCCAGACCATAGAAGTCAGGCTCAGCCTGTCTTCCCTGGAGCTGGCTGGACATCTGCCTGCCAATGAGAATTAATTCTTTTGTTTGTTTTGCTTCTTTGTGGCTTTTGCTTTATCTATTAAAGTGACCTTATCTCAATCCGTGAGTTTTCATGCTTTTACCCTTCTTATTCTCTCCCCCATACCACTCGAGGGAGTGAGCAGAGCAGCTGTGTGGGGCTTAATTGACTGCTGGGGTTAGAATGATAGAAGGATAGAATGTTTTTAGTAGAAAGGGACCTTAAAGGTCATAGAATTTTCAGGGCTGAAAGGGACCTTTGAGATCCTCTAGTTCCAACCTCCCTGCCATGGGCAGGGACACCTCCCACTAGATCAGGTTGCTCAGAGCCCTGTCCAGCCTGGCCTTAAAAACTTCCAGGGATGGGGCTTCCACCCCACCTCTCTGGGCAACCTGTGCCTGTGTCTTTCCACCCTACCTTTGAACTAGATCATCTAGTTCAAATGTCCCTGCCATGGGCAGGGACAATGCTGACTAGACAAGGTTGCTCAAAGCCCCATCCAATATAACCTTGAACACTTCCAGGGATGAGGCTTCCATAACCTCCCTGGACAACCTCTTACAGTGTCTTGGCACAGTCTTAGTGAAGAATTTCTTCCTAATATCTAATCCAAATCTACACTCCTTCAGTTTAAAACCACTAACCTTTGTTCTGTATCTACACGGCCTTGTGAAAAGTCCCTCTCCAGCTTTTCTGTAGGCCCTTTCAGGTACTGGGACGCTGCACTAAGGTCTCCCTAGAGCTTTCTCCAGGATAAACAACCCCAACTCTCTCAGCTTGTCCTCTGGAAGAGATGCTCCAACCCTCTGATTATCTTTGTGACCCTCCTCTGGACTCGCTCCAACAGCTCCATCTCCTTTGTATGTTGGGGGTCCCAGAACTGGACTGAGTACTTCAAGTGGGGTCTCATGAGAGGGGAGGAGAGCAGAAGCATCACCTCCCTCAACCTGTTGGCCATGTTTCTTTTGATGAAGCCCAGGATGTGGTTGGCTTTTTGGGCTGCAAGTGCACACTGTCAATTCATGTTGAGCTTCTCATCAACCAACACCTTCAAGTCCTTTTCCTCAGAGATGTAAACCTGCTAAACCACAACAGCTCAATATTTGCTCGATTTTATGACCCCACTGAAAAATAAAATGCAACAGAAACAACAACAGGTTTGTTGGTCAAGAACACCATTCTTATTTAGAAGCTTACCATGACAAACCAGGTAAAAGTGGAAGTGGGAAAATACTCAAAGACATAAAATTCATAAATGTCTGTTTGCATTGCATAACAACAAGGTCTTTACATGATCTACTTCCATTTTCTTTTTTAAAAATACTTTTTTATAAAATCATAAGAATAAGTGAAAGGTTGAAACCTGATAAAAGTCTAGATCATATTATAGATGTGTATAAAATATTGTGTACAGAAAATTTTGATAAACTTTTTATACACAATTTTTCAGTTTTATACTAGAAACTAGGTAATATTTTACCTTAAAATCTTGCTTATTTCAGTTCATTAAATTATTCGGGTTTTGAAACATTTTATGATGTCCAGTCTCAACTCACATTCAGTCCTCAAAACAGGAGGATCTGGGCAGACTGCAGAATCCTCCTATATATTGATACTCTTCTGACAGAGCTTCAAATTAAAGCTAATTCCTACTGTTCATACGAAGACTTTAATAAGCTTGTCTCAGAAAGCAAAGAATTATTGAAACACATTAAAACTGTTGATTTACACCCTTTTAATAATAAATTAAGTCTTTCACAATTTATTTGGATATTTTAAAATAGTAAAAATGTACACCTGAGTGAAAAATAAATCACTTGCTGAAGGAAAATAGTATTTCCAGGAAGTTTCTTCAAATAATAAAATACCCTTCTTTTCCATGCTTTTGCTCCTTCTTTCCTTCAAAGATGGTATTTGGCATATGCTGGTACACTGCATAATTTTCACTGAAAGGACAGAGAGAAGAGAAACAGCGTTTATGTATCATACCTGCCCTCCTATTCCCAAGGTTTGGTATATAATAATGAAGAGCATAATGGCTGATTTGCAATCCTGCAAAAGCAGCAAGGCCAAAGATGGTTAAAAAATAGAAGTGTACTCCTCTGTGCTATCCTGAATAAACCCCTAACCTCCAAAACCCATTACTTAGGTTTGTTTGTATCTCAACTTGTTGATTTTGTATTTGTTATAGAGAAGATATTTCCATACCACCCCTTTCACAAAGCTGTCTACCCTACCCTGTTTTTTTATTATTATCATCAATAACTTTTTCACTAAGATGTCAGTGTCTCTATTGGAAATGATTTTACCAATTAGCAACTTATTTAAGAGAAGCTGCTTATTTTTTTCTCTGTGTTACATGTCCTCAGTAGCTTCTCATTGCAGACAGGGAAAAAGAGGAGTTTGTATGCTGACAGAATTCATACAGGGGACTGACAGCTAATGGACTGTGAAATGCTCAGGCATGAAAGCAAACAAATGTTAATGGAAAATGGTTCCTAAACATGTGCATTTGTTTTACCAACACATGGCTGGGATAAATGTACCTTCATTTGAAATAGCTGTGAACAAAATCACCTGCTTCTGTGCAACAGAAATCTTTTAATCATTGGTTACAGCAACTGAACTTTGCATTTTCCAGTAGCACTGTCACATTATTACTGCAGACACTGTAATGGCCACAAAGCTGCACTGAGGAGAAAGAAGCAGCTTCTGCTTTTGGGAGTAAAAAAACAACAAAGAGGATAATTTTCATTATCTACCCTCTCCTCTTTCCCTCCTCCTTCTTCCCCTGACAAAAAGTAGCATATTCCTTGTATATACACATAAACATGCATGTATGTATTTCTCAGGAATAAAAATTTTAAAAGGACCTGCCCTTGGATTTCAAATTTCAGTTCACATGAGGGTATTAGCAAACATCTTGACTCAAGAAGTAGTAGTTAAAGAAATCCTGACAGGTTTTCAAGGTGGGCTCATGCAAACTGCATGAATTTAAATAAGACCAAGTGTAAGGTTCTGCACCTGCACAAGTACAGATTGGGGAGAGATTGCAACAAAAAATTAGAAATTTATTTGCCAAAACTGATAGTAATTATATCTTGGACTTACCCAGGTACCCAGAGAGGCAACAGCAGGTCTGTGACTTCAGGTTAAAGCCAGATTTTGTTTAACACTCATTTTCTTGTGTAGCCATGGTTTGGAAAATCAATACCTCACAGACCTTAGAATGCATGTAGTTGTTGTCTTGTAAACTTACTGACTTTCATTTGAACTGAAACAGTTGTTTCTTTTAAAAGATACTATCTAGTTTTACTCCAAACATACTTCATGACAACCTAGGAAATGCTGCTTATTTGAAGAGCAATGAAGAGGTAAAACAAAGGACAGCAGACAGGTAGGAGACTGAGCAGCCCATAGCTGGTATGAGAAACCCAGTTGTTACCCAGTCACAGATGTGTTACTGATTTCAGCCTCACCCTCAAAAAGCAAATGAAGAGAAGAGTAGCTGCCATAGCATGATTTACCATTCCCTAAGCAAGAGAGAAGAAGAGAAAAAAAGGAACATGAAAGCTGATGGAGGCAAAGCAGCTGCTGAGGAAAGCACTACCAGCCTCATAGGAAGAACTGGAAAAATCATAATAGTGATCAGAATGAAGGACCTGTGATATCTGATCAGAGGGTTCAGCTCAATACCCACATATCCCTTGCTATCCTCTGTACCCCATGTGCTCCCCACTCCCTGGAAAACAGAGTTGTCAGGTGGCATTAATTAGACTAAATATCACTGCTTAGCTTTGTACAATTTTTTTGTTGTTGTTCCCAGTAAGCTTGTTCATTAGATTTGTACCAACTTAACCATCAATACCAACTCTTTGATTTACCCCTTCCGCTACACTACTAGTGGCAGTGGTGAAAAAATGGTGAAGGACCAGAAAAACATCTTCATGAAGGCAAAGTTTCTTTCTAAAATGAAAAGCTGTAGATGAGAAAATAGTAGTAGTAGGAGAGTGTTCTGTCAGTGAAGTGTAGTTTTAAGTGCAAATTAAAGCTCAAAGGAAAGCATGACCCTGAAAGTGGGTTTGATGCTAGGTTTGATGCCAATTAAACAGAAATGCAGCCTGAAACTCTCTGCAAAAGAAACAACAGTTGCATAGCTCTGTCACAAGTCTGTTTCCTTTACTGGAAGATGCCATTCTCATGAAAAAAGCCACATTGTCCTCTTCTAGTCTCAAAATAACTCAAAATTTTCTTCCTTTGGTTGTGGCAGTTCAGTTCCTTGTCATGGCAGGAAACTGAGTTTAACTGATGAGTTGCAGTTTTAATTTTCTGGAGTCAATTTGAGGTTCATGCAAGATCATCAAGGAGAACTATATAGAGCTCCATATGGGAGATGGGGTATTAACTTTGTATGTGATATCCCCTCTTCCTCATATGTATCCCAAAATAGTGCAGAAACAATTCAAGAACACTGCCAGTACCTACTACTATTGAAGTGATTACTTGGATTTCTCTAGTAATTTACAGATGATTGAGATGTTGTTAACAACTCAAAAATCCAGTCTCCAAAACCATCACTGCCACTTTTGACCATATGTGTTCTAAATATAACTTATCTTCTCTGAGAAGTATAATTAGGAGACTTGGTGAGCCTTATATTTTTAAAAGGTATTACAGAACAGAAAAAATATAATCTGGAGGTTATAGTAGATTAGAATCTGAATATGAGTCAAGAACAGGCTGCTGAAAGAAACTTGAACGCAATTGTGGCATGTACAAACAGCAGTTTCATAAGTGGCAAAGAATGCAATATTTCTGTCCCACACAGACCTTTTGAAGGCCTATCTTGAGTACGAAAATGAGAAATACAATGGGAAAACCCTAAAAGAGAACAATTTCCTAGGGTCTTAGAGAAAGACAAACCAACCAACCAAACAAAAAAAACCTAATGAGAAATGGTTGTTAAAAATTTTGCTTCTTCCATTTCAAATAGAGTGACTTGAAGAAGGACAGGACAGCAAACCTCACATTAATGAAAATACTATTAAAAAAGAAACAGAGTTCAAATGTTTTCCATGCCCACCAGGTGTTTTCCAATACAGAGTTTTCATACAGAGGGTTGCAATCAATGTTTTCATTTTACACCAGATGTGGAACAGAAAGTTCTTTGCCACAAGGTATAATAAACCAAGGTATAAGAAAAAAACATATAAAGGTGATATGCGGAAACACGGATCTTAGGAATAATTGGCATTTTTAGCAAGGCTACAGGATCTGCCAAGGACATACACTTATCCTTCCACAGAGAAGGGGGATGACTAAAAAGACTTCTTCAAGTCCCTTCCACAATTAATTATACGTGATTCTGATAATTCCTAAACTCATACATGTACACAACAGAAATCCTACCCTGCCATCTTTTAGTCTCCCACCAAAATGTCCCAACACAGAAACAGCATACCCAGTGCAAAATAAGTTCCCGTCATCATCACAGGCTCCTAAAGAAATCTCATTCATGAGATATCTGTTGGTATTAGGTCCCAAGTAGACAGCTATCCTAGTAGTGAATTCTTCCCTTTCATGATTTCTCTTCTTTTAGTGGTATCATTTCCTGCTTTTCTAATACAGGTTATATAAAATCACTGTCCTCTCCATCTCTGCTTATAGCAATTTGCTGTCTCCATTGAATTCAAACATGTTTTAATTTTTTTATACTGTATACAATATAAATATATGATCACTATAAACAATATGTTAAGCTGTTTTTTACAGTGGAACATCTGTCTTGGATTTAGTGGGATGGTTCAAAGAGGTCTCAAGAGCACTTACTCTAAAATCACTGGAGCAGGTTTGTTTTCCTCTGACAGAGTTCCCTGCGAGCACTCAGCAGCTTCATGCCAACTCATGATGTGATCCAGATTTTAAGAGGAAAGCAGGATGGACATCTGAATGGGGAATTGATGTCTGAGCTACTGTGATTCTACCAAAAAGAAGTGCTTTTTAAGCAGGAGGTGTTAATTGATGTTTCAGTCCCAGCCTAGATTTTAATAAAAGGTGGGCCACAAAATTGTGTCACATGCACAGTATTTTCCCTGCCTTAGAGTGAAAATAAGATGAAATAGAAGAATAATGTGTGATGTACTTCTAATGATTTATACTGTCAAACTGTGGTACCCAAGTTCAAATGAGATCTGTAGTCATAATCGGAAATCCCTTGTCACCTATTGTGTTCACATACAAATTATAGTCCCTTTAAAGTCTCATAAATCCTAATTAGCTTTAACTCTGATGCCTTAGAGTCTTTGATTAAGAAGAGCAAAGTATCTCACTTTGCTGCAGGATCCCTCAAGAACTAAAGTATAGCATTTGAAGGATAGTCTGATGTAAAGTTAATAACCTACAAGCATCATGTTCAGACCTGATAACTCTAATAAGGAAAATACCAGTTGTCCCATTTGGAAGTTCATGAGAAAGAAGTAGGTCAGACAAATGGAAGACATTTACAAGTGGAGAATGGCAATTTAGCTATGAGTTTTTGTGACTGACTTTGAGAAACATTCTTACCAGAAATGTATTTTATACTGGTGTCTTTTGTCATAGAATACATTGTGAGCTTGCATCTGAATTATACCCTTACTGGTTTGCAACTGAGCTTACTGTATGGCTGGTATGAAATGTTGCCTGCAACATGGAAACCCCATTCTCCCTCAGCTCATTGTTCATCTCCCCTATCTAATGTTTTCTTAAAAGACACAAAAGCAAGTTTCTTCTCCCACTCAGCACCTCTTGCCTTTAAAAATAATGCGCTCTCATACTCTGTGCTTTCTTTCCTTCTCTTCTAGGCTTGTCCTTGTCCCCAGCCTTTATGGCACAGTTATCTATTTGCTTTTTATTTCCTGCCAGCAAACCCACATTCCTTTTTCCTTTCTTCACACATGCAGACATACTCTGTTTCTCAGATATACTTTCTGAGTGCTACTTTGCAAATTCAATTTGAGCTTTCCTGAGGTAACCTCAGTTTCACTTCACTGTATATTCCCAAATAGTTTTTGCAGCATTACAGTGCTCTGCCTTCTTACCTTGAAGAGAGACCTATCTCGTGTCAACAAGAGTAGCATCCATTTCCACTAACATATCTTGAAGCAAACTTCTTGCACAGAAGCAAAAGTTTCAGAATGATTTTGACTTCTTGCAGACACACAGAGTTCCATACATGAAAACAACAATGGGCAACAAGCAGAGATGGTTTTAAAAGTTCTCAATGGAAATGTTGACCAGAATTTTAAAGGCAAATTAAAAGAAAAAGCTGCTGTGTTTTGTTTCCTTGCCATCACCTTGCTCACTTTGTTGTTTTTCTTCTCTCTCTCTTTCCTTTTACCAGAAAGAAATACGGGGAAAAGTAAGTAGGAAAAATGGAAGAATTTCACAAATTTTTCTCCTGGACTCTCATCCTTTGTTTGCTTCCTCTCCCTCCCTCTGTTTCTCTCACAAGCACACTCTTTAGATAGAAAACAAGAAAGAAAAAGAAACTCTGAAAATTCCTGAAATTTTCCCTTTACTTTTTAATCTTCCTTCTCTTTTCCCACTGGGAAAGGGATTAAACCACCAAGATGCATACCTGAAATTAAGGGTTTTTTCCACCTTTTAAAGACAATGCACTCTAAAGTCTTCCCAGTGTAAAGCAGTTTATTCATTTCTGATCATGGGTGCCTGTGAGGTGACAAGGCAAAATGAAATGGTTTTCTCTTAGGTCAGAGTGAGTAACTTGTGATCCGAGGTTACACCTAAAGTTTTCCTTTGACTTTGCTGCTGGTTAGAGGATCTTCTACTCTCAAAGGTGACAGAGAAAAAGCAGGTATGGGCAATTTAGTTACAGCTGAGTCTGCATTAATGTTTTCTGTAGAAATCCCCCTGCCTTACATATTCATGCAGCTTTTACAGTCTGCCTGTGTCTCTTCTCAAACTCATTTTGCCCTCAGCTCTTTGCAGCAAGACACATCTCCCTGAGGAGTTTGCCTCTGCATTTCAGAGGGGTATTTGGCTTCCCTACACACACAAAAATGGCATCTGCTCTGCTGACTCAGAAAATACATCTGCGTGTGAGATTGGATTTGCTGTGCATTTGGTGGTGGCACTGTGACAGCTTCTGAAGCCATGGAAGAGCTAGGGTCAACAAAGAGTTCATCTTCAGGAGAGCAGGGAGGAAATTTAACCCCTCTGATTTCAGGATGGGTGGCTAAGGCAGCCAGCTGCCTATGGCCACATCACAAAGCAGGGAATGCTTGTCAACAGGGCCACATGCAGTCCTTGCCATCCTTTTCTCTATGAAACCTGCACCTCCACCACCTACTCACAATACCAGACAAGCACATGATGAAGATCTGGAGCATAAAACCACTAAGCTATGAACCCTGGCTATTTATGTTTCCCATTGACTGCAGCAGCTTTAGTGCTGGGCAGTGCTGTTATTAGGCACAACACACAGTGAGGTGGATGACAGAGGGTTTGTGCTGCTTGGCTGGAGGTAGAAATACAGTTTGAGGTCATATCTTCACTTTTCCCCTGGGCATCCCATAGGATGACATCTGCCATGTCCCAGCCCAAACACAGGCATATGTTCTGTTAGTCAATGTCAGCAAATTGCATGGTGATGGCTTCATTTCTGCCTACACAAACAGAGGACTTTGTCACAGTAAATGGCTTCAGTGCTAAACGTAAAGAGGGTCATGAATTGGTTTGACCCTGCTGAAAAATTAGATCTTAGTTTCTGTTTGTCTTCTTAGTTGCAAGGGGAAAAAAAATTAGAAAACCAATGTTATTTCTTTAGCTGTGACAGAAAACAGAACTGAAAAAAATATTTTGGAAGCTGAGAGGTTTTCCTTTTTTAAAAAATATTGTACCAAAACTTCTCAAACTAAAATTTTTACACTTAAAATGTAAGGTGCATATTTCTACTTAACACGATAAAGGACAGTAATTTGTCTCAGGAGAAGACAACATCACTCCAAGAACTTTTGCTGTCCTAGATACAATAGGATTTCAGCTATCTACCTCCTGGCACCAAAGATATAGTCAGAAATGTATTCGTTCTTATGTTCAGAAATCTTTTCTGGCAGAGAAAGAAAAGAGCAACCACCTACACCTCCTATGAGCTGCTGTAATCACTTGTTGGGATGAGTTAAGAAGAGTTTTGGAATTACTGTTGTCCAGTCAGTCTGTCTGTGGTTTCCAAAAGCTGGTAGAACTGCATGTCTGCATGGTGAGCTTTGGATTTATTTTTATTTTCAACTCTATTAGTCTCTTAAGCCTTTTTCAACCAAACTACCTTAGACCACCAGAAGGAGTATCTTATGTCCCAATAAATACTGTCTGTTTCCAGAGACTAGGATACAAGATTTCAACCAGACCCTGGGATTTGGGGTCTAAGGCTGAGCAGGTCAGGGAGGAATATCCATCCCCTGAGTCAGACATTACTGTTGCATTTCCTGGGAGTGGAGCAGCAGCAGGGAAGCCTGAGATCCTCTTGGACCTGATGACAGCCAGGCTGAGGACTGGCTGCAAATAACATCCAGCTCTTCCAAACTGCCTCCAGCATAGCTTTCATTCTCAACTGGACCTGTGACTTGGTGACTTGGTGACCCGGGGACCAACTTTTATTTATGAGACAGAACTGTATGCACCTTACGTACCTTACAGTAGTAGGTACATAAGATGGTATAGTCATCGTTCAGCTGAGCTCTATGAAAAGGCTTCAATCATTGAAATAGATTTCATATCATCTTCCTAAGCATCCTGATATTGACCAAAGTCTGCATACTGAATGTCTGGTAGTTTTCAATGATCTGCATGAATTCCTAAATTAAGTTCTTTGTAGAATGTACATTAGGGTATTGTATTTTCAGAGTAATATCTCCTAATACAGAAGACGAACTTAATTTCACAGAAAAAGGAAGAAATTCTTTACAAAGACAGGGTAAAACCTCCCCAGAGCGAACAGTCCTAAAGTTAACTGCTAAGAAATATTTTTCACACATATATGAAGTATGCACAAATATGCAATATATAATAGATACAGAGTACTGTGCATAGGATGTAGTAATAATATAAGCAGGGTACTAATTTGATATAGAACTAGGAAATGTCTGTTTAAATTTGCAATGCTTAATAAAAGTCAATGTTTGAAGAGGTTTATCTTACTCATGAATTAAATTTCCAGTCCAGCTTTTATGTCAGACTTCAGTTATCTTTTTTTTTCCCCTCTTTTCTCAAAAGATACACAATGATTAGATAAGGGAGCATTGTTTTGTTGCCACTGCATTTTCCCAGCTTTAACAAAACCTTCTGCTCTCAGATATCATTCTCTGTTACATCCTACATACCTATACTGCTCATTATGGAAAAAAAAAATTAAACAAGGAGGCTTTTGTTTTAAAAAAACAAACACCCCAAAAGCAAGACAACCCCACCCCCCTTGTATTCTTTGGTTTCACTAGCAAAACATCAGTACCATAGTCATGATTCATAGCATATTTATAACAGCCCAGTTGGTGTGTAAACAACTGGTAAAAGTTAATGTTGCAAAAGAATGGAAAGATTAGATTGCAGAGTAACTGTGCTCTTAAGGGCATTGCAATTGCCCAGCATTATGCAAAGTGTGAATCACTATAAAGGAGGTAAGAATTATTTTTGTTTTCACTAATACTTGAAGCTCTGACTTGTGTTGAGTGCAACTAATTATAGTATGGTTCTTTAAACACAGAAAAACACTGTTGGATGGGAGTGCCTCTATTAAATATCAGCTCTTGCCAGACATTTTAGAAGTCTGCTTATAAAATTTTTGCTTGTTTCTAGTAGAAAAATATTAAAACTGTAAGAGGATACCTCTTTTATCCCATGAAATTTTTCTAGTGCCTTCTTGTTGGCATCCCTCACAGGACACCTTATGCCTGGGAGGAAGGATGCCCATCAGCAAACCCAGAACTTGTAATCATCTCTGAAGAGAAACTATACACCTCAGTGAAGAGCAATCCAAAACTTGGGTGGCTCCAGTTTCATGAGACTGTGTAAGGGAAGGGGGATTTGTTCTGTGACTGAGGAAAATGTGATACTAACCTAATTTGGGCTTTGGCCATCAAGCTGGGGAGGCACCCAAAAACTCTGAATAACGTGAAGTCAGGAATATTGTTAGGGTAATTGCTGGAGTTGCAGGTTTTCCCTGAGCTTTTGTACACTGTCTGTGCCCTCTCTTTGGCAGGAGATGGGTTGCAGGGTGGACTCTCTGAAGAGCAGCCAGGTCTGCCCCTGTTCTAGCCAGATCCAGCTCACCACTACTGGGCACAGCTGAGCCCAGCAGCCAAGATAGCAGAGCACTGAGGAAAGCAAATTTAAGAAAGGGCAAAAAATGCCAGAAAGAGGGAGTTGGATTAAAAAAAAAAAAAAAAAAAAAAAAAGTGGGAAGCCATGGTGAGAAGAAAGAGGGGAAGGGGGAAGAGGGGAAGAGGTACTCCAGGGACAAGAGAGGACTACACCAGAACAGATATCCACACTGACATGCCAAAGGAGACATCCAGCCTGTGGCCCATGAAGGACCCCACACCAGATCACATAAATGTGCACTAAAGGAAGCTGCAGGTGATGAAGAGACCACGCTGGAGCAGGGCAGAAGTGTGAGCAGATAGGAGCAGCAAAGAAGAGCTGTTGTGTACTCACTATAAGTCACTCCCCCAATTCCCCATCTCCCTTGCCCCCCTGGGGGAGCAGGCAATGGAAGAGCTGGGAATAAAGGAGTGAAGCTGAACTTGAGAAGAAAGAGCGAGTGTTTGCCTGTTAGCACCTCATTTCATTTTTAATTAGAAAGCAATTCACTTGATTTTCCCCAAGGTGTGTCTGTTTTTCCCGTAATGGTCAATGGCAAGCAGGTTTCCCTGTCTTTGTCCTGAGTCACGAGCTTTTTCACACATTTTGTCTCCCTGTCCTGTTCAGGAACAAGTGAGTGGCTGGGTGGATGTATGTTTAGCCCTAGGCCAAGGTGAACCCACCCCAGCATTACACAGCTGGATGGGGGGGACTTGATGTGTGGCCAACAGAAAGTCTGTTGGAAACAGAATGTCTCAAAGTATGCAAGATGATTATCAATTCACATCTGCCTAGAAGCAGTTTGTCCCTGTAGGTGATGACTAAGGTATTAATGCAAACACAGATGAACCCGTTAAGGAGCTACATGGAAACAGTCAAGTTTATAATTTAATCTGAGCTGAGCACTCAGGTCCCAGTTTGCCTCAAAGGCAGAAACTCTGTTCCAGTTTACCCTTTACCCAATGAAATTTATTTTGCTTTTCTTTCAAAGGCAACAAACTATTTAAGCCTCCGTTTTAGTCTAGGGGAAATTTAATTAATTCACTGAGTTATTATTTTAATGGGATTCAAGTGAATCAGCTTTCCTAAAACTCAAGAAAGAGAGGTTATTGGCTTGGCTTCACAGATGCCATTTCTGCTTGCATTCCAGCTAGCACTAGAAGCAAGGTTATTTCTCTGAGGATGTCAGTCAGACAGTGGCATCCACTGCAGTTTAATCATTTTAGTAACATAAAATTACAAGAAAATGGAATCTTAAAATCAAACTCTCCCCTTCTTAACAAATTTTTGGATCATGGAAATATTAATCAAACTGACACCAACTCGATCATTAACTGTCAAGAAAAACAAATCACTAAAAGGAGACAAGAGTCACAGTTAGGTGAGGAACTATTCTTCTTCATCATGCAAGTGTGGCACTTGGTCCACCTGAAATGAGACAGGCTGATAGATGAGACAGAAGTGTAGTTCAGAGAAATGTTGCCATTCCATTTGTTGTGTTAAGGAAAGCAGATTCAGTAAAAGAGTGAAGAACAACCAGACTGGTCTATACTAAAATAACAGGAGGTTTCTCTTGTATTCTGACAGGACTAGTTTGTTGAGGAGACATTCTAAACCAGGATAGAAACAAATCAAAAACTCTCAATAACAACGTTTTAACCTAAAACTGTTGTGTGTTGAGATGGAATCATCACTCTCTGAACAAGATACGCCAAGGGAAG
The DNA here is from genome assembly GCA_023637945.1 of Phaethornis superciliosus. Classification (NCBI taxonomy): domain Eukaryota; kingdom Metazoa; phylum Chordata; class Aves; order Apodiformes; family Trochilidae; genus Phaethornis; species Phaethornis superciliosus. The sequence continues at coordinate 168,242,881 of JAJQWJ010000001.1, read as the reverse complement.
GATTTTTCTGTCTTTTTTTAGTTGCAGTGAATTCTTGGGTCATTAGGAAGCACATAGCTCTCACGGTCTCAGCTCCAAATAGTAGGAGCTTCTAGATGGTACCTAAATGCACACAATACTCCTGCTTTCTCTCATTCCTCCCCATTAATGCTCAGACAGGAGTGGGCAGCACATGTTATCAGTGTTTGTGTTTATGTATCATATATAAGCTGAGTCTGGGGCTGAGCACATTGCCCCCTGATAACACTAGGCACAGTGGAACAGCAGAAAAGGACACAGTTCTTGCCACTTAATTTCTTGCCAATTAATTTTCTCAAATTTTTATTCCTAAGAGGAATTATACATTCAGTTTACACAAATTTATTGCACTTAATTGCTTAGCAGCACCTGGTATAATATTGAAAAGGTCAAAAAAAAAGTTTTTGATACCTACTGCGAGGTCTTGAGCCCCTGTGGATTACAGTGATAAAGCCTTCCCTCTAAACCAAAAAGCAGTCCAGGTGTGAATGTGGACAAATAAAATGGCTTCAGAAGTGGGAGAAAGGAAAAAAGAAAAAATAAGTAGATGCTGGTTTAAGCCACACACACAAAAGCACATTTTTAAATGTGCTTTTAAATACTCTCTTCTCTGGTGGGTGGAATTATGTGTATGCTGTTGCATCTGAAACCCACAGCTGTGATGTTCTCATCTCCTGTTCCTGAGCAAGGGAGGGGTAGCTCATGGTTCTGCTCCTCCACAAGTGTGATAAGGTCATCCAATTCCAAGCACTGGAACTCATCTAATGTTTTCTCTTTACACTTTGCAGTGGTGGGAATATTAGGGGGTTTATTAAAACCATTCTGCAGAAAGCTTTGCTCCCTGCTAAACACTGTCAGAACCTGGGGAAAAACCTTTTTTCATCTTAATCAAATATACCTTTTTCCAACAAAATTTCCATATTTTTCTAAAGAAACTTTTCCATTCCAAACTGTTCTAGTAGGCCTCTTATGTCAACGACTAATAATGCAATTGATTATCATTTCATGTCAAGATATGATCTTGTGTCATTCAGGCTTTTTCTCCTGACATCTGAAGATTTATGGCCAGGCAACAAATTTTCCAAGATAGTGTGAAGTCTGTACCACTGCATCACACTGTCCTTTTTCTGTCCATATCTGCAAGTGAGCCCACAATGATTATTACACTGAGTCTCATACATCTCCTTCCCCATTCAGATCAGGTCTGAATTCTCCAGTGGCAATGCCATTATGTGCTGGATGAGGGGATGGTCATCAGAGTATTCCTTTTCCAGTCCTAAATTCCTCTGCATGTTTCCCATGTGCAAAGCTTATGAGCTGCCCACTGTTGCTAAATAAAAAATGGTTTCAATCAAACAGTTTCACACTGTAACTTCAGTTTATGATTCCTGCTGTTATTTTAACTTAATATGAACATTTAACATCATAAAATCATTGGGCAAAAGCAGTGTTAGGATGCTTACTAGAGCTGTTGCCATGAGATGAAAGTTAGTATAATCTTATAAACAAGGGGATGACATTTTAGCTGGAAATGTTACAAACTGTGAAGAACATAATAAGAAAAAGAGGGTATGGATTTGTACATGATACAGGTGATTTAGAGATGTCCATCACCAAACCAATATGACATTACACTAGATGTACTGTATCTTTTAGTAATCATACCTTAATATTGCAATTATTACCTTTATTTTGAATTCAGTACTTCATCTGATCTTGACAGAAGAAGAAATGAGAGAAATTGGTATTTTCTGTACTTCTTCAGAACAGTATTGTACTGAACAACTTGCACTGGAACTGTGCAAGTAAGAATTACAGCGAGATTCAGTTTTTCATATTTTTATAGCCTGTCACTAGAGATGACAAAGAATCCTCTCTAGACACTGAGTCTAACCCAGTGCAAAAGTCCTGCCACCTATGTATTTCCTAAAATCCTAGTTCACAAGGTTTCCCATGAGAATTTCAAGAAAAGGAAGGGGACAGAATGGTGGAAGAAAAATAACTTCTTAACTTCAACCTGTTTCTATTCCTTCCCTATCCTTTCCTAGACTTTGCTACTTCCATTTCTTCTGTGTAGAACTCTAGAAATACTTCCTGTCTCTATCATCCCTTCCTCCATGCCTACACTAATAATCAACTAAATGGTATCTCTCCTGTTGGCTTTTTTGACTCCTGGTATGTTCTGTTTTCATGGTACAGTAACACCAAAGCATTATATAACTGCAGGTACCCTGTCTTCACTACCCTGCTTCACAAGTAGGAATGGAAACCAAACACAGAACCCCAGCTATTTAGAATCAGAGTATCAGAGAATCATAGGACCTGCTGAGTTGGAAGGGACACATCAGGATCATCAAGTCCACCTCCTGTCCCTGTATATGGTATGCCCAGGGTCACACCACGTGCCAGAGAGCATCATCCAAATGCTTCTTGAACTCAGGCAGGCTTGGTGCTGTGACCACTTCCCCGGCAAGCCTGTTCCACTGCTCAACTGCTCCCTGGTTGAAAAACATTTTCCTAATATCTAGCCTAAACTTCCTTTGATTCAGCTTCCTGCTATTTCCCTGAGTCCTGTCTTGAGTCACAGGAATGAAGAAATCAGTGCCAGTCCCATCTCTTCCCCTCCTGAGGAACCCACAGACTACAATGAGGTCACCCCTCAGCCTCCTTTTCTCCAAACTAAACAATTCAAATGACCTCAGCTGCTCCTCATAAGTCATGCCTTCCAGACCCTTCCATGTCTTCCAAAGCAACCCTTGTTGCTCTCCTTTGGATGCTGCCCACCAGCTCGATGTCTTTTCAATACTGCAGTGCCCCAAACTGCACACAGTACTTAAGGTACTGTGAAATTTCAACCTTTTTCAACCAATCCAGGGTGAAAAAAGTCTACCAGCCCTCAAATCTATATACAGTTCCCAGCCTGTTTTCATTTTCAGTAAGAAAAGGCTTCAGTGGACCTGTCTTTTACACAGCCAAATTTCAAGCAGTCCTGGCTAGGTGCTTCATTCCCAACAGTCCATGCTGGATCTGCCTGGTAAAAAATGTCTCACTGTGCCTTTGCATCAAATATCCAGTAAGGATGAGCCAGTCAGCACCTCTCTTCTCACAGTCAGTCCTCCTTGGATTGCATCCACTCAGCATGTTCTCCCTCAGGGCATTATTTGGTGCTGTTTCTCAATGACTTGTGTCCTCAGTTCTTCTTCAGCAGCAGCACTGTCATCCTTACATGGCTTCCAGGGGTTTGCCTGACACCCTGGGGATAAACTTGGCTCCATTCACCCCTTTAAGCTACTGCCTCCAGTCTGGCAGGATTCTTTTTTTAATGATCCTTCTGCTGGATCTCTTGCTATATTTTACAAGCCACACTGGAACAGCTCAATAGTTGAAGATTTACCTTAAATAAAATTTTAAAACTTCTTCTTTATTTGACAAAAAAATCACCTTTCTCATTTAAGATAATTCTGTCTATGTGGCAACAGTTTGAGCTACAGAGCTCTGATAATGACAGAGAATGGCTTTCTGCATAAAGTTCTTTCTAGTCCTGCTGGCAGCAGGGAAGTAGTAGCTTTGATCCTTATGGGTTCCCTCTAAGCCAAACTATTCTATGATCCAATAGAATATTTTACAAAGAAATCTGGGAGGCAAGGAAGTGGGACTCCTTGCAATTTCAGATAAGTTTCCAAAAGCAATTTCTCAAGACCCTTCTGTGGCAAGGAGTATGTAAGGCCAGAAAACCAGCATGGCAAGTGAAGGAATGAAGGAGTCAAAGTTAGGGTGGCCAAACACAGAGTCTTCTGCAAGGAAAAGACATCCAGCAGCTTTTAAAACATACTGATAGGGCTGAGATCAGGAGGTGCATCAAGTAATGATAAGAACAGGCCACTGGCAGGGCACCCTTGGGCAAAAATTGCCCTGTAAGTCTGCCCAAGCATGGATTCATTTTTCTTTCCATGAAGCAAGAACAATTCCACATCTCTCGAGGTGCTGTGGTACAAGCAAGCTGTCAGAATCTCATCCAGGTCCAGTCCTGCTTTTTCTTTTTTCTCATTTACTTGTGTGTCAAGGACAGGGTAAGCACCTACAGATATTTTCCTGCCTGGGACAGAAAGGAGGATTGCTGGTTTACAGCAATCATGGAATCACAGAATGATTTCATTTAGTAGGGAACTTAAGGATCATCTGGACACCTCCCACTAGACCAGGTTGCTCAAAACTCCATCCAGCCTGGCCTTAAACACTTCCAGGGATGAGGTATCCACAGCCACCCTGGGCAACTTGTTCCAGTGTCAATAGCTCACAGACCCCAGAGTTTGACTGGTGAATTGTTTGACGTGGAGGAACTGCCCCACACTTTGCTGCTATGATTAAGCAGCCATGCAGCTAACCCATGTGAAAATTCACCACTGTATACCATGGAACCTCCAGCTTCACTGTGAACGCAAAGCATCTTTCAAAATGAGATGGCTTGCACTGTCTGAAACCCTGCCCAAAACCATGGAGCTAGAACAAGGGAGGGTGACATCACTATGACTAATGATTTCAGGACAGTGAGTAATTTAAAAAAAAAAAAAAGGAGATTTCTACATTAAACTCCCTCACTGTTATAGAAATTCTATCATTATTAGTATGGGAAATTATACTTGATTTTTTTTTTGCCCTGGATGCTTATGGGTGTGACACTGCCAAAGACTTAAAATAGGAAGGGTCAAGCTTGATTTACACTTAAATATTTGATTGCTGGATGTTTCCTGTTTTCCAGCAGGAAAATCTGGATTGCATATTAAAAGAAGAAGAGAAGAAGAAATGTGGCTAAAATCTTATGAGTAACAGGGCTGCTGAACAAATGTGTAAAAGTTGCTGATAAACAAAACAAAACAAAGCAAGATAAAACAGCCATTATTTTTACATGCTAATCTGTTCCAGTGGGTTGCTTGCAAACTTCAGTAAGTTGCTTGATGCTTCTCTGGCTGTCAGCCCCTGAGAAATTCCTGTGGCCATAAAGCATCATGGAGCTAAACCCAAAACCAACTGATGGGTATTTATTCAAACATTGTAGCTCCTACCCCATTACAGAATATTCCCCTTCTAGTGATATAAACTAAAGGAAAAACTTGAATAGATATTTCCCTTATGGTTTGGAGTCCTCCTGCTTGCCTGGGGGGATTTTTATCATTAAAGCTCTTCCCTCTGCCAGTCTTTGTGACAGTGGCCCGCTATGTTAAGCACATGGTGGTTGAAGACTTCTTTGTCTCCATGCCTGTTAATTCTGCTGCACATCACCACCCCACATCATCCTGTATCCTGACCAGCTCTCAATTCAGAAGGTTTTCCTCGAAATGTTACAAATCCAGCCTTATCATGTTTTCTACTCCATCATGAAGTCTGCTTTTCCCACCATACACCTCTAGCAGGCAATAAATTTAGTTTACAATGGTACCAGATCCCTTTCCTCTCCTCCTCTGTCCCTCTGTCCCATCAACACCACTGCCATATCTTTATCTCCTGCCTACTTTGTCCTCCAAGTTCAACATCCCAGTGTAATCCTCACTATGTCTTCTCCACCTCTCCTGCTCAGAAGTACCTTTCTCCTACTGATTTTCATCAGTTCTGCAAAGCCCTTGCCTTTCTTTATCCCTTTTGCCTGTCACCAGCTTTTCCCCATATCTGATTTTTCACAAATCCTTTTGACATTGACAGGGTTAATGATAGAATGAAACCGATGTGAAACAAGAACTTCAAAAGCTCCTAGTTCACTGTCTCTTTTTTGTCCCCATATTTTTAAGGGAAAAAGCTGCAAGCACAATTTCAAGGACTGAATGTGGCTGAAATTGCACTGGAGGGGACAATCTGTTCCAGCCCAGAAGGCAGTGAGAAGAGAGTCCAAGCAAAAGCAAAAACAAACTGTCTATCTTCAATTGTAAAATGGAAGAACAATAGGATTAATTATCTTCCACTTTGGATGCAATAGTTTGCCAAACCTGTCCTGACTGCTGTGTTACCATCACAGCAGAAATGTTAAGATGTATGCACAGTGAGACATGAAAAACGACCAGCAAAAAGGATGCGGGGGCTGATGGAAGAAAGATTTAAAAGGATAAATATGCATAGGACTGGGCTTAAAGACATTTGCAAAAGAAAAAGGCCACAGCAATTTTCTTATCAATATTTGAAGGGCCTGAACACCAAGAGGAGCTACCTCCTTCAGCAGAAAGGATGCAATTAGGAACAGTGGATGAAATCTCGAGGTGAAATTAAACTGCCCAATGTGGAGGGGAAAAAAATCCCCGAAACTAAAAGTCTTTATGTAGGCAGATATTCTAGGAAGTGAGTGACCCATTGTTTGGGGTGTGGACAACTGGACTGATTCAACAGAAGAACACTGCTTGCAGAAAGCAGTCCTGCACTGCCAGGAACACACAATAGATAACCTAATGGCTTTTTCCATTTGTTGACTCCATCTTCTGGATTTAATGAGCACAAATTCAAGGTTTATATGAGTTTATTAAAATAGTTTAAGATTGCTTCTTTGCACTGTGTCCCACAGGCTGGCATCGTTTTTCTTTCCTCTGCTGCCAGCACAAGCACCACTTCAATTATTAATGACGGAGTGTTTTTTTTTTAAAGCTTTTCTTATTGCAATATGTTAAATCTGTCTTGGAGTTGTACTACTGTGTAATTAAGTTTAATGTGCTCGAGCTAGAGACACAAATAAGGTGGATGCTGTAGTAGCAATGTGATGATGGGATTTTTCTCCAGCTGATGAGACACTTAAGACCTTTTCACATTTTCAAATTTTGAATCTAATAGCTCATTCCTGTTCTTTACCAGGGAGCATTTGTGAGACAAGAGACAAGGGGTGCAAACACTGGGCTGCTTATCTCATAAAAGTCAGTGGCTACACAGTGTATGTGAATCCTCCAGACCAGGATCTCATCCCAGAAGCTGCAGGGGGAGTTGAGGAGGACACAAAACACAGAAAGCAGAATTCAGGTGGTTATTTGCTAACTGGTTTGGACATTAAAGAACTAATTGCTCTTACCTGCCAGCACACACGGACATTGGGGACATCACAGGGATTTGGAACAAAGTATCTAAAGATCTAAACAGCAGCAGCAGAATGGGAAAACAGGGAGCCCCTTCTCAGACAGCTGCAGACAAGGGGGATGCACTTCAAATTTGTATTTTCTTGGAGCTCAGGGCTCCTTGGTATTGCTTTCCTAAAGCAATACGCTGTGATCTAGTTTCTACTTCTTTCTATAATAATTTATTTTCTGTAATCTGGACAGTGAGATGGGTAGCACTCATTTGTTCGTTCTGGAGAACTGCCTACAAGTCTCAGTAAGTATTGAGAAAGCATTTTGCAGACTGCAGCCTGTAACATAAGCCTGGATCACTTCTTTTAGTACTTAGAGGGACTGAGATCATTCATGTATTTTGCTGCAGGAACTTTTGCCCCATATTCTCCAGCTCACTTTTTTGTGGGAACCTGATTCTCCATGCAGTTTACATTGGAGGGAACACTATCGGTTTCAGAGAATTCACTGTTAGGAAAAAGAACTTCTTGTTTACGACATCTTCCTTTATTTGTCTTGGATCATGCTGTTTTCTTTGTTCACCTATCACCAGCACAGGATAGTTTAAACCAGATGTACCATTTCAGCAGCCTGGTATTTAAGCATGTATTTACAGGAAAAGGCATTTGCCTGGCAGCCCTTGACTCAGGACTCCGACCCTGCCAGGTTAACAGGGCCCAGGGGGTTTGGCCATTAGAAAACAATACAAAGCTCATCTCCTCTCAGGCATCTGGGTGAATGTCTGATTTACTTTCAGAGGCAAACTTCTGGCTTGAATCTTGCATTTTAATGCCACACATTACATTAAACACGACACACAGTGCATTGAAGAAGCCATCTGGGGAAATGCTTGCAGCTCTCCTGTGAAATTTATTGATTCCATAGCATGTGCCAGGTATGTCTTGTAGCCTTGAAATTTGCCAGCACCACCAAAGAGTTTGATTTCTGTTGACCTCTCAGTGTGTTTCCTTGGGACAAGGTGTAAGGCAAAAATGTCAGAAATGACCTCTTTATAGGAGAATTATCTCTCCAGAGTCAACATGCTGTAGCCACGTATGTTCTTATCAATTCCAAACTACCCGACACGAAATTCCTGACTATAATAAACAATACATTGCTGGTGAGTTGTGTTCATGGTGAATCTTCCCACAAGGCAATCAGAAAAGACGTCATTTTCTCACTCCCTTATCTCCCATGAACTGTGCAATCCAAAACCTCCCTATAAATAAAACCAGACACAAATAAACACTTAAGCCTCTAACCTCTGCCAAACACCCCATGGTGGGACTTCGAGTAGCACCATGAACCTGCCTCTGAAAGCAGAGGATCACAAAACTGTTCATAGAATGATATCGTCAAAAAATGGTTTGGGTTGGAAGAGACCTTAAAGATCATCTTGTTCCAGACATCCTGCTATGGGAAGGGACAATTCCTGCTAAATCAGGTTGCTCAGAGCCCCATCCAACCTGGTCTGGAGCACTCCAAAGGAGTGGGCAGCCGCAACTTCCTTGGGCAACCTGTGCTAGTGTCTCATCACCTTCACAAGAAAGAATTTCTTCCAAATAGCCAGATAAGCTCTTTCCCTCCCATCACCTGGAAACATGCTGGAGTGAAACAGAAGATTTTCTATTTACATCGATTTGTCAGTGGTTTGAAATATATTGTACTCCCCTGCCAGGCATTCCATTCTTAGTCCAAACAGGGGCATGGGTCTAAGTTACTTGGAAATTTTTTTCCTTGTAAAGCGTGTCTGACAAACACATGGAGATAAAGTAGTCTAAGAAATACTGAAGGATAAAAAGGGCATTAAAATAAAGGCTTGGCAGTGTGTGAAAGCCACAAAAGGATTGAAACTTTAGAAAGAGCCCTCTAGGACTCTGAAGACCCTTTTGGACAGAGCTTTAATCTTGCTTTTCTTTCACTTTGCAAGTTTTTGTATTTGAAGTAACAATCTTCAAACCATGGATGTGGGAAAGGGTCATTACTAGGCTTACAAAGGAATCCATTTGGCCACAGGAGATGTGGGTTTTTTCTCACTTCTTACAAAGCTGCCTACCGTAACTGAGAGAGAAATCTTCCCTGTCCATCAAACATCAAATCCTTCTCCATGCCCCTATAGACACCTCACTTTCTGTCCTGCAGGCCCTGACATTTTGTAGCAGGCCCTGCTTCCTGGTATCTCTCATCCTCATCACCCTGAACATCTGCTTTCACATCTGCATTAAAGATACCTTCCTTCTTGCCCACACCTCTGCTCACCACGTGGGAGATGTGGTATAGGGCCCAGTTAGTGACTGCAGGGCTGGAGCTGCCATCACCCTGTATCTGCCAGCACATCCCAGGGAATGCCACCAACCCAGAGGGCTCTCCCACCCATCCTGTGAGCAGCTCTGCATCTTCCCTGCTTTTGATGCAGTAGCACTGGAAATCTTCATGATCATAGAACCACAGAATCATGGAATGTCTAGGATTGGAAAGGACCTTAAAGGCCACCTGGTTCCAAACCCTCTGCATGCGGGTTTCCAAACCCCCTGCACCAGACCAGGTTGCTCCAAGCCCCATCCAGCCTGACCTTGAACACTGCCAGGGAGGGGGCAGCCACAACTTCCTTGGGCAACCTGTGCCAGCAACTCACCACCCTCACAGGAAATTATGTCTTTCCTTGATGGTATCTCACCAGGACACACACAGGATGACTGCCAAAGGCTACATAATATTCCAGCAGCCACCCCCATGAGGGATATGTACGATGTGGGAAGTTCTACAATCTGCCCAAGTCCTAGGACTCTTTTATGCATTCATCCTCCTTGCAGTGGGTCGTACCAGCATTTCTCTTGGGGATTTATCATAGAAGAATAGAGAATACCAGCTTCTAACTGGGATTTATTGCTATTCAAGGGGGTGACCTATGCATTAGTTCAGTGATCCTGTGCATACTACAGAAAGTTTCAGTGTCCTACATCATGTTAATATTTATTAATAATAATTATAAAAGCAAATGGCTGGGAGAAAGGCAGTAGCTTCTACCATTCAACACTCTAATATTCTTGATGGTAATGACCATTCCCTCATTCCTGCCTCTAATCAACAGATTTTAAGGAAACATCATTAAGAAGATGTATTTCAGCACAAGAAAGTCATCACTCTCAGTTCATTTAAGAATACTTCAATAAAGCTAATTTAACATTTAGATCAGAGGTGCCTTCAGGAATTCCTGTGTGTGCCTTCCTTGGCTTCGATGCTCAGCTGTAGTCCATGTTTGCTCTACTCAGATGTGTGAGATAAGGAGATGCCCAGTGAGTGTGGGTTTTCATAAAAGAATGCAACATAATAAGTCAATCTTCTATTGGCCTCCACAACACAGTGTTGGACAGCCACATATTAGCGTGGGAGGGCGTAAACAGACTTACTTCGAAGTGATCAGGTTCTCCACTTGTACTGCAACTTGCAGTACTAGCATCTCTGGTGGAAAACTTGGTATCTCAATTCTTGGCAGGCTCAAAAAGGAGTAGGAAAAAAACAAAAATGAAAATGTTTACTGAGATGTCAAATTCTGCTGAAAAAATATTTTAGCTTTCAGTAGTATTCTACTTGTTTCCTTAAGTGTTTCAGTGCTTTAAATAAATAGCTTTGAGTGACTTAAGTGCTCTAAAGAAAAATATTTGGATTCCAGTGATATTCAGGAACTACAGAACAAATAAAGCAGAATCTAGTAAGCTAAGCAAAAAATAACATAATTTTTACAAATCAAGTTGTAAGTCCTTGTGATCTCCCCAGGGCTTTCACAGAAGAATTTTAAGGCCTATGTAAAGAGCACCTGTTCCCAAACTGTGTCTGAAAAAGAAGGTAGGAACTGGTTGCACCTTTAAGCCAAAAGGATGTTATATTTCTTCTGGAATACTTTAATTTATGGTAAAATTATTTCACAAGAAATACAATATTTAAAACATCGGAAGCAAGCAGCAAAGTCTCAGCACAGCAGTTGAGCTGAGTCAACTATTTCAGACAGTGACACATTCAGAGGTAAAAACTATTTACATACCTGGAAGTAAAATAGTTCTTTTAATATATCTTTCAGAACTGCCTCAGTTTTTAGTGTTATGAGAACCAGATGCTATGACAATACCATTTGCAACTTGATATGCAAATCACTGTATTACATTAAATAATTATAGTGTAATACAGAGTCATAGAATTAAAGAATGGTTTGGGTTGGAAGGGACCTTAAAGATCACCTGGTTCCAACCCCCCTGCATGGGCAGGGACACCTCCCACCAGACCAGGCTGCTCAAAGCCCCATCCAACCTGGCCTTGGACATTGCCAGAGAAGGGGCAGCCACAGCTTCCTTGGGCAACCTGTTCCAGTGTCTCAACACCCTCAAATTAAAGAATTTCTTCCCAATGTCTAACCTAAATGTACCTCCTTCCAGCTCAAAACCATTATCCCTTGCCATACCCCTACACACCCCTGTAAGGTGCAGATCCAGCTCAGCAATCCAGTGAATGAGTGCTCCTACATTTACTGATACAGATTCAATGTCAGCTTTTCCATTAACTATGAATGGAGAGACTCATTTGCCTTTTCACTAAGGCAACTGTTTTTCTATGACCCAGGCTTTAGGTAGATATCTATCTTAACAGGCTGCTAACTAAAGCCACAGTCACAATAACTTTGCTATTATTTAAGGACCCAGTCAGCCAGTGTGTCTCACCACAAATCTGCACCTTCTTGCCAGTCCACGTTGGCCAACCAACTTAGAGTTACTGCTGGACTGTTGTTGCAAAACTAAAACAACTTTGCCTGATTTCACACAAAATTAGACCTTTTCAAAACCATCCTTTACAGAACACTTGTATGCATCCAGTAAAGCTGTTCTTCAGTCAATATAATTAAAAATAAAACTGGTAGCAAAAATCTTATGTTTGACGATAACTGCATTTTTCTAGGAATATAGCACATATTCAATAGCATTCATTCTGATGCTAATTTCTGTACTACATAATGTTTTCCTCTTTGATGGTTATAAATTACATATTGTAAGTTAACAATTTGGAAAATGTACTATCTGATATAAGAGAGGGAAAACATAACAGTAGTCACCTGCCAGTTTTAGTAGAGAACTGCAACAAATGTCAGCTACATTTATTTTTTTAAGTTCATCACTGTTTAGTTCTGTCATATTTAAGGAGCAAGAAAGGCATGCAGTGACAAAATACTTGTACTCTTATCTCCTGCTGATCTGGCATGTCCCCACCTATACCCCAGGTCTCTGGTACTGTCCACCATAAGCTAGTGGACCCATGAACTTCTGGGAATATGGGAAGTACAAATATATTTGGATTGCTCCTTGCCACTGTGTAATGATGCTAAACCAGTAGAGGTGACCTATGTATTCGGCTTCAATATTGATTATTTTTTTTTAGTTTTAAATGCTTCTCCATCCATCACTGTCCAACTAGAAATGTTTCAAGGTCCTCATGGACTCAGCTTACTCTTGCTTTTCTGCTTATGTGTTACCAGAGAAATAAGAAAAAAAATCCCAGAGAAATACTGACCAACCGGTGTCTGGAACACAGAAAATTGAAACACCTTTTGTTTTCCATTTGTAGTATTGTATTGAAATTATTGAAGAAAAGAAAAGGAAATATGAAGTGCACCCACTTTTTTCTTCAGCGTCTGTCACCTGTTGAAAGGATAAAACAGCTTTTAACAGACATGTAAGACTCCCCATAGATGATGCTGTTTTGGCAGAAAGCTCCCCCAGTTCCACCTTCACAAGATTTGTGTAGGGTTTTGATGACCCCATTAAAAAGTCTTTATTTCACTGGGCAACAGCTGAGGTGATAAAGACTTTGGATGATGACCAGTATTAACAGTGGCAGCAAGTGCATTTTTAAGCAGTAAACTGAAGCAAAGCAAGTGGCAAATGCTCACTGCTGCTTGGCAGTTTAAATTAAGGAAGAAATGAGTGGAAGAGATGCTGGTACTTATGCTGGAATATAGAGCTTTATGTCATGGGATTTGCACTGAAGTGTGTATGGGTGAAATAAAATTTTACCTACAGAGGATCTGTGCAATTTGTAACTCAGATGATTAGAACACAGCATAATATTGTCTCAGATCAAGCCAGCCTGCCAGCTTCTTCCTAGCAAAGATGAAATGGAAATATCTAAAGCCAAATGAGTTTTGGTAAATCAAACATCTGCAGATTTCTCTGATGATATAAAAGCTATTGTCAGGTATATTCATATTTAATATTTACAGCTGAGAGAAAGACATGGGAAAGAACATGTCCCTTCAGGTTTCACCAAAATAAAGCATAGATTTTTTTAGAGGATGCTTTAAATAAGGCTGCAGGGTTCCTCCTTAAAGCCTCAGAGGCCATTTATAGCTTCAGCACAAAAGCTTAATGGATGCTTCCAAGCAATGTCGCCTCTAGTGGGAAATCAAGTGTCCACAGAATCAACTTTTTATGCAAGAAAAAATTAATTTTGCCCAAAGCATTCAGGTTTCCTTTGGGAAAATCAAAACAAAATATTTCTTTCACTATATGGATTTCACCCAAATCAAATGTTTAGGTTTAATTTTTAACTGAGCAAGAATATTTTATTTCAACTCAGTTCAACTTGAAACTGCCTCTGGGCTTACTGTTATGGTGGATATAAATTGTTCAGAAGGATAAGGGAATAAGACAATTTTCATCTCAGCCAGTTATCTGGCTCATGAGAAAACATTTAATTCAGCAATATTAAAATGTTACATTTAGATCAAAAAGGCTGAAGCAAAATATTTGGATACTTCCAAATTGAAGTTCTTCAGAAATTTTCTTCCCATTAAAAAAAATTGACATGGGAAAACAAATGTCTAAATAGTGAAAATGCCCCATAAAGTGGGAAAAAAATTCAACTCAAATTTCCAAGCGACTTGTTGCATCACTTTTATGCCACAGCAATTCCTTTGAGTTCCACTGGGGTCATGCTCAATATGGATCAATTTAGAAGGGGTCAAAAGTGCAATTATACTGATCTCAGTTCACAGAGGGTTAGTGCAGAGAGAGATGTGCCTTATGGTGCTCCAGGTTCTCTCTCATGTTTATGTCCTTGCTAGGACTGTAAGTATGTGGAGGAACCTGCAGATGCTGAAAGACTAATGTGGTTAGAAAGGAGGACATCCTATAAATGACCAGGAATACTGCACAACTTTCCAAAACTAATGGATGAATGAGATAATCAGGCTTTTAAAAATAAGACATGAACCACAGCTTTACCTGGGATTGAACAGAGACTGAAAACTAGCATTTGCATGTGGGATAGACATGTTTAAAGAGTCTCAGTTGTTTTTATAAATATATATGATATGTATATATGCTTATTACAGATTGTTTAGTATATGCTACATGTAGAAATTGTAGTTAAACTGAGCTATTCCAGCTTCTCCTTCAGCCTTAACTTCTAATATTCACTTATTCAGCAGCAGTCCAAACCAAATCAATACAGACAGTTTCACAAGACAGACCCTCACAACAATGCACCAGTTACTTACCACAGGTTTCCAGTCAGCAGGACCCATGACCACAGGAGGACACAGGGTGCTGGTACTGCAACCCCCAGCTTGCTCAGGATCATCTCCTGTGGCCAGCAAGGGTGAGGGATGCTACTCCTGCATGGATTTCAGGAAGGCCATGTCAGCCTGCTCACACCTCACTGCAATGGCTTCAATCAAGAAGGTCGAGAGATCCAGGATGAGCTCCTCTGAGGAGCTTGTGTGGCAAAGAGAGCAGTGCTGGTTAGTTATTTCTTCTGATTTGCAATAAATAGTCCCTGAGACAAGTCTTGAGGCACCACAGTATTAACTGCTCCAACCCCTGATAAATGTAAACAGATACCAAATAGTGGTAGTCTCAGTAGACCACAACACAGATTATTTACATTCCACTTGCCTCATTGCTAGATGTCAGAGTGAACAATTAACCTCTGCAGTTTCTACATTTACCAGTTAAACAATCCACTCAAAACACCATGGAGGGCACACTCAGAAACCAAGGATATTTATACCTGAAATAACCCTGAGAACACCAAATTTGGGTTATGTAAACTGTGTTGGGTTTGATTTTTGTTTTGTTTTGTTTTTTTCTTCTCTTTCAGATGAAATTGCTGAAAAGCATAATTTCTAGGAAGCAGTTTTGTGCACCATGCCAAGCATACAAACCCTGCCCAAGAGGACAGATTAATGTCCTACATATCCAAGCAGCACTAGGGCACAGAGGATGAGCTCTCATGAATCTGATAAGCTGGTGCATTTCAGAAATTAAAAAGCAATATGTAGACTGTTCCCGTGCCAGCTGTGTTTCTAAAGAATGCTTTGTGTCTAACGCAGACCACATTATTGCCATTTTAAGCTAAAACTTCACTTAATTTACATAGACTGGGACAGACTGCAGCTGCCTGTTTTTAGTGCAGATTCTGCCTTGGACTGCAGGTTGCTGAGTGTGAGGCTCTGCTGCTATCAGAGTGCAAGCTCGACTGTTTAAAAATGGAAGATTGAGGGACATATAGTTTTCCAGAGCTACTCACCTTCAGGAAAAGCAATGGTCAAGGCTGACTTTAGACATGACCAGTCACCAAGGAGTTGTACCTCACTGTCCTCTCAAAGCAGAGAACATCTACAAGGATATGAGAGCACCTATGGAACTCCTGGTACCCTCCCTTCACCGGGTTTAGGAAGGGAAGGTTGGATGCTTTTTTGTTGCTGGACGCCTTTAAAGATACCATAGGGAAGGGAAGCCATCTTCAGGCTTCTTTTAAGAAGGCAAGGGGGGTGGCTTTTGCAGTCAATAAAATTCTGAGATAAACAAGACAAAACACTTGTGCTCAGTAGCACATCCAACATACTTTGCTATGCTAGAAAAGTATTTTGCTAGAGATTTCTTTCTGACACACTGGGTGACACAAATGTGGTTTCTGATTCATCCATGTGTCATGTCCGAATCTAAAAAAGACATCTAATCTACCTGTGCCTCAGTTTCACAGATGTCAAATAGTTTTCACAGGAGGGAAGGGTGGAGGGAGAGTGAATAGGGCAATGTTCAGAAGGCACTCAGAGCTTGTGGTAATGTGTTTACAGTCAGACCAAAAGAAATAGTGTAGTGACTGTCTGAAAAGCTTAGAACTATAACTGCTAAGGTCTTAGGCAAGGCAACATTCAGCCTATTTGCACTTACCTTTATGTTTCTGACGTCCAGAGTAGAGTCACAGTCTTAAGTGAGTCATTAGAGCAGAAAAAGGATGAAGTATCTGAGTGAAAGTCATGCCACTGCAGTAAAGAGGACACGAAGCTACTCTGTAAGGAGCAGGAAGGTCCTTTAGAAATCTGCTTCAATTTTAGGGAGCTGCAGATGTGAAATTAAGATTCACAAGCCTTAAACACAGAGCCTATTACTTAGGGTATTTATTCGGAAAAGTAGAAGACCAGGTCCTAAACCTCCTTCAGTCCTTGGAGTGGGAGAGAGGGGTACAATTCTGCTTGATGAAACTGGGATTTGCTGGTAGCTACAGCCTCTGACACACAGTTTTAAAACTCAGTGGAAAAAAGTACCTCATGCCCATGACCATTACAGTGAAGAGTCATTAGAGGCCAGAGGAAGCAATCTAAGAAAATAGAAGCACGGGTGCTGAATTCACTTGGTGAACACGGGTCAACCTCCCCTGATTGTTGTTTTAAAGGAGGGAGGGAAACAGCCTCTTCTGGATCTTGGGACTTCCAGGGATAAAACACTTATTGCTGAAATTAGCATTATCAGCCTTTATTAAGGGTTTGTTTTGCCTGACAGTCTTTTGGCCTCACTTATGGGACTGAAAAAGGACTAGAAGGAGCCTTTCTTGCCTCCCAGGTGGGCATCAGTAGGAGATAAAGCTGGGCTCCTCCATCGTGATGTGGCATCTGTTGGTCTGCTCTCAGCTGGGAGCAAAACCAGCCCCAAAGGAGCATTATGGTGAAAGACTTTCAGTAACAGAACCTCATAGATTCAGATGGGCTTTGGCAGGTGCTCTGGGACCCACTTTGAGAAAGTTTTGACCCTTGAGGAAATGAGCACATGCCAGCTGAGCTGTGGTAACTCTCCACATGTTTTCAGCTCCCTGGGATCCATGGTGGGGTTTGGGATGCTGGGTGTAGAACTGAGCTACAGGATCACACTGCAGCTCCCATGAGCATGCCTGTTGACATGTGAACTCCTCTGAGCTCTCCCTTCAAAATGCCTGAACCTGTCCGCATAAATCCATTGCCCTCCAGCTGAGGGAAATCTTCAAGGGATTTCAGGAGGGGCAGGAGAGCAGCAGACCCACTCTTCAGCAATGTGGCCAACAGTAAGTCTCATAAAATCTGGGTATAGGTTTTGTGTCAGGTAGAAAATGTAAAAGTTGTCTACTAAAATTAGCTATTCCTGGCAGCAGAAGGCTGTTCTGTTTCCCCTTCAGCTGCTATAAACTTCTGCTTTGCTGAACTGCTTTATTTGGGACTCTTGTTTGGGACAGGCTGTCAAGGTTTGCTGTTACACCCAGCTCCTGAAAAAGCAGTGTGACATCAGAGAGAGTTCAATTTTTTTATAAATATCTACAGCCAATTTGATTAACATGACAGCACAGTCCTGGAGTTAAAAATGAAAGGGACTGAACATCACTGCTTCCTTTAAAAGCTGTCATTATTTCCCCTCTACATGGGAAAATCTTTACACTACTGTTTTTCACTACTGTTTACCATTCTGAGCCTCAGTTTTTGTCTCTTGTAAGGCTGCATCCTGTAAAACCCTGTAATTGCATGCAGCTGTGTGCAAGCCATCCTCTGCAAATGGAAAAGCATGCAGTGAAAAAGCAGCCAAGCAGAGGACCTCCGAAATACACATTGCAAAAGCTGCAGAAAAACCTTCTTTGGTCTGCCCTCCCCTGCCCTCCTCTGCTGTTGCTACCTTGCAGTTTATGACATCCGGATAGTGGGAGGTCTGACAAAGCGAACAAGGCAGAGAGCAAGAAATTCCATTCCTGCTGAAATCAGTAATTCCTCCGTGCAGGCTGCTTTTTCATGTGTGTCTGTGCCTCTGCTCTTGCTTTTGTGTCACTTCCAGAAGGGCTCTGATATTACTACTATTTTAAATATAGCTTGCCCTGGGGCGGGGAAATGCACAAGGAAAGAGTCAGCGAGCAGCCTGTCTCTCAGAAGAAAAGAGCAAGCCTCACAGCACAGGAACAGGCTTCACTCAAGTGTGCAGTTTAGAAGTCAAAAAACTCTTCCAAATACCACCATTTTGAAGGAGGCTGAAGAAAAAGGACACAAAATTGGCTAAACACAGTGAAGAATGTGGTAAATCAAGGTGCAAAGTGAACCTATCTGAAGTTTGAGAGTGGACTCTGAAGTACAAAGTAAGTCTTCCTTAAATTGTATTTTTTTTTAATCATAGTATCTAGTTGTTTAATTTCCATTCTGAAGCCAGGCTGGACCAAAAGGTGCAATTAACTATAAAAATTAACTATAAAAATCAGCATGGAGCAGAATGTGTAAGCTCTAATAAGAGATTGAAAATGATACTGAAACACAGCAGAAGTCAGAGCCTATCATCTGTGTTATGGAAGATGAACTATAAATAAGAGCATATCTAATTATTTCAAGGGAAAGATGCTGGCTGGAATCTTTAATCAACTTTCTTAATAGGGAAGCAAGAACTATGCTGTTTGGTATGGAAAGCTATTTTAATACTGCTGTGTTTAAAATTGTGTGATTATAGTTACCAACAGCAAAAAGATGTAGCTCCAGAAGGGAGTCCTACTGGTTGCAAAAGTTTTTTTCTCTTTTATTTCTCCAACATTTTTTGCTCTCTGAAGCCTCAAGTCCACATCCTCTATCCTACAGTTTGGTTTTGCTTTTCAGCTGGATTGTCAATATGTGCCAACACTGGACTTCCTATGGAACTGAGAACAAAACATTTCAGCATTGGGAATAATTCTGGTATGGTTTTTGGCATCACGCTAGTAGCAAAAATACAGTCTACAAAAGATTTTGCTCCTTCAACTTGTGGCATGGACAGCTAAGGAATATAAAGCCTGATGGTGACAAAGGGTGATAATTTCCTATTTTTCACTGTTTATTTCTCTGGTTCTGGACTTAGCAATGGATATTCTTTGTGATGAGGTGAGCTCTGTGAACCCAACTGCAAACTCCTTAATGCAAATAAATCACGAAAGAAGACTCTACAGAAATGTTTATGGAGCTGGAGAGATCAATATATCACATCTCTTTAATGTGACTGAGGACTCTGAAAACCTAACCAATCTTTCATGTGAAGGTAACATGGGTCCACAGTGCTACTCTTCCCTGTTTCAGCTTTCACAGAAAAACTGGCCAGCTTTGCTGACAGTGATAGTGATTGTTTTAACCATTGCTGGAAATATACTTGTCATCATGGCTGTATCACTGGAGAAAAAACTACAGAATGCCACTAACTATTTTCTAATGTCACTTGCAATAGCTGATATGCTGCTGGGTTTCCTTGTCATGCCTGTGTCAATGTTAACCATACTGTATGGTAAGTATTAGCTGTGCAACCTACTGCATGTATTGAGGAGCTTTAAATACATGCATGAACATGTTGTTGTTATTATTTCTTGCTCTTCTAGAAAAAAAATGTAATCAGTCCATATAAATTGAAATATATGTAATGGGTTTGTGGATGTCAGAATAGGTGAAGAACTTGAACCTTTTCCTACTTTATATTTGTAGTTACAGGCATTTTTAAATACAGGCTGGAACATTAGTTTATTAATCAGTTGCTAGAGGAATCATCTCAAAATGTATATGAAGATGCTTTCTCATTATTCTTTCAGGCTTTTTTTCCCTGGCCCTGGAGTATTTTCAATACTCCTAATGAGAACACAGGGTCCTGCCAGTTAGTTTTTTCTGCAAATATGCTCAGAAGCACTTATGACAACCTTTAGATTCAAAGTAGGCAACTCTTTCAATTATTTTTTAATGAAGTAATACAAATGTAAATAATTCTCTTAACGCTAATACACTGCTTAAACATCTACTTACCATCAAATTCTGGAATAAATATTGCAGAAGTTAAAACAGGCATGGGAATTAATTCTGCTGATTTTTTTTAGTAACATTTACTATGAAAACTGTAATTTCATAAGATAAGCAAATTAAGAATTAAGTGAATAATGACTCAATTCATACTCTTGTAGGTGATTAACATTAGACCTTTCTTCTCATTGTCACCAAAATAATTTGCAGCACAGCTCGCATAGAAAAAAGCAGAAGCCTATGTGTTCAGTACCAAGACTGTCAGGATTTACAACCCCTAAACTTTAAGGAATTAGTTTTCCAGTGCCACAACTGAATTTCTACAGTTCAAGGAAAATCCAGACAATCTCAGGAGGAAAGTGAGGCTGTTTACTAAGATTTCTGTTGCTTCACTATTTTGGAAGTAAACATCCAAGCGTGAGCCTGTGACTTAGGGAAAATTTCATCCAGCAAACTGGAAGTTTATTTTCCAGTTTCAGTATTTTTGCACAGATTGCCCTCGGTAGCATTTGAAAACTGTGTTTGGCATCAGTGGTGGTGTAATGTTGAGATTTTATTGTATTAGTGATGCAATTACCTTCGGTGGGAGATAGAGTGTAAACGAGAGCCACGGGAGCAGAAATCGACCCTGATGCGTGAGACGAGCAAAACCCTTTAAAATCCTGTGAGATTCCCTGAGACAAGCAACAGGGACTCCTGCTGGCCAGGCTATGCTGCTGAGGAAAGAGGCACCCAAAATCTGTGGTTCAGGAGTGATCTGGAAGTTGGGACATGGGATTTCCTGCACACAGCAAAGCCGAAATGTTAATCTTGGGGGGAAGGCTGCATCATCCTCCTTTGCCATCACCTAAAGCCATAGGAGAGGGAGGGTGCTGCCTCTGTATCCTTTCTCTGCTTTTTCCCTTGCAAGAGCAAGAAAGGGGAGACTTCGGCATGGTAACTGGGGGTGATAAGTCATCTGGTGATGCATGCAGGTACCAGAAGAGCCGTCCCAGTGTGATGCACCGTCAACCTCCAGGAGAAGCAGTGATGGTGCAGAGAGTAACCTCCCCTTATGCAGGAGCATTTGTTTGGTCTCAGCAGCCCAGAGAAAGGCCAGGATGCAACCTGCATCAGCTGCATCATCTATGTTGAGGGTCCTGTGCCCAAACCAGGGACCTCTGCACCTGTCTTGTTCTTTCAGAGTGCCTTCAAAGCTGTGGATCCAGAGTGCTCCACCACCCATCCCACAGCCCCTTGAAGGGCAATTGTGACTGCTTTGCTCAAAAGAGAGATGATTTCCTTCTCGAGAGCTTCACAGCTACTGCAGGCAATTCTCATTCAAGTGCCCAGCCATGCCAGCCATGTGCCTGCCCCAGCCTGCACCCTTTGGGCCAAGCAGTCTTCTTCATCCACCCACCAGCACCAACAAGTTCCACCAAGGGGGACATGCTCACAGAGCAGAAAACTCACAGAGATGAACAACAGTGTGGGTTCCCACCCAAAATCACATCAGGTGCTGGGTGCCTGTTGCTCCTGCCTTGGAGACTTGTCCCATGTCATGTGGTGATGACAGTAACAGTGTGGAGTGACAGTGACAGCATGGAGCAGCTGTTGGGATTATTGGTAGATGCTGTGTAATTCCTGGCTGCAGTGGAAGGACCAGGCATTTCAGAGGGATCCTTTCTAGCCTGGTGCTGACCTCAGACCTGGCCTTGGCTGATGGGCTTTCTAGAAGGCAGGATGATGCCCAAGGCCTCTTCAATAACATGCCCAAGGCCCATGCCTACAGATTCTCCTCTTTCCTTACATCACTTTTTTAGCCTTTCATTGAAATGATTTTTCCATACCTTCTTTTACCAACAACCAGCAGCCTAGCCATCCTCCCAGCTTGGCTTGTTTACGTCCTTGTCTGAAAGGCCTCATGAGAAAACATTTGTCCTTTCCTGGATGCTAACACCTGGAAGAAAATATATCATTCCAGAGGCTACCTGGCCTCTCTCTCAGCCTCTCAACCTGAAAATGTAAAATTACACAAACATCACTTGCTTGCCTGTTGGATGATGTGACTCCCTTGTAGAAGCTCATGGACCACATGAAATCTTGGATTTTTAAAATCTTTCCCTGTCTACCCAGGAAATGCATAAAAATTGCAGCAATGGTTTCTTTTTTTTTTCTTTTATTGTTTCCCTTTGAATAAGTGGCCAGGGCACAGCACAAGACAAATGTTACATGTGTCACATAAAATACCTCAAGGTCTGCCTGGAAGATTTTATCTACACCCTTTCTAACTATTATTGTATCCACAGTTGGATCCTATCATGTGCTTTTCTTGGCCCTGTGTTTTCCAAGGTAGTTTATCTGAGAGATGCTGTTTTATTCCTGCCCCATCTATCTTTAGAGCAAGGACAAGAGGTCAAGAAGGATATGACAAATGAATTCCCAAATGCCACTGAAGCAAGAGAATAGACAAATGTTTTCAATGTGTAAATATACCTTACCATTTTTCCCTGTGTAAACTGTGCTGGCCTGACAGAGAGATGCTGCTGGGAAAACATGGACCTGAAAGCTAGCCCTCGTGAAACGTGCTCCAGAGACCAGATTCACCATTGAAAGACCAGAAAACAAGATAAAGCATACCCATAAATGCTTTGTATGGCTTGTCAGGGTCAGGTCATACTAGAGCAGCCCAAAAGCACAAAGAAATAGATCTCCTTAGTGCTTACCAAGATTAAATATAATTAGGAACAGAACAAGCTCCTCTGCCTCTCATTGTGTTCCTGCTCTTGCAAATCTTGTACTCTGTCTCCAAAGGAGACAGGCACCCCAAAATACACTGGTGTGTTGTCACTATTGCAACTTTGGCATTGCCCCATGCCACACTGCCATGGGCAGCACTAAATTAAACATCTGCAAGATAAGGACAGGGATAACTGCAAAAACTTGCTCCAAGGAGCATCATTATTTGTTCCCTGTAGGACTAGGAGTGCCTTTGAGTGGGGGTCCTGAAAATCTCTGCTTAGTTTGGGTCTGCTCATCTAGTCCATGAAGTGTGAATTTACACAGCTTTCTAAAAGCACTGAGCTGGGAGAAGTTGCACTCGGAGGGAGAGGTTCAGAATCCTCAGCAATCATATGGACCCCTAAAGAGAAGGTCTGAAAAGAATAAATAATATTCAGGGCAGATAAATGCAAAGATACGAACTTGGGAAAAATATAGCAAACCAGCTACCATTGAGGAAATTTGTCCAGGTTTCAGGAATGATGAACAAGATCTGGCTGTCAAAATGGATCATAAGCTAATCATGTGTCACTAGTAAGATATTTTTGTACAAAAGGCACTCATCATTCCAGGTTATGTAAGTAAGGATATTCCCTGCAAAACCCATGAAACAATCCTATATTTCACTTAGCAGTCACAAGGCCTTTGTGCAAGTACTAAGTTTTGTTTTGGCCATTGAAGGATAAGCAAGATGTGGATAAATTATATAGATTCCAGGGCAGAGAAACAAGAAGCACAAAAGTTTTAAAAGCACCATCTGTAAGTAAAAGATAAAGGAATTGCCTTTGCTTAGTCTCGATGAGAAAAAGTAAAAAACTAGGTAAGTTATGATAGCCATCTTCCAATAGCTTCCAGAAAGGACAGCATTCAGTATTCCTAATGGTTAGTGGGAAGACTAAGGAAAATGGAAGGTGTAATTTGTAGCAAAGAAGATGTAGGTAAACACTAATGTATTTGCTTCTGATTGCTCTCTCTGGAAGAGCCTACTGATATTCATTGATAAAGAGAATAT
Organism: Phaethornis superciliosus; assembly: GCA_023637945.1. Lineage (NCBI taxonomy): Eukaryota > Metazoa > Chordata > Aves > Apodiformes > Trochilidae > Phaethornis > Phaethornis superciliosus. The sequence goes on along the minus strand of JAJQWJ010000001.1, from coordinate 168,218,943 downwards.
CCTTATTTAAATCTGTAGGAAGAGCCTAAACACAGGTGAGATAAAGATCACTGGCATGCAATAAAATAAATTTCTTTCTTCAGCTGCTACTAAAGCTAAAGTTTCAGTTTCAGAATTTAGATGGCTTTGCATATCAACAGGTGCTAATAAAGTACTAATTACATAGTTTAAAAGTCCCAACACAAAACGGAGAACTTGCAGGTTTACAACGATGAAATCTCTCCTGTTTCCACAGATCTGCTGCCAGAAACGGTTAATTATAATAGCAAGCACTAGCATTATGCAAATAGAATTTAAAAGGAAAAAAATACACTACCTGTAGCCTGGGAAAGAAGTAGAATTTATCCCAAAAGCTGCAGAGTTAGAATGTTGCAAGTAAACTTAAAAGTTTCCTAAGACAGTGTCATGCGGCTTCTGTTGAGCGTGATTTAACCACCAGCTCCTCCTAGACGGGTATGTGGAGTAAGCCATACGTGTCACACAAAAGATGTTTGCCATGCTCCTAGCTGATGTCACCTTTCTCTTGTGCAGGGTACACATGGCCTCTGCCTACAAAGCTCTGTGCTGTTTGGATCTACCTGGATGTGCTTTTCTCCACTGCCTCCATCATGCACCTCTGTGCCATCTCCCTGGATCGCTACATTGCCATTCGAAACCCCATCCATCACAGCAGGTTTAACTCAAGAACAAAGGCTTTTGCAAAAATAATTGCTGTTTGGACCATATCAGTTGGTAAGTGAGGCAATATTTCAGCATGTAGTTGCAGATTGCTAGCCTTTGAGAGGATTTGACATATATATTGCAGCTTAAAACGGTATTCTCCGCATGCAATATTTTGCTTGCCACAGTCTAAAGAAGTGCTGTGATGTAGTAATTGTGCAATGGAAATCAATAACAGCAATGGGAAATGGAGAACTGAGCAGCACTGCCACTGAAAGAATATACATCAGCAATAGGACTACTGTTCAAGTTTGTTTTAAAGATGTGTTTATTTCCCATATTGATTGTGCATCATTACCTTAATATCTGAACAGAAGAAAAATATCTCAATTGAAAAACAGCTTTCTCTGTTTTATGTCAGTTTTCCCAGCCCCCTTATCAGGATATTTCCTATGGGCAGATTGTATCTGCCTTTCTCGGTACACAGATGTAGGGTATTTATGCATCCTATCTAGGAGAAATTTGATGCTCTGCATACTGCAAATGAAAGAAGTTTCCCCACAGGACAGTTCAGAGTTATAACCTAAAAGAGGTGCCCTGACTGACTCCTTGAGCTGAATCTCCCTTTCAGATGGCAAAACCCAGAGGCTCGAAACTATGCACAGGGGAGTCACATTTCCATTCCCACGGTGGATGCTTCCTCAGTCCAGAGCAGTCTGATGATGAGGAAGGTGGAAAGGGTTTGGTGTCTGATGCCATCAGGGATTTTCTCACACACCTGGGGCAATGGCTCTCAAATGTGTTGAAAGCACAGTTCCCTTTCAGCTCATCTGATTTTGCAAACCCCCCAAGCAATGGCAGCTCATTTATTCAGGAGAAAAAAATTCACTCTTGTGCCCTGAAAGAGATGAATGCTGCCAGCAATCAAAGGTAATTAACCGCTTCCCTGGCTAACATAAATTGTTGCAAGTGGTAACTACAATCTGTTACTGTTCTACCAAGGAGAAGGAAAAAAGATGATGTCTAATACTGCTGCCTGCCTGCTTGCTGCTCTGAATTGCCTCTTGGAGTCCCACTTAATCTTGGCCCAGAATTTGGGAAAACACACTATAGGATATCTATGACCTGAATTAGCTGTGTCTTCTATAGGGCAGCAAGAAATAGTGGGAGCCATCTCTCAGTGGGACAGATCTGCATGCTTCAAGACTTGTCAAGGTTCAGCTCAGCCACCAGATGCAGATGTCTAGCACAGGACAGGTGAACTCCATCCTAGCTCTCAGATATAAAGGAAGCCTACAACAACTCAGCTGTAGAGGTCTTTATACAGATTAGATGAATCATACCTTACCTATCTACAGTCACTTTTTATATCAGTCCAGTACAAAACATACTAATCTGTTCAGTTTTCCCACTCTTGGATGCTAAGTGCCAGCTTTTTCATTGCATTCTCCATATAACATAAGTCAAGATTTCCTAATGTTTGTATGTAGTGTGTCTGTCTGCATTTGTGTGTCATGGTTGGGCTTAGTGCCTGATATTACTGTGCTTTACTTTTTAAGCACTGATAAATTCACAAAATGCTCTTCCAGGAGCAGATCAGTGCTCCACGCTGCTCAGCATCTTTCCTCAGACAGTGGCTCACTATTACAAGGAATTAAGACAAAAATATTTAAGCTCTATTAGTTTGAACATGGTTTATGTCTTCCAGTAGGAGGGGTTAGTTCTTGATACCTTGAAACTTAATTTCAAAATTTAGGACTATTCTTTACAGTAATAACTGACAACTTACATGTTGTAAAAATACCTTTTCTGCTCTCTAGATAATTCATTTTTAACCATTATCAGATGAGACAGAAATGTTATTTGTTATTATTATTGCAAGTGATAGCAACAGAAACCCTATGTATATAACTCAAAAATACAATCCTATATTTTATTGGAAAGCACTCAGGTGTGGCATGAGAGAAGAGGACAGAGTCCCTGTCACGGTTTAACACTGGCCTGGCAATTAAACTGAATGACAGATGCTCTCTATTAATCCTCCTCTCCTCCCTGATAAAGAAAGAAGAGAGAATAAGAGAGAACTTATGGGTTGGAAACTAAACTACACAACTTTAATGAAACAGTAATGATAAATAGGAAAAATTACTAAATATATACAAATATACAGGAAAACTGATACCACATCCCTCCCCAATTTCCCCAATAACTCTCACATCACCACCGAGGCTGCAGGGCAGACCTGGGAAAGTCCAGGCTGGAATCCTGGAGTCAGCAGCAGTTGGGAGCTGGGGGCAGGAACACACAGATTCAGGCTGGCAGGGATCGGGACCACAGGCAGAGGGACGGATGGAATCCTCCCCGAATGCCAAAGCAAACAGGGAACAGGTGAAGAAGGGGAAGAAGGAAGGGCAGGAAGGGGTTTGACCCTTGTGATCCCTCAAATTTATACTGAGTATGACGTGTATGGGATGGAATACTCTGTTTGGTCAATTTTGGCATCTATCTTGTCTGGTCCTCCCCAGAGAAGGGTTTCAGGTGGGACCTCCTTACTCCTTCTGGAGGGTAAAATGTTCAGAGCTGAGCAGTGTCCTTGGCTCTGCACACCAGTCTCTGGCAGTAACTATAAACATCGAGTGTTATCAGTCCTAGAAGCAGACACTGTCTGAGAAACTTGCTGTTAATTTCAGCAAGTGCAGCTACTTACAAGAGACTTAGCTGAAAGCAAAAGTACAAACCAGAAAATCACCTTTATCCTGGCCCAAACCAGGACAGTCCTGCTTTACGGCAGCTGGATAAAGACACATGTAAGGGAATGGTGAATGTTAGGAAAATAAGTGGGCTGATAGGGTAAGCTCATTCTCACTCACCCATCATTTGTCATCTCACAACACTGAGTAGATTAAACAGAGAGAAATGAATGCAGACAACACGGTGGGTGTGCAGAAATGAAGTGGTGCTGAGCTGGTTTGCCAGTCCTGGCTTCCTCAAGGGCCATGGGGAAATGAGCTGAAGGAAAACAGGTTGTCTCCCAGTCTGACAACTGTGTTGTGAATGAGCTCTGGCAAATGAGATGTGCTCCTGAGGACAGACAGGTAAGCAAACACACAGCAAGCTATAAAGAAGCGGCTGATCTAGTCACTTCCAGCCTTGACTGAGTTTGCATTACAGCTATACTAATAGAATAAAAAAAATGCCAGTACTATAAGAAACTTTGCTAGATCCCAGATCACCCCCACAGCTCGCTGTCAGTCCATCACTGACCCTGTCCTGATCCACCACAGTCCAACTCAGAGGTGATAGGAAATGGTTTCTGATGAACATGCTTTCTATTCCATTTAGTAATGGAAATGGTTTCTGAACAGAGATTCTCCATGTATCATTTACCAGTCTCCAGCTTCTCAGTGATATTTAGAGTGACATAGCTATAAATTATTTAATTCTGCATTTTCACACAGGTATAGCAGAAGCAGAGCTGGTGTTGGGCACAGCACACTCTCTGCAGAGTCTCACCAACAAATTCAGAGAGGTGAGAGTTTCTCCAGGTTTTGCCCTCCAGCCTCAGTTAGTTACTATTTGGCTTCCCCTTTCTCCTGCAGTTTGCAGCTGAACTGGTGCTCTGTGACTTTTCAAGATGTACAAGGCAGAGGTTAAAAAACAAGAGAAAGAAATGGAAGGCATCATGTTGTCCTGTGTAGACACATTTTATTGGGAGAAGGGAACCTGCTGATCAGAGACCCTCAATAGGTCCTTCACTGCCAAAATCCTTAATCCATCCTCCCACCTAGCCCCCTTTAATGATTGCTTTACTAGGCTGACTCCCAGTCTAATTATGCTCTGTTTATGTGGCAGTATCCCATGCCCAGGTCATGTTTGTACCATCTTCTGAATCTTTTCTGGTGCATCTCCTTCCTCCCGGAGACATAGGTGACCAGACTACAATATTTAAGACATGGACACAACATGAATTCTTGTGGTGTAGTAATGTTTTCTGCCTTGTTCTCTATTTCCACCTTAATAAGTTCGGCCTTTCTTTTAGCCTCTAAACCATTACACATAGTGTTCAGTGGCTGCAAAACCATGGAATCACAGAATGGATTGGATTGGAAGTAACTTTTAAAGGGCCTTTAGTCAAGGATTTCTGACACTAGATCAGACTGCTCAAGGCCCCATTCAGCCTGACCTTGAACACTACCAGCTATAGTGTCTACAAATTCTCTCAGAAATGTGTTTCAGTGTCTCACCACACTCATTGTAAAAAAGACTCTTCTTTAAGCCCAGCCTAATCTACTCTTTCAGTTTAAAACCATTCTCCCCATTTTATTTCACTACATGACTTGGTAGAAAGTCTTTATCTTTCTTACAAGTCTTTCTCATACTTTGAATGGATGCAATAAGGGCTCTCTGGAGCCTTTTCTTCTCCAGGTTAAGCCCAACTCTTTTAGTCTATCTTCATAGGAGAGATGTTCCAGCAACAATTTTCATGGCCTTCCTCTCTTTCCTGAGCAATGACAGGGTTGCATATCTAGATAGACTTCCCTCTCACAGTCATGTGCAACTCTTTACTTCTTAGCACAGCATTTAATCTGCTACTTTACTTTCTATTTGCTGAGACTTAGGAAGACCACCAGCAATTCTCTACAGCCCAGGGCTGCTTGTCACCTGGATGTTTACTCAGTTCCAGTGTCCACACTGACAGATCATGGCTGGGGAAACAGCACTGATGAACATGGGGTGCTGTTGGACACTACCTTCTTCTTCCCTCACTGTGGAAACAGACCATTTAACCCCACCTTTTGTTTTTTGTCTTTCACACCATCCTTTTTCTACAAGAGGACCTTTCTTCTTTCTGCCATTAGAGTTTAATTTCTTTAAAAGCCTTTGACAAAATGATGTTGTCAGAGTATTCTGGAAAGGGACACATTATATCAGCTGGATCACCCTTATCCACCTGCTCACTGACTCCTGCAAATCCTTCTCACTGATTTGTTGGGCACGGCTTCTGGCTGACTTGTGGGGCATGCAGAAATTCTCCTAATGCTTCCTGATCTACCCATGTCTCTTTCATGATGACTTCCAACTTACTTCAGTAAAATCAGTTTCACTTGCCAAATTTGTAATTTTCCTTTTGTGCACTGAATTCACAAATTTATTAATGAATTTGATCCAAAGAGCAGTCAATCCATGGCCTTCCTTCCATTCCCTTCAGTGATGCATGAAGGATTTTTTTTCAAAATAGCATAAAAAGCAACAGTTAATTTGACTGATTTGACTTGAATCTTGAATTTCTTATATTAAAAAAAATAATTGTACTAACATTTGGTTTTGCATTTAGTAGAAGAGCATTTAGCCAGCAGCCTTTCTTTCACTAGACCACGTAGTGCCACAGGCATTGGTTTAAAATGAATTCTAAGTACTGTAACAGATTCTAATTGTGTCTTTAATTCTTAAATCTTTCAGTACCCAGAGTGGCTAGATAATCAGATTATTTGTAGCTGTTGAAGGCAAAAGCCCATTAAACCTTGAAAATTATTCCATTTGTTTTAAAGCACAGAGGTCATTACTGAGAACAGGTGTAAAAAGCCCAAGAATTTCTCCTTCCTAGCCAAAAACAGAGCTAAATTTTGAATAGAGTTTAACTGGAATCTGTAAAATTGTAGATAGAGGCTATGCTGAAAAACATGGGTAAAGCACTTTTGAGCCCAAAGTGGGCGTAGGAAGCATATTGTTCTGCCAGAGGCCAGCAATGTGTCATTCTCTCCTTTTAAAAATCCTTAAAAGGGCCACATAAAAGAATTACAGTCGTGACTGTTAAGCCCCTATATGTATCATTCCTCAGTTCTTATTTCTCTCTGTTCATCTGTTGATGGCCTAAGTAATGTGAAGTTTGATGCAGCCCAAATCCTCTTAGCTGAGTTTTTTCTTATCTTTTCTCACTCAGCCTACACATCTGTTCACTTCCTTCAGACAGCCTCTGCTTTCCCCAGTCACTAACAACATAGATTTATTCAGTACTTTTCATGCAGGGGGAAAAAAAAAGTCCAACATGTCTAAAGTGGAGCTGGATAAATCTGGTGAAATAACTCCCAATGCATAACTCTTAAAATTTCACCATTGCTTTCAAGACTTCAAAATACAGAAGTCATGTAGCATGTGAAGCATCAGTCTCCAAAGCGCAAGGTGAATGAAACAAGCCCAATGAGACTGAGCCCTCTGATAATTTGGCAGTGGAAAGCTTTATTATGATACAGAAGCTTACACCCCTTTCTCAGGCAGCTTTCCATTTCACTGCATGGCTTCTTGACCATGAAGGTCCACGAAGGGCCAGGTAAGCAGCCAAGATTTGAGGAGTACAACTACCACTGTCTTTGGGTTGTGCTTTGTTGGCAGCTTTGGCTTCTCTCAGCTCACACCTCTTTCTGCCAAGGACAGCTTCCATTTGGAAGTCTCTTTACTGCTTCCAAAAATCACAAATAGCCAAGGGGCTGCAGGTTGAGAATCCCTGTTTGGGATCCACCACATCCTCCGTTTCTCCCAGATGACATACTTAGAATTTTCCTGTTAATTCAGCTCTAATTTAGGGATGGCTTGGCATGGGAAGAGACCACTGTTGTAACATACTGCCAAAATACCTAAAATTGTACATATACATATAATATAAAATACATATAATGATGCATAGCCGTGTACTCCAACAATATAGATTTAAAGTTGAGCACCTAAATTTGGCAGTGCTGGAGCTAAACTTGAAATATCTGCTACACTTTCCTTCTTATCATTTAGTTATTCACTTCACTTCCATTTCTTCTGAAAACTTTGCATTCTTAGCACTATTTAGAATAATTTCCTTAGTTAACTCCTTTTTTTTATTTTTTTTTCTCAAGTTCATGAAATAATCTCCCAGATAATGAACATATTGTTTGCTCTTCCCAGCTGGAGATTCTCAAAGGCAAACACTATGGCTTTATATTTGGGCAATTGCCTGAGATGTTTCCCATTTATGGATATAGATAGCCCCATAAAAATAAAATGCCATAAAGATGTTTTCAAAAATTTTAACACAACATATAGAGAAATTTGCATTAACTATAATGAAGACCCATGGTGCATAATTTCATGAATGAAGTATTAGAGTTTTATAACCATCTCATTGAAATAGGATCTTCACTGTATTCTTTTTATGGAGATGCAGTGTAGGAGGCTCTGTAGTCAGCAACAGTTATGCCTGTAGAAAGTTCATCATCATCCTAATGACCCCACCAGAAGTGACAGCTAATGAGGAAATGAGCACTTCATGCACAGGTTGTCAGAGGGAAGTTAACATTCAGTGTTGTGATGCACATTTCTGAGTTGGCTGGCATATGCATTCTGGTTATGAGGCATGACTTAAGAGACATAAATATCATATTTACTTTCCTCTCGGATGTAAATTATCCCCATATTTCCCACATAACAGAATCTTTTGCTTGATTTGTTTGTCCCAGAAGAGTGAACACTTCTCATCCACCAGACCAACAGCTTACCACACATATCTCACTCCAGTAACTGTGAAGGTTATAAAATGTTACATTTTGAACTGTGGGGTTTTTTTTTTTATCTTATCTGACAAGGAGGTGTCAATAACCTTATATTTTTTATGAAAAAATGCTCCAAGGAAGGGAATGATTGAATATGTTTCTAAATTCTACAGATTTGGAAATGCAGAGATAAAGAAACAACATAAAAATCTATAGAGCTACATTTCCAAACCAGAGACACTGAACAACCTGGCATACTGCTGGATGGAAAAGAGTGCATTATACCAGCAGATATGTACTGTCATAGGAAGAATAACTAGTATACATAAATTTACCATTTTCTTTGCGTAATTACCTCATTATCAGGAGGAAATGAAGGTTTTTGTGTATGAAACAAGCACACACCCATTTCATGAGCTCCTCTTTTGCAAGAAACATTCTGCTTTGCAAGTGAAAAAAGAACTCAGAAACGATGTGTAGATTTCCTTCTGCTTTGGTTTAATTTTAAAGGGCAAATTTTAAAGGATGGAGCTCTATTTTTAATATTAGAGCTCTATGGAAAGAACCTGGCTAGTCAAGGTACTGATGACAGAATTTGTTTATCTTTTTTTAAAAAAAACAACAACAACCAAACAACCAAACAAAAAAACAAACCAAAACTTGTCTTCATTTTGAAAACCATAAGAACCATATTGTTCTTCCCCTTGAATCTACCAGCAAAAAAGCATTACAGTCAATTGGACCAGGCTGGTCAGGTTTCTTTGAATGAATAAGTAACTGTTCCTGGTTAGTAATATAACCTATAATCAGATGGTCTCTCTTTGGAGGATACTTTAGAGCCAATGCAATGATTTAAGAAAAAAGCAGTAACAGCATAGTGTCTATTTTAAATTAGTTTTTCTTCTCTGAAAGGCTGCATTTTTTAGCCAGTTGGGTGCAATATATACAAGAACTCAAAATGGATTCACCATCCAGAAGGGGAAGGATAAATCGAGGTCCCACCACAGGACACCCTTTTCTGCAGAAACTGATATATGAAGTGTTGCAAAATGAAAAAAGGACATGTTCACATGCCTGCTCTCATTTTTTCCCAGTAGATCTCTACAACACTCCATTCTTAAAAGGGGATCCTATGTTGACCAAGAAATATCTTGAACATCTCTAAACAGAGGAACTGGAATTTCTGCATAGCAGAATCCACATGCAATATAAATGAGCAGAAAAGAAGTGCACAAAGAATCATGTTGGGACTTATAAACTGTCATCTGTACACTGTAATTGCATTTAATCACCTTATAAATTAAAAATAACACGCTATTGCATAGAAGAAAATGTCAAGAGCAAAAACATTTTCAGGCATTTTAAATTTATACAAAGCAAGTTCACAGCTGCTTTTGTGTATTTTAAAGAAACAAATTTGATTTAAGCTGGGTTCTACATTTTATAATGTTAAGAAGGAGAAATGAATCACAGAATTCCTCTTTAAAATTAAATCCTCACCCAGATTAATCATTACCCCAATTAGCAGGAATGTTGCAAACTGTCACACACTCAGGCTGCAATTAACTTTCCCCATGCTCTTCCTGGCCCATGTTATTGGCACCATTTCTAAGCAGAAGCCCAGCTAATAAAAGCCAGAGCTTTTTGTCAGAGCTGAGACAACATATTCCTAGTTACCTAGAACAAACTTAGAAATACCTATCAGCTGATTTTTTCTATGACGTCCTCCAGAGAAACAGCTTGTCAAACTCCTATGATGTCCTGAAAGCAGGATGAGGCATGGCAATAGAGGCTCTTTTCTGTCTGATCCACATCAGAGCTCTGTATTTCACAGTATTCAGCCCTGCATTTATGTTGAAAGTAAATCACACCCACTGGGAAGACTTCTTCTTCATAGAACATAACCCTCACTATGATTTCATACTTGACCTGAGCTTTAAAACATCACATTGACCACTATTGCTGGGATCATAGGCTGAGGTGAACTGTGAGTACCCCAAGAAAGTCTGTGGTTTTGGTTCTCAAGTGTATTGAATGAGCACTGTGACTTTCTCCTTACAAGTATGTCCTCATAAGTTTTATGCTGAATGTTCCCTGGGTAAAACAAGCCCTGCCTTGCATATCTCTGCAGGGCATGAGGAGGTCCCTTAAGCATCCATTTCTTTTTTGCAAGGGCAGTTCATATATTTATTTTTCATTTTCAAGGTGCTTTGTGACATTTAGCAGAAAAATAAGCCTGGGAATGATGCTACAGCACCTACATAGACACCTAATGATGGGAAACATGGGCAGATATTTTTCTTATCTGCTCTTCAACTCTGCCATCTTCTAAATGTGACCCAGGTACTGACTGATCTGACAAGAGAGGAGTTCAGTGTGAAGGGCATTACCCACTGCCTGGGCAACAAAGCATAAAGAAGCAGGATCCCAAACCATGGTGTTCAGACCAGTGCAGATCTCTAAGCTGCTTCTCATCCTGTTCCTCCTTTCAAATTATCCATTACACCAGAACATCTATCCCAATAACTGTCCAGATTGGTGAAGTCTTCTTGTACATTTTCTTCAGTAGGCAGCTGACCATTTGCTTAGCCAGCAGCCTCTGCAACAACCACATAGGAGACATGGAGAGATCTTTAATCCAAGATCTGGATTAAAGTGGGACCTGGTCTCAGCTCTAGAAAATCCATATGAACTACAGTCTGGGCCACTGAGGCTTAGTGCAAAATGGTTATTAAAAAAGAAAAAACCACATTAAACAATTTACCTGACAGGTACATTCTTTTTCCTATTAAACTACAGAACACTGCTGGCAAAATCTCAGAGAGATAACAACAGAAATCTTTGCTTAGTTCAGTGGGGGATTAAGGCAGAGTTAAATAAATTACCAACATTCAACAAATCATACAAAGTAATATAGAGTATCTTGTCATCTAGACTGCTCTGGGAGCCATCAAATTGGTTGCATATACTACTGGAATATCTAAGATCTCTACATAACTTCTAGCTTATTGCTGCTATTTTATTTTTTAAACGTTACTGTATATGTACCAAATATTGCATATAATAAATTAGGCTTGACAAGCCTTCAAAACCAATATAGCTAAAAAGGCAGACTGATAACTTGTGATTTGGGATGACCCTGATACAAATGCATGGAATTTCTTTCCTATAGCACAGTTATCCCCAAGTCTATTCTCTTAGAGACCTGAACAGTGAACACTGTGAAGCCACCTGACATGAAAGACAAAAAGGTCCTCTGCTAAGCAAGAGTGGTATCACAAGTGGCTGGAGTTGATCCCACTTAAAGGCTATTTTCCTTTTAAAATTAGAGAATTTACCTGAACCAGCGACAGAGGTGAATTTGTACCTTCATTTGAATAGAACTGAAATTTTTGCTACAGGAAACTTAAAAGCACCAGTGGAATTTAAACAACAGTAACTGAATACACAGAAAAGAAAAAGGTTGTTTGACCTCCTCTGCTGCATATTGCTGAGCCACAGAAGTTTCAGGTTTCTCCATCCATAAGCTTTAAATAAGTAGCACCTTGTCCCTCTGTGCAGAGCTAGGCTGCAGACCATTGACCCCTCTTGCAACTTTTCAAACAAAATTTTCAGCTCTTTGTCATAAGTTCAGTTATTTCTAAAAGCTTCTAATCATGTGGATGAAATGGTTGTACTTGTGTCCTCTTGAGAACATGAAGCTCAGCTTGTTCCCAGCTCCCATCTGACAGAAGGACTGTAGCTGCCATCAGGCTGCTTGGGACTTTGGCTCAGCTGAGCCAGCACCCCCCAGGCAAGCCAATTCCTTGGCCTCCTGTCCACACTTTCATAGAATAGAATCATAGAATTGGCTGAGTTGGAAGGGACCTCAGAGATCATCAAGTCCAACCCTTGACCACTACCACTGCAATTACTAGACTATGGCACTGAGTGCCACATCCAGTCTCTTTTTAAATATCTCCAGGGACGGGGAATCCACTACTTCCCTGGGCAGCCCATTCCAATGTCTGATCACCCTCTCCGTAAAGAAATTCTTTCTAATATCCAACCTAAACCTCCCCTGGCACAACTTAAGTCCATGTCTTCTTGTCTTGCTGATAGTTGCCTGGGAGAAGAGACCAACCCCCCCCTGGCTCCAGCCTCCTTTCAGGGAGTTGTAGAGAGCGATGAGGTCTCCCCTGAGCCTCCTCTTCTCCAGGCTGAACACCCCCAGCTCCCTCAGCCTCTCCTCACAGGACTTGTGCTGGAGTCCCTTCACCAGCCTGGTTGCCCTCCTTTGGACCTGCTCCAGGACCTCAATCTCCTTCCTGAACTGAGGGGCCCAGAACTGGACACAGGACTCGAAGTGTGGTCTCACCAGGGCTGAGTACAGGGGCAGACACTGACTTTCTACTCTTTCCATGCTTGGGGTTGGTGACCAGTCCCAGTCTCATCACAGACCAGACTTCAAATAAACTGATACTGTAAATAATAATGTAATTAAATTACAGGGTGGAAGACCTTAAAAGCCTTTTTTTGCCACATTAGTAACCTACCCCTAAGCCCTCTGAATTTTGCAGCTGCAGCTGGATTTTCTCTAGGCCCTGAGCAAGTCTTCCTTGGTGGGAGGCAGTGGTTAAAGTGCAGGCAGATGTGCAGAGCAAGCTGACATCCATGTAGAAGGGCCAGGACACAGGGAGGGCCATGTGCCCTGTCAACCTTCCCTGCAATACAACACTACTGTCCCAGCTGGAATTAGAGACCCAGACAATGTGCAGGCAGATGGATCCTCTCAGAAGCCTTCACCAGACCCACTTGAACGCTACTGACAATCTACAGAGCTATGAAAATTGCAGAAATCTCCACTGCTACCCTATGCCCTTCCTCCTATTCACTTGAGAGCTGGCAGGATATCTCCTTAGAGCAACACTGATGTGGAAGAAGCAGACTGAAAGTTTCACAGTCCTGGTCTTGTTGGTCTTCAGGGGACTGTAGCAACTCCCACACTCAGTTAATCAAAACAAAGCTGACATAAGTAGCAAAAACCTTGGTGATGACTTCAGCTGGTGCAAATGTGTAGCTTGTAACTCAGTTAGTTAGAAAAGCTGGCAGTTTCAGTTGGGCATATGCATATGGGTAAATTTCCAAGTGAAATTAATGCTTATTTTCATCCCTGTTTCTTTTAACATGAGTGGTTGTGGTATCCACACATCACTGAGCCAGGGTGGATGTAGAGTACCTGGGGCCTTTCCACTCCTTGTGAAATTTCATACTCTCAGAGTTTAAAATGCACCTGAGGTTGCAGGCAGATCTCCCATCGGGAGTGTCCTTTCTTCAGGCACTTGCCTGTGACAATGTAGCAGGAATAGCTGGCCTGAGGGAGGGCTAATGAGGAAGAAAAGCCTCTTGCCAGATGCAAATTTAACCTAACTCAGCTCCCAGCAGAAGAAAGTCAGGACACCCCTACAGAGGGCCTGTATGGAGTGGGGTTTGCCCTCTGCTAAGTGCTGCTTCAGCATTGCCATTTGGATGCCAGTTGTCCATGTGTCCTCAGCATCATTTGGGAACCAGGGGACTGAGCAGGGCAAAAGAGAAGAAATTTCATCTTGGTTGTGACACTGTAGTGCCAAAACACTGCTGAGTCGCCCCCATAAACATTTCTTTGTCCCATCTCTAAGGATGGGCAAAGTTTTCATGTGAAATGAAAAGTTTTCATCAGGATGGTGCTTTCTCAGGTGCACAAGTTTTCTCTATGTGGCACAATGGGATCCTTACTGGAGGTCAGGTTGAATGGGTTCCTTTGGATCAGGGAAGAGGAAAAGGATTTTTAGGTTGTCTCTACTGTTGTTTTTTAACCTCCTGGACATCCTGGAGCTAAACATCTCTGTCCTGCCTTCTGTCTCAAAACCAAGCCCAGATGTCTTCTTGTCTTCCTCTTCTTTGTAGATGCATTTATAGTTACTTGTATGTTGTCACAGTTTAACGCTGGGCTGGCAATTACCTGAATGAGAGATGCTCTCTATTAATCCCCCTCCCTGACAGAGAAAGGAGAGACAATAAGGGAGAGAGACTTATGAGTTAGAAACTGAACTACACAGCTTTAATGAAACAGTAATGATAAAAAAAGAAAAAGTAAGAAATACATACAAATACACAGAAAATTGATACCACATTCCTCCCTGCTTCCCCCCCAATAACTCTCACATCCCCACAGAGGCTGCAGGGCAGCCCTGGGAAAGTCCAGGCTGGAATCCTGGGGTCAGCAGCAGTCAGGAGCTGGAGGCAGGAACACACAGATTCAGGCTGGCAGGGATCAGGACCACAGGAAGAGGAACGGACAGAATCTCCTCCTTCAGAGGAGATTTGTCCCTCAGTAGATAAAATTTTTACAGTAAATTACCATCAAGAATTCAAGTGTGTCATCTAAAAAGAATTTTTTCTGTATAAACTGGTAAAACCTTTCAGTTTTCTGAGCTTTCCACTGATTAAGAACACACTTTTTCTATTTGCTGGCCCTTGAGGTGAAAGTTTTGCCCACGAGTGTCATGCGCTGCAAGTCACCAGTGTGCTAACTCCAAGCAGAAATACCTTTACTCTGGAAAGACAGAAGCACTTCAGAGCTTCAGATAAAATGAGAAATGAGGCAACTTGCAGCCAAGGGACAAAGAGGGGATTAGCTGGGAATAACTACAAGCACAAGGAAATAACTGAAAAAATGCAATATTCAAATGGATACCAAGCCTAGCATTGGGAAGTGCAGCTGCCTCCCTCCTTATGAAAAAGCAGAGAAACATGTGCCAGCACTAAACCAAGAGGCTTTGGTTGCAATAGAAAGACTTCTATTTCATCCTGTTTGACTGAAACCAGCTGGGGACAGTTCATTCACCACTGCTCCTTGCTGCACACATGAATGGCATAGTCTGAAATCCCCAGTCTCTAAATCCTTTTCCAAAATAAAATTCTGCAGGACATTTATAAATCTTTCTTTTCCTTCTGGCTATTTGATAAATGCAGACTTCTATATCCCCCTGTTAGTGCCTTTAGTGGCTGGGTAATCATATTACACAGAGGGATAACAACTTTTCTTGACTTGACAAAGCTGTGAGAAGCCAGTAAGCACCTTGGCAGAAGCCTCTGCCCAAACCCAAGGTAATGTCACTGGCTGAAAATCAAAGAATTTTTGGTGGAGAGGCTCCACTGAAGATTGCTATGAAAAACATCATGCCTTCCTCTTATACTCTGAAAGATTAGAAAATCCAGCAAGGAAATAAGAAGGACCAGACATGAAGAAGACAGAACTGCTGTCAACAAGTCCCACAGGGGCTAAGAAACGGAATTTGAGCTGTACATAGGCAGGAACCAGACTTAGATCTGAGAGTAAAGGAACTCTTTCCTGATGTTGGATCCTTGCATCCTCGAGGAAATCAAGATGCAAGGATCCCTTCCCCAGTTTGTAAGGGAACAGGATGACATGAAAGCAGCAAGTGACTCCATCAGCACTTTCCTCTCATAGATCATCCCAACCTGGAGCCCTTGGCTTCTCACCAGTTTGGTCAAAAAGGGACAACTGTCCTTCATTTTTTGCTCTGTCCTCACTGTAATGTTCCTCTTGATTCTGTTTCTATTTAATTTATTCTCACAGTCCTGCAAATTAATTTGGACAGACATGTCTCTCTACTTGTAAGAAACAGGATTCAGGAAAATACATGAGAAACATATCAGGATGAAACTGAGACTTTTCTGCTTTTGTTTTTCTAAAGTGAAATAGATCAGCTCCAGCACTATATTATTATAAATGATCATTTACAATAATTTTCTCACATAAAAAGAACTGATTATATCTCCTGCTAGGCTAAATAATATGTTTCCTTAGACATTTTCTGAGCTGCCAAGAACAAAACCACTTCAAAATTTGTAGAATAATCCAGGTATTCCCTGGTACCCACTATGTGAAGTCAAATACAAAGTAGTCTTCCTTTCAGTTGTACTAAATTGGACATGTATGACCATATAAAGTGTAGGGAAAGCTACAGAAAACCAGTTCTGTGTGTGTCCTTGAGTAAAAATACAGATTTGGCATAGTGGCAGTGATAAGAAAAATGACTGCTCTTATGCCAGTCCTTTGAGGATGGCCTCTTGGGTTGCAGAAAGGAGAGGATGCTCCACCAGCACTGTGACTCATTTAGCTCTCAAGGAAACCCATCTGAAAGCAAACACTGTGTGGGGATTTCTGAGAGAAAGCTCCTCACTCCTGTTGCCACCAGCCTGGGGGTACTTGCCAGTAGGGAAGAGGTCTGTGCTTCCTCCACATGTGAGGAGAAATTATAGCCCAAGACTTTGGGGACACTGCCAAGCTGATTAGGAAAGGAAAAATTCTTTAATATTCATGCTAACTAGATACAGAGTCAAATCGTGATTCCCAAACCACACAAATCTTTTCAACATTCCCTCTCCCCTGCTGGAATTTTCTGCTTCTGCACTGCCACCCATCACCAAACTGCACAACCTTGCTGTTGGCAATGTGGCTGGCTCTATTTGGGTGGCAGCAAAACTGAAACCTGAAAGGTTTGTCATGACTGGAAATGAGTCAGTTGGGAAATAACATTTTCAGGTGCATGCAGAAATCAGCTAAGTGTTTGCAGGTCTGGGAAAAGGATGACTGCCATAACAGTGAATGCCACACACAAGGCAAACACATGGAGCCAGAGAGAATGTCTCTTCCATGGATGTTTAAATGAAAATTCATAAGAAGTGTCATCAAATTCCACCTCCTGATATGATGTCCAGACACATTTGCATTCTTGGTACTCTGAGAAGGACATGGCCCATGCTTCACTGTCCACCCCTCCCACAATTGGCTCACAGTGTTCTGTGTTCCTAGAACAAGCAAACATCCACACAGGGCACCATGATAGCCCAAAGGAATAATTTTGTGTGTGTGTGTGTGTGGTTATTTCAGTCCAAAATAATGAAAATAATGTGATGGCCATGTTGCACCACGCAATTTTTATACAACAAAAAGAGGATATGCATGGGATGCCTTGGGACGTAGCATGTGCCATAGACAGCTGTTTGTTGTTTGAATGTGTAGATTTACCAAAGGACATTTTTTGAGAACAGATACCAGGCATAGACTTTTCTGAAGAAATTAAACAATATTGCCACATTGAGCTGCTTGAAGGAGACAGTGGCCTTCTCCTGGCAGCAATCCTTTCAGAGATCCCCAGTGCCAGAGTACATCTCTCTGCTGTGGCCCAGGATTCAGCCCATAACCTGAGTATGTCTGAATCACTGTGACTGCGAAAACATGAGTTGGGAAGTTTGTTTCTTTCTTTCCTTTTTCATGTGAAGTTGAACAAAGGTACCAGATTTTGCTGAGAAACTGTAATGACATTTCTAAAAGGTATTTCCTATCTCTTGGACATCTGTTAAGCTGTCTTAATGCTTACTTGTATTCAAATAAATTGAAATAGATATATGTGAAGTGAAATAATACCACTGACAGCTTCTGTTTGAAAGAAAAGAAAGAAATTCTTGAAAAGAAACTTAGCCTTATGAGTTCACTCCCCCCTCTTTTTCTTCATCTTAAGTAGCCCAAGTGTATCATCCTGGAGGGCATATTGTAAATTTTGGCTTTGATTCAGTGACAGTCTCAGCAGCTCAAGGTAGCTGCAAACCCTGTTTACCAGTTCAGTTAAAGTGGTTTTATGGCTGCTGTATATCTCTGAAGATTTGCAAGCCAGCAAAGTATACCACTAAATCAACCTGTGCCAGTTTTACTACACTTTTTGAGGGAATAGCAAGAAGGATTCTGTTTCTTTACTTCCTAACCTTTGGTGTTTTCATGAGCTTTTTGTCATTCTGAAGTTGTGCCCAAATGGTTCAGATTTAATGCAGGATTTATTACTCATCTTTATTGTTTGTGTTGTGTTTTGCAATTTATTAAATTCCATAGCGTTTGAAACAGCCACCTGTGTACAAATCAAACTATATAAATAAACTACCCTCTACCAGAGGAACATAATATTTAGGATTTGTTCACAAGGGAAAATATTCTGATATAAGTGGGAACATCAACTGGAAATGCAGAGGCTGCTGTACCTCCAGTGCTTGAACTCCCATTCTGCACCAAGTGCTTCATTTGTCTCAGCTTATTTTGATTTGGAAGTAAAATACACCATAAAAAAGCAGTCAGGGCTTATCAAAACTATTTACAGACTAATCTTGAGCCAGTGGGAGTCAGTGACATGGAATAGCTGTTCTGCACTACCCTTAACAAGTTGTTTTCCCCAGATGTACTGTTTGTACATGGTCCATTTCCCAAATACCCACTTGTCTCTACCTGGCAGCACTGCACAATCCTTCCTTGTGAAGCTGATTTTCTTCTCCTGAAATCTGAATACATAGGCAAAGCCTGTGCCTTCTTAAACATCCATAGTCACCAAGACCGAGGAGCTGGAAAGCAAGGACAATAAAACCAGCAAGAAATTACACATCTGAATCATCAAGGCGAAATAGATCGGTCAGCTTCAATCTTTAAAGAATTCATTCATTCAGCTGAGGTAATGCTAATACAGCTTAGACTGGAACCTTTTGTTCTGCATCTTCTGTATGAGCTTGATCTTGATCAAACCTGAGAGCCACATGGGTGACTTCCTTGCCTCTGTGTGATGCTTCTTAAAAATCAAATAGTCGACACGAGATGCACATGAAAGCTCCTTTAATTGCAGCTTAAACATGTCTGCCTTTGAATTTGGTCTCTATGTCCTCACGGGGGTTTGCTGTTGTCCTGGTTTGCTCAGGTCTCAGGAACATTTTACCTTCCAGAAGGAGTAAGGAGTTCCCACCTGAAACCCTCCTCTGGGGAGGACCGGACAAGATAGATGCCAGAATTTACCAAACAGAGTATTCCATCCCATACACGTCATACTCGGTATAAATTTGAGGGATCATGAGGGTCAAACCCCTTCCTGCCCTTCCTGCTTCCCTTCCTGCTTCCCTTCCTTGTCTGTGCCCTGTTTGCTTTGGCATTCGGGGAGGATTCCATCCGTCCCTCTGCCTGTGGTCCTGATCCGTACCAGCCTGAATCTGTATGTTCCTGCCTCCAGCTCCTGACTGCTGCTGACCCCAGGATTCCAGCCTGGACTTTCCCAGGTCTGCCCTGCAGCCTTGGTGGGGACACGAGAGTTATTGGGGGAAAAGGAGGGAGGAACGTGGTATCAATTTTCCTGTACATTTGTATATATTTAGTAAATTTTCCTATTTATCATTACTGTTTCATTAAAGTTGTGTAGTTTAGTTTCCAACCCATAAGTCTCTCTCCCTTATTCTCTCTCCTTTCTTCATCAGGGAGGAAAGGGGGATTAATAGAGAGCATCTGTCATTCGGTTTAATTGCCAGGCCAGTGTTAAACCCTGACAGATTTTTATTGGCACCCAACGTGGGGCTCGAGGTAATGGGCTCGAGTCCACTTCAAATTTTGACTAATTTGCCTCATGTTACAGAAGCCAGAAGCTACCTGTTGAAGAGGGACAAACTCTGTTCCTTTGAGGAGGGCAGCAACATGTTTACTCCCTGTAGAGATATGAAAAGAGAGAGTTGGGATGGAAGTTAATTCCATGGAGGAATGCTACAGTATCATTTGTGGGATCCCCTACATCAGCTGAATTGGGGTGTACACAAAATGAAGGATTCAGCTGTCAATGTTTTCTGCTACCAAGCCATGGTACCTCTGGTACTTTCAAACTGTATGCAGCCAAGTTACTTGTGGTTGTAGGGGAAATATGCCTTAAATAGTCATTTAGAAAAACTTCCATGACTAGCAGTACCTGCTACAGCTCTGTTAGGCCCTTGCCAAAGGAACAACAAGGAAATGTAAAACCTAGCTACAAGCTGAAGCTCATTTCCATTTTTTAAAGCCAGAAATCTAGATTTAGATGCCAGTCCCCCAAACAAAGCAGGTGGGAATTGCTGCTCTTGTATTTTGGGTGAGGAAAAATACTTGAAAATAAAAGCTGGCAATTTCACTGAAATTTTCCTCTTTCTGGTGCTGCTGACTCTCCTCCCATGCCTTCTGATGCAGCTGAATCATAAGGTCTGTAGTAATGAAAGGCATCTTTTTACTCTGTCTATAGCATTGTTCATTTTATCTCTGCAGCTCACACTAGGTCCCTGAATGAAATGAAAAAACAGCCCTGCTGTTATCACTACAGGGCAGAACTGAACAGGAAACTTGTGGTATTGCTCTGACTGGTGCTACATCTTCATGCAGCTGAAATATAATGCTGGGTGCCTTCAGTATCCCTTCAAATCATCCTAAAAAGAAAAGGAATGTCAAAGCATTCCCCATTTTTCTGGAGGTGTTGGGCAACCCAGATTACCCAGCCCTGGGTGGGCAAAGCAGCTCCTGCAGCCAACCATCTTCCCCCACACCATCAGTTGGAGTGACAACTTTTCCTTTCAGGCAGCAGCTTTCCTGGAGTCACTGAAGGCTGCCAATGAAGTCAACCCAGGAGCTGCCACAAATTCCATGAGTTTGCACCTCACCCATTGGCATCTTGTTGCCTAAGTTCAAGCATTCAGAACTTGTGCAGTCCTGGAACAGAAAGAGAAAGGGTCATACCACAGGCTCTCCACCAGCTTCTGTCTTGGGCAGATAAGAATGGTGGTCTTGTAAAGTGGCCCAAGGCATTGCCATGACTCAGTTCAAAACTGTGCAGATAAAATAAGATAGTGTTAGAAAATGAAAGAGCAGTGGTGTTAGAAAAATAAAAAGCTATGTAGGAGTTCCAGAAGCACCAAAAGAATAGAGCATTTGAAGAGAATAATAGCCTAATATTGTTACTGTTATTATTATTCTTTTGTACTGTGCCTGGACTCCACAGCCTCCTTCTAGGACTGGAGCTGTAATGCTGGGTAGGTGGGAATGTGTGAAATGAAGAGATAGTCTCTGGTTTTAAAAGGCTTCAGTTTAAGCACCAAAGTGAGAAGAAGGGAAAGGAATGGATGTAGCAGTACCATTTAAGTGCTGATGTTGAAAGGATGAGTTTCATGACTCATCCTGAAGCCTTACTCTGATGATAGGAACAAAGGCCACTAGGTAGGGCACAGAATCATCCAGCACCATAAGAAATTCTTCTCTAATTATTTTTTTCTTCCTCAGAAGCCAAATACAGAGCCTGGAATTTCTGCTCAAAGATGCCAAGGGGTCTGAAGCTCCTAGGTTATGCTAACTTTCCACAGGAGTCAGACTCCTAACTGCTTTTATCCAAACAGGGCTGAATTATCACTCCCTGCTTCACAACTCCACATTTGGCTGTCTTCACAGCACATCATTCCTTTTGCTGTCTGAACATCACCTGTCTTTGAGAGACAACATGACAGCTTCCATTTGGGGAGAGGGAAAGAGAAAAATATTGAAAAAAAGCCACCAGCAACTAAAGAAACACAGGCTATTTGAATTTTATAAGGCACTAGCAGAATCTGCCTAAGTTCTTGAGGAAAAGGCAGAGTGGGCTTGAATGAGATGGAGCAGTCCAGGGAGAATGGAGTTCATCACCTGGCCTTGCCTTTCATGACAGGTCAAGGACATAGCACAACACTCCTGGAGAAGACAAAGTTTGCACAGCTCCCATTACCTTCAGAGCTGTGTTTTCAGAAGGCAATGTGTAGCAGCTGGAAATACTCTAATGGGACATTCGCAGTCCTGCAGGGTGAACCACATCTCAGGCTGCCTCATATTGTCCTCTCTCAGTGCTAATTTGCTCCCACCGTTCCTTCAGCTGTTGCTATGGAAAGTTTTTTTAGCATTTAGACTGTGCTGACTGCAGGGAGAAAAGATTCTCAGTTCTAAGACAAAAAGTTATCTTTCCTCCTAAGATCAGGATTTCACAACCTAGTCATAAACCAGTACCCAGAACACTTGTAATCCTCTAACAAAAAAACAGCCCCACACCACTCTTGAGCACCCTAAAAAAGGTAGACATGATTTCATCTTTATCATAGTTGATAAAAGCCTCTGCTAAGGTGTCAGGAACCTGCTGGAGTTCACTACTCCCAAGAGCCAAGAACAAAAAGAATTATGCTATTATTTCTATCAGGTGTTGTGGGACAGTTAGGTGGAAGCAAATGTGTTCTACCTGTGGCTGAGGTTTTTGAAAGTCGAGAGGGAATTCAGCTTAGAGCAACTGCAAAAATTGCAGGTAATGCCAGTGCTGCTCCTCCCCTCCATTCTTTGTTGCAAACCTGTAAAGGTGGTGGCAGCACAAACCCCAGAGCCTGGCAGACCAAAGCTTAGTTCATGAAACTCAGCTTCTGCAGGACCAGTGTTCCACACAGCATCCTTTCTTGGTGTGGCCCCAGTTAAATGTCACAACAGGGTCAGCATCCTGCTGCTGCTGGAATATGAGACATGGTATTTTTCCTTCCCCTATGTAAATTCAGTTTGCTTTGGGATATCTGCCAATCACAGCTCTATCTGTTAAGTTCTCATTTCTGTCTTAAAACCATTAATTCTTTGAGAAACATCTGTGTATAGCTAAGAGTGGTTTGGAGTTTTTTTCTTGAAGGCTGGAAATGATGTTTTTTGTTATTGTGTTTAACCTCTTCTTCCTCTACTCCACCTCCAGGTATCTCCATGCCTATACCTGTCTTTGGACTACAGGATGACTCCAAAGTGTTTAAGAAAGGCAGCTGCTTACTTGTAGATGACAATTTTGTCCTAATAGGCTCTTTTGTGTCATTCTTCATCCCTCTAACCATCATGGTGGTCACCTACTTTTTAACTATCAAGTCTCTGCAAAAGGAAGCTATGTTATGCGTGAACGACACTGGCCCAAAGACCAAGTTTGCTTCATTTAGCTTCCTCCCTCAGAGTTCCCTGTCCTCAGACAAACTCTTTCAGCGCTCTTTGAACAGAGACGTGGGGACTTCGGGGAGGAGAACCATGCAATCCATCAGCAATGAGCAGAAGGCTTCCAAGGTTCTTGGCATAGTCTTCTTTCTGTTTGTTGTGATGTGGTGCCCATTTTTCATCACCAATGTGATGGCCGTAATTTGCAAGGAGTCGTGCAGCCAAGAAGTCATTGGAGGACTACTTAATGTCTTTGTTTGGATTGGCTACCTTTCTTCAGCTGTCAACCCACTGGTATATACATTGTTCAATAAAACTTACCGTTCAGCTTTCTCTCGTTACATTCAGTGTCGCTACAAGGAGGAGAAGAAACCTTTCCAGCTGATTTTAGTGAACACGATCCCAGCACTTGCATATAATTCCAGCCAGCTCCAGCTTGCACGAATGAAGAGCTTGAAAAAAGAAGCCAAAATTATGGCAAAGGATTATTCAATGGTCACCATAGGAATACATCATTTGGATGGTACCTCCAAGGGAAGTATCAGCCCAGCGAATGAAAAGGTTAGCGGTGTGTGATGGTCGGCAGCTGCCATGACAACCACCCGTGTGGATGCTGGAAATTTCACCTGGCTGTCAGGAGCTCTGATAGCTTAGGAAAATCAGCCCTGTTCAAGAGACCCATCCTCCAATAACATCACTTACACCTCATATTATCCTCTGGATGAAAAGCAGGGTTGAAATGGTATCAAATGTGCAATTTTTTTTCATACAGTACTTTGGCTGTTTGAAGCACAGGCTTTATTAAACTTATTTTTTTTATATTCTAAAGAATATATTTCTTAAAGAAGAAAAAAATAAATGCAATTTCTGGTATTATAACATGGGCTGTGAAGAAACCTGCACATTTCTTTTCTCTTTGCAAATGAAACCTAAGCTGTCCTTTGACGTCCTCACAGAGTAGGCTCCAGCTAGTTTGTCTTGCTACAATGGAATTTTGTTATCATTAACTGAATGAGCACTTTACAGAATTTTAAATAAAATGATGGTTAATTTGATAATATATATTTAAAAGAAATTTTAGAGTATTAAAGAAAAATCTATTAAAACCTGTAAAGATTAATTATATGGACATTTTGGTAACTGTTTTTATGCCTATTTTTTTTCTTCTGAGTGACCATTCTGAAATGTTACTGGGCTTTTCTGCCATTCTTCCTGTAGTCTTCAGAGGTAAATTATACTTGAATGATCCTTTGTTTCTACCATTGTTCTTAATCTTTATTTCATTTCTTGTACTTTATTTCCATTCAAAATTTCCATCTGTTCAGCTGAAAACTTGAAAGCAATTTTTTCAGAAGTAATTACTGGACTTGATTCCCTACTTCTTCCCACTGGTGTTGACAGAGAAGTGAAGTGAGAGAAGAGTGGAAAATCAGGTACAACATTGCTAGATCAGGAACCATTCCATATCCATGCCTCTGTTCAGGTCAGAGTATGATTTTAATAATGTCAGTGAAAATTTTTCATGAGTAAATCTTTTAGTAAAAAGTTGCAGCAGGGCCTTTGGTTAAAAGGGGCATTATAAAGATATACTTCTGAGGTTTTTTTAGTGCTCGGAGAGCCAGAATTATTAGAAAACTTGTACTTGCCCAGAATTGTTTTCCCTGGTTTTGCTGTTTTGCTGTTATGGTAGATTGCTCAGGAATAGCAGGTAGCTTGCACTATTAGGACTCAGCCTTAATGAAATATGTATGGGCAAATGAAGCCCACTTGAAAAACAACAGGACTTAAAAGTGGCACTGTATTTTACCCACATAGCTCCAAGGGCAGAATACACCACATAAAAACATCAAATACGTTGCTTGACAGAAACACCTAGTCATGAAACTGTTTCCTTTTGGGCATCACAGAGAATTTCCCTGAAGCCAGTAGGACTCTGCTGGAGAGCAGAAATATAAATGTTGCATCCACCTGCAAAACCCAAATTGAAACCTTTGATTTGTTCCGTGGATCCTGCAGTCATAACCATCAAAAGAAGGTTGTATTCCAGTTTCAGATCCTGTCCACTTTGGAAAAAAAAGACATCATCTACCCAAAAGCCAAACAGCAATGCCTTCATCCATCCATCTCTTGAAGCTTTTCAGTCTGCATAGACCAATTCATTTCCCACTAAGGCAATGAAAGAGACAAAGAGAAACTGAATATAATTCTAGGCTACTAGCTGGGGTGGGGCATGGGGGAGAAGGTTAGAAGAAGCAGACTTTTAGCTTAAAATGCTGATCTGTGGTAGAAGAGGACTTCAAAGCTCTTGCTAGTTTGATAACTACATTTTCCAGTGTTATGGGCCAGTTCCTCCTGTGTGGGATAGGTCAGAGCCATTGTGCACAGGTCACACAGAAGCTCTGTGTGCACATGGTGACACTAATTCCATTACCCTTGGTCAAAGTGCCATGCTGTAGCCTCATGGCAGTGAGGCCACTGGCTTGTGGCCACTAATGTTTTCCCCCCAAAACTGTGAATTTAGGATCAACTGATAAATCAAGGATCTGGAGAAAAAATCTTATGAGGAGCAGCTGAGGGAACTGGGATTGTTCACTCTGAAGATAAGAAGGCTGAGGAGAGACCTTATTGGTCTCTAAAACTACCTAAAATGTGGTTGTAGCCAGGTGGGTGTTTATCCCTTCTCCCAAGTAACAAGTAGTAGGACAAGAAGAAATGCCCTCAAGTTGTGCATCTCATGAAACAAGGTATTGAAGTAACTCTTGGTATCCAGATGTCTCCACTCCACAACTGGAGTGATTGTTGTGAGGATTCACCTTTAGAAACAGGCAAGACAGGGAAGAAGCAGGCAGTAATAAAACCTAAGGTATTTTGTGAATAAGAAATCTGAGGCTCAGGATCTGTCACCAAACCAGATTGCCTTTAGATGATGAATAGTGACACAGGATCAAAGGTCTCAACCTCACGTGTTGGGGGAAAGAAAACAAGGATGCTTCCACCAGTGGAGAGAATTTCCATGTTGTGTGCAATTTGTGTCCAGCTTGATGCAAGCATCTCTGGCCTTGAAAAAAAAAAAAGGCACAGATGGTATGGACAACTTGGGTCTTATTGCCCATTTGTGCCAGAGAACAGAGCCTGACAGCATACTTACTGTATGATGTATCTGGCACCCTGACATTCTTCAAAACTCAGTTTCTCTCAAAATTCCTGGGGGTCTGGTTGCTGGTCTGCACCATCTCCTTCACCAGCTTGCACTTGATAAACTGCAACTGTGCATTTAACATTCACTGCTTATGCTTTCTGCTTACTGTCTGCATTTTGCCCACATGGCAGAGCAAATCAGTCTCCCCTGTTCCCCTTCCATTTCACCTTCTGTTCCTCTTTCACAATGTCATATTGCTCAGGTTGCAAATACTGACAGGGAATTTTTCACTACAAACAGAAAGGGTTTCAATTACTTGCTTGATGTTTCGTTAGAAGATGACTCTGACCAGTAATTTTTTTCCAGCTTCTTAAAGTAAAATCTGTTTTGGATCTAAGAGATGACAGCTTTTATTTAATTGACAGCTGGAGGTAAAATAACACTTTTTTTTTTGCTTAGAAGCAGGGATATCTGATGCCTGACATTTTAATACTGCGAGCACTCAGATAGGAGCTTTTATTGAGTGATCAGCAGCTTTTGCCTAAGAAGCCTCTCAAAGCCAAGAATGCACAACAGATAAAGACCAATATCTCCAGCTCTTTATAGACATCTTTCAGTTTGGTAAGGCCTGATTCTGCCACCTTGCACCAAAATGTTAATGGATTTTTGTGTGGTTTGCCTTAGTGAGGATGACAGAGTCAGTGTCTGCATTTGTTCTACCCTCCATGCCAGATCTGCAAGAGGTCATTCATCACTAGATAGCAAATAAAAGAGTCATTATACTGCAGACAGATTACAAAGTTCAGCTGTTTAAAACCAGAATTTACAGCACTGGGCCCACACTTGGGATGAACATAACAGTTTAGTATGAGCAGCTTTAGAGCAAAATTCCATCTTGAAAAAAAAATTAAAATTGAGTGTTTTCATAATGCATCAGACTGGAATGGAAACTTTTGTAATTTTCCAGGCAAGAAAAAGAGAAGACATTCACAAAGATTAGCTCAGAAGCTAGGGCCTTCCCTCACCTAACAGGAGAAGCATGCTGACTCAGTCTGTTGTATCTGCATCCAAAAAAGCCTGCTTTGTCTGAAAAAAAAATAAAACGTTTCAATCAACAATTTTTCAAGTAGATCAATGTTTTATTACTGTTAAGACTGCATCTGAAAAACGTCCAAAGACATAAAGCTCACCATGTATCTCCTAAGCTGGTGTGCATACTTTATACACTTCAGGGTAAAAAATCCTATGTATCTATCCCATCCAACCAATCATGCACTGTACTTATGTAACTATTGCCAAATGGTGAGATGCATTCTATTTTGAATACCTATCTGTTTGCTTATGGAAATACATCCAGAAAAACATTTGTTGTATTTTGTAAATGTTAATGTAAAATGGTGTTCCAGTGCTTTATTGTTTTGTCAGATCCCACTGCTAGTAAAGCAGATTAAACTATTTAAATGCCATCAGTTGTTTTATAAACTGGAGGTTTGTCTTTAGTTATTTTGGTTTGGTTAAATTTCCCATAGATATCCACAGTCCAATGCCTCTTGAAGGATAAAGTAATTTTACATATCTTTCTGGACAAAGACCTTGTTGCAGAATTTCACTGTCTCACTAAACTGGTTCAAAATGAAACATTGCAATCATTCTCTTTTTCTAAGGACAGCCATTCTACTGAAAAATTCTTATTCTTTGGGGAATTACATAGAGTTTAAAACATTTCAATCTGAGGAACAACTTACTTGCAGTAGTACTAAGTCATTTAAATTAATTTAATTAGAACTTGCACGACAAGATTAAAATTAATAAGCAGCATAAATAAATGCATTATAGACATAAATAACACCTGAGTCACGGAGCCACAGTGCCATCTATTGGTCAAGTGGATTTTGTTACTTTTTTTCTTAAAACCAATGTAGATTTATTCTTCCAGTTCATTTTAGAGCATACATGATCCTGTTACAATTGCAATGCATATCAAAGTAAGACAGCTGTTTATAAAACGTCCTCTCAAACTTTGCTGTAGTGTTAAGGTTTCATAGAATGCCGATAGGGTTGGAAGGGACCTTAAAGATCACCTGGTTCCAACTCCCCTGCATGGGCAGGGACACCTCCCACCAGGCCAGGTTGCTCAGAGCCCCATCCGACCTGGCCTTGAACACTGCCAGGGAGGGGGCAGCCACAACTTCTCTGGGCAACCTCTGTCCGTGTCTCACCACCCTCACAGGAAAGAATTTCTTCCTAATATCCAACTTAAATCTCCTCTCTTCAAGTTTGAAACCATTGTCACTTGTCCTCTCACTACACACCTGTGTAAAAAGCCCAGCCCCAGCTTTCTTGTAGGCCCCCTTCACATGCTGGAAGGGTGCTTGTAACATCAAGCTTCATGATGTGTGTAGGAAAGCATACAAAGGCATATTTTTCAGAAGTTATCAAATAAAAGGAAATAGATTGCTTTAGCTACAAACCTGTGAGGCATCATGGGGTGATATGTGCCAGATGAGATCCTTGAACTGCAAATCCACTCAGTTTTACCTCTGTAGTACCAGACTACTGTACACAGGCTCTAGGATATGGTAATTTCTTGCTTTCTTTGGAAAACTTTCCAGATTCGCCTGTTCTGCCATACTTTGCACTGATCATTGAAATATAATGTTTAGCTTATCCATCTGGCACTTGAAGCCACAAAAGCAAAGACATTTGGAGAAGAAGATATTTTCAAATTTATAGTATAATCTTCTGAGGACACTTCTTGAAATATGGCAAAGGGTCTTTGGAAATTTTAGATAATGCAGGGAAGTTTTTGATATACCTGCAGCTTTAATGTATGAGACCTGGAAAACAGGGACATCAATTCAATAGGCTCCTTGATTGAATCTTATTCTGCCCAATGTAATTTAATCACAAACATACCACGTTCCCTGACCCTAAAATTAGTTCAAACAATACTTCTGCAAACCATACTTCTGCAAACCATAATTTATTATGTCCAAGTTACTTGACTACAACAAAAGTGGTACTTTTCACTCAGATTCAAATTTTCCTTTTAAGGTAAAGAAAAGGTGACAAAGGCAATAGTTTTATTCAAATCTGGTGTGTGCTATGTTTACACATGTCTACATGTGCAAAGTTGCAGATACTCTTAGTGTTTGCAGGATAACAATTGGGAGTAACTGCATCTAAACTGCTTGGGTTACATCACTGTGTAACCAGTACAAAGTCAGGCAAGAGAGATGATGCTTGTAGTTGTGTTAAGATTTTAGCTACCAAATTCTAATCAGAATGGAAAATTAAAAATTAATGCAAATAAAGATTTTTAGGTGGTTGTGGAGAAAAATCATGCTCATCAATGGCCAGGGTGAACTTGTTTGGGTTTTACCTAAAGTGTGCAAATTGGTATATTTTAAATATAACTGTTTTGCCACCCTGAGCATGAGGAGAGTGTTCAGAGGCTCAAACCTGGGATCCTTCCTTATGAGACTGCAAAATATAAGCAGAATGTTTTGTTTTGTTTTGTTTTTTGAAATGTGTTCACAGTGGAGATGCTTGGGAAAGAACCTATGTCAGCAGACTACCTTGCAGTTATGTGTCAGAAGATTTGCCTCAAATGAGACTGTCAGTAAAAAGATAATGAAGCAAAAAAGAAAGCTGTAGAGAGATTATGCAAAGGACATAAACCAACCTAGGGATGTATTCTCAGAAAGGAGTCAGCATGTATGTGCATCAGCATAGTCCCTCATCAAAGGCTTAAGAGAAACAAACCAGAAGTTAAGAAGGAAGGTTCTCACCAGGTGAAAGAACCCCTGGGAGATAGGCAGGGCACCAGTGAGTCCCACAAAGGCCACTAGAAAAAAATATATCAAAAGTAACAGTGTACACGGTGAATAACTGATTGACAAGACCTCATGATACTCTGTGATGGCTCTGGAAATGGCAAGTGAAATTCAATGGAGGAAAAATAAGGTGATGTGGTTTTGGGGGGGGAAAAAAATCAACTCTACATACAGAATATGTGCATTGAACTGATCTACAAGGTGGGAATGAGATCTTTGTGCCATGGTACTATGAAAAAAAAATGATGAGCAGTGTTCTAAAAAGTATCTGAGGATGACTGTAAAGGGTACAGAGAACAAGGGCAATCACAGTTATAGGATGGCTTCCATACAGGCAAATACATAAATAGATTAGGACTCTTAAAAGATAGGACAAACTCATGAACCCAAAGAGAGATCTTTACCACAGAGGTGATAGATATTTCTAGCCTGAGAAATGTAGGGATCTCAGGCTGCTAGGGTGTTAGTGGGTGCTCTCTGGAGCTGCTTGACAAATGATTATGCTCTTTCTGCTACCAGTTTGTTCTACAGCTCATCTTCAAAACAGGGTGTTGGGGTGAATGGACTTCTGGTCTGCACAACAGCTGCTCTTCTGTGAGATTTCACACTGATAAAAGTGATCTGTATAACAACTTAATTAAGCAAAACTTATTCTTCTGTTCTTGATCTTCCATAAGTGCTTGAATAAGTACATTTGCAATTGACCTAAAAAACCTCAAGGAATTAATTTGCAAATTCTTGGGTCACCAATCACTGAAAAGATAAATACTAGCATTTTGTGAGTTCACTATAACTCTTCCTGTTATATGAAAGTGTTCTGTAGCTATAAAAAAAAATGGTAGTCTGAAAATCTCTAAAACACTTCTTCAGTGCTCTCAGGAACCTATTAATAAAAATCATGTTCACACAACCACACAAATGCCACAGGAAGTGGAAGCAAAGAAAAAAGTAGTTAAAATTGTGGTTGATGAGTTTCCAAGAAAATTTATAACCTGCTTGTTTTGTAAAGTCTCTGCTGTTCAGTAATTTGAGGTGACAAAGATGTTTGGGCAATCCCTGTCTCTTTGCAGAAAAAGCAAAAGGGATGTGAACTGAAAAACTTGGTTTTCACTGAGTCAGTCCTTTAGGCTGGGACTGCTTGGGGTCTGCTGGTTAAGTGTCCAGGTCTAAATGAGTTGACTCAGCTCCTAAAGGAAACAAGGAAAGAGAAGAAGCATAAGATGAATATTTAAGGCAAGTGGGAAGAATCACCTTTTGGAATTTCCTACTGAAGAAAATCCCACGAGAATAAAATTGTTTCTTGACTAACAGCAGCTATAACATAGCCACATAACACTGCTTTTCAAGACTAAATATTTGGGGCTGATGGGGCTAAAGTTGGAGATGTGGTACACAGGCTGAATTTCCCACTGTAAAGGATTACTAACAGTCATATTTGGGGTCACTGAGGAAGAATATAGACTGTTTGCTGAATGGGGTCTTTTGAGCAACAGTGACCTGGGAGAAGGTGAAAAGACTGAACCGTGCCCTCTTCTGATCTGCCCAAGAAGGAATTGGTTGATGAAATGTGACATTTAAAGTGAGGTTTCACCTTACAGACCTACATCTAAGGAAGAAATGGAAAAAGAGAAGTATTTTTAACAGAGTACTGCATTCACTGGGAGACTACATTAAAATATATGTATCTTTCCAGTACTTCTAAGGAAAATGTAGCTTCTGCTGGGACCTATTTGCTGATGGAAGTAGAGCGAGATAAAATCACCAAAAGAAGACACTGAGAGAGCAGAACCCAGAACTTAAAATACATAGGTAAGAGAGAGTTCCCTTTCTCTTAGCCTCTGCTTCCCAGTGCTGAAGGAACAGAGATTTCCAGAGGACATCAGGGAAGGTGAAATTCTTACTGACACAGGAAAAAAAGTTCCTAGACATGCAGTTGAGATTTTTGTGTTTGAAATTAATCAGGTCTACTTACTTGCAGATTTCAGGAATCGGTAAAAATAGAAAGCAGTTTATAATGCCACTTTTTGAGCTGAATTAGAGCAGTCACGAGACTTTGAATAATCCTGAACCAGACAGATTATACCAAAGTTCCTCTTTGGTATCTCCCATGGGAAAGAAATGTCAGCCATTTAGGAAGCAGCACACATGGATCTGAAAATGCTTTGGATGCTTCAGAAATCCACTTGTGAAAGAGAGGGAACTATGCGGGGTCAAATGAAAGTGGAAAATCTCAGGATTTAGAAGCTGAATTGTCCAACACATACTCCACTAGAGTATTTTGAATTGTTGCATATAACTGTGCATAAAGTCACTAATGGAGTTTCCACATGGTTCATCATGATTAGACTCAGGAAATTTGTATCACTGCTATCCACAAGTGAAGTACAGAAACTACCTTTTTTTCCTCCTTTTTGTCTTACAGAGTGTGAACTCTTCAAGTCAGAAGGTTTGCTTCAATAAGTTTTTTATTAATAATAATAACCATCCTCTGCACTGTAGGCATGATCACTGTCAATGATAATGTGCTCTTTCCTTCTTTTTAGATGACCTATATTATCAATAGTTAAGAATAGCATCTCCCTTCTCTAAGATTTTTTTTCCTAAGTTCTAAAATATGCTTCCAATCTGAAGCTGCTTCTTTTCACAAAGATGTATTATTTTTCTCTCTTTATCTCTGCTACTGCAAGGAATACAAGATTCTGGTTTATTCTTAGCTATATATCTCAAAATGCACTCCAGCTCATCATCTAGGACATTAATAAAAACACTAAACATTCTTGTCCCTTCTATTGATCCCTGAGGGGTGTCACTTTGCCAGCTGGACCCTGTACTGCTGATCAATACCCTCTGAGCAACCCAGACAGCAATTGGCAAGCCAGACAATCTTCTTCTCACCTTACTGGCCACAAATCAAGCTCATAACTTGCCAGTCTGGCTAAAAGGAGCACAGAAACACATCAAAATCTTACCAGCACCAGAGCTGAGATAGGCTGTTTTATACTGGCAAGAAATAAATAGCTAATGGGAAATGAGATGTGGGTAATAACAGCTGACTATATATAGAAAGAGACTGGTGGAAGTATAGATCAAGCAACTAACTGGGCAATATCTTGCTAGGGAGAGTAGGACAGTAAGAGAGCTACAAAATGCACACAGATCGAGGTGAAAGGAACAACCCGAGGAGTGTCTGAGAAACACTAGTGAAGAAATACACTTTAATTTCCTCAATGGCAAACTAAACCTTCCAAAAGATCTGAGAGAAGCCAGTTTACACAGCTCAGAGAATTTGTATTACTTATATCCTGGCAGAGGATGGGGTCATGGGGGGACCAACTTGTCGCTACTGTGCCTCGCTAGAATTCGGGATTAAAAACTGAAGCGAATCCTTGTCACATCAGTAAAGTAACAAAAGATCAGAGTGCAAAATATTATGGGGAAAACGAAAAATTACAATTGAAAGCCACTCCCCTCCGGCCCCGGGGGGAGGAGCGCCTGAGGAAGAGAGGCACCTGCAGCACCCCCAGATTTAGCAGAGCCCTCACTTCATTCCCCTCTCATCTTCCCCCCATTTTCCCCTCGTTTTTCCCCTTACTTTCCCCTCACTTCCCCCTCCCTTTCCCCCCTCTTCAGGGGACGCGCAGCCGCAGCCCCTCACAGCATGGCGGGCGGGAGGTGCCCGCCCCACGGCGCCGCTGAGGGCCCGCTCGGGGGCGGCCCGGAGTGCTGGGAGGCCGCGCCTGCACCGGGGCCGCCCCCTCGGCCGCGCCGAACGCCGCCGGACCCCGCTACTCCTTCGCGGTAAGAGAGCAGGGAGAGGGGCTCCGGGGGAGGGTTCGCCTCCGGACCGGGACCTCGCTGAGAGGAGAGAGCAGAGGCGGCGGCGGCCCCTGCGAGCCCTCGGTCCCGGCAGCGGGAAGCAGCGGGGGCGGGATCGCTGCCTGCGTGTATCGGCGGGGGCGGGAGGGTAAAAATGGAGGCGCATGAGGGAGAGTGCGGCGGGCAGGGCTGCTGGGTGTGGGGGAATTCAGTATAGGAACGGAAAGGGGAGACGTGCACCCAGTTGGGATCGGGATCGGGATCAGGTATGGGTCCGGGTGGGTGTCCGGTGGGGCCCACCGTGCTGCTCCCCCAGCCCCGGGTTTGGTGCTGCCGCTGGGGTGGGTGTAAGACCCTGTGGTGGGGATGCTCCTCGACTCCAGCCCTTGGGGTTTTTTGGGAAGAGACACCGAGAGTCTTTGTGGTTTTCGTCCCACTTTGCCATGGAAATAAG
The DNA here is from genome assembly GCA_023637945.1 of Phaethornis superciliosus. Classification (NCBI taxonomy): domain Eukaryota; kingdom Metazoa; phylum Chordata; class Aves; order Apodiformes; family Trochilidae; genus Phaethornis; species Phaethornis superciliosus. Next base: position 168,184,691 of record JAJQWJ010000001.1, on the reverse strand, counting down.
GCTTGTGCTGCTCTGTGAGGCCTGCTGGCCTCCAGGCTTTTAGAACAAGGTAATTAATTTCCATCCAAGGTGATTACCGTTCTTGGTGTGGTGGTGGTTAGTGGCTGGGTGAAGGGAAGTTTGGAGAGGTGTCTCCTACATGGACATCATGGATGTGGCAGCTGGCTGCTCAGAAAATGCAGCCCCAGGCTGGTGTTTTCTTGTCTGGTAGGAGAACTGGTAGACAACGAGGTATGATTTCTGCAGAGGTAAAGCCGATGGAGATGTGGGTCTGTACAAAAGCAGGAAGGCTTTGTCAGCTAGAGGTCAGCTCCCCCTCCTTCCATTTATTTGGAGAGATAGAAAATTAATGAAAGATCATGAAGTGGTGGCAGGGGATTCTTCTGAAAAACTGCCGTGTTAAAGATGCTCATTCAACATTTATGTTCTCATAACTCACTATAAGTTAAGTCTTTGCTTTTTTTTTTTTTTTTTTTTTTTTTCTTTCTTACAGTTAAAGCCATGGCACTGAAACAGGTTTCCAGCAACAAATGCTTTGAGGGTTTCCAGAAGGTGTTTGAACATGACAGGTAACACTACAAAAGCAGGTGTTTAGCATGGGGCAGAGAATCCATACTAAAATTGCTGTCAGTAGTCTGAGTCTGCAGGAAAACGGTGTGTTATCAGTAATATCTATATTTCCATAAAGAATGCTGTCAAATACTGGTTTGGCTGTGTTCTTGTATTTCTGTGTTAATGTTCAACATGTCTGGTAGGCAGAAAGCCAGTATTTTACAATGTAAGATGGTGCTCTATTACTTTGGCTTAAAGTAATACTCCTAAAAAATTGCTGTCAGCTGCCCAATGTAGTACATAGATTCTTGTTATTTGATGAAGGTGAACAGAAAAGCATACCAAAGGAAAAAAAAAATTAGTTATGTTTAGATAAGCTTTTATGGACAATTTTAGGCTTTAGTGTAAGTTGGGCAAAGTTGGTCTGTAGATCTAGCAGACTGAAAACACTTCTCTGTTGGTTGGCCACATGGATGTGTTTTCCAGTAAAAATTGCTTTCCAATTCAATAAGCAGGGTTCTAATTAAATATTGCTGAGGTTCAAAATTCAAAGTATTGTCTGTTGGTAACATTGCAAAAATTTTGCCTGAACAGACAAAGTCTGTTCTTTGTCTCTGTTTTAAATATATTCATAATAAGGTGTGAAGGTTAGCTTATATCAATTCAAGAGGCTAAGGCTGAGTTTTTAAATAGCTTTTCACTTTATTTAACTTCTTAGTTGTTAAAATTCACTGCCTAAATTGCTGTTTGAATGAAATGCATTGATTCAGCATTCTCTTTGTTATGTTAGCCACCTTGTTACTTAAATAATAGTGATAACAAGGAGTATTTTGTTATTGCAGTGCAGAGCTAAAATGCAAAATGAAATTTGGAATCTACTTGCCTCCAAAAGCAGAAACTGGAAAGTGTCCTGTGCTGTACTGGCTCTCAGGTAAATAACACCTGTTATAGTAACTTAAAAAAAGATAATTTTATGCATGTTTAAGCTACTGTGTTTCAGTTACTGAAAACCTGATGCTGAGGTACTTCAGTGGCAGCTCTAACATTCAACAAAAGACAACTTCTGAAACAGGCATTCATTTGCAGTGCATTGTGATGAGGTTGGATGCAGCTGGCCTCAGGGCATAGCATACCAAACTGTGTTCTAAAATGCCCATCATTCAAAATGTTCTGTCTTTTAGTTCTAAAATTTACATACTTTTTATTCTAAACCATATATATTTAAAGCTTTCCGGAAAGGCCCTCCTGTCAGGATACCTCCTGCTTCCCTTTGTGACAGACTGCTTCAGCAAACAGGACAGGGGACAAAATCTAGCCCATGGGAGCCAGCAGATTTGTCCTCTGGACTCCACCTTATGCTGAGTGCTATTTTGCAGGGAGCAGCTGATAAACTGGGAAAGAGAGGTGCTATTACCTGTCTTGGCTCAAGCACAGAAAGGGCCAGGGGCTGAGGAGGGTTGTGTGGAAGGATTGAAGTTGTCAATTCTTCATTTCTCCAGCTGCTGCAGTGAGTGTCCCATCCTGCTGCTGTCTTGCTGAATGTAAGGCAAGCTGGAATGACAGTGTATGGACAAACCTGGGCTCCTATTTATCCCAGCCTTGTTCCTCTGCCCTCTTCCTGTCATCTCCCCCAGAGCTGGGTGTTGCCCCAAAAGTGCAAAAATAATTTTTTTAGGCATTGCTTTCAAAATGCTCAGATTTATGTTGGTTATGGCTGCAGGATTAATTAATTTTTTTTGTTTGTTACTTAAAATGAAAAGCAGAAGCTCTGTCTGTTCTGTGATTTTAGGGGTTGCTTTACTGACACTGTTAAGAAAGTTGGACAATTGGCTGGTAGTGTGGAGGCTGTATTTCTTGTATGTGTCCAATTAACAAATAGCTAATAGGTCTGATTTGTAGAATGACAGTGGACTGGGTTAAAATGCATACCCTTGAAGCTGGAAGCATCCAAATAGTCAGAAGAGTTCCAAGTCATGCAGCACATTAGTTTTTTTAATCTAACCCATGCTGTCTTGGCTAGCATCAGTCAAATTAGGGGGCAATTTGCTGTCAGAGAAAACCAGAATCCTTAATCCCTCTCAAATGGCCTAATAAACAGCTAGAAATAGTGGTGTGCAGCATTGTTTATTTATAATTGGACTTTAGTTGGGCCCTTCTGCTGTACAAAGGACATGGATTGCTGTGGGTTGTGGAGCCAGAGTGCTTATGTGGGCCACAGAGGGAAAAATATAGTTGCAGGGTTAGATGTCTGAAGTTAACTATGTTAACAACAGAGTCAGTAATCAGTGGATTTAAATACATAGTAGTTGAGGAAGCTGTGTACTTACACATCAGGAGTAAGTACTCATGGGTATACTGAATACTCATTGACCTGGTTGTGATCAAGTGTTAGTGGGACTTGATGTGAAAGTGCAAGTGTGACAATTTCTATGGGTTTTAAGGACTGTTGAACCTGATGAGGTGTTTCCATGTTCATGGAGATAGGAGTCACTCTGGTTTTTCAAATCCTTTTCTGTCAAAAAGGTTTCTGAGTCTGGTATGCTGTGAGCAATGCTTAACCGATGATATTTTTATTTCTTCAGGGTTAACTTGCACAGAACAGAATTTTATAACAAAAGCTGGTTTTCATCAAGCTGCAGCTGAATATGGCCTCATTGTAGTTGCACCAGACACAAGCCCACGTAAGTTTTAAGAAGAGATATGATAACAGTTGTTACACTGAAGTACACTCTTTATCCTCCAAGAATGGAGAGCTGCATGCAGTTTTCTATAGATTTGTTGCTCACCTGAGTCAGAAAACGACCTCACCTCTAAATCTTGCATTGTTCACTAGATTATATTGTCCATATTCTTAATATTGTGGTGGTGAAGGCTTGAGGATTGAAGCTCTTTAGTTGTCATCTTACTAAAACTAGAACAAAGGGGCCACTGATCACAGCACTCGAAGCAGGAGAGGGAAGAAAAAGAAAAACAAGAGTTGCCTGCTTGCCTGCACTTTATGGCTTGCTGAAACTTTTAAAAACCTGCAAAACTGTGTTGTCACACAAAGATGTGAGGGCTAAAGAACATTCTTTATTAAATTTAATGTATTAGGTTATTTTATTGTAGAAAGGTATTGAATGAAACTCTGCTTTGTCCTCGTGGATAACTGCAAAACAATCAGCCAACATCCTGTAGATTGAGATAAAAGTAGCCCAGTCCTGCTTGCCCTGTAGACTTTTCTGACACAAAACAATAGAATGTTGATTTGGGCCCATAGAAGCTGTGTCCAGAAATTGGCTAAGATGAGCTAGGACTGGAATTGGCTAAGACTTGCTGCCCAACATCATGCATGTGTTGCAGAAGGGAGAAGACCATAGAAGTCCTCCCACCCCCCCCAACCAAATAAGAATGCAAATCTTTCCAGGAATCTGGATAAATATTACAATCAGTTCTAGGAAATCTGATGTTTATTACAATGAGTTTTATGCATACAATATAAGGCATGTCTGTTGTCAGTCATGTTATGCATGACTTTGAGAACTCTCTCTCATGCATCCAGCACTGCAATAAAGAATGCCTGCCTTATAAAACTTCAAGACTAGTGTTAAGTGTTCTTTCAGCAACTGATTTTTATGGGATCAGTTTTACAAAGATGTAATGTTTGCTCCATATTGTATTCTGCCTTTTAAAGCCTATAAATTACACATCTCTAGAGGATTCCAATACTTAGAAAAGCAAACCAGGAACCCTTCTGCCCTGCAACTGCGATAGACTGCTGATGAATAACTTCTTAAAATGATGTGCTGTTATTTGTATAAGGCTGAGCTTTTTTGTGGTGTTGGAAGCCTGAAAATGGTGAATCTGCAGTTACTGCAAATGCATTCTCTTGGAGATTCAATGTAATATGTTTAGTATTTGCTGGATGTTGCTAAAGCCTCATGAGTGCTGTATGCAAAAGTGGCAGTCTTTTAAAGAGCTCCCAAGCTTTAGTGGATCAGATCTGAACACAGCTAAGAGAAGAATGATATTCTTTCCAGAAAATATTTTTCACATATAAGATTTGAAGTTATGGTAGATCAAAGAACAGAAGTTGGTGTTTTTAAGGCAGAAGAAGGAGACAGAAGAGGAAAATCTGTGTATTAATGAACTTCACACATCATTGTTGCTGTCAGCTGTAGACTAGATAGGTAACCAGCCTTTGTGTTCATATTATGTCAGGATTAGAGTTAGAATTACTCTTGGGGTGTTACACTGGGACTTTTTTTTAGTGTTGTCTGTGCACGTTATCTCAGTCAATGTGAAATGGCATTTGCATAGTTTGTTTCTTTGTCCATTTTCTTTTAAAACCCTCTTGCCTTTTAGTGTATTAACTGAGAAGGACTGCTCCACTAGGTCAGTTTTAGTACATTGCATATCATACTCTTAGATTTTAGCTCAGACACCCCAAATGTTCTTAAATCTCTGAGCTGTCTGAAGAAACAAGTAAAGAGCAGTTCAAATATAATCACAAACGAAGAGATCTGAATATATTCAGAGAAAACATTAATATGTGCTTTTTAACTGTAGTTTTCCAGAGAGGTGTGCTGAGCAGTATTTTGCAGGTTTCTTTTAAAATTTGTTTTTTAGGGTTTCCATTAAGTTTCTTTTAGTAAAATCAGTAACACCTTCATTTCTTGGCAGGACTTTCTGAGAGGATTTTTTTTGTCTGTCTCTGAGGAACAGAAGATAGCAGACTTTTATATCCCAACATGTTGTGCAAGCACCTCCAGTCCTTGTGACTGCTGGACTGTTCAATTACAAAATTGCTCAGTGTTGAAGGGCACACCACTGGAGCAAACTCAGCTTTGATCCTTGTAAAAATCTGATTTCATGTTGTGACAGGGTGGCAGGTATCTGCACACGTTGTCAGGGACTGTCAAATTACACAGGGGTTTGCAGGGTAATCTGACAGGGGTGAAAGCCCATGTAATTTCAGATTGCAGGAACTAGGAACATTTGGGAGAAAAAGAGACCATTATTTCTTGTCACGTAGACCCTGAAATATTATGTTCTGTTCTGCAAGCTGGTAAATCATAGGCTCGTCAAAGGGAGACAGCAAGGACTGGGTGGGATGTATTGACTTTCAAGGAGACCTCTTCAAGATTAGTTTGAAAGTACAGCCTTGGAACAGAGGATACAGCCCCGCAGTTATTTGAAGAAGTAAATTTTATGGGGAGTTATAGGTGGGAGCAGTAAACTGAATTGCAGAAAAGGTAGGGCTAGTATACTTAAAAGTGGTAGGGACAGTAAGTTATTATGCTGTTGAATGTTAAAAAGGGAGGTGTAGCAGACAGTATTTGAAGCACATAAAATGATCCATTTGGTGATAGATGGTTCTGGTCTTCTGTGAAAAAAAATTTCCTACAGATTCTGTTTCTCACATTGTTTCTTATACTTGATAGGATAAAATCTAATAACTACAGTAAGCTGACAGCACCAGTTAGCAAGTGCCAGCTTTTGTGTAAGTCCCTGGGTAAACTAGACAGAGCTTTACAGTGTTAATTTAACAGGAATTTTATGTTATGTTTATGAAGGGATACGGAAACAGCTTAGGGCATTTTGAAAGTTTTGTTGAAATAACACTTGAAAGCACTCTAGTAATGAATGGAAGTTTTAATTGCCTTTTAATTGGAAGGCTAGAGACATGTTAATTGAGGAACTTGTATCCAGAGTCTCTGATTTGTAAAGTGGGTTTTCTAGTTCTGAATATCTACTAAAGGAAAGAGTAACTATAGAAAGAATTTTCTTGTTAGGTGGCTGTAACATTGAAGGAGAAGATGAAAGCTGGGACTTTGGTACTGGTGCTGGTTTTTATGTGGATGCCACTGAAGAGCCTTGGAAAACAAACTATAGGATGTATTCCTACATAAAGGATGAGGTAACTGCTGCTGGATTCTCCTGGAAGGGGTACAGTTCAGTCATGCTCTTTGTTCCTAACACTAAAGCTTGCTTTGTAGTCTATGGATGTGTGGTTGTGTTTGTGCTCTCCTCTCTTATAAAAATTATTTATTATTTCATTTTTAACCTTTGTTTATTTCAGTGTTTGGATTTACCCAGCTTTTAGGCCCTTCTTCTCCCCCTACCATGGTAGAACTGAGGGTGGAGAGAGCTTCAGCACAGAGGTAGTGACATCTGGCTGGGTGTGAGCAGAGCTCCTTGAGTCTGCTTTCCTGCTAGAGATGCCACAGGGTTGGCTTGTGCTTCAGGTCTGGATTTGCTGGTTGTTCAGTCTCTGCTCTTAGAAGATCTCTGCTCTGCTGCTTCTGGAGCAATCCACCACATTTCACTACACCAGTTCATCACTCATTTAGACTTTTGACCATGACTTGGGAGAGTGGGGTGGTGGTTTTGGTGGTTTGGTTGTTTTTTGATTTAATTGGATGTAAAAGGAAATCCTAGAAGTAGGTAGTAGGAAGTTAAGTGTCCAATTAGCCTTTCATGTCACTTGGAGGTAAAGCTGATTTTTATGTATCTGTTAAAATGAAACAATGTTTATTAGGAAATTGCCACATCTTGTGTTACAGAGTTACCATAGATTCCTGGGAGTTACCATCAGGTGGATTGTTTCCTTCTGTTTTTCTGGTCCTGTTTAGATTGCTTTCAGACCATGATTTCAAATGTCAGGCTAGAACCAAAGATGTGCCTCTGATTTCAGTGGCTTCCTGGCATTACAATGCAGTAGTTATTTGTGTACCTCTCTGTCCAAACATGCTCGAGTTGATTTAATGTTTTTATGCCACTGTTGTTCCATTACAGCTGCCTAAACTAATAAATGCCAATTTTCCAACTGACCCTGAACGGATGTCTGTTTTTGGGCATTCCATGGGAGGACATGGAGCTCTTATTCTGGCTTTGAAGAATCCTGGAAAGTACAAAGTAAGATTTATGAGGTTTCTATGAGGTACACGAAGGTTTACACAGGTTTCTGTAGAAGGGAAGGAAGAAAATGTAACACCAAGTTCTAACATTAAATTATATATAAATAGTTTTAGCTAAAGCAATGCATCAATACCTCATATTAGAATATGAAAAATTGCCAGAAATGTCACTGTGGAATGTTGAGTATCTGTGAAATGAAAACCAGTCTGCAAATTTCAAAAGTTAAGAAAAGTTCAGGTTTTTTTGAATGATGCTACATCTCTTGCAAACCAATTGTTATATTTAAATGTTAACAGGGTCCTTTTAGCTCTGGAGTTGGGTGATTCACTGGATCTTTTCAAATCTTGTCCTGTTCAGTTTGGAGCCTTTATTACCAGCAGATGTTCTGTAATGTTACCCATTACATTTGGGTTTTCTAAGAATTTACTACAGTCTATTAACTCCAAATGGTAGAAAGTGTAACTGTAAGAACCTCAGCTTCACACAGAATAGTATCTGGAGGACATTTCCCACTCCCTACACTTGCTCTCAACCTTGCATGTCAGCTTTCCTTAAAAATTGATTTTTGGGGTATTTGAGGTACCTGAAGTTGTGTTCATTTGTATTCTATCTGAATATTGTATTATTTCAAAGAATGAAACTTTGACATTTGGAAAATACTAAAATCTAGGAGAACTGGCAGTGGATCAGATATTTTCTTGGTTTTTCTTGCAAGAAGGGCAATATTGGCCAAATCCAAAAGAAGAATGTAAGAACAGGGCCTGAACTTCTACCACCAGTACCTGGAGCTGTCTGAAATGCAGTTTTCTTGACCCCTGATCCTGGAGGTACCTAAATTTGTGAGACACATGCTCAGAGTGGCTGAGCAGCCTCATGCCTCAGGCTTTTCTTATGCTCTGCCAAAATCTAGTGGGAGGTGAAATGGCCCCACACTCTGACCATGCTGATCAAACAGTGGACTTGAGATTCTCCTCTGCTGCCTAAGGGGGTTCAAGCCAACATCCCCTGACTAGGAAAGGAATGGGGCATCTACCCCTGCCTTTTGAAGCTTAGCTGACCTGCAAAAAGGAAAACAAAGCTATGGAGCTGGAAGGAACAAATAAGATGGAAGTAGGGTGATGGTTAGGGCACGTAGCTCAGAGGGTTGGTGGGTGAGTTTTGGGTTCTGGCAATAACTTCAAAACAATTTTTGAAAAGGCTTCTAGTTTGCTTCTTAGTAGAAATAACTTCTCTTAACTCAGTGTGGGGTTTTTTTCCATGCTTTCTTTCTCAACAGTCTGTATCAGCATTTGCTCCAATCTGCAACCCTATTCAGTGTCAGTGGGGGAAGAAAGCCCTTGGTGGTTATCTGGGATCAGATGTAAGCAAATGGGAGGTATGTGTTGCAACTCAGCCCTTTAATCCCTCATAAATGAATGATCTGCAGGTATATCATAGCAAGACTCTGGAACAAAACTCCAGGGTGCTCCTGAGCTGGTACTGGTGTTACTGGTGTTACTACACTCCTAAGCATGGATAAGCTTTGTATGTTTTTGGTGGGTATGACTTGCTGTTGGCTGACAGTGGTTAGGACAAAATTGATGAGATACAAGGCTCTCATAAAATTGACTGATTTCCTCCCTGTTTTATGAAGATCTTAAAATCTGGCCTGAGAAGAACTGTGAGCAGTTTGAGACTTTCTGCAATGCATGAAAGTGAGCACTTTAAAAGAGAGTAAGGCTATGGCCTGTTTCTCAGAAACTCAGTTCTCAATACAAAAACCAGCTTCTTTCTGTAGTAGCCTGGCAAGAGAGACTGCAACCAACTGTTCAGAGGCTGATGAATGAGCCTCAGGGCATCTCCAGGGACAGCTTGTTGGAGGCAGCTAGCAGAGGAGCCCATTGGATACTTGGAAAGTGGTATCCTGTAAAATGGGATGAAGCCAGACAAAGTTAAGTTTTAGCTCTGGGACCTTAACTTTGAAACACAAATAGTTGTGTATCGATGGCTATTATAAAAAAATGCTTAAGTTATTAAATACTGAGTTATTAATGCTTAATAACTTAGGTTAACCCAATTGCCCTTTTTAAAACATAGGTATTACTTTTCAGTTATCTGGAATTTCCCCAGTTTTTCACTCTTCCAGAGTGCACTTTTGCATCCTGATCAGTATCAGCCAGTACTCTACACACCATTCTTAGTTTGCAGTCAGCACTTTGACTCAGTCTAACAAAAATATTGTTGCTCTTTTATTCCTGCAGGCATATGATGCTACCCAGCTTGTGAAGTCCTGTCCAGACTCTCACCTGGACATCTTGATTGATCAAGGCAAAGATGATCAGTTTCTCTCAGCAGGACAGTTACTGCCTGATAACTTCATTGCTGCCTGCACAGAGAGGAAAATCCCCGTCGTCTTCAGACTGCAGCAGGCAAGTTGCTTCTGCACTCCAGGATAGTTGGGTTGTTGCTTTGTGATACTTGGGTTTATGCAACAGGTAGCAAAAAAGGCTGTCTCTTCACCAGGCATGTTTTTACTTACCCCTGAGTCTGTCCCTGGCCAAGTGAGAAAAGAGGATGAGAAGTGATGTTTTCCTTATCATCAGCCATCAGTGTAGTTATCTGTCAGATTCAGATGCATCTCACCACTAGGTGGGGTCGTGACTGTAGTTTCAACAAGCAGATTGTTGGTTGTAGGTCAGCTGAAGCAGAAGCATCAGTGGTTTTTAGCATCACAGTCACTGTACAAGCACTGACAGATGTTGGAAAAGGAGATGGAGATGTTGGTCGACAGGTATCTGAATATGAGCCAGCAGTGTGCTCAGGTGGCCAAGAAGGCCAGCAGTATCCTGGCTTGTATCAGGAACAATGTGGCCAGCAGGAGAGGGGAAGTGGTTGTGCCACAATACTGGTGAGGCCACACCTCGAGTACTGTGTTCAGTGTAGGGCCCCTCACTACAAGAAAAATATTGAGGTTCTGGAGAGTGTCCAGAGAAGCATAGGAAAGCTGGTGAAGGGTCTGGAGCACAAGTCTTAGTAGGAGTGTCTGAGGGAACTGGAACTGTTTAGCCTGGAGAAAAGGAGGCTGGGGAGAGAACTCATCACTCTTTACCTGAAAGGATGTTTTAGCGAGATGGGGGTTTGGTCTCTTCTCCCTGTACTAAATGATAGGATGAGAGGAAATGGCCTCAAGTTGTGCTAGGGGAGGTTTAGATTGGATATTAGGAAAAAATTTTTTCACCAAAAGGGTTGTCAGGCACTGGAACAGATTGCCCAGGATAGTGGTGGAGTCACCATCCCTGGAGGTATTTAAAAGATGTGTAGAAGTGGTCCTTAGGGACATGGTTTAGTGGTGGGCTTGGCAGTGTTAGGTTTGTGATTGGATCAGTTATCTTAGAAGTTCTTTTCCAGCCTAAATGATTCAATGTGCTATTGCTGGATTCTGTATCTGTACCGTGATTACTGGTTTCAGCATCAAATTGTAGTTCATAGGTGTTTGTGTAAATCAGGTGAGATAGAAATCAGGTTCACTTGAAATCTTCACTTCATTCAAACACCCAGGTGGAAGGATTGCTTTTCCTTTTTGTACAGTGACCCAGAGCAGCACAGTCCTGAGAGCACTGGAGTCTTTGTAAGTGACTGACAACCTCAGTCGAGACCCAGTGGGGGACCCAGCTGTGGAGAATGTGGGATTTTCCTCTCTGTTTTATCATAAGCCCTGTGCCAAAAGGTATAGTTGGTGCTGACAAAGTGGAGCAGTTGTGGGGTTTCCTTGTCATTTTATCATAGTGCTGGAGCAGTAATTCAGACCTGAACTGTCTGCTCCTTATTACCTGTGTTTTACCAGTAGGGCAGTGCCAGTGAGAGGAACTGTTCTCTCAGATTGCATTCTGCTCCCCAGCAGACACTTAGAATCATAGAATCATAGAATTGGCTGGGTTGGAAGGGACCTCAGAGATCATCAAGTCCAACCCTTGATCCACTACCGCTGCGGTTACCAGCCCATGGCACTGAGTGCCACATCCAGTCTCTTTTTAAATATCTCCAGGGATGGAGAATCCACTACTTCCCTGGGCAGCCCATTCCAATGTCTGATCACCTCCTCCGTGAAGAAATTCTTTCTAATATCCAACCTAAACTTCCCCTGGCACAACTTAAGTCCATGCCCTCTTGTCTTGTTGAAAGTTGCCTGAGAAAAGAGCCCAACCCCCCCCTGGCTCCAGCCTCCTTTCAGGGAGTTGTAGAGAGCGATGAGGTCTCCCCTGAGCCTCCTCTTCTCCAGGCTGAACACCCCCAGCTCCCTCAGCCTCTCCTCACAGGACTTGTGCTGGAGTCCCTTCACCAGCCTGGTTGCCCTCCTTTGGACCTGCTCCAGGACCTCAATCTCCTTCCTGAACTGAGGGGCCCAGAACTGGACACAGGACTCGAGCTGTGGCCTCACCAGGGCTGAGTACAGGGGCAAACAGCACTTGCTGTTTTCCATCACTAAACATGCCCAGATAAGATTTTGTGTGGCTTCCTAGTATTCATATATACTTAACCTGTTGATTTAGGTACACTTCACTATTTTTATATATATATAGTACAGATATTTTTTCTTTTCTTAAAGCAGATCAAACCAGAAGAGTCATTAACTTTCCTAGAAAAGTTTAGCACGATGGCTTTATAATGAACAGGATGCATTTGCTGATTTCTTTGTTGCTGTTCTTTTCTAGGGTTATGATCACAGCTATTTTTTCATTGCTACATTTATTAATGACCACATCAAACACCATGCAAAATACCTCAATGCTTGAACCTTTTGGATCGGAGAGAGTTGTCTGCCCAATACAAATCAAGAGAGAAAAGCAAACTAAACAGATAACTTGGTGAAGTAGCTTTCTTACAATGGAGCTCTTCTGATTGTACTAAGAAAAATAAAAGTCCCACACTTTGATGTGTGTGCTTTAGAGTAAGTATTTTGTGTATTCTTGCCTGCTTTGAAAACTCTCTTGACACCGTGAAGGTACATGCTGCATTCTAGGTCAAAAGGAAAATCAGCAAATGAGTTTGTTCCAGACCATAACTACGGGTGTGTGGTTGGCACCTCAGGATGGTTTCCAGCACAGCTGTTCAGTACTGTGAATAACAGGGTCCCTCTTCAGCTAATTAAATACCAGGGTCACTTCATCATCTAGTGCAGAAGGAAGTTGTTAGAGGCACAACTGATCAGGCTACTTGAAGTGGTTGGTGTATTTTATCTTGGCCTGTCTAAATACATTCCAAAGACAAAGTCTGGTGGAGGATGCAGGAAGAAGCTTGCTATGCAGGGTGGTTTACAGTCCTGTTAGTGACATCAAACAAATAATCTGAAGAGTCTTCCTGTGGGCTGCCTTGTGTGGGCCAAGAACACAGATGGTTCCAGTGAGGTGTTTCTCTTGTGTTCAAGCCATCACTTGTAAACTACATTCCCCTGGTTCAGCTGAACCTGCATCATTGTTCAAACCTTGACTCACTCTTGCCAGAGGAAATACTGGGGTAGGTTTAGGAGCAGTTTGCTTTTGTAAGCCATGCTGAATGCCCCCCTATTTCTCTGGCCTATTCTAGACTGGAGGTAGGGTCTGATGCTGGGAACTTAGGTTTCTTGGTGGTCACTGGCTTAAATGAGGTACTGACTTTTGTCAGTGTTGCATCTCCCTACCTCTGAAGTAAGCTTAGAAGGCTGGGAAGCTAGGACTGCATATTTCAGGAGTTTTCTGGAATCTGAACACAGGTTTTCCACACTATGTAGGTTTACAACACTACCTCTGCCTTTCTTCTAAAGCAAGGCACTGACAGAGAAATTGCAAGCCAATACTGCTAAATATTTAGATTTTTCTACTCCCACAACTGCAAAATCATCTCAAAGGCTCTTCTATTGTGTGGCAGCAGCTTCTGGTTGTTCCTCCCTGCCAGCAACCAGGCACCTGCTCCTCCATAGCCAGCACATTAATTACAGGGCTGTGTGTAATGAGGAGAAGTGTGGTGGGCTTATCCTGCAACCTTCTGCCTGGTACTACAAACAGCAGCAGTAGAGCCAGGGTGATCAGCCTGATTGATGCAGGTACTTCTCATGATAAACGTTATATTGAAGAAGATTTTAAAATCAGCTTAACCCTGTAATTTACTGTGCTTTTATATACCCATTTTAAAGCTGCCAGGTTAATGGCAGGAAACAGCTTGCCCAGTGTAGGGTGGGAGGAAAAAAAGCCCTCTTTCATATTTGTTACATTTCTGTGGAATAATTTACATTTCCCATCAGACTGTGGATGGTTGTGGGGAGCTTCATTTCCTGTTATATTTAATTTACAGTCCAGTGGGAGATTATTTAACAGATCAGTTTTCCCAAACAACTGCACAGCTACAATTTTGGAGCTGAAAATACTTGTCATATTTTCCACTCGGCACTCCTAGTAGCTGCCTGGCCTCCCAGGCTTTGCTTTCTTGATAAAACTTGGCATTTAGGTGCAGAGCTGCCATCCCTCTTGAGACTTCCAGTGCCTCTTGCTTGTGAGCTGGAGCACCTTCAGGTAAGTGCCTCTTGTGAGTACCTGAGACCTTGCTTTGGAAGTCAGGAACCTCAGGGCTTTATAGAAACTGCCATCAGCTCTTACAAAACTGGTGCTCGAGAGCTGCCACGGCCCCAGCCCTTGTCCAGGACACAGGGTGACTTCTGAGAAAACTTGAGGTGCCTGAATCAACTCGTGCAGATGGCTACAGGCACCCAAGTGTCTCTTCACCATCTCAAGAATGGGGCTCTGGTGTTGGCAGTGCTCCAGCGTCAGCTGGACAGGACCCTCAGCTGCTCGGTGTTAAATCACTGCAGGGCTTTTCCTGCTTAAATTACACCAATTTTAACGTAGGGGCCTTGGTGTTGTAGTGCCACAGCCACAAAGCCAGAGCCACAAAAAGGCACACTCAGCTTCCTTGATCAGCAGCAGGATCTCTCCAGATGACTGCAGAAAGAAACATCTTCCCAAATGAACTACTAAAAATGAACAAATACATAAAATCACCTGAGTAAAGATTGTTCATTAGAGAATTCACTTCAGAGACCTGCCTGGGCTCTATCCTACAATCTAAGCAGTGCTGAGACAGAAAGGGCAGAGCTGCTTGGCCCAGAGAGTTAATTCAGCTGCTGCTGGCAGGAGATCTTGAGAGAAATCTGGAGCAACTGGAGTAGCAAAGCTGCAGGAAGCTCATGTGCAGGAACTGACCCCCAACCACCAGTTATCCACTGAATCCTATTCCTAGTTTAGCTGCAAAATTCCTTTATTTGGGTCACAGCATCATCCTCTCCCTCCATCGTTCCCAGCAATAAGGTCTTCAAACACCCAAAAACTTTCAAGGCACAGGGGGCGTCATTAAAGGGTTTCTACAAATAATATACTTTAATTGTAACTACAGTAAAGATTTCCTATATACATTATGTTCACTGCTTAGGGTATTACAGATTTGCCATGCATGTTTTATTGCACATATAAATAGTGTACAAAGATTCATGAAGTCTCTTTTTAGCCATACAGGTTAAGACCGCATTAAAAAAAAGCTGTATTACAAAATATTTAGAGCTATTTATTTACAGCCAACTTCAAGCAAATACTGAAAGACACTATCAGGAGAAAACCAAAATTTTAATTATGAAAAAAACAAGATTTGTCAAAATAATAATTAAAAGCTTCATGTTGCCATATATACATTGTAAAAAAATACTCAGGAAACCTGCATTTCATCCCTCAAGATGCAGAAATCAATATTCCTATTTTTATACTCGCTCTTTGAATGCTTTTAAAATTTGATAAACTCTGACTTGAAAACTTATTTTCTTTACATTACTCGTGCTTTTTGACACAAGATACTTGTGCAGCTCTGTAAAATATTAAAATACATTTTAATTTAGTGTTAAAGTGCACAGTACGTTTTCTAGGAAACAATATGCTAGCTGCCAATCAAAATTACAATTTAAGTCGATGTTGCCTCCACAAAATAAACATTTTTGCTTTGGTTGAAGTAACTGGATGTTCCATGCATACCCTATGTCTTGTTGTCTGCTCTCCTCCTCCTAACACTCCTAATGTGTTGCTGTTGATACCTAGCAGCACACTGGCAATTTGTGGGGTTAAAATGTGTTGTCTGTGTTCAGTGAAGGTTTAACCATTAAAAATCTGCCACTGGAATACTGGTGATTTGAAAGGCAGTGTCCATGGGAACATGAATGTAACTGCCTGGATCTGTGGTAGTGACAAGCATGCATCATCCTCCCAAAAAGTCTTTATACAAATAGAGTTCTCTCCACCTTGCCTTGCTTGAGGATTTAGTCCTTCCACCACACTTTGCCTCTTTTTTTCTCATTGTGCATTTTGAATGCCCTGCTTGTCTGCCAGGTGGGCCCCCACCAGCCAAGCCTTCTCACCACGTGCAGCTTTCCTCTCCTGCTTGCCAAATTACATCACTTAACCTCTCATCTGAAGGAGAAATGGATGTTCCAGGTACTGTGAGAATCACTGCACTGGAACTTTTTGGATCAAAAAGTGATGTTTTAATAATACATGATGCTTTTTTTTTTTTTTTTAAATCATTAAGTAGTGGTAAGGAAGAGAACCTTATTTCCTGATGTGGGATTAGAGGTCTGATCCTGCAAACACTCACTACATACAGAGCACTAGCATTGTACTTAATTCTGTGGGAAAGTGATGGAGACACAAAGGAGAAGCACTGTACCCAGCAGGTTGTTTCTGGAAGATCATCAAGTCTTTGAGGCTGCCTTTGGCAATTTTAATCATTTTATCTCTTGTCGAAGGAATCATTGATGAAAATGAGTGTTTGGCTGCCTGGTAAATATTCTTGCTGATATTCTTGTGCTGTTATTTGATTATTTGTTCTATAGTGCTGCAGTCTTTAAAAGAAATCAATTTACAGTGCAAAATTCTATTTCAAGACACATGATCCTAATGCACATCACTCATTTTGTTGTGGCAAAAGTTAAATGTCTTGTGCATAGTAAAATAAGCAATCAAAAATATTTGTTCACATTTATTTTTCAAGTTTACATCTTTCCTATTTTTTTTTCCCCAACATCTATATACAAATAAAATGGGTGTGCTCTCAGTTTTGGCCAATTTAGTCTAGTGGGAGGAAAAGTGCTACTGGAATGTAGGAAACTCAATGGAATGCAGACAAATTTTTACCAATGTTCCACCAATTCAAGAATTAAAGAAGGCCATTCCAGCTAGCTGTTCTCTTAATAAAAGCACCTATTTTGTTTGCTTTTTATTTTACATGTTAGAAAATACAATTTATGGAGATCAAGAGCTACTGCACACCAAGTAGAATAAAAAATAACTAAATATTTATATTAAAATAAAGTGTTTAACCACAAAAAAGCAGTAATAAAATACAGTTTCCTAATTTACATTTTGCATCCAAAGGATGAATAACAACTCACTAATAAATAATATTTATATAAATATCTTATGTCTGGATATTTTTAAAAGGCAATAGCCTGAAGCAACTGCAGAAAAAACTAACGTGGTAGAAGTCTGATTTTCTCTCCCCCTCCTCCCCACCCCCCAAATGATTACAATAATTCTTAAGGTTAACAGTATGAAGGTATCTTGCTGCAAGACAGCTGTGTACTCCACACATTTTTAAGTGGCAGAGAGGTGGCTGTTTTAGTAAGTACTGTACAAAGTGAGCTATAAAAGCAGCGAAGCTCTAGAAAATGTTCCTGGTTAGTTTCTGGTTTGTAGTTTGATGCACGTGTACAGTCAGAAAGAGGATTTTAAAATCAGAAGTATAAGAATACTCTTGGAGCACTGTTGGGTTTTTTGTTTGGCTTGGTTTGGGTTTTTTTTTCAGTGCAGTTTGAAAAGCTGGGCAGTATTTTGATTCTTTGATGGCACAGTGGAGCTGGTAACAGCAGGGAGAGTAGTTTCATGTGAATAAAGCTTGTTTCACTGTGGTTACATCTAGCAATGCTTGGACTGTTATGCTCACTTTTACCAAGCCCTTTTCTTCTAGGATGTGATGTGGTAGGCAGAGCTTCTCCTAGAAA
Source organism: Phaethornis superciliosus (assembly GCA_023637945.1). Classification (NCBI taxonomy): domain Eukaryota; kingdom Metazoa; phylum Chordata; class Aves; order Apodiformes; family Trochilidae; genus Phaethornis; species Phaethornis superciliosus. The sequence continues at coordinate 168,167,191 of JAJQWJ010000001.1, read as the reverse complement.
AAGACAAACAAAGGAGTAAAGATTAGGATATTCAACACTCGCTGCAAAACCTTGCTTTACATGATCACACTTGGGACACAAAACCCAAAAAGCAGGAACCATTTCCTATTTTTAATTAAAAAGAACTGATGATTTTGATGAAAGACTCTGCTTTTGCTTTCATTATACCTATAGATTCTTTTAATATAGATTCTACTAATAGTCTGGGCCTCAGAAACCAACCTGCTCTGTGGTTGTTACAGTATGCAAGCATCTTAACTGAGAGAGAGGGCCTGCAAGTGCACACTGAACTCCCACTTACAAAGTGAGATAACGTGGCATTTGCCCCATATTACATAGGAGTGAGGCTGGGGACAGGAGGCTGCTTTTATCAGTCAAAAAAGTTCTACCACTGAGCCCTTGACAGGCAGGTTTTAGTCCCAGGAGATGCACTTAGCCACCTATTAGCACTTAGGGAGAAGTGTGTATAATGTGCATTCAACAGGCAAAGTGTTTCATTCTGAGTACTTAGCAGCTTATTTTGAAATTTGCAGGAATCACCTTTATTCACTGTAGGATGTAGCAGTTGTGGCCAGGATGAAACCTACTGCTAGCTGTCCACAGAGGCTTTCACACCAGAAGACAGTCAAACAGTACATAATGTATCTCCTACAGGTAATCAGACACCCACAGTGAATAATTACAGAAAGCCTTCCTTAGAGACATTGCCTTGTGTCATGATTGGCTGTCTCTTTAAAAAGAAGTTTTTCTTAATGTAATTGGGTATTCTTGTTAATGAAATCCATGACATTATGACATCAAGCAGCAGGTTTACAAAAAAAAAAAATAATGGAAAGGCTAGACTACATCACATAAACCATAATTACAATGGTGAGACTCATTGCCACAACATGGAAGCCAAAAGTGCAAGTGGAATAACAAAAATATACAGATAGATTAAAACCCCAAATAGCACTATTAAACACCTGGATACAGTGTCTGGCTCATGAGGTCCTTGAACTATGCATGTCAGATTGCTTAAAATCTGAAGAGGCACCATCTGTGTGATCTGACCTTCTGTTCTTACCCTAAACATCCATCCATCACCATCAGCAGACACAGGATACTGAGTTTTTACACAGTGTTGTTTTGATATTCTCAGTACTGAATCTCTGAGCTGTTCAACAAACCTTTAACTTCTATTGGTGCATTTATATTTATATAGAATATAAATTAATTGCCTGTCTTTTATTGAATATTATTCTTGCTTATGTAATGTCAGCTAAAGGAGTCTTTTAACTTTACACAATCCATGGTGCTTTGTCACATTTCCTTATATTTTCATAGATTATATCTCCAACTGAAACACTCTTCAATCTCATTTCTCCTTCTCTGACCCCTCTGAACCCTAAAAACTACATAAAATAATCAGGATGATGGACCAGGAGGTAGTACATACAGAAACAATTAATACAGTTATAATCATGTTATGCTTCATTGTTTAAATGTTTTTAACTCCTTCCACTGGTGTTCACTCTTTGCTCAGGAAATCTCCTCCAGTGAGCCACAGCTCCATCAGAATGCTCCCAGATTAAAAAACTCCTCTGCTTCTTCTAATGTTTGTGACTCTCTTTAGTTCATGATTATTTCCTTTATGCACAACTAACACTTAGCTTGCCTTATTTTTTGTGGTTACAAAACCCCACTCCAGCCTCACTGAGAAAAAAAACTGCAAAACTTATTTTTGGTTCAGTAGTTCACTGGTAAGAGACAAACTTTACTCACAACCATGGCTTCTGATACTGATAACTCTTATTTATCTATACATTATATCTACATTTTATATTTACTATTTAATCTGCTTTAGTAATTATTAATTTATGATTAAAAGAAATTTTAAATTTAATTTGGAATTATTTTTTTACATTCATCAAACAAGTTTGGAACACCATGCAAATACTGTTGATGCCTTCCTGTACCAACAGACCCAAGAAACAAGTTCAGACAGATGATGTTCAAGAAGCCTGGCTGAGCAGGTCTGCAAGAAATGGACAACATACATTCCTCCACATGGAAGATACAATGACATTCTGATCATCTCCTAATGCTGGGTTTCCACTTACATTTTGAGTTACAGGATTCTGATTCACTCTCTGCAGGAGCTATTTGCCCAGCCAGCACAAAGCAACATCCCCATCTTGCAGCCATTCCAGTTCATCACCCAGATTTCCCTTCCAAACCTTCCCTAAATTGGTCATAAAAGTCAAGACACTGAGTTATGCAGTTGGCTCCATTTGTTCTTTGGACTGAGGTACTGACTTGTGAGATCTCAGGGAAAGTTCTCCCCTACTTCTATTCCTCAGGAAAAAAAAAGTGTCTTTTCCAGAGAAATACATAAATATATTTTAGGATCCAAACTCCTAAGCTGATACCTGATTAGCAGTGCAGACATTACAAAAGAAGGTAGTGATAGCAAAAAAAAAAAAAAAAAAAAAAAAAGGAAAAAATTACCCACAAAAAAACATTTCTACTTCAAATGTAAGATTTTACTAAAAATATTTTGCCGGTCTTGGGACACAGTTCATATAAAAATCCACAAAACTCAGATAATTTTAAAAAAAATGATATTACTCTTGCTTATTGTACAATACAAATCAGACATATGAGATGAAATGTTACTCTCTTCACTTTGTTCTGCCTCTTTCTGGTACCCTTACATAACAAGCTTTTGTTTTATAGATTTTGTACAACACCAACATGCCAATAGTTCCTTAATTCCCCGCACTAGACAAAAGGCATTAAAAAATAATGCCTGCTGAATCAGAAGTCAGAAAACTAAGTGATTAGGGTCACAAGGCTGAAGGATCAGGATTTAATCTAAAAACCCAGTCCCAAAACAACCTACCATGCTAAGTATTTATGTCTGAGAATATTCTAAATTTTTATACTGAAGCAAAATTTGCTAGAGGAAAGTTAAGCATTTTTACTTTAGGAAAACTGTAAATTTACCATTTTTGTGGCACCTTAACAGCATGCAGAAAACTATTCTGTCACACTTTTTTGCCAGGAAAGGAATTCTTAATTTGGCAATTGTTTTATAAGCACATTTTAACTAGAAGCATAAGGGACTGCATGCTCCACTTATTAAAAGAAATAAAATAATTCAATATTTTTTTCTCCTTTTACAGTAATTAGATAATGAATTCTCTTTAAATACAGTATAATATTCCAGTTTTGTGAAGAGCCTCTCTCTTCCTGCTGCATTTATTTTAAAAAGTCTATGAAAAAACAGGACTCTACAACTGTGTGCTAGGAGAAAGAATTTTCACAGCACTGTTGTTACTTTTCTACATTATGCATCATTCTGCATTACTTATTGAAACACACAGAATTGATGTTCTTATTAAGCAGAACTTGGTTAGTATTTTATAATGCTACAGTTAAATGTGGTTTTGATGAGCTTTCCAAAACTGACTATGAGACCAATACCATCTCCTGAAAATGGCAAACTTCATCTTAATGTGTCAGGAATCAATTCTCTTTTTAGAGAGGTTAGGTTTTAGGGTTTTTTTTTAGAGAGGTTAGGTTTTAACCTAATCTCAAAGCCTTGGAAATGGCTTTCATTAACCCTGCCTGATGTACTTTTTCAAATCACAGTTTTAAAGATATTAACTTGTCTCAGAATAAGAAAACTCAGATCCTCCCAAGGATGGAATCCAGAGCAGTGATACTCAACTCAGCTTTCTGAATAACCAAGATCCCAAGTGTCTCAGTCCTGATATTCAGCCACTGTCCCTGCAGCATCCTGCATTGTCCATGCTCTTCCTCACTCCCTAACCCACACCACCTGCTATCTGGGAACCACTCCAAGCAGAGCTGGGAAGCTGCAAAACAAAGATTTCAAAACTTTTCTTAAAATCTGGAATTTTGAAACAATACCTGACCGACCAAAAGGAACACTCACACATGACTCTGTGGAAGCTCAAACCTCCCTCGCTCCTCCTCACCTTTGGTAAAATTTCTGTTCCTTTTATATTAGCATCAAATCTGTAACACTTCCACATAGCAGTCTGAATCACCTCTCTAAAAATACCTCTGTTGAAACCATCAATGAACAACTCTCAGACAGAGAGATGGAAAAACTAGCTAGTGATTCTCAAGAGCAGTCTAAAAATATTGGAAAACAATTGTGGAGGGAAGGGCTAGTAGTCCAGTCAGCATGAATATCACTCTTCTTTATCTACTACAAAAAATTAAGATCTAAATTTTTTACTGTACTTTTTCTCTCTACAGAGGACCATATTTATTTGTTGCAAGTAAACCACTTTCTACAGACACCCAGCCATTCTCAATGGACAAAGACGTTTTCAAACAAATCACAAAGCAGAAAAACAAACTCCTTATGATGAAAAAAACAAAAGACAACAACCCACAACACAAACAAGCACAAAAAGAAGGCTGCAGCCAGGGGGCTGAGTCACAAAGCAACACAGAAAGACAATACAGCAGGTGTACCCAGAAATGGACACAAGGACATGTGCTTGCCAGAACTAGTGTCTAGGCCTGGAACAAAAAGTCTGATTTACTAGAGTAGAAGAAAATAGGAATATGCAAGGACATTAATCCCACAAGGATACTTGACACACTACATATATACATCTATTTTCTTTGACATCAGATTTCTTCAAAGTCGAGAGAATTGTTTGAATTGCTTTATGTTAGGGCAAAAAGCTTCACGATTCAGATACAGTAATTCACCCTCAAAAAGTAATTGTTGCCATCAGTGTGATGATCACATCATGACATCATGGACCAGCTATATTTGTTAGCAAAAACACAGAGAAACTGAATCTACTATTTGGCAAGAGCCTCTCTCTTTCCTCTTTGTATTTGCAGAATAAGAGATTTCAGTTCTACAGAGGGGAAAAAAAATAGAAAATAATGAAATGTTGTACAAGGACAAAAAAAAAAATTTAAACCACGTAATGACCATCATTTAATTTCTGAAGTCAACTGCTCTGAAGTGGAAAGTCACTAAAGGAAACATCAGGCCCTTATGTTTAAGCAAACTCATGTCAAATACATAAAACCTTGACATTTTGATAGGGCCAAGTTTCATTTCTAAAGAGCTGAAAAATCTATAGCAAACATTTACTTTTTCATATCTCTAAGACAATTTGAAACTATGCCTTTTTATGTATGTTTTACTTAACCACTATTACTGATCATGTCAGCATGTGCCCAAAAGCCCTGAAGTTACCATCTGAAGTAAAAAAAAGAGCAGAAGATCAAAAAGCACAGTAATTCAGGCTAGAGGTATATTTCCTCATTTTTCTTTTCTTTTCATTTACAAAGGAAAGATTATTATATTCACAGAGTATACACTTAGGACCAGATTTGACAAAGAAAATTTAAAAATCCCAATATTTCAATACTGCAGCTGAAATTCTGTATTTTGAGCTATAGTCAGTCAGATATCTACGTGCATCTTCTGAATATATAATACATAGCAAATGTTTATAAAACTATTTGCAGATGGTGGACTTTGGACCCTGTTTCAAATTCTGGCCTTAAGCCACAGAATTTTAAAAAATCACACTATGTATTTTGCCAAAACACCTCAGAGTTTGATCCTACAGACATGCTATAGACAGTGACTGAAACTGGAGGGAAGAGACAACTTAATGAAGACAGACACCAAACAGTAAGACAAAATGTGTACTTACATTTGAAATATATATTATACTGTAACCTTATACATTAAATTCTGAGAGATAAACTGAAGGAGTAAGAATATTTTGTATCAAAGCAAAACGGGTCATTCCCTTAAAATATCCTTATACTGCTTATTCTGCATAATGCACCTTAAGTGCTAGAAATTAAGGAAATGACAAATGGTCCACAGAATGTGCTATACTTTTTTTTCTAAAGTTGCATATATGACTACTATAATTTTTTTTTTCTGGTAACAGGAGAGAAATGCCAAGAATACTTGGCGAGAAGAAAAAAACAAACATGGCATTACATGGCAATAATTTTGAAACTTACTAATGTCTATGGAGCAGAAAACTAGACTGAATTATTTGCTCATGTCTAACTCAGTTCTCATTCACCATAAAGCATAGACTTTCATAAGACTTACTCAGAATACAAGAAGATCTACATACAGTTGTCATCTGTAAGAGCTTGTTAATATACATTTGGAGAAAGAGGCATTTGAAGGACTATTACTACACTGCATTACTCTGCACTTGAAAATATTTAGTGCTTTCTGGCTAAACTTCTCACAGCAAAATGCCTGTGTAATCCAGTAGAAATGCATTTTACCTGCATCTATATTAAATTAATTCATGACAATTTCTCTTTATTACTTTCCCACAGTGGGGATGACAGGACCTCCACAGTACAGATTGGAGTGTACCAATTTCTGAGGCAATCACAGTTTGAAAACCTCTGATGACCACTGCAATGGAAAAAATCTGAATGGCCAAACAAATAAGGGAGCAAATATAATTAATGTTATCAATGAATATAGGGGTACATTGTTTTAAAATCAAGGTTATCAACTTGTAATCAACAATGATGTAAGCAGTACCAGCTGCATATAACAATGTCTCAATACTGGGATCTCCTCAGATGTTAAGAACCACCAGTCTGTCAAATTGCTGGTTTCCCAAGTACTGAAGCCACAGGAACAGCAGCACAGAAACAAGACTGAATTTAGCAAAGAGCCCATTAGAGTAGATGAATGAGGTGCACATAGGTTTCAGTTTCCACCTCTCCATTAGTGGGAGAATTATAGGTTTCAGGAACAGGCAGACATGTATTTGTCACATTTGCATTATGTTTGAAATTATTTTGAGAAATATTATTCACACTTAGAGAAATGTAAGGGTGTATTTTACCGTTCTTTCCCATATGATATTTATGTGCATTTGTAAATGTTATCAATAATAACCCCCAAAAATACAAAAGCATATAAGCTTCTTGTATGTAGTAGGGCTGTGTATATTATGAAGCAAATATCTTCCTCTTTCAGTCTGGTTCAAGATGGCTATGACTCCCCAAGTACAAGAAAGTCTTTCTAATGTAACACTTTAATTACTGTATACTGTCATAGCTGAGATAGTGAGAAAATGTACTTTAACTAAAAAAAAAACCCCTCTGTTTGCATGGCATGCATATGGAAAGTCAAAACTTCAGACAAGTATGAGTGTTACATGTCATTATGACCAGAATGGTCTGCACTGGCACAGCAGTACTTCACTTTCTATCCCAGTGTCTGCTCTGATAAAATGCTTAAAACCACTGAAGACACAAACTTCCATTCCTGCATACAAGAAATGCAAAACATACTGATCTATCAATTCTTTTGCCTCCCTCCAAAAGCCATTTGATACAGTGGATAATCAGACATAATATTGGACAATGGGACAGATGTGTACTCTAGGATGGTAGCAACAACTTTCACCATCAGATTTTCTAATTGCAAGACACATTAAAATACACTCATACAGGTTGGTCAGTACTACACAAGGAGTGCACAACACAAAGCATTGACAGAAGACCTCTTTACCACTTATGGGAGAAAAGAGTAAAATCCCAGCCCTACAGAAGACATCCCTTTGGTCTCAAATACCAACACTGGATTATGAAGTATTATACAATTAATAGATTCTGGACTGATCCAAGCTTTATGTTGCTTTCTCAGTTTCGCTAGAATTTTAACAACATTGTTAAAACAAGACAATCAAAATCAAGACAAAGATCTGCTGAAAGTGGAAGCTTAAATGTCAGGCTCCAACTCTGAGTAAGCAAATGTCCACTGTTAAAATCACTGAAACTAGGAACAGGTAAGAGACAGGTCTGTGCAGGATGAGGGCACAAGTCAATAGCAACAAACCAAAATAACCAGTACCTTTTCCTTGAGTATAAAGAGCCCTGAAGCACTCACTGAACTCATGCCTGGTCACAGCAGACTGTCTTCACAACACAGTTGCTAAATGTATGGATGGGAAGTTGCTACACACTAAACCTTTTTTAAAATTGGATTTAACCATAGGCTGAAAATAATTTTTTAACCTTAAAATCTACATCTCATTGCAAATTTAATATTTTGTATGTAATTCTGTATACATTTAAGCCATGGGGACCAGGAATAGAATTGCATTTATAAGGTTTTTAAAAAAACTTGTAAGTATCTGTAGAATGGAGATATATCCAGTATAGCACTAAATCATAACCTTATGACCAGAATACTCAGTAACATACAAGTTCTCATGCTAGTTATCTTCTAAAAGTGTATAGGTGACTTTTTATAGATTAGGCAGTGAGAAATGAAAGTATTCCACAGACACAAAACTGAGGTCCTTTCATTAGCTAGCCTGGGACTTAATTAAAAATCTAGTTAAGATATCGGCCAATACTTTAAATCAGTTTTCATTTGTATATTTCATATTGCTAAAACCAAAAATTTTGTCTTATTCAAGTTTTACAACAGAACACAGAACCTATGGGGAAATGGAGGCCACCAGCCCAGCACTCTAACAATAGGCAGGGTTCAAAAATACCAAAGTGCTGCCTGGCTAATGTCTGTCTGCCCTATTCTGTACAATCACATAGGGTGGAAAACCTGAAGTCTTCTAGAGGGTCTGTTTTCCTAGCTACATTGTCTTTGTTACAGCTGTCACACAAACAAACAAACATTACCTGCATTTTACAGGTGGTGGAACAGAGACAAGATAGTGACATGACTTGCCTGACGTCACACATAAGAATAGCAGAGACGTCTAGGAATCTAACAGCTTATTCTTACTGTATCACACTGTAATCCATGGTCTTCATCCTGAAACACTCTGAAGTCCCTGGCATATTATGGGTTGCTCATACCTACTAATCATTTACAGTCATCCTGATGGGTGTAACATAGCAAGTGTTTAAAAAGAAGTTCAATGTCGCTTTGTGCGACAGAAGAAAATTTATTCTATGGAATCTGGAGGAAAATAAAATGTAAGCAGGAAAATGTAACTACTCCAGTATGGTATTTAATCAGAACAGTAGACACGACCAACAATCTTTAAACTTACAGTACTCTAAAGGATTAAAAAATAACAATAATTTGAAAGGCAGTTCTTAGTGCTCCTAACATATGTAAGGATATTTGGCACCAACTCAGAACATGCTATTGTCTGCTTAAGTGCCACCTCACTTGCTTCAATATCTGCAGCATTCTTAGATTTTCACAAAAAGAGGCTCAGTTCTGTTTAGCTTGTGATACACATCTAGCCTACACCCAAAAGTGAGATAAGGGTAGCTTCACTGCTTTAACACATTTAGCGTGTAGTCTAGGCAACATAAAAGAAAACAAACTATAAATAAAGAGGTATATAAGTTCTTAAACTAGAGGTGGAGAGGGGGGAGAAGAGATGGGACTCGTCTTCAAGATGCTACTGCCTCTCTCCCCCATTTCAAGAGATTAATAAAGATATTACAAGGAAGGGAAGCGAGGGAAAAGGAGAAGTTTCTAAGACAAAGGAAGGAAATTAAGTACCTGTAATTTGTCAGAGACAAAGCAGAAAGTTTGTGTGCACATGCGAACAGGTTATGCTGTTAGCACATTCCAGTGATAAGTTATGAACATCAAGACTATAAAAAGTATGTGGAAAAGACAAAAGCCTATTAGATCCCAGGAGCGAAAGGTAGAAGTTGATTGTGGGGGTTTCTCCCCGAGGGCCAGCAGAGTGTCAACAGTCTTTCGAATGTGACGAATATCCGACTGCAGGATGTCATACGGAGAGCAGAGGTCAGCCTATCCCGAAGGGCAGCCATTAGAACAGAAAAAAACAGTGCATAAAATTAAAAATACAAAAATAGAAAGATATTGATAAATAAATTATCACAATATTCTAGCATGTAACATGTAGGAAAGTTTCTTCCTCGTACTGCCTTAGCTGCTAGCTTTCTTTTCTTTCTTTTACTTTCCTTAATGTCAAAATATTAAGATGGAAGGGCTCAGGCCTTCCAGTCCTTCCAAAATCATGCCCAGATTCACAAGGGCGAAGAGGTGCATGCGGTTCACTTATTCTATTGAGATCTGCACACCTTTGTCCCCCTGGGCCTTAAAAATGGAACCTCCTGAAAAAATCTAACCTATACAATAGTCAACAGTGGGTTAGAAAGCTGTTAAAAGCACAAGCAGCAGCAATATGAAGTCTTAAGAAAAAGTTCTTAAAGAAATTGTTCTAACTATGCAAAGTTCTCTAACATAATAAATAATCTAAACCTTGGTATTCAAATATCATCTTAAATGAACCCCTGGGACTGAAACTGAACAAGTCAGAGTAGCACTAACTATACCTAATTTTAGTAAGGTTTCTCAACTGATGAATTTGAAACTAAATTCCTTAGGTAGCATTTGAAAAGTTACTAGCAGGATCGATTCCCATCAGAGTTTTCTTAGTAGGTATCAGTGACTTCATGAAGCAATTTACTGTAGACTAGTTATACAAAATTAAGTATAATAGGTAATTATAATAATAATAATATCATCAATACGCACACATAATATTTAACATTAAAATCAAACCAACAACTATCACTTTCAAAGGATAAACTAAGATACATGGTTTTACACTGCAAATGAGGCCTTATTATCAACAAAAGTGGTAAATATTTACAGAATAAAAATATACTACGTAGGAAAGAGATCCCCTGTTTCAGACAGAGGAACACTTTGTTTCTTTAGTAGCTTTTCAATTTCACCTAATGAACAGACAGTGCACCCAATAAATGAAAACATGGAAGTTCAGATGTCTGGTTTCTGCTAGTGTGAAGTTTCAAGGTCCAGTTGTCAATAAATTAAACAATTAAACTTTACAATATTTAAAAGGCCCTTCTAGGCTGAAAAGTGACTCATGAAGTAGAAGTCAGAATTGTCATTCATACTCAAAGAAAAAAAAAAAACAACACAAAACCCTTTTTTGTTTTTTTCCCTTGCCATGCCTTCAACAGAAGCTGCAAGATTTTAATTTTGGTAATCAGGCCAGCAAATACATGGAGGGCAAAGACCACCCTGCCTAGCAACAACACTGCCATTTTTACAGTAATTTTTCAGATTGTTTTTCACTTCAAAATTCTAGTCTGATAAATTTCAATGCAATTGTATTTGGCTTCTTCTAAAGGATGAAAACTCACAGGCAGAACAAAACATGATCATGTTTAAAAATAGGATAGGACTAGTATTGTATTTGAGACCATCTACATCCACAAGCTGTTTACTGGAGAAACCAGTTTTAAGGCAAACAAACTACTCACTCACAACTATCAACTATGTAATATGTTGCACTTTTACCAAGGACACCGGGAAACTAAGCAAATGCTGAATTTATATTAAAAATTCCCAGAATGTAAAAAAAAAAAAAAGTTTTTTAAAAATTTGCCAACTGTACCTCCCAACAGTCCCTTCTGCATTCAAATGGAGAGGGAAATAATTTCAGCATCAGAGAACAAGAGCTGCTAAGAGGCTGAATTTTTACAGAGACTGAAGAACTTGCTAACCAGAGCTTATCAGACTAAGCAGTATACAGGAAAGCCAAGGCATGAAAAACCAGCCAGCACATGCAGAAGAAACTCCCTAAGGAATCTGCCCACCATTCTGTGCTTTAGTGAAATTCACTGAAACCTGGGGAAGTCTGATAAATGTCTATTCATTTGTGCTTATTTTTTTGTGTTGCGTGACAATGGATGAACTGGTGTTACATTCACACCTTATTAAGTAAAATGTACGTATTTTAAATTGTCTATTGTGACTTTAGATTTAAAAAAATACTCATCTTCTGCAATGGAAAACATATTTCCATTTATGTTACCAGAATTTTACAGAACGTGTGAAATGAAAATATCAAACTAAAACACAACATCACAAAATAGTGGAAAAGTATCCAACCCCCATCCAAAGTCTCAAAGACCACCAACTAAACACCCACCATTGCAAGCACTGCCCTTCTCACTTAGGAGACTGAAATTACTACTGGTAAGAACTAAAAGGATACCTATGCTTAACAATTACCTTTATGGACCAAGTTGTTACGCCTATGTGTAATTAAATAATAGAGCTGCCAAAATGCATACAGCATGCAGAACAACCACAGTAAAAGAGAAGTGCAGTGACAAAAGCATAACAAGCTTGTGTGCACAAAGCACCCTGACTCTCTGTGCTTCTGCAGTGACTGTGAAAATAGTGAGCATTCACAAGCATCTTCCTTACATTTTGTCTCTGGCAAGAAAAGCCAAGAGTATGTTTGCAGAACCTCATTAAAGACTGCACTGTGCTCAAAACACAAATGAAAGGAACTTCAGAATTATGCTTTCAGTACTCTTACTGCCAGCATACTGACCCTCTTAATTCCATACTTTAGGCCAAATAGTGTACGTTATTGAGGACAGAACCAAAGGATGGAGAAAGGAGTCATACCTGATAAAACTTACTGCAGCTTCATGGATGTCTCATGATGAAACTATGGAGAAGTAACTGATTATGTGAACTGATCAGAAAACAAGTTTAAGTGACAACAAAAATATACCTTGCATTGAACTGAGAAGCATGATTACCAGTTGAACAGCTAGTACAGAAGATTAAGTATTTGACACTTTCTGCTTGCTTTCTTTTTTCACTTTGCTCTGCAAGGCTTAGAACACAAAAGCCTGTTGGATTTTTTCCTTCTGTTTGTTTTACATGAATAGCAATTCCTACACTTAACACAACTCATCTTGATTTTTAGAGTAATTTTGGCTGATGCTGCAACAGTGGAATTATTTTTCAGAGGAGGAGATGAGATGCAATACAGCTCCTGTTTGCAGGACTCAAGAGTCACAGGAAGAAGGCACAGCTAAACCTTTCATAATCTGAATCTTTCTACAATGATTTGAGATCAAAACAGCCATTTCTTACCATCATTCCTTTCTATTCAGCATGTGTACACCATGGAGGCAACTGAAAATTTGAGAGACATGGCAGAAGTCTCTCATTCCCACCTGGGAAATAACTTGTTCCACTAAACCACTGCTGACATCCTGGAACACCAAAACTCGGTAAAGCTGCCGTAACAATGGGCTGACAAATATTTTATTTTATAATTTTACCACTCCCCCTTATCACCAGAAATTACCATTCTAGTATTAACCATGATAATTTCAATCTCTCTCTTTTTCAAGCTATATGAAAACTGACCAGGTGTACCTGTGTATATGGGGAAAGTCTTTCCTTTTTAAAAAAATAACTCTACCTAATTTCTCTAACCTGAAGGAGCCTCGTAAAGAGATGAAACATGACCCAGGTCTCTAAACTGTTAAGATACTACATTAGTTTAAGTTGTAGATCATAAAAATAATTTGTGTCTTTGCAAAAAGATAGCTTCTGCATTTTGGATTAAGAACTCTGGAAATACTTTGAATTTCTTTTTTGATAAAATGCTTGGAAAGTCCTACTTCAGATATACCATATATAACTGGGAAATAGAAGAAATGCAGACCAAAACTTGTAACTTTCACCTCTCAAGTAACACATTGCATTTACAACTTTGTTTTTATCTACATCTCACTTATTAGCCCACCACAAATGAGTTTTGCTTTTTTTTCTTTTGACAGTACTTTTTAATATTTCTGAAAGTGATTCAAAAGAAAAAAGAAATTTTAAGAATGCTTAATTACCAAGAGTAACAACTACCAAGAAAAATGCTAAAGCTTAATTAAGCTACTGATTTGCAGGTTAAAATAAGAAAGTCTTCTACTTTGCTACTAGTATAAATACTGATTCTAAAGTGGTAACAGACATGAAAAAATACGTATGAATATTTTTGTGTTTGCCTTTATATATATTGTTAATGGTTTTATAAAAGAGCAATTGAAACAAAAATAATTCCATAATTTTACATACATACTCATGTGGTAATAAATCAGACTCTCCTGATCATTTTCATTAACTCCAGGGTGAGATGTCACTGTGAAGTGTAAAATTGCATTACAACTGTTACATCTGACACCCTGGAGAGGTCATGCGTATAGACAAAAATAAATAAATATAAAAATAGCTTTATTTTTTAAACCCAGGAAGTGTGAAAGGGAGGGTGTGATACAGATGGACAAGCACTGTAAGTGGTGTCAGTTGTGGCTTCATATGACATTTAATAGTCCAGTGAATGGCACCACCAAAGTACTGCATGCCAGTCTGAAAAATGCAGCAGGACAGGCACCTCTACCTATCACACATCTACTGTCACTTGTTTATTCAATCTGTACCAGCCAAAACCTACGAGTGTTACTCTACACCTATTATTACCTCCTTTTCTACTTTTCCAAGTGACAAAGATAGTACTTTTTCTGTTATTCACCTACTGAGGGGCACAGCAAAGATGTTTCTTGAATCTTCAGGCTTTCAGATGCTCACCTGCCACCATCCCTTTTCTCAATTAAAAAAAAAAAAAAGTTTCCTCTCAAGACATGATCATTTACAAATATCCCTAGTACCCTGGAATAAAAAATAAATAAATAAATAAATAAAAGGCTGTACAAGTAAAGTTAGTGATAAAACAGGACACAAATTGATTGTTTGTCTAACTAATCTCTCACTTTTGACAGCCTCTTGGTGGAATAAGAGCATTGCTATTTAATCTTTTATTTAAGGTTCAGAACCATATACTTCAAAACATCCCTTTTGCTTATGATCCAATACATCCTTTCTGTATGTTATCAGGAGCACCATATGGCCATTAACAGAAAGTGATTTCAACATGCACCCATTGTACTGAAATAATCATCTGGCCAGCAATTGCTTTTTCATGCCAGTTGGCACACAATTCCAGAATCATCTACATAACAGGTCATTATAAAGAGTTGTTCATGTCCCTGAACTTTGTATTTACAATTCTTTGGTCAAGGCACCAGCTCCTGACTCTTATTACAATACATGGGGATATGCATACCAACTGCATTTTTCTGCACTTGGATGAAGTTTCCCAGGATCATTTCAGGGAAAGCAATTTTGACGCAAGAATTGATTGCTGAAAGCCACAGAAGAGACCCTGCATATCAGCATAAACCAGTAATTACTTAGTTATTATCTTGCTTTTGTTTTACATTACTTGATAGGGTATTATTCTAAACATGTGGAGTTCAGGAAATAGCTCTAATATACTCTATTCCATTCCATAAATAACTGTGAACAAAGGAAGAGGGGAACTGTGACAACTGGAAATCCTTACAAAAATTCCATGCAGTAGAATTTCAAGTTAATTCTCAAGAGCTAATATAAGTATCACAGGAAAACTTAATAACCATGGGTATTAGGATCCCTGGGTGAAACTTACCACTTTCCTGCAAAGATGCTATTTTTTTAAAAAAAGGAAATAACCCACTGCATTCCTTTCACTGTTTTGCCCAGAAGGAGTTAAGCAATGTACAATTTATCAACCCAAAAAGCAGCATTAAAGACACTGTCTGTAGTTCTTTAACAGATTTGACAGTTAACTATCATACTTGCTTTCATACAATTTCATATTCCTAATAAATGTCCATCCAGCATGCAGCAAAGTTCTATCATGGACCACCTAGTTCTGCAACGTGATGGATTTTCACAATATATGGCAAACATCTACATCTGCAAATTATAGACAGCTAGTAAAAAAGAACAGCCTCAGAGTATTTAAAATTTGTTGCCAAATTTACAATTTCAAGCCTTTCATTTAATGTTTAAGTGAATGAGTTTTTCCCCTCAAGAGAAGCTAACACTTACTTAGGTTTACTTAGGATAGTTAGTTTATAAATAAGATTGGAAAGATTTGGCTTTGTGCAACTCTGCAACAAATATACTTTTATAAAATAAAGTAAATCCTAGAAAATTCTACATTAATTTCAGTGGAAGCATTAAAGCATTAAAGAGAAAGGGCAATCGATATATCAAAATACCTTTTTGTTTACTCAGAATAGACATTTTTCCAGAATGTTTACATAAGGGAATAAAAAATAAAAACCCCACAGAGTAAAGCCTTAGCTTACACAGCTGTAATATGGCATTTCAAGGATCTTTGTAATTTTTTTCTATTTGACTTCTTTTTCTGAAAAATCTCTTGACAACAATAAAATCTGCATTGGGGCTTTTCTTTTCCAGCAGGCTATATCTAGAATAACCTGACTTGTATTCTAATCACTGAATAATTCATTAAGCATCAGACAACAGTAAGTTTTAAGAAACAGTTCATGTCTACTAGTCCACAGCACTGACATTTTTCTCTTCTTTGAACTGATATTTAAATTCTAACATGACAAATTCCATAACTAGAGGAACTACAAGAACTAAATCAACCATTACAACCTAGAGGCCCAGCTCGTAGTCCATAAACTCTACCATGATAAAGTACATAACTACAGGGACTAAATCAACCATTACAACTTAGAGGCCCAGCCCATAGCCCATAAATTCTCAAATTACTTTTATGATGAACGATGCATTGGCATTTGAACATAAATCTCCCCCTCAAAATTCCTACACATAGCAAAAATGAACAGTTATTTTTTCTGTCCTCTAAATCAAGAGCTAAAATATAGAGAAAATATAAAGATTTCAAACCGGAATTCTTTCCCAGTGTGAAATCTTTGCATTACCATCTGCTTCTGAAATGCAGGAGAAACACATAAAATATCCTTTTCTTGCAGCATTCTTGAAACATATACTGAAAAGAACTCAAGTCAATTATATTGTCATATGTAGGCAACAACACAGGGAAAACACATGATGCAATTTTCATGTTTTCAGGCTAAAAAGACCTTGTATAACACCTTCTTTTGAGGCTTATATATTTGAAATTAACTTTCTCTTAACAGGTAGTTCTAGACCATAAGAGATTCTTTGAAATATTCCTGATGAAACTCCAGAACTTACTACAGTACTTAAAGGTATTTTTCCTTATTAGTATGAAAATAAAATACATGACAAATTCTACCATTCTTAAACGGAAATGGGAAAACACCAAGCATTGCAACTTCCCTGTTTTCAACTCCTTAAACACTTAAATCTACATCATACAGGAAGCTTACTCATATGTACATTCTGTACTTAACACACAAGGGTTTTCTTCACATTGCTGCAGAAATGTCTCAGTACAAGAGATGAGTGTGTTATTAGTCACTTTTACAACACATTCTCTAGAATACTTAATATTGTAAAAAAATGAAAAATCAATAATTAAAAAAAATCAAAGTTCATATTCTAAAAGCACGAGGTAAAAATGCAGTTATGTTGTATAATTAAAACTATAACAGTTGCCTAATTACACATTACCTAATTATGTATTACTCATTTATTTTCCATGGGAAGGATAAGGAGGTATTTGGGTTAATTCTGATTTACTAGAATACAAACATTGTAATTCTTAAGTGCTATGACATGATCCACTTAAATTCACTAAAATAGTATTACATTGCACTATTCAGATCAATTTTTTACTTATCATAGAATCAAAGATTTTTCAGGGTTGGAAGGGACCTTTAAGATCATCCAGTTCCAACCCCCCTGCCATATGCAGGGACACCTCCCACTAGATCAAGTTGCTCAGAGCCCTGTCCAGCCTGGCCTTAAAAACTTCCAGGGATGGGGCTTCCACCACCTCCTTGGGCAACCTGTGCCAGTGTCTCACCACCCTCATGGGGTGAAATCTTAATATAGAATCTAAATCTCCGCTCCTCTAGTTTGAAACCATCCCCCCTAGTCTTATCACTACCTGACATCCTAAGAAGTCCATCACAAACTCTATGTCTTTATGGCTGAAAAATGGTAGTTCATGAAGTTATCCTTCAGCTTTAAAATAATTCATGTGTTTTTCATTTTTTTTAGCATCTAGAAATGACAGAAATAATTAAATTACCTCTGGTATCCCCAATTTTCTACATGCATCCAGAAAGTTTTCTACATTTCTCCTGCATTTGGCCATGCTAAGTTTAGGCTGTAAAAACAAGAAAATACAATTTATGGCAAAAGAAGCCAATAGCATTTATTCTGTCAATAAATTCATCTATTGCATCATTCTTTTGAACTGATACTTTTTCCAGATTTCTTTGGAAAAGAATCCATAAAACACAACTCAAATTAAAAAAAATAAATCTGATCTATTGCTAGATCACAGAGAGGCTGAATAATTTTATTCACTTATAGAAGTGTATATATACACATACTATATATGTGTGTATATATATATATTTAAAATAAATAAATGTTTGAATTAATAATAATGTAAATGTTGCCCTTAGCAGGGCAACAATTATTGAGCAACAACCTGTTTTATGTAACCAAATATAATTTAGCAATAAACCACTCATTTTTAATATGCCTTCTCTCAATTGGCATGTAGCAAGAAACTTTCAACTTACTACTGCTGGTGAAGGTACATGAATGCTTCCTACAGACCGAGGACGCACGTGATTTACTAAATGGCAGAGAACTACACCATCCATCAGAGCAGATCCCAAGTCTTCAGGCAAACAAATCTTTAGTCTTGTTTCAATGTTCTGCAAAAGAGAAACACGTGCAGACTTCAATACAGAAATGGATGAAGGTAAGAAAAGATAACATATAAACTCATCTTCTCCCACGCTGTAGACACAGTCA
The DNA here is from genome assembly GCA_023637945.1 of Phaethornis superciliosus. Classification (NCBI taxonomy): domain Eukaryota; kingdom Metazoa; phylum Chordata; class Aves; order Apodiformes; family Trochilidae; genus Phaethornis; species Phaethornis superciliosus. The sequence continues at coordinate 168,148,557 of JAJQWJ010000001.1, read as the reverse complement.
GTTTTGGAGTTCTGGTTCACCAAGAAACATACTACCTTTATATAACTAATAGCTCAAAAACTAAAAACCAACCCCCTCCAACCTACGTTGGTCACTGAATTATGCAAACTTCTTCAAAAGAACTGTGCTTTAAATGCTGCTGTCATCATATGCATATAAAACCACATATACATGCTATTAGCTGTGTGATTGTGCCACACATGACTACTTCCTTTCACCATTCCCTCAAGTCTTCTACTTATGAATCTCAAATTCTCTTTATCATTAACACTTCAAATTAGAACTACATTGTGTTGATCCTGGTACAAGCACAGAGTAGAAGGCCGTGTTTTCCTCATTGCCTAGAAACTTTTTAGGGCCCTTTAGAATTACCAGAAAGACAGGTGAGGCAAGGCAAACCAGTCAGATTTAAAAGAGGATTTTTGGCTACTTGTCAAATAAAACTTAAGTCTCATTGAAAAGAGTTTGATGTTGCAAAATAAAATACTTTGAAAATATTTGAGAATTTTCCAGAAAAAACCTGTATCTTACAATAAGATCATTACATATAATGAGTTTCCTAGATTGTGCTACAATCTTAAAAATATCCCAGTGCTATACTTGGAGATAACTCTCACATTAACTCTCAGGAATAATTACTTCCATTATCTTAAAATAGGTATTTCTTATTCCTAGTTGAACCTCTTTAATATCATTATTCTCTATTAATACATTACCACAATCTATGCTAGGTGTTTTAGATTAAAATAGAGTATTCTTTTCAGAATGTAGGTTGGAAGGGATTTCTGAAGGTCACTTGGCCTAACAGATTTGAAATGAGATCAGAGCCTTGGTTAATTATGTTCTGCATAACTGGAAGGAGATTCCACAATATCTCCAGGCAACCTTGTTCAGTGCTTCACAGCCCTTACTGCAAAGGATTTTCTCCTTATAGCTACTTGAAATTTCTTACTCTGCAGTTTGTGCCACTGCCCCTCACTCTTTCACTATGAACCTTTGAAAAGTCTGGCTTTGTGTTCTCTTTTACTAACCCCCAGGTAGCTGGAGATATATTTGCTGAGGGCAGTCATATTTCCAGTACTCTTTTTTCCAAGTGAAAGAAAGAGTTCTTAGCTCTTCTTCTTCACACACCCCTTGTTTGTGTGCCCTCACCATGAAGAAGCCTCTTCTGAACTCACTCTGGGCTTTCATTATATTTCTCCAGTTTTTCTTTTACTCAACACACTACTCAAGTAATCATGTGTATCACCTCACAAGTGACAAATGAGGGAGTGCATCACACATGCTAATATGTTGGGCTTTCAGCTTGAGTTAATTCTTACATTAGAAATATTTTTAGTATGAGATACATACAGAAAGTTGTCCATTAAAAATACATTCTGACTTACACATCTGTAACGAAGAGGTTAATGAATTAAAAACTGCTTCTCTTAAAAAAAGAGAAATGCCTGTTGGCACTGTACTGAGTGCTTGTCTTTTTTCTTTTCCTTTCTTTTTCCTTTTTTTTTTTGAGCAAAACCACCTAAAACACTTTTCAATGCCAATTCGTGGTTTGAGACTAGCTAGAATTAAAATTGAAGACTTTAAAACTGAAGTTAGAAACATTTTTTTAACAGATAGATTTCATTATGGCTTTTACTTGACAAACTGAAGACTTTTCCAGCTGCTAGGAGTTTCCAGACCTCTCTACCATTTAAATGACAACTTTATCCTCTCTCATGAAATTAAACAAGTTCTTAATTCAACTGGTGCAAGGCATGCTGTTTAACTCCATGTTATTCAGATAAGTCTCATTATTATTCTCCATTTTTACAAAACCCTTTCTGAAGTAGAGATATCTGACCATAATAAAGCACTTCAATGGTTATCGCAAGTGATTTGCAGAAGTGATATTGCCCCATTTAACCTTTTTAATATTCTACTTTGAAAGCTTTCCCAAATTAAACAGTACATTGCATAAGCACAAATTAATTCTACCAACACATACCTCACGAAGCTGTTCCACGAGCTCTCTCTCTTCTCTCATCTGCTCCATTTTCCTTCGAATTGTAAATTGAGGGTCTATTGATTCCAAATTTCTTTGTGGTCTTAAGAACACTATGATTTTAAGAAAGACAGATCTTAGTTTAAAAACTAACACTTTGATTTATCAATTTCTAAATGAAGCAAAATCCTTATGCACTGCCTCTGGGAAAAGCTGTTACAAAATTTTTCTGTCCTCAGGAGGACAGGAAAATCTGATATTGGATTATAACAATAAATGGATATTACCTGGATATTGCTCTGAACACCATCATGCACCATCAATGGGGTGTATAGTTTTTCAACCAAATTCTAATCTCAACAGGCAAGTTTGGGCAGATGATTAAGCACTGCCCCTTAGATACTGTGATCTGTACAAAACTTTGTATCTAACATGGCAGGAAACACTTCTTACTCCTCTGAAGTAGAACCCTCTCCTACAAGATGCTGAATTGTGTAACAGGCTATGACAAGCACCTTCCTACACAGGACAAACTGCTTACTAGATAAGGTTATGAAAAACCCACCTACCCAAGACTAATGTAGGCAGACTTAGCCATTCAGTAAGCCTGCCTACGTTAAGAAGTCATATTGCATACGTAGCATTGCACAAACTCTTCCCAGTACTCCCTCCCACCAATCCTTATTCTGTTGACTGTATCACTTTGCCCACATACAGTTCCTGGAAAAAAATTACATGGTATGTCTGTATTTATGCACCTCTACACTTCTTTTTCTACTCAATGACTGTTTTGAGTGGTTCTGAAGAACAAGATGATGTATGTTCAAAATGCAACTGTCATCTGTTTGCCACTCAAATTTTAGGCCAACTTGATTGTTATGGAAAATGATACTGCTTAAAATAAAGAACTATTTTGTATAATTACTTCCAATCCTTCCACCTGGATGCAACACGGCATCCAAAGTACCAATTAACTGGGTGTAAAGTACAAAGCCTAGAAACATCAGTTTTTACATACAGCTACTGCTCAGTCTCTATGTTTAATTTAAGGTCATTAAAGAAAGAGAGGATAATTTCTGGGTCAACAAGTAAAAAGATAGAAGAGAGGAGCCTTTTGTTTCCTGTAAGGCCCATCAGAAAACTGGAAGAGGATGTATTGCTGATAGCACTTACTAGTAGTGAAAAATTATTACTTACTTTTGGCTGTAAGGAAGTTATACATGGGCATAATCACAATAATTCCATTAAAGTTACAGTAATAATTGTGGCACATTTAGTCATTTTATTTAGGCTGTGATTTGGGTAATAGGCTGAATTTTTAAAATATCTACCAAAATAGAACACTGAGCCCTTGGTAGAAGGAAATTTCATCTAAATTCTGACCAAAATGAAGCTGTCATATAAAACTGTCATACATACAAAACTGTCAACATTTAAAACTGTATCCTCTGACATCTAGGGCTCAGATAAGATAGAAGTTTCTGCACAAGAAATGCTTTTAAATCTGAGACAAGTCTAGTCACCTGGAATCTCACCTAACTGTAAACAGGTTTCTTAAGCAACAAAAGTCATAAATATAAGTTACTTCCTTAGCCAAAGGGTCAGACAAACAACACCTATGGCAGTTTGGCCAATATGAAGTAGTTCTTTCCCTTATTTACTAAAAAAAAAGAAGTTTAAGGCAACAAACTTATTATATGTACTTAGGCTACTAATCTGAGGCATCAAGATGGAATAAACTATCCAAATTTGCTTCCTTCCACTACTTTATTCACACAGTCATAGTTTTAACTTTTCACAGGCAACTGAAATTTGCTACACAGCCATTAAATCAGTGATTTCCAGAAATGGCATATTGAAGGCTATTTGTTAAACAAAACTGCTTTTAAATAGAACACTTAAAGAACATAGTTTTATGTTAGTAAACTCCATCTTTTTTTATGTCATCAGAAAACCCACTGGGGCAGACTGGGAGAGCATCCTATAGAGACTATGAGGGTCTGAGAACTGCAGGTTCTAATTACAGCTCAGTCCCCTTCTCCAGGTGGGCTACATAACTCCTAAATAAAAACATTGATTATGCCAACCTCCCCTACAGCATGCAAAGAGAGGCAGAGCCATACCTTCACATGCAATATGCCCACAGTTGTATTGACATTTAATCTGTACCTTTGCAGGATTAAAAAATGCAAGACTGGAATAGAACTCTTGTTTCCAAAGCACAGTGTATCAACAGGTATGTGCTGCTTAATGCTTTGCAGATAACTATATGTATAGCTATATGTATAACATTTGTAGATAACCTATGTGTAACTATGACTGCACATACCCAAACATACAAAGCCTGGTAACAGATCAACTGCTTGTTATGAAGTGCAACAATCATATATACCTGATTTAACTATGCCATTTCAGAAGCCTTACCTGATGATTTAGATAATTTTAAACTAATCAATATATTTGCAAATTTCTGATGAAAGCACTTACACGTTTGAAAATGAAAAAATCAGAAATATTTCAAATATTATTCAACAGATCATATAGTAAATCATATAGTTTACGATGGCTACAATGACAGAAAAAAAATTGCTAAGCTTTCAGAGTGCAGAATCTCTGAAACTTCTATTGAACTACAAAATTTTAATGAATTAAAGTTGCTTTATTAGCAACTCAATTTAACAATTTATTAATTTAAATTTAAGAGTTAGCAGTTACTTAACAATAAATAAATTTAACAATTTATTAGGGACTGCTACTAAATTTTTAAGAGGCAAAATAAAAATCTCCTATCAGTTATTAAGAAACATAGTTGCAGTTTCTAACATTTTCATTTTAGAAACAGTTCACTGCACAACACGAATGACTGAGCTTTGCCATCTCTTGGAGAAGAAATACTAGATAAAACTATGCTTGAAGAGTACTATCATATTTATAAGGTGTTTAAACGCCACTGTAGCTTTATTAGCAGCAGCAACATTTCAAACAATTCTCCACAAAAGCATTATTTCATATTTATGTTCAGTTTTGCAAATATCAGACAGAGTATTATTACAGACAACATTCAGTTTGGCCACAGCTATCTTTGTTTACTCCTTGGCTATGTCAGTATGAATGTCCCAAGATCCACTTTCTTCCAGTTTCAGACTACAAACTTGTTAACAAAAAGTAAATATGAATGTTATATATTCAATACTTCTAATGAACGAGACAGACATTCCACCACAAGGAAAAAGGCAAGCTAATCTCAAGGCTACAATGAGAATGTAAAGTTTCTAAAAAAATTAATTTTAATTGATGAAAAAAAAGCAAACTGCCCTCCCCTCCCCCCCAAAAGCCTTTGTTTAAAAAGTCAGTTATACACTGAATTTAAAGAAAAATGTTCTAATGCAGGAAATTTTAGCAGTCATGAATATGGCTTGCTTCTCTGCATTATGTACATTTTCCAGCAAGGGGAGCCCATATCTCACACATGCCTGAAGATCTACTTTTTACTCTTTCCAACAGTGAGTTTCTGCTTTCTGAACCCATGATTATTATGTAATGCTTGCTCCTATAATTTTTTTAAGTAGTATTTTTTACAAGTCTCAACAATTTAAAAGGGTAATAGTTAATAATATGATATTCAACATACAACAGTCAAAGACAAATTTCCTTAGGAAAATTTTCATTTTTGTACTGAGTTACAATGCACATTAGGTTCACTAATATTTGCATTTGTCTTAAGATTTGAATAACATGAGACCTCTGTCTGTTCCAAATGCACAATCTAGTCTGTACTGCTCCTCTTATTTAGAGGAATATAACACTAACAAATATACATCAGCATTGGCTGAATTCTACACTGATGGAAGTACCTCTAGCTTTGTCATTTGGAAAATTTATCAGTAAAATATCAAGTTAGCTTCATACCATCATGAACTAAATTCAGCTTTTCAACTTACCATTACCACATTTCTTTTATTCTGTACTCATTTCGAGTTCTGATTCCTTGAATATGTTTTTATGGTTTTATAATGAAGGACACTGTGGCAGTAGCAAGCATTATCAAGTAATGAAACTAACTAATAATGTAGGTATTTAAAACACACATTGGTATTTATCAGCCGAGACTTTCAGTTTCGGTTTCAGTCTGTTGGTTTTGACAGTTTCAGTGCCTTCTAAAACCTAAAAGCCCTTCTAATTTATGGCAGCTGGAAGAAGAAAATTCCTATTTTAGAAGGATACATCTGTCTATCAAATAACAGCTAAGTTGTCTAGGTTCTGTTCCTTTCATCTATTCACCTGATAGTCCAAACTGATAGGCCACTTTTACACATTAGTGCCAAGACTTAATGTACTATGATAGTAACACCCTGGAGAAAACCTGAATAAAAGCAGCAGTAGCAAAGTCCATTAATGCACCTATCCTACACAATGTACAGAGAAGTTTGACAGCTTACTAACACTTCCTATGGGACACTAACCACTATTTTTGCTTAACTAATTGTTTCATCTCTTTTCCATTATGAACTCTTCTAATTAATGTAGTTAACTTCACCAGTAATTACAGATTGAAACAGGATATTTTTATTAACACTTGGTGTCTAGCAAAAAATAATAAATAAAAAAATGTAGAAAAGACAGTAACAAAATTAATTGCTTTTATGAACAATCAGAATAAAATCAAGTAAATAAACCTATATTGGAAATAGTGCTCAGTCTGGATGTCATAGGGGGATTGCTAGACAAAAACAGTGATCCTTTTCACTCATTTACTTTTGATACCACAAATTCTGTGACAAACTAACATGTGACCTCTGTTTAGTCGTATAAACATCCCCTTAAGAGTACTGTCTTTCATCCTTAGCCACATGGGTTTTGCCACATATTCTGAAAACACAAAATTAAGTAAATTATATATGGAACACCTACCATTGTCACTGTCTCCTTCAGATGGGATACTGTAGCTAAAGTTGTCCCATGTTTGTGCCTGTGTAAGTGTGTTGAAGGAGATAGGAGGAAGACTGAGGGATGGGTCTGCAGGAAAGGGGTGACAGCCAGTCCAACCACAGTGGTGTAAGGACCAGAGGGGAAATTAAAGGGGGCAGCAACATTTTATATATGGCATTAGGATTTTATGGTAATGACAAAGATGTAATTCAAAGGTGATTAATACAAAATGCATATTTTTGAGAGAAGAATGAAAGATGGTGCAGAGTAAAAAGAGCGAAAAGTTAAATGTTAGTACTTGCAAATCATACATTATATGTGCAGTTAAGGCTGTTAAGCTTAGCAAGATCATTGTAACCATAGCACTTCACACAATGTCTTTACAATTAAGTTTTAAGAAAAAGTACCCATAGATTTTACATTATAACCTGACAAGAACCTTAACTCTGTGAGTCAGAAGATAATTACAATATTATCTGTGAATTCCTTCATGTTTAATTCACGTTTATTCCTTCCCCATTACATCTACTCTGCACTTGACTCTTGTCTTGATTACATCAAGGATTTCTGCCCAGGCTTCCCTCAGCCCTCCATTCTAAAGTGTTTCAGAACTGGACACTGACATCCTTAAAATATCTCCCCCATGCTTATCTTCAGCACATCATCCACCTTTTCAAAGCTTCCTACTGGTTTCCTAGCTAATAACATAGGATTTAAATCTCTCCTTCTCTGTCCTTCACAATGATGTCACTCCCTAATGAGTTTTTCCTCTATCTGATCACAATGTTTCTTACCACTTCTGTGTCAAAAATTATGAACTTACTCATTTCTTCATTCCCTATATATATATTTCCATGTTTTATCTACTGAGTCCCACAAACTAGCAACATTCATGCTCCTCAGTCTGAAATGGAGATAATAAACTACTTGTACACTAAATGCTAAACCATAAACCAACACCAATTTAGAATTACTGTGAGGACAAAAAAAGCACTTAAAACTATTTAATATTAGAAGAAAGTCCAAGGTAAAGTTTCAGTAAGCACAGAAAATTCCTATCTTATACCATTCCAAATTAATAATTGTAAGGAACTTAATTACATAGTCTTTTTCCTTTGCCCAACACTAGAATCTGTATTAACACGATGATACCTCAAACAGTGTTGTGTAAAACTTCACCTTAGGCTTCCCTTCATACTCAGCTGCTCAAGAGCTCTCTGTTTTTAGCAATGCCTTTTTCCAAAGCCAGTTTACTGCTTCAGGGTACTGGGACACTAGACCAGCTGAACCTGAGAGTCAGCACAACTTAAACTCTGAGTAGAGTATGGGTAACAGAAAACTGATTTATGGAAAATGATAAACAGTCTTTAACTATGCTGGCAATTAGGATTCTTGTTATTCCCCTATTTCCTTAGGCTATTTCTCACTTTCCAAAGAACGAAAATATGTAAAATATCCAAAGATAACAAATGGAAGGAATAAATATCCAGAGATCAGAAAAACAGCAAATGGCACTCAAAACAGGGAAAAATAATGTCAAGTTCTAATGCTAATTCTGGGTTCCAACAAACTTGGCAAGCAGTGAGAGAAGCATATCCACAGATATTGTCATTATACTTCAAACACCCCACAAGTTACCCAAGTAAGATTATCCTATGTGAACAATTGCAAAGGAACAACTTTTCACAATACAAACTGCTTTGTGGTTTTGAGATTTTGTCAGTGCTTCTTTTCATTCTCTGGAAGTACAATATTGTTTGTTTGTCTGTATTGTCATCTTGTTCAGCAGAAACTATGAAATACCTCAAAACGACAATAGGACAAAAGCAAAAAGTATCGAGTACTTTAAGATGTGTAAGTAGAACTTCAGGCTTCAAGGTCTGGCATATAAAAATACATGGCAAGAACTTTGCAACACAGTTTCAACCATTAGCGCTGCTGAGCATTTTAACTCATGAATCAAGTACAAAGAAAATAAATTTATTAGCTATTTTAAAAGTGATTCCTTTTTCGAGAGCAGAAGTACCTCCAAAGAGCAAAACCATGATTCTAGGAACACTTGCAATTATTGGTTCTTTTCAGCAGTAATGTTTTAAGGTTTTCAAAATGCATGTGAATTTGAGAAGCCCATACTCTGGAATTATTTAAAATTCAGGAGGAAATATTCTGAAATATGAAAAATCCTGTCTTTTTCCCTTCTATGTAAACATCTGACCCTTGAATCTGTCAGGACATCAAAACACATTCATTATCTTGCAAAACATTTTCTTTGCATACCATGTCACTCACTAGATAATAATTTTCCCAATGTTTTGCCTAGCTATAAAATGAGAGAATAAAAGGACCTTTAGTCCTGAACATGTATCAATATGTATTAACTCAGTATGTGGTAAAACAGAAGCTTAAGCCACTGTGGTTTATCCTCTGGGGACACTTCCATTTGTGTATATACTTTAAAAAACTGGTATCCTTACCAGAAGCCTAGAACAGCCTATTTTCACCTTTCCAAAAGATACAAATCTTTATAAAACAATGGGGGGGTGGGGGGAAGGCAAAGTCAAATATCAAGTAAGCTTCATTTATAATAGATTAAAATAAACACAGTGAAAATAAACAAGATAAACAAATCTTGCACTCAAATTTAAGAGTTCTGTAGAAGCAAGTACTTCAAATGTAAGCTCTAACGAAGCTAAATGGCTAAAACTCCTTTCTAGTAAGTCTTAATTTTTCCCCTAAGGCCATGAAGAATTTAAATGAAAAAAGCTACTAAAATAAAATGCAAACTGAGCTGAAAGATTTTCCTGGATCACAGAATCGCTGGACCCCTAGACTAGCTCAGCTCTAGGGCAATAAAACAGTATATAATTAACAAGCACAAATTCATACAGTGTTAGGATGGTTCAAACTCACACAAAACTTAGCCAAAGCTTCACAGTGAAGGAACTAGAGACATGGTGAGCTAATCAGCTATAAGAGGAAAGCCTTGCAGGACAATCCACAAACACGATAGTATTTTCAGTCACATACTCCTATCTGTAGATTATTCTTATGAAAGAAAAAGCAAAACAAATTTTAATACTACTTTTAGAGTAATTCTAGGGTGAGAGCAGGAGAGGAAACAATACACAGCTTCACTTAGCAAGGTTTCATTTTGTTACAGTTTGCTGCACAGATGATAAACTGCTTGGTTTTTTTCACTGAGGTTTTTAGTACTGTCAAATTCCTGTCTTACCATGCTATAAATTTAACCTAACATGACTGAAACTGAATGTGGGCAGATGAAAGATGGTGCAGTAATGGCTCTGGGTTGGTGACTCTGTAGAGTGTGATATGGAAAAGAAGAATTCAGATTATGAAGTTTTCTGCAACCCATAGCTGTGACCAGAAGACACAACAGTATTGGCATGCTCGAAGGAATTCAAATATATGAATTTGAATTGGTACAGTGCAAAAAAATCAACAGATTATAAGCAACAGACTTTGATACTTAGTGAGGCTGTACACAGCTGCAAACAGACAGGGGAAGAAGGGTAGGAGTTGTGCACATCTGGTCGTGCCACTTGGAGCATTTGCTGCAAAGGACTGCAACCACTGCAATCCAGTCTTCCTCAAAAAAAAAAAAAAAAGCCAAAATTTCCTATTTCATTTTGCCCTGACCTACTACAGTCTTTAAGTATGGGACATCTTAGTGCATTGACACAGCAGGATCCAGAAATGCATGTTCACCTACCATGTGAAACAAGAAATCACAATCCTGGATTCTCTCCCACAATGATGCTCCCAGCCCCTGGCAGCAGATTCCCCTGGCAGCTCAGCAGGACACAGGCTGCATCCCAGGAAAGCAATGATGGTGTGGGCCCATTTGCCTTCACACATCTTTCTTCTAATGGTGTTATTGCAATTTGCCACTAGATTGTACAATATTACTCAGGTTTTTTTTTTCTAAATTCTGACAGGACCCATTTGCTCATCATTTAACCCCTACTTTGAATACACAGAGAAATAACAACATCTCTGTAGCATCAGGAACATAGAATACAGCCAGAGTTTAAAAACCCAACAAAGAAATGCAACTGAACAGAACTATTGAAATGTTTATCATAACTACATGAGAAATTTAAAATACCCTCTTTGTGTAACAAGGTTGCTTCAATACCTTTTTCTTTGCTTTTTAATTAAAAAAAAAATCTATGGGCACATTTTCTTAAACATTCAAATGTGAAAGTGCTGTTGTTATTGCCAAGACATTTTGTTATGAAAATTACAAGCTTGTAGTGGTTTACCAGCATTTAATTAAAAGCATTTGTGGTGGGTGTGAGAAACCAGAATTAGTTTTAGGATGCTGAAACACACCCTTTTGAGGTGATGTGAGATGACTTAACAACACTCACTACCTCAGCATGTAGAAGACAAAACTGGTTTACTCCTGAACCTAATCCAGTTTAAAGAAAGCTGCTAATCAAGCCCTCAAATATATCAATAAGGGGGCTTTGTTATTTTTTTGTTTGTTGTGGGATTTTTTGGTTGGTTGGTTTTTGTTTGTTTGAATTTTTTAAATAAACCTCTCTTTGCTAAAAGATTGATGTTTATGCAGATTTAGTGCATTGCAAATTCACTGAACTGCTGGCTGAAGTAAACATTTTATCTTCCTATAATATTTCATCTTTACAGTAGCAAAACTATTGCAAGACTCACTGCAATGAGCAATTTTTAGAGCAATGAATAATGTTTTCCAAATGAGCCCAATTATTCACATGTATTATTCAACAAAATCTAAATTGTATCACTACATAGCAATTAAGGAAAAAATGTATTTTAATTAGTATGTCAGTGCAAATGATGTATATATGTATAAAATATGTGTTTTTATATACATGTACACATATTTTTTAAACATTCACACATACAATTTTATAAAACACCTGAAGAATGAAAATTGATCCATATATAATGTGCCAATACTTTACTGCTACAAATTCAAACCTATGATCTTAAAATGTGCTAATCTTCTCACTGTTGTACAGAAAATTTCATCATTTCCTTCTTAAGGCAAAAAAATAGAGGCATTTCTTAATAACACAGATGTAGGGAAAAAAAAAAAGCACATACAAATCTGTGAGTATTTCTTCCCACATTACCTGATCGTGGCTTCAGGCCAAAAGGGATTGTGGTGTTTGTAGTAGGAGACATTGTCGGACTTTTATTCTTGTTCTGTGTAATTTAAGAACATAAATCTAAGAGTAAAATCCAAAATATCTCAGCACAACTGACTGTATAAAATGCAAAAGTCAACAATACTGCATGCCACAATTATTCCATCATAATCATTATTCCATCATGATCATGACATGTAGCCTCAAACCTAAGGTAATCTCCTTATTTTATTCTACCCCATTTTTTTCTGGTAAAGGCAAGTTTCTGACCAAAGACAGCAGGGTATTCCTCCTAGCTATAAATGAGCTCAATTATTTCTCAGTTTTCTCCCATGTAATCACTTAGTTCCATCAAACACCCATTTTTGTAGCATAGTCCATTTAGAAAAACAAAGGAAAGACACTTTCTCTTTCAGAGAATTAATTACCACTCCACATGATACTTTGCATGCAACACTGCATTACAGAGGAAGAGTCCTATAGCCAAACCCCTTCATGGGAATCCTATTGACAAAGTGATTCCTTCCTTGGCCATTAGCAAGACTGGTGGAAGGCAGCTGGATGAGCATGATTTTGCAAGATGCTCATAGGGCAAGGCAGAGTGATAAACCCTGTTTTTCCATAGAAAAAATGAAGGGAAAAAATCTCCATAAGGAGCTCCCAACACTTTCCCTTTTTGACCTTCTGCTGAGCTTTACACTGTGAAGGCAATAGGATCAATAAAATCAGAATTCTCCCTGAAAACTAATCAAGGACATGACACAACTGTGCAAAAAGCAATTGCAGTGACATCACTAGAAACTCTTGTGGAATAAGGAAGAGTCAAAAAAATGAAATTGTGGCAGAAGAAACAAGAGGTAAAAAATTTAAATGTTTTATACTGACCTACATAACTCATGAACAAGCTTATCAGAAAGTGTATTTTTATACCCCAGCAAATCCTGAAGATGACAAAAATAAACCACAGGCCAAATAGACCACATGGCCATTAGTGATAAATTCAGTTGTATTTGCTGTGATACTCAAATCACATTTCATTTAGTATATGAACTGTTCATATAAAACATGCAAGAGACAAATGGCACCAGCATCTTACCTCATTGTGAGAGGTTTGCCCACTTGTATTCCAAACAATTATATCATTCTGCATGTTTGGAAAGAAAAAAACAAAAACACAACAAAAAAGCACAACATTTCAGCAACTACATTAGTGATACAAACAGGCTATTTTACTCATGATGCTCATATATATTAGCATTTAAGAATTTTTTACTTTCACTGAAATAATTAATTTTCATTAATAAAATTTTTTATTCCTAGTCAAACAACATCAACAGAAAATTTAAATCTTGTGGAAATTACTTACATAGATTTGTCATCTATTTCTTGGTTTTACTCCTAAGAGATTACAGTTGCATTTACAAGATTTTAAAATTTATTGGTTCAAAAGCAGTATTCAAATTTTTGTCACACATTTTGTAATTAAACTATCACCAAGTTTAATATGTAAATATAATTTAATATAAATTTGAAGATTGAATATTCCATAAGAGATTCACTTTACAAATTCCAATATAACATACCTTTTGTTATTGCTTCTGCTATAGTTAAATTTGGAACGTATAAATCATGTTAATTAATAGGAAATACATTCATTAATTCTGCATCAGTCATAACTCAGTCAGCAGGAACACAGCTGGAATAAGTGAAAACAAATTATAATTCAATGGAAAATAATTTCCTTGGGGCCACTGCTTTTAATGGACCAAAAAACTGAAACAAAAATAAAAAACAGCACTTGGAACACTTGGTCTCAACACCTAGAGAGCTTTCCAAAATCTAGCAAGATGGGAAGGAAAATTACACACTCATTTTACTTCATGAACTTTCTTGGTTACTTTTCAAGCTTAACAAAAATAAAATAATTCAGCTTTAGAAATTTTTCATAATATTACCTCAACCACTGTATTACCAACAATAAACAGAAAGAAATCTCAATCATCTGTTCTATCTGGGGACTTGCACACTTGACTCCTGTGCTCAGGGCTCATGTTCTTGTGACAGACCTGCTGGTTATGCCCATCTTGCAGGTCTGATCTTTTGCACAACATACAGGTCACTAGTCAGAATTTTGAATTTATGCTAAATTGAATTAATTCAGTAACACAAGTAGTAACTCAAGTGCTTACTGTACTACACAGAATGTAGCATTGTTAAAAACTTACTCTTGCAAGATGGGTTTCTATTTCATGAAACATGCCTACTGCTTTCAGCTGCTTATCACGGTGCAGATGAGGCCCTCTACAAGTGTTTAGGAAGATGTATTTCTTATTTTTAAAAGGTTCTTAAGAATGAATCAGCAGTGTCCTTGTTTAAGAGCTCATCAAAATACAGAGACTACATACATTGAGGCAATGAATTTGCATTATCTGTTAAACAATTTGCATTTTTTTTTTCAGAATCTTTTAGCAAGAGCAGTCAGAAAAATCCCTATACAAGCAAGTAATGCAGTATTAATATAAGCACCAAATAAATTATGTGCATTTTTTTCACAATTCTTCACTTATGGATCATTGCAATGCATACAAAATCCTGTATGTAGCCTGTTTGTAATAATAGACCCATTAAAAGTACTGCTGTTCAGAAAAATGTAGCAGCTTGTATTGCAAGAGTATCTGGGGTGTGGGAGAAAAAGAATCAGGGGTTTCATTTCATTTAGGATCTAACTTCGAGGTCACTTATGCTTTCCAGGGGAAAGCAGTTATTATAGTGTTTATTGGAAGAAAAAAACATTTATTAATTTCATTATATCAGTTTTTTTCCTGACAGGTATGTCTTAATTAACTTTCCATTTACAGCCAAAGTTTGAGATTCATGCTAAGGCAAATAAGTTAAAAAAACTCTAGTGGACTTAAACCCACAAATTGATAGAATGCAATGATCTATTCCAAATGCTTCCACACTTCTTGCATCTAGACACCTCCATACCTGACTCAATGACCATTTTTCACCTGGCTCACAAGTTCTAACTTCAGGCTTTGCTTTCTCCATAATCAGCTCCCTCCTCCTCTGAAATTCTAGTTCCTCTTCAGCATTTTCTCTCTGCAAGATGAACAACTCAGTGTATCACCACAAACAGAACTCTCCCTTTTTTTGCAAAATATTACCTTAGAATTACCTTATAGTATTCTTACTAATACTGTGATGAAAAATGAACAAAGAAGTAAGCTGATTACAAATACTTGCAGTGCTATCAGGTAGATAACGTAAATCTAAACAAAGTACATCATAGAAAACCACTTCACCACTCAGTGGAGAGATCAAAAAATAAGCAGCATTTGTTACGCAGTAGAACTCCAAATCATACTTATATAGTCTCTCTAGCTATATTGACAGTGCTTTGGGAAATTTTTCATTTACAAAATATTTTTGGGCTATCCTGAATGAATGTTCCTGCACCAGAATAAGGAGATAGGTGGGGGCTGATAGACTAGGTACACTTAGCTGAAAGATACACAAGGGAAAAAAAGAAGGAAAAGATGAAAAAATAACTGATTCACAGAGGAAAAATTTTTATATACAAATACCAAAAAAAAAACCCCCAAAACAAAACAAACAAAAAACACCCAAAAAACCCCAGTTCCATAAAGATGCTAAAGAAGATCCAGTTTTGTCTTCCAACTTACTAAATTTTCCCCTTCCTTACTTGGTAGATTAATAATTGAATAAATCATTGGCTCATTTCCTGTTGTATTCCCCCCCAATATTTAGTAATAATATACTCAACATACCTGACCAAGGGAAGACATCTCCATCTGTATTTGACTGCTATGTATAAAGATAAACAAATGCAAATATGTAATTCATTGTGTAGAAACTTGATTGTGATGAATCTAACAAATGCATTACTGTTTTCTAAGAAAGGTAGATAAACACACTTTACTGTAGACTCCTGAAATTCTAAAGCTGTTGCAGGTTCCATGGGATACAGATTCACACCACTGCTCTCTGAAATATCCATGCTTAATCTGCAAGGTTTGAAATAAAAACATTGCACTGGGGTATAGCTTTGGTAACGAACCATTCTTTTCAGTATTTAATTTCAAACAAATGAATATAAGAAATAATTTTACAGTCATGGTTCTAACCTGCTGAGTGCTACCTCAACTTTTTTTGAAATTGCTTCCTGATGTTTCACTATCATCAGTTCAGTCAAAGCAACATTAATGGATTCTTCTGCAAAATGTCACCCTGAGCAATGGTTGTACCAAAACAAAACATCCTGTTTACTACCAATAACAATGCCATTATCTAGAAGACTGTAGACTTCTATATCCAGCTTCTAGCCCCCTGTGTTCAAACAGAAGCCGCATCCTGCTTAAGAGATCCAAATTTAATTCACAGTGAATGAAAACAAAGCCGTGTAACACAAATTCAGAACAGACAATGATTTGAAAGTATGAATACAGGAAAGGAAGTGCTGGAATCTGATATAAACAACTGAAAATACTGAAAAAGCTTGAGTCTAAAATATTTTTCCTTTCCAGAAGTAAAACGCTGCTTGTGTGCATATGTGGCATGTAGATTTGAAACTCTCTAGAACACTGAGACAACAGTAACTGGAGAAGCCTTTTAAAAACTTAATAGCCATAACTGTTAGCAAAAATAGCTCTGATTGGTATGGTCTACACTGAACTCTTGCCAGTGCACGTTAGGTGTCAGCATCACTGACTGTTCCAGCCCCTACAGCTGTTTCTCTAACTTCCAAAGAGCCTTCACTGTGAGATAAGTATAGTTCTGGCTAGAGTTACTTATTTCAGCTAGGTTATCCTGACTATGTGATTACAGTTATACAGATGCACAAAGGAAACCTCCGTGGGGAAAGTTATAATGTTTGACATGCTCTAGATTTAAGTTAAAAGCATACAAAGGCTTTTGTGCATCTTAAACTGCATGGAATGGCCTCATAGAATGGAAACTTTTACATTCCTTTTTGGATAAAGACACAAAAATTGTTCAGCATAGAAACCAACATTTTCTCACACTGTTCCCTATAATGCACACATATGTTGAACTACCATGTAATCCAGTAATTAAAAAAGCAACCCATGATCCAGAGGATTGAAAGTCTACAGTATCATTTGGCAAGTATTAAGCATGGATAAGTTTGTATGGTAACATACAGGAGCAAACACTGAAAAGCTCATGTAGAGGTTAATAAATTAAAAATAAATACTCATATTTTAAGGTTAGAAAAAGAAAGTGCAGTCACAAAAATATAAAAAACACTATAAAAAAATAAACTAAACAGCAGAAAACCACAAACACTTGACATGATTAGCCATTTTTAAAAGATATTTCAAATTTATTATACTGTTACTAACAATATACATGGAGAAACAGCTTCATTTTCTGCATTTTATTCCTATTTTTAATGTCTTAAGAAAACCTAAATATGTAGGAACTATTGGAGCAATATTTGACAAAAAACAAAATTACATAATTCCTAAGTTTAACAACTGGGTATTTTTTAATGCAGCTTTTTTCCAAACCTGACTTTTCCCATATTTTATTTCAGCACTTCTACAAAGTAGTAAGGCTCATATGAGGTGAATGATACACTGTCTCAGCAAGGATACACTGTCTCATGGGAACTATGAACTAATTTCTTTTTCTTGAGCAAAATTACTTGTGATTCAAATATTAGTCTATGATTGAAGAATTCAAAATACTCCTTAAGTGATTAAAGATAAATCCAGATAATTGTCTGTCTAGAAGTACCAACAGGAGGGCATTTCTGTCCTAGAAAGGACAAGGGTTGGCCAGGTGAAAAAGTGGTATCAAAATATGCAGTTAAACTAAAGAACAATGTAGTCTCAGGACCAAAAGGCTATAGTGACCTAGCCAAGGTAAGGAGAAACTAGGATACTTTGGGCTGGAAGCAACAAGGATCTTCCCAGTCTTCAGACAAATTAAGCTCTAAACCAGCTACATAATAGAAGTAATGAATAAAAAATTGTTACCTAGTTTTGAAATGAATCCATGTTTGTAATCCATTTCTGAAGGTGGTTACAGAAAGAAAAGCAATAGCAAGCATCTGGACAGAACTACCTATACCACTTTTGTCAGTCCTTTTCAGTAAGACAAACATTTATTTTCTTTTAAATACATATTCCTTTGTTTCTTCACAGATCCAGAGTCATTGCATCTGACTGGCCACTGAAAACAGGCACCTAAATTGTAAAATCACTGAAGTGGGATGAAGCTGGGCTGCAAGCCCTTCTCCAGTCCCCACAAAATACACCAACTATTAGTAAGCAGAGAAGAGTTTGTAGTTGCTAGAAGAAATGTGACTATCCTAGAGAAAACTTCAGAAAGTCACAACAGTGTACATAAGATAAATGGTTAAGAGATGCCTCCATCTCCAAATTTAGGTTTCTTTCAAATCTGAAATCTTTCCTAATTTACTACCTAGATACCCAGAGAGACAATGCAAGTTTCCTTCTTAAGTTTCTGAAAAACATCAGTAGGCTAACACAGCTCCTCACAACTCCAGAGAACTTTCCCTTTAAAGAACACCACACCAAAGCCATTCACAAAAATTTTAAATATATGATATTAAGACACCAGCTACTGTAAGCATACCTGTTGGGATCTTGTAATAAATCTACTGCTTCTCTTAGTTGTTCTATCATTGCTATATCAATAGTTTGCTCTTCTGATAAATTTATTCTATAACAGAAGACAAAACATACAGAAAAGAGTTACAACAGCAGTTAGAAAGGGTAGTCTGAATTTCACTTTGTGAACTCTATCTTCCAGCTGGCATGCAAATACTATAGAGGGGGAAAAAAAACAGCCTCTGTGTGCAGTAGAAAGTGCTGAATTTATAGGCAGTTTCCTCTAAAAAAAAATTCTTCAGCACTTTGTCCTCAGTAAAGCTCCCCAACCCAATAAATACATACATAAACAAATGTGGTGAACCACATCTTTTAGCATCTCAGTAAAGCTGATTTCTAAAATTGAAACATATTTATCAATATTTGAATCATTAACTGGACTGATCCCATACATTTTTTTAACACAAATACTGAATACAACTATCTTTCAATGGGCCAGAATGCTTTCTTTTGCTTTTCAATATTTGTAATTATTTGGGGGGGTTTAGAGACACACCTGTTTCTAAAAATCACCTGTTCTACCAATAAGGCTTTTTCAGAAAGCACTTATTTTTTCTTTTCTTCAATTTCTGCTCAGAATAGTAACAGCTTCACAGTAGACTGTCATGCTAAATCTCCTCTTATACACCCTCCACACCAACTGATATTCACTTGCTCTGCTCTTCAATTTATGTCTCTGAATAAATGATTGTTTCAGGGTTAAAATTATGACAGAAGAAATAAGACCAAAGGGACTTTTTTCCAATTTTTTAAATTTATATCTTACAAGTTTTTATAAAATCTTTTTTTACCAGTGCTGTTAACAGACTAAATATCAAAACACCTAACTGAAAAGCTTGTATTCCATATAGGTAAAAAAATATTACATCATTATTTCTTGTACAGCATCACAGCACTAATTAATTGCTATGTAAGATCTGCTGTACTCTGCAATAATGCATAAAACATTAAGTACACACAAAGCACAAGGCTGTGCACTTCTGTCATCCCTCCAAGTCTACAAAATTATTAACTGATAAGAAAATGCCCATTCTGGTCAATCTAATTAAATGACATGGCTAATTATTTATAGAGACATAAAAAATACTTACAGTTCATCTGTTTGCCATTGCGTGTCCTCTTCTATTCTCAACAGCTCATCACACTCTGCTGCTCTGCTCTGTAAGTGGACAAAGTGATATTGAGAGATGAACTTCACAAGTAAGTAGGCAGATAAATTTTGCTTTCAGACTCAGCACTGACCTAATTTATGTAACAGTTTAGTTGGCTAGTTGAAGTTATCCAACACTTCTGCTCCACTCCTCATTCTACCCCTTTTTAAGATACTAATTACAAGATCTTCTCTTCACTGTTCAGATTTTATTGAGGTCAACAGCCCTTACCCTCCTTTTACTCTAAAAAGAAAGTCAAGCAGCATGAGAATTCTTATGTCCCAGATTTCATTTGTGCCTTTCTGGTGTATGCAAACAATGTTACAGTAAAGCACAACCATAACCCTCATCTCTTTTGCTCTCCTCCCAAAGCTAGATTTGTTTACAAAGCAAGCAAATTCCAAATAAACAAACATGAGCAATGTTCATCCTGCTTCATCCATGACAGTTCCCTACTTAACAATTTTAACAGCCATGAATAAGTATTTTTATAAGCAAATCAGAACAAAACCTGAGTGCAACAATTCATATCAGTCAGACAGTTATTTTGGATTCCATTTAGACATAAACTAGAGCCCCCATTGTCCTACCTATAACAGTGAATTGCTACTTCTTTAGGAAATCTGACCATTTGGTGCTTTGCAATTTTCTTTTCTCTTTCATCTCAGAGAGGCAGGAACATTGAAGCAGTTCAGCTGTCAGTAAAGACAGAAGCTCTCTGAACTGGTGTGCATTTGTACCAGTAGAGAATGAAAAGCAGAAAACAGAGAGGCTTATCCTCTTTTGTGTCATGTGCTTGGCACATCAGTTGCATCACCCCGTACCAATAAATCCTCAATTCTGACAGATGTGTCTCTGAAGAGTGCACCAGCCTCTCTAAAATATTCCCCAAAGATGGCTCATTCCCCAGTAGAATGAATGAAGCTATTCTTTTTTCTTTGTCTTTTCCTTGCAGAAATGAAATATGCCCTTCTTATGAAAAATCACATTTCATAACATGACAAAAATGCAGCACAAGGGTCACAAGGTGACCCTCAGTCTCTGGGCATAATAAATAAGATAAATAAAGGTATATAAATTGGGACTAACTTTTGAAAAATTACAAAATGCTTCAACCTTAAGCTCCTCCTTTGCACTGCAAATTGTACTGATTTTATGTACGGTTTGGTTAACCAGATTTTAATTTTAGAAGACCCCTCCATACTGTCCCAAAAGGTATTCTAGTACATGACTAAATATAAAGAAAAGTCTCAGAAATCTGAACAAGAAGGAAAATGCTATGAGTTAAAAATCCTAAGAATAAAATAGATGTATCACAGAATCACAGAATGCCAGGCTGGAAGGCACCTCAAGGATCATTTGGTCCATACCCTTCTAATATTATTGTTTATGTGAGATGTCCTAGCACCCCATCAAGCTGAGCATTAAAACTTTCCTAAGTGGGGGAATCCACCCCTTCCCCTGGGAGACCATTCCAATGTCTGACTGTCCTTAGAGTGAAAAATTTTCCTCTTGTGTTCAATCATCCTCAAGAGCAACCTGAGCCCACTGCCCCTGGTCCATGTGATTCCTGTTAAACAGGGAGTCTCCATCTTCTTTGTAGCCTCCCTTTAAGTACTGGAACATCATTATCAGATCCTCCCTAAGCCTTCTCTGTTCAAGGCTGAACAAACCCAGTTTTCTCCAGTCCTCTGAACTACTGCCTGTTCCAGTCACCAACTGCTGATCTCAGCTGTCATAACATCAACTACTGAAAAATCTATGATGAGGTGAGAAAAGCAAGGAAAGGAAATTCAAAGCATACAGATAATATAATGTATACTCGGCTTCAAGATGTGTGTATTCCTTTGTCAGAGGAGGATGAAAGTATTCCATCCCCTTTTGCCTAGTTCATTCACCTCAAACGCATGAACTTGCTGAAAAATTGTACCCAGGAAATCTACCATCGTTTGTTAACATTTTAGCTACCTAGAAATAAGAAAGAAGTCACCAAAAAACAGCAATATAAGATAACCTGTAGGGTCCTTAACTTCTAGCAACTATAACTCTACCTCATAATCAAGTTTTAGAGAATACACTATTGTTATTTTAAATACTAACAGAATTCAAAGTTGTATTTGTAAATAACAAAACCGAACATAAAATATGTTTCAGCTATGTAAATAAAGTTTTCTGGTAACTACATCTTCAGCAACTATGAAAAGAAAGTGTCGTTTAGGTTTTTTTTCCTCTTTGTTTGTTCTATGATAAGTCCTCTGTGGCTGCCACCTCACAGCCTCTGCAACTAGATCAAGGTGATCTGCTAGAGTTTTGTTGCTAGAAAAAAGAAAAAAGTTGCTCAAATAAAGAGATCTTTTGCAGAACAACAGGTATGTTTCCAAAAGGCTGAAAAGCTATGTCTTTTCTCTTTCCACTTTTACTTTCCAGCATATTTTTCTGGCAAGGGATGGAAGACAGAATTGATAAAATGCCTCTCTGCATCCCTTAAGAATCTCCACAGAATCAGAA
This sequence comes from Phaethornis superciliosus, assembly GCA_023637945.1. Classification (NCBI taxonomy): domain Eukaryota; kingdom Metazoa; phylum Chordata; class Aves; order Apodiformes; family Trochilidae; genus Phaethornis; species Phaethornis superciliosus. Next base: position 168,126,152 of record JAJQWJ010000001.1, on the reverse strand, counting down.
AATTAGTCTAAAAACATCCATATTAGTTAATCCTTCATGGCTTATAAATTGAGAGGAGACATCACATTCACAGGAAAGCTAAAAAATGCTACCATTTCTCAAATATCTTCATTAAAAGGGACCTAGCAAAAGTATACAGAAAATAAATTCTCATGCAAAATATCTCACTTACTCAATATTTTTATAAGAATTGTTTATAAACGGCTAAGCCTAACTACACTTATTTTATAAATTCATTAGGCTATTCTCATGCCATAATAAAGCAAATGTATTTCACAAGTTACCACCCAACAGCAATCACTAATGATTCATAGTTCAGTTCCATTGCAGCTTTCACAATATGTCTACTTATACTCCACTAAGCCTAATGCCACAAATAGAAAAAAAAATAGTAAATGACAATGAAAGTGGAGAAAATACAACTTTAAACAGAAAATGTTCCTTTGTGCTTTTTTGTCTGAATGGACACTCATTATGAAAAACAGTTCAAAAAGCACATTTGATAGTTCCCTGACAAGAAGCCTCAGGCTAGGAAGACAACACATGACTGATAATCAAGTACTGATTAACCATGACAGAAAGATAAAAATAAATGGATTTAAAATAAATGGACTTTAAAATGGATTAAGCAACTAGTTATGGCATGTAACCAGCAATCCAGAGCACCAGTATTCAATAATGAACATCTTGAGGAAACTCGGAAACTAAAGTGTCACACAGAACTTTATATATATATATATCTAAAACATATATATATATCATTTATATATATAAAAAGATGATGGGTATTAACTTTGAAGTCTCACATTGTGGCTTCCTTGAGTTTTCTTACATATTTCAGCATATAAACACACATATATGTTTTGTTATATATACAATTATTTATATACAATTATTCAAATTAAATTTCCTATCAGCTACAAAGTTCATAACAGTTAGGGTATGCTCCCAAAATCCATTGAGGAAGTTGCCAAATCTTGTAAGAGGTAAAAGGACCTCTTGAAAGATGTCTGAATTTCCACTTCTTAAAATACTTAAGAAAATGTATTTTAATACCACAACATAATTTCATAACTTTAGCCACCAAAGCTAACTCTGAAAGTTGTCTTGCATTTTACTAATATAAAAAATGAAAATATTGTTCAACTCAAAATATAAAGCAAATGGTACAGAATGCATCTGCCAAAAAGCCTTAAAACATAATTAAAGGATAATTTTATAATATATTAGAAAAAAGACTTATGGGTAAAATTTACCTTCTAGGTTAATTACAGTAACTTCAAAACTGTTTATTTTTGAATTCTGTATTTTTCATTACAATATCAATAGTAACCTCTTATTCACGACAATGTCTGCAGTTTGTCATTCTTGCTTGCTCTATGCTTATGGAAGTAGTGAAGAACTTCCCCCCTCGCCCCCCTCATTTAATATTGTCACAAACTTGCCTTAATGTAACTCATAAATTCAGTAGTAAGAGTATCTGAGTCATCAAACTGGTTTCCAGTTTCTCTTGACTTATCATTGACGATCAAGTGAGAAGATCCTTGATGGAATTCTACTGGTAACAATGGTAAAAAAAAGAAGAATGATTTCTGGTTCTGCTCAATGTTTGTTGCTCAAGGCAATCTAAGTGTATTAAATTACAGAGTCCAAAAACAAGCACAGTTGAAATTCAAAGCATATTAAAAAACTCAAACAAGTTAAGAATTTTGCATTCTAAGGAGTGGTGCCAATTCATTTCAAAGTTGTAATAAATCAGTACCTTGGGCTCATAAACTTGTAGATGAGAAGCACCACACCAGGCACTGATGGAGCAAGTTTTGAACCAAATACAGCTGGACAGCTACAGAATACTTTAGGATATTCAGATGTCTCAATGACTTGCATTTTAATGCAACTTCAGAGTTATTGTACCACAAAAACCACTCAAACTCTCAGCAGAAGTCAAACCCAAAGATTCAGAGCCTATGCAGAACCCTTGCTTAAAAATACTACTTCCTGGGGTAAGAGGCAGGAATGATTTTCTTCTCTGCTGGAAGTGGTCTGATCCTACAGCATACCCTCTCCACTGTGCTGATAAACACCCTAGGTAGGATGTGACACTTTGCTGTCACTTAGATTTTTACTAAATTCCAATGAGTATCTCAAGTGACATTCATTTAATCTAATATATAACACTGGGAAAAGGCAGACCTATTTATGTGGTTTCTACAAGCAACCCACTGAGTTCAGCCTATCATTTATCATTAGTATGTGGAGACTCTGGACAAACACTGTTTATCAGTATGAAGACATAATTTCAAAAACTGTTACTTTAATAAAAAGTTGATGAAATTACACTTTCTCTCAAAATCTGAATAGATGTGTGTCTTTCCAGGGGAAATGCTGACTTTGAATAACACAGCCTTATATAGGCTTGAAATTCAACAACAAAAATGGACTCTACTTTTCTATAAGGCTGAAGCTTGTTGGGCTGTTACTTTTGGAAACTGAATTTATCCTTATAGATAAATGGCAGAATTTCCCTGTTTTTAACTTCTAGTTTTTTTACATTCCAACCTTTTCTTGAGTTGGCATGGTGACCTGAATCTTCTTTTACAACCTGATCTTCTTCCACAATGTCCGACATTGGAAGATTAAAACTGAGAGTATCTTCATCAGATGGCTGACAAGAAAGAAGAGAAACACTTGTCTCAGCTTAAATCATGACCAATGAAAACATATGTATTAAGAAGAGTGCCCACTAACAAGTGGTAAAGTAATATGGGAGAGGATACCAGAGCATCAAACAGGACCAAATCCTGCTGTAGAAAGCTGTAGTCAGGCTGCATACATCCTCTACTACAGAAACTGCTGTGTTCAGTTTTGGGCCCCCCACTAGAAGGAGGACACTGAGTTGCTGGACTACATTCAAAGTAGGGCAACCAAGCTGGTGGAGGGTCTGGAAAACTTACAAGGAATATCTGAGGTTGTTTAGTCTGGAGAAGTCTCAGGAGAAACCTTATGGCTCTCTACAACTATTTGAAAGGACATTGGGGGCTGGGGTCTTCTCCCAAATTAAAACTGACAGAACAAGATGGAATGGCCTCAATTTGTGTCAGGGAGGAAGGGGGGGTGGAGGTGTTGGATTGGGTATCATGAAAAATTTCTTGACCAGAAGGGTTGTTAGGCACTGGAACAGGGTGCCAAGGAAGTGGTGGAGTCACCATCCCTGGAGGTATTTAAAAGATACCAAGATGTGGTGCCCAGGGACATGGTTTAACTGGTAGACTTGGTAGTGTTCAGTTGATGGTTGGACTTGATGATCTTGAAAGTCCTTTTCAACCTGATAGATTCTATGAAAAACACAGTTTCCAGGAGAGGCCAAGTATACTCTTTCATCCCAGAGATAGAGAGCTTACCACTAAAACAATCCCTAAGAGCTTTGCAAATCTATTTCCCAACAAACCCAGTGGTGTTGCTCATTCTTTAGATGCTCTGTCTTTCGTGTAACTTACTACTCTTTGGCTATATATATATATATATATACACACACATATATCTTGTAATTATAACTGCTGTAATACAGATACAATCATTTGCTCCAAATTCTAAGAATATTTTTAAAGGAGTTGTATTTCTCTGTTTATCAAGTCAGCCCATGATCTGATCTGGGCTGATATCACTGGAACACAAGATGTGCAATGGAATGAAATATTACTACATACAGCCAATTACTCAATTCCATAGCTACCAGCTTCTAGTAAAATTGTCATTCTTGCTACCTTTAGATGTTCATATCCACGTGAAAAATATTTTTTTTTAATCCTGAAGCTGAGATATGTCATAAACAATGAAGCAAATCTGCTTTGCTCTTAAAAAACTGTATAAAATATACATGTGGTTATTCCTATTTGCCAAAAATAACCTGTACTTAAGACAATTTGTAAAAGTGGACCATCATAAATGTGCTTATAACTGTACGTTATATAGGTATGTGCTTAAACTGTATGTTATTAACTCTATAAATTCACTGCATGTATTCTGCTGAAAAAGTAAAAAAAATCAAAAGAATATTCAGGGACTTGATAAAGCTTTATAAAAATGATGAAACTTTAGAAATAAGTGAATTAACACTGCAGAACTGTTCCTATTTGTCAATGTTTTAAAGAATATTTTAAAATTAAGTATCTCAAACAGAAAATAAAAAAACACACTCAATATTCTAAACACAACTCACTAGTTCTTCTAGACTTTAAACAGTGACAACCCAACAACTTAAAAAACCCAAACAAGCACAATTTAAATCCATTCAGACAACTAGTATAACAGTGAATTTCCTTCTCCTCCTTTCAGGTTGTATCTCATGTGGCTTTTAAGCACTAAATACAGATGTTCTATTGCAAAGATTCATGTTTTGTTTTTAAAAATTTACAGTAAGATGTTTCTTTATGCATTACTACAACTTCTCAATAGTAATAGACTAGATTATTTTTTTTCTCAGCAGAGTAACACACATACCTTTTAGGACAACTGTTTGGATTGCTGGTGTAAAAAAAGCCCCAGGCCATTCTATCTGGAAACAAAATCACTGCTTTAACAGGCTATGCTTCCTTTTCAGGACCTACAGAATTCTGAAATTGATTTTCCAGGTGTTTCCTGCCAGCATACTATGAAATTCAGTCCCATTCCAAATTCAGGCATTGGAATGGGTTGCCCAGGGAAGTGGTGGATTCTCCATCCTTGGAGGTTTTTAAAAAGAGACTGGATGTGGCACTCAGTGCTGTGATCTCAGATGTCCTTTTCAACCTGGCTGATTCTGTGATTCTGTGAAATAAAAACTATCCAAACCAGCTTTCAGTAACACGAAAGTATTGCTCCTTCATAGGTGAAATACTGTATCTCCTTCCTTTGTCCACAGTTTTATTTTTATTCAGTTGGCAAGAAGATAATAAATCTATAAGAGTCAAAAATACCTCACATTATTCCAACACTGAATTCAGATGATGCATTTTGAAAGAACCTTGGTACACATTCTTGCTGGTACCAATGCATCATTGTTAAGGGTAACACAGCGGGGACACCATCTGGATCTTAACAAGCACCTGGTTGTTCTAATGAATTTTAAGTAAAACAAAATAAGGCCAAAGGGATGTAGAAAATCAATGAAAATGCTACACTGTTCCAAAAAGATGAGGTACATGAGTGCACTACATTAAAGCAGAATTTGCCTTGCAGTAGCTGTGATCAATTTTACAGCAACACCACATAGTATCTTTCACTTGAAATGTGACTACAGTTCAGAAGAACTGGCCCTGTTATGACTCTACCAACCAGTCAGATAGAAGCACCTAAATTTTTCACTCCATTAAGTACTCCTTTCTGTGTGTATGGACCCAAAACTAATGAGCAAGCTTCCTAAAATACACTGCAAATTATTTACTTATTATCATTACTTAGTTCAAACTCTAGCTAGATTTTGTGCCTTGTTCAGCTGAGCAATGCCTTTAGAAAAAAGGTCTTTAAAAACATGTTAAATGTTAAAACATTTACTTCATTGGAAAGAGCAAACATGGATTCTGGTTTGTTCCTTTTTCTCTAGATTCTGTCAATTCACCCTATTGGTAGGTTGTTGACTATTTGTGAGCAAATATCCCATAGACCTCATCAGAAAGTACACAGACAAAAATCCCAACAACAAAGAATTAAAAAATGCTTATCTCCTTTCATCTTTGTTTTAATCATTTCTTAGAAGATTCATGTCAAGGATGTGGTTGCACAGTTTTGATGGTTAGAAACATATTTACTTTCTCACCCAACTTAAAATACAGTCAAAATACTGGTGCAGAGGGAAGGGGAACTGGACATAAAATTCAGGCAACTTACCTCTGTTGCTGACAAGCGTTTATCACCATTATCACTACCAACACCTGAATCTGAGTCCTTTTTACTTGGGTAGATGTCATCAATGCTAAATATGAATAATAGTAATTAAATTTCAACCAGTTTTAATAGCAGAGGGTAAAATAGCCTAGCATGGCTAAAACTTACATATTTGCAGACTAGTAATCATAAAATAGATGAGACAGAATGGCAGCTTAGCCTAAAAATTAACAAAAGCAACAGAAATAGCTTGCTCTATAACTTGCTTTTGTCTGTACCCCGTGTTAAAACAGTTATAGCTAAGAAGCACAGGATTGAAGTCATTTAGTCATGGGAAAAGCAACAAAACCAGCTGAACTCAAACTTATGTCAACTGATTCAATTGTAATCACTGATGCATTAAAAATGAACTGATATTTCCCTGCAGCTTGAAGTAGTTATTAACACAGAAACCTTATTTTGGTGTTTTAAAATAGACTCTGAAATCTAGTTTTTAAGAAAACTACTATAATAATGGCAACTGCTCTCTCTTCTGATTTCTTTACCTAGTACGACCTCTACTCATTTTAAAGAACACCATTAGATTCAACAGTCTCATCACTTAATTTTTTTTCAACATGCTTTGTTATCCTCTCATTTGCAATCATTAAAGCTGCAATCCTGGCATTCAGCACGGAGCAATTAAAAAAAGAACTTTTTCACTCTTCACATGAATAGGGTATCTGATTAATCATCATCTCAAATTTTGTATAGAAATTGCACAAGGAAATTCTAATCAAGTTATGCTTGCTCTTTACAAGTGTGAAGACATTCTCTAAAATAAAAATGTGTTAATTATTATGTGATAGATCGTTAGGCTGTCAGTTACCTACTCTGTACTATCCCCTTGCCCTGAAATGTCATACAGAACATGATATTCCTGTCAATTCTTTGGTATCCTAAGAAAATAAAACAGAAAACTAGCAGGTGTTTTCCAAAAGGAAAACTTAATTCTTCAGTCCTGGATTCTTCCCACCTTAGGCATTTAACTTATAGAAATACACAAAGGAGTCTCCCAAACATACATCAAGGAAAGCAATTTGCTTGAAACCTTTCCTAGGTAACTGACAGATTCCATAGCAGTTCTTTTTTCCCCTGGGGTATTAGCAGGTAACATGTCTATTTTTATTCATATCAACACATTGTTTTTACTGAGTACATTTTTGCAAACACAAAGCTTTCTCTGCTTTGCTCTATTAACTTCCCAAGTTAACAAAGAGCTGTCTAAAAACTGGCTTCCAATTCCCCATGGAGATTCTCATAGAAAGGAGCTGCTTTGTATCTGGTTCCTGTCCTTAAATCATGGCACAAGATGACATTTCTAATATGTTTGATGTAAGACACTAATGACTTTTTATTTTGCCTTTCATTTTGCTAACAACCTAGCACATTTTACTTTAAGAGAGTCACACAGATCTCTTTGCTGAATAAATAAGCTTCTGAATGAATAAAAAAAGCTTATAACACACACATGACAAACATATAACAATATATAAATCATAAGAAATGAAAACTTTTTGGTTGATAGATTTACAAGAAAGTCCCAACACTTAATGATACCACCATCTCAATTATTTTCAATATATTCCACTATATTCAATATATTCAATAACCAACAAGAGGTTAAATTTTAATTAATTTTTGGGTTCACTCCTAAGCTTTTTCCTAATGAGCTGCTAACATTAATTAGGCCTGGTTGTTAAAAATATTTTGTTCTTAACTTACAGGATTTCACTGGAATAAAATGCACTAAAGCAAAACAAACCTTTACTCAAAAATCTGCACTCTAAATAGCATCTAAACTAATTAAACTATGGAAGCTAAAGATATAAATTAATTTATTTGATTTTGTTGGTACATGTGTTACATGAAAAAACTGAGATGTTCATACATACCTCTCTTCCACAGGTTGTGGCAAATGCTGTTGTTCTATGGCATTAAGATACAGTGAGTCTGCTGTTTTAATCTGACAGGCCTGTACAGTCAGATATTTGAATATATGCACCTTACCCTTTGTACAAATCTGTTAGACAAGGGAAAAAAGTTAGGTTTATAACTACAAAGAAATAAATAAATTATTTCAAATGTTATTTAGTTTAAAATTCCCTAAAAACCAGCTCATATTGTCACAATACATATGGTGTAAAAAAAAATCGATTTTACTCTTTTTTTTAAAATCTCCAAGTACTACTTCAATTACCCAGTCAATTAACTCGTGTGTACTAGCATAAATACCCTTGGAAAGTAAGAGAAAACAAAAAAAATTAATGTATTCTACTTAAAAAACAAATGTGCTTTTCAAATAGAATTATAATAAAATATAGCATATGGCATATTACTAACTATAAACTGAGTAATTGTTTTCAAGTTATTTCAGTAATGACATTCAGTGAATCAGCATGTTCTTTATACTCTTATTCACACTGTTTTTACTAGTGGCCAAGCATCTTTATGATGCATTTCACCCACATTTTAGAATTTTTTTACTTTAAGTGTATACTTCTAGCTCAAGTGCTACCTAAAACTTGCTGTATATTTTTGTAGCCTGGTAACAGCATCACCATTGGTTATAAAAAGCATTTCTCCAATGTAGTAAAAACTCTTAAGTATTTCAACAGTTGATGATCTAAACAAATTGTAGCTTTCAGAGATGTAGTTTGAACCTACTGTGCAGTAAGTCAACAATGAAATTGTCCTTAAGCAGAAAGCACAAGTTCTTTAACTCATTATCACCATTTTACAGCATGACCCAGATTAGGGCAGGAGTTTGATTTCTTTGCGTATCACAGTCTAGGAACTTACACTATCAAGCAAAATTAATTTCACATGGATTACAATCTAGACCATCTACACATTTCTAAATAAATAGCAAATCATTGTAGAACTTTCCAGAACTGGCTTCTTAGTAAAGGGGAGAAAAATTATTCAGGAAGTCTCTCAGTTCTGCTTTTCAAAGTTATGTTCACATTCCAACATTAAGTTGCATATGCAGATAGAAAGAACAAAAATTAAAAGGTAGCTAACAAAATGGAATCATAGAAAGTTAGGTTGGAAGGGACCTCAAGGATCACCTGGTCCAACACTTCTAATATTATTGTTATGTCTCAGCACCCCATTAAGCTGCGACTTAAAACTTTCCAAAGTGAGTGAATCCACCACTTTTCCTGGGAGACCATTCCAATGTCTGACTGTCCCCAGAGTGAAAAATTTTCCTCATGTCCAATCTACACTCATGTTGGTTCAAGTGGTGCACAGGCCCATACACAGAACATAACATACTTACTCTGTCTTATTTATATATCAGCTACTAATGACTGTGTTGACTGAAGTTCAGAAGACTTAATTGCAAAAGATGACATTTTATAAGCTATAATTGGTTATTATCCACACAATATTAAGGCACAATTTAAATGACAGATGTTACTTACTTGTGCTGGTGGAGACTGCAAAGGATTGTTCTCAAGCCGTAATACTTGTAACTGCACCATCTTTCTAAAACAAATTGGAATCACAAGTACTTTATTGCAGGAAAAGTCGAACTTTACCAAAGGAAGCTGAACCAGCTCTAAAAATAACAAAAAGGAAAAAAAAAAACAAACAAAGAGAGAAGGTGTTATATCTGTATTTATTTTTCCCATAAAACAGTCTGTCTAAATAAATCTTTCGTATTCAGTAAAAAACAAACAAATACAAACTCGCGTAGGAATACGATCAACATTTACTTTATTCTATACCAGGAAATGAAGAGAGATTTATTGTTATACAAGTGACAATAAATTTTAAAATAAATATTTGGATATTTTTGTCCCTGAAATTCAGCTGACAGCTCCCATGCTGCATTCACAGGGAAGTATTTACGTAATTTAAAAATGTTTAGAATCATGAAGATAATTCATTTTTAAAAACTCACACTACTACTTAATGAGTACAGATGAATGTTATGTTCTGCAAGATCAAATAATACAAATCTGAACACAAAGCAATTACTACTTTTTAATAATCATTACCTACATAAAGGAAATAATTATTATTTCAAAATACTAAAAAACATTTTAAAAGCTACCATAGGGATATTAGGAATTTTTTTTTTTTTTATTTTTTTTTTTTACCTTGGGGTAAAACTTCGAGGTAATTTCTTCTGACATTCAATTCTTTTAAGGATTTCAGTTGACCTATCTGCTGTGGTAATGCTGTGATTTCATTACAGCTGACATCCTACAGCAAAAGTTAACAGAAATAATGAACTTTTGTCTCCTAAATATTCAATAATACAGATGCAAATTGTGGCTAATTCACTATTACTGTTGCAACATTTCATTAACCTGAAAATATGCTATCATCTATGTTCTGTCCTTACCAGTGCAAAAGCAGATACATGAGAAAATATTTACACATTACTTCAAACTCAGAGCTAATACCTATTTGGAGAAAAAAGTTAATTCTGAAAGTTAATTTCTACAGAAACATTCAAAACTACTACTTAATATGTTCTACCTTTTCGTTTATATGAAGAACTCAGTGCCATGATTAAACCACTAAATATGTATGGGTGTGGTGTAAAACTGCTACTGTGTGGATCTGATTTTTTTAAAAAGGTTCCTGTTTCACAGGAATTTTTAATTAGAGTAAAAACCATAACCAACCAAACAAACAACAAAACCCCACACAAACAAAAACCCACTAAACAGGAGGACATAATAAAGCAAGACAAGTCTTGCTTAGTATTATACAGATATCCAACAAATCTGTGTAAATGGTATTCCTTAAAAGCCTAGACTGGTTTTAAGCAACTTTGATTTTGATGGCTGAATTCATCTGGTTTCATAATCTAGATAACATCAAAGTATCTAAACTCAGTTTAGCATTCCTGTAACTGTGACTGCTGTAAAGCTGAGTTGAAAGTATAGTGTCTGGCTACAATGAGCATAATTTCAAGCAAGAAATTTATGTACAGTATACTATAATAAATGCTGTACTTAACAGTACTGCTAACGTGGCACTGCTATAAGGCACACTAGAGACCAACCTCTTGGATTACATCAGGTTTACCTTACTGACAGGAGTTTTCAAGTACCAGCTCTCATTTTTACCAAACTGTCTATACTCAGTGTGAAATAAATAACACCTCGAAAACACTGTTTACATCCCAGACAACCTGTAAATTTGAGCAACACCCCAACTATGTTTCCATTTCTGCATTTTAAAAAAACAAAAGAAAGGCAACAGTGCTTCACTGTATGAGAGCTAAGAGGAGAATTGTCCTGAAGAGCCAAAGGAGTACTTGAGGATGTTCACTCCTACTCCTGATTGTCTCAAATGATGGATTTATACAGTATTTGGGAGCTTTGAGACTGCAAAAATTCCAAGTTATTTTAGACTGAAAAAATTCCAAGTTATTTCTTTGAAGACACTTGCTCTAATGCTGGTCAAAAGTGCTGCAGTAACTCTCTTGTGCCTAAAAACTAGTAAATGAAAAATGATAATTAAAGGAAAATTTGATCTGGCAGTGCTGCTGTCTGTATCAGGAAAGTTTCTTCTCATACAGGAATTTCACTGCTGCCAAAGCTTCCTTTCCTTGCCAAAACAGAGTCAGGAGATTACTTTAGCTTTTAGATAAGGAAATTAAAAAGTCCCAGTTAATGAATGAATCTTTTGCTCAAATTGCCATGAAGTATGATTAATCACACTGTTTCCAGATCATTTATTTTTAAAAGCTTACTGTCCTATTTTTAATTTACACACTTTAAACAACTTCATAATTAGATACTTCGGTTTTGGAGCACAGAACTTAAAGTCACCTTGTGGCAGAGAAACTCTAGATCAAGAGTACTTATGCACCTACACCAGAACGAGTCAGAGAAAATGAGAATTTTAAAGGAAAAGGGGGGAAGCCCAGCAGTGTGTAGCCTCAAAAACCACTCACAGCCTCACTCATCATCCTCAGTCCACTTACAACCTTTCAAAATCTCCTCAGTAAGACTGATCTGTTGTGACAGCACGTCAGCATTCATAAGACTTCTAGAGACAGCAGAATCCTTTCTTCTACTAAACACTGCAATTCAACTTTTTTTTTTCTCCTGTTTGAATAGCTGTGGAAAACAAAGACCTGAAACTTTTTTGTAGTTATAGTTACAGTCTTGACTATTGTTAGACTTCATGACCACATATGTGACCTAGATGGTATTAATCTTTCCCATTACTTTGGCAGTAATGAAAACAATATCATCAAAGTTAAACGTGTATGGCTTTCAGGCTAAATTTTTTTTTAAGGAACTAGTTAACCAGCAGTTTGGAACGTCACTTCATGGACACCTGCAGACAACTGAAGTCCAAACATCTACTAAGGTTCCAGAGGCTCGTGTTTGCTGAAGGTCAGACTTCTTGCATTAATTCTTTTTTGTCCTAACATGGCAACACAGGCACAGTTTCTCAAGGTTAGAGGATTCCAAGGTGTATTTAAGTTTAACATTAATTTCTGTGGCATGAAGCTCAACAGCATGGAAACAAAAATAAACATTTTTCATTTGTTTGTTTAAAGTTTATGGTTTGTAGGTTTAAATGGTCTTAAACCAATAAAATTTAGCACAACATAATAATTGAAAACAAATGTTACTCTTGCTCCAAATCACCCAAATTGAGATAAACTTTCTCCTTACATCCATTTTAAAACTTGGGACCCCTGACTGAGCTGTTGCTCCTAATAAGAAAGTGGATCCTGCCAGAGCTTGTGACATGCAAGCCATACTGAGTGGTGAAAAGTTACACAAGGCATGAGCACATGGATCCTTTCAGGTAACAGAAGGCAGAGTTGGCCTAGGATAACACTGAGTTCAGGGACCTAAATCCCTGATCAGATTTAGAGGCTTCCAACATGAGACAGGAGAGTTCTGAAATAAAGCAAGCCATTGTCTGGAGAAAGAATATGTGTAATACTGCCTGGTAGGATGGAGAAGAAAATTTTACTCTGGATCTGATGTTTTGCGTGCAATTAATGAAGCATCTCTGCCCAATTACTGGTTTTGACAGAAAGTAAGGTTCAGATTATTTTCAAGTTAGTTTTGCAGTCATCAACCTGGCTGACAGCAGAGAAATATGAAAATGCTGCAAATGAAAGTAAGTTTCCCAACAAAACCTTGGAAATAATTTGAATATAACTGGCAGAGAGAGTAACGTATAAGATATTTTTATGCTTTTAAGGTATCTGTCAGAACTACATAATCCAAGACTTTAAATTTTAAAATACCTGAAAATTTACTGTGTGTAAAATTTAAGCTATTCTCTGCCACAAGCATGGCATTTATATAAATGTAACAGAAGAACTGCCAACCTGCTTTTGGAGGAGGAGAGAGAAGAAAGTAGTTGGAATGATCTGACCTAATTTGCAGCAAACTATATTTCTGTCATTAAAGAGGGACTACAGAGGCAAAATTTGCTTCAGAAAGCTCAATAACAACAACAACAAAATCCATTTGCTACATACACACTGCTCAGTGTATGCAGGATGTGAAAAGATGCAAAACACCAGAGAACCTGAGGGTGCTTGGCAAAGTCCTAGTAAAACAAGAACTGAATTCAGTCAGGTGGCATTTGTCACTTCTTAGGACAGATCCCCTGGGCCAGCTCAGCACCAGCACTGTGTATGTCCCCAAACAACCCAACAAACCTGTGCCCTGCCAAACCCTGGTGTCACTTCAAGGCCACATGCTGCTCAGGCTGGCATTGCTCTCACACAGCTGAATATTTCTTCCAACAACTGCACCATGACTTACATTGTTTTAGAACAATGATCACCTTATTACCTAAATTGCATCATATTAGATATGCCCATGCAGATACTGGATCTCAATCCTACCACTATTTGCTTCTCCCAGTACATCACAGATTAGCAATTTTCAGCTAAATAATGCAACACATTTCACTGGAAATGTAGCAAACACTTAGCTTGGTGTCAAACTAATTACTCAGCTCACTTGAACAGAGCCATGCCCAATTTAACAAAAACTTGTTATTTACTCACTGCCCCTTCAATCACGAAGAACTACCATCAGACCTTCTTTTGTTTTCATCATTCTTATATGCTACCAAAGCAACATGTTGCTATAGCCTCTAATTTGAAATATTTTTAGAACAGGAATTGTTATGTTCTTCATGACAGAGTAACACTGAAATGACACTGTAAATGGAAAGCAATATGAAAATCCAGTATCCCAGAAGTTAATTTAAGCATATGCTCTGTTTTAAAAAAACAAAATAACTCCATCCCCTCTGAGTATAATCCACATTGCTTTTCAACCTTTTAGTTTTTCATTTTTCTAAGTTCTAAAATAAGGTTATGGGCTACCATTAGGCTAAGTACAAGCTCTTAATAACAAATTAAACACTCCCAGCCTCAGCAATGCTAGTTCACCTTACTGGTAGGGCTCAAACTTGACATTGAAGGGGAAATTCTTTATGAAAGCACTTCAGCAGCTCTTAGATAGAATTATTATCACAGAACTCAGTTAATACAAGTAAAATAGGTGATTTTGACATGACAGAATCAGACCAAGTCTTTAATTATTTCACATGAGTCCCCAACACTAAGCTAGGCTACACTTAAACTAGAAGCAATGAAGAGCTAACAGGTTCCAGTCTTTATTATCAATTCAGACATCCTATCCACTAAATTAGGTCATGTTTAATACTGTTCAACTTTATATACATAAACTGGAACCATAATTTTTTTTATTTAATCCATTCTAAGCACAAAAAAAAAAAATACTATAGCCTGACACATCTTTTGAAACCTACTTAAATCAAAACCACTTTATTAATCTAATTAAACACATCACATACATAAAAAAAAAAACCTAATTTGATAGAATAAATTAATAATGCTCACCAAACAAAATGAAACAAGCTCTGTAGTCTTAAGCTCAGGTATAACTGAGAAAGGAAAATGACAGCACCACCACCACCCCCCAGTCTTCAGCAACAGCCAAGATAAACTATGATAAATAGCAGAAGCCTCATACCACAGGATGCTGTACAAGAAGAATACTAAAAGGCAAAAAAGCCCAAGAATTGCCATTTCACTTCACAAAGTACCAGTTGCAGAACTGGGGCCTAAAGTAAGGTCAATTTAATTTCTGTAACACATTTTGGCAGAGCAAATACTATTATAAAAATAGTAATATGATAAGCAGACACTTCAAGATACCAAAAAGCTGTGCAAGCTAAATGCAGTCAAGGGAGAGAGCAGCAGTTAGGAAAAAGTCTGAGTATCTTTGTTTTCCTAGGCACCAATTAGCAGTGTCAAAATCTCATTTATTTGTCAATTTGTATCTTAAGGGGTCATGGTGAACAGAAATAACCAGAAGACACAACATATATGCCACAGACAATTCAGAGCCTCAGCC
The DNA here is from genome assembly GCA_023637945.1 of Phaethornis superciliosus. Classification (NCBI taxonomy): domain Eukaryota; kingdom Metazoa; phylum Chordata; class Aves; order Apodiformes; family Trochilidae; genus Phaethornis; species Phaethornis superciliosus. Next base: position 168,110,853 of record JAJQWJ010000001.1, on the reverse strand, counting down.
TGCAGTACATAAAATAGGAATACAAAGGGTGAGGAAGGGATGTATTCTCTTATTTTACACATTAAAAAGTTTAAAAAAAACACGAGCAATTAAATAAATTTTATGTTAAGGTACCACGTAATTTTTGCCTTTTCAGAGTCTCATTTATTAGATAATATATTACATATTATCTGTTGCTTGCACAAACAAACTGCAGTCATGTGGACAGCTCTGAAAATAAGAATACAGTTATTTTGTAGAAATGAGTTATATGGGTGTTCTCAGAAAGCAAGGCTATATGACAGAAATAGTGAAAAAAAGTGAAAATAGACTGAGAAGAGCAGTAACACTTCTGGAATGCAATGTGATAGGCAGATAGCAATAAGAGAGAGAAAAGAAGCTGGAAGGGAGGGTGCTACAGTAGGGGATCTGACTTTGCAGATCCTGGTGCCAGAACTATGGACTTGATACAGCAAAACAGGGAGGCAGTGCAGGCAGAGTAATGATAATGATGATGATAATGATGATGAACTTAGAAGCTGAGTCTTGAATGAACCCAGGGCAGTGAAGTTGATTAGAAGGATCCTGAAGAACATAAAACTATTGTTATGTTACTACCCAACACGCTCAAGAAGTTCAAAAGTTATTTTTTTAACCTGCATAACCTGCTGTAGTTTCAGGCATTTGTTCAAATACATTTCCAAAGTGAATTTCATTGTTCCTAGTAAATACAAAGTCAAAAGAAAAAAAAAAAAATCAGTAACATACCAGTTCCATTAACTGTTTTAGCTGACCTATTTCTTCTGGAAGTGAACCTAGCTTATTGTTACTTGCAATTAAGACTTTTAGGGGAAGACCACACAGGCAAGCTGGCAAAGAAGAAAGCTGATTTCGACTGCAACAAAACAAAAAAAACAACCATTAAAAATAACAGTGACATTTTACTATATACTCAAAGCCTGTGAGTTGTAAAACTCCTTCATTTTAGTACATCAGATTTCATGCAGAAAAAATTCTAATTTTCATATGGCGATCATTAAGAAAATGCACATCAAAAATAGCTGCACTATTGATTAAACAGTATTGTGGAATACTAATGCTCAGGAAAAAATTTATATCAGAGATTAATTATATTGTAATAAGTCTTGTTGACACCTAAGCAGCTGCTTCCCTTTTTTAATGAATACAAGTCAGTCAACTGTGACAGTATTTTGCAAGAATTTAAACTTTCCTATGGTTTTTATGTGGCAGTACAGTGGATGTCCTTGGTTACAACTGAAAGATAAATACATTAAAGATAAAATGGTTATTTTATCAATTATTTTCACCTGCACCTTTCAGCTGAAGATTACTTATTGTTCCATGACTATGATATTAAACCATGTAAATACAGAGAAAAATTATGTGACCATCAATGGTTCATTTCTTTCCAAGATTCATCCTGAGCCATTTTGTTTCTGTATGTTTTTCATAAAATTGGTTAAACAGGTTTTTTTTAGTTGACTTCTTACTATGTTTTGGGGGGCTTGCGGGAGGGGAAGGAAGCAAGCAGAGGATTTGCATGAAGAGGAGTTGGAAGGAAGGCAAAATTTACTAAAAAACTTTAAAAATATTTAGGTTGCCATTCTAGTAACAATGAGTCAGGAAGCTAGCACTTAAAGATGACAAATGTCATGATCCTTTGTGATCTCCAGGTGACTTAAAATATTAATTTAGTATGATTGGTGCATCAATTCCCAGAAGAAACATTAATTTCAAGAGAATAATATATTAACTCCGTTTCCTAAAATGTTTGAAGGTTTTCTTAAATTATAACTTTTTCTTTTATGAGTATTAGCCTATAGGAAAAGAATGAACAGTAACTGAAAGTGGCACCTCAGCAAGAACCATTTTAGTTTGCTTCTGCATGACTGTTAAGGCTCCAGAGAAAAAATGCACATGCCTGAAGTCTGAAAACAGATGGCAAAAATTGTCTTGGATAATTTCAGTATGAGTTGCAACACTGAATTGAAACACAGGGGGGAAAAAAAAAAGTACAAATTCCACAGGTCTCAAAACTTTAATTCTTCAACTGCCAATCCAGTGGCCTGATACAAAACTGCATATAATGCCATGTATTCCATGCTCCACACAGCAGTCTCAAAATGCTTTACAAAGCAAACTATCATATCTGTTATTCAGGCTGGGAGATGGGTATCAAATAACAAACCCAGGGATATTAAAAATGAGACATCCAACAACTAAGCAGCAATATTTGGAGAGGAAAAAAAAATAATAAATATTGGTGCTTATTGTGAAGTCAGGATTCTCAGTTCCTATGTCTTTACAGAAGATCAGACATAACTTTTTCTAAAAAATAAGTAGAAATATTTTTTAAGTTCTAAAAAACTCGAATTGACTAAGCCTAAAATCTAAAAAAGTTGAACTTCAGAGTTAAAAAAAAAAATAACTGAGTAAAAATCATTTTTAAGTTTAACAGAACTCAGAAGCAAGCCACTAAGAGGTAAAGATCAGCATATTGCCAGGGCAAGTGAGTAATAAATCATCATTAGCTTAAAAGGAAGTTCTTTATGTAAAACATTAACAGTATCCACAAAGGCCCAAAGGCTATATCTCTTGGCATCAGTTTCTAATCATATTTAGCATATGGGCTCTGTTGGTAACAGGCAGAAAAATATTAATTTTACATCTATAATATTTTTCTTCCCCAAAAGCAATATACTTAACAAGTCAAGAACATCTTTCCTTATTCTACAGACTGCTCACTGTGTTCAGCTAACGTGGGGGAAGGATATTTCCAAGCAGAGAATTTCACACTGAGGAAAATGACCTCATTTAATAAAACTTGAAAACTTTCCTTTTGTTTTGTTTGCCTAATTTATGTGATACATGATATTAAGTCTCTAGCTATTCTGGATTTGTCATGATTCAAATAAATTCCATCATTAGATTGAGTTCTAAATGAGTTCATTCTAATTCCTAAATATATTAAGATGTAAACTTAATGATTTTATCCAGTCTTAATTTCTCTATGTATCTCTAATAATTTCAAATTTGACATCCTATTTCTCCATCCTATTCCATCTACATATGTGCATATATTCAAGACAAATTCTGTTCCAGTTTATAGAGCCAACAATAGTGTTCCACAGTGACAAAAACTGCAGTAAAACAATACAGGAAGTCTTGAGAAATATTCTCAGTGTTTAAAAAACTGATGATCAAGCCTCCATATCTCGAATTTAAAAATCCAGGAGCCACTTTGTTCCCTGCCCAAACTTCATTACTGTAAAGATCAGATTATTAATGTCTTCACCATTAGTTTTTACATGCTCAACTGCAAATAAACCTTCAAACATTGTTCCAGCTGAGAAAGTGCTGACATTCCCTCTCTCAAAAGCCAATATGCATTCAGCTGCACTTTAGCCAGTATCAGTTCTCTGTATTGATTAGTATTCATGCACATTTTTCATGGAAAAGAGACAAAGGTGCCTGATTCTTGGCTCTTTCCTCCTAAAATGACATCAACTTCTTCTACAGTAAGAGGATACTAGTGATATAGTGCAATGGTTTTCCCCGTGATTCCCCACAAAAAGCCATTAATCTTCTGTCTCTTCAGCCTCTTACCTACAAAAAGTATGTCAAGTTTTATGAAATTTATCATCAGAAAGGAATTAAAATAGTATGACTGTGCTGATGTGATTAGCAGTCTGAATTTGCTAGCAGTATAAGGGAAAGAGATTAATATTACTTGGTCTTTTTTTAAATAATTAGTTTTCCATTTTGGCCTTTACAGTGACTTCACACAGAGCTGTATCTACAGCCAATGAGTTTTTACATTGCAGCTTCCAATAAAACAAAAAATTTAGCCATTTGTTCCAGAACACATAAAGTGCAGACACATTTGCAAACAAACAAAAAATGTGGCAAAGATAAACTTACCTCAAATTTAAGTAAGTCAGCATTTGCAGGTTTACTATGGCATCTGGTATAATTTTAATACAATTGTGGTATAGATTTAGTGTTTCCAGGGACACAAAATGGCACAACTCTGTAGGAACCTCAGTTAATCTATTCTTGGACAAATCTGAGAAGAGAAAAAGAGAAGGTACATTTATTTTTTTTTTAACCATTAGAAACAAATCTTTTGAACAGCTATGCTTTGCTATTAAAATAAATTATAAATGTAATCCTACAGTGAAACAGTAATTTAAGCCAATGTTTTTATAATGCAAAATGAAACTAGGGCTAACTTTCACAATCTTGAAATGGAACAGACTGTGTGTAAAAGAGCAAACATTCAATTAAAATTTATTTGGTCTAATAAAAAGTAATTATTTGCAGGACTCAATATGCTGAGGAAATACTTGCAAACAGAACCAGGTATAGATTCCAAAGCTCATATAATAAATGTAATGATCTAGCCAATACACAGCCAGTCAACTGCAAATGATAGTGTTTGCAGAAAACAAACAACAAGGTTTATATCTTTAAGTACTTTAAATTAAAAAAAAGTTATTAGGATTATCTCTTCCAAGTGACCTGTATCCTAGATATCAAACAATTATAAAACAATATTGTCTATAAAAATGGTGTAGGCCTTCAGAAGTGGATTTGATACATGGTGTAATTACCTACAAGATAACAATGAAGGATTCCAGTGCCCCAAGTGCATGCCTGTACCAACCAAACAGAAGCTTTTGATTTTTGACCAGTTATTCATTCTTAATTTCTGATTTAAAGAACACAGACTCGAGGAAAAATCAGTAAGAAGAAACATTAGTGGGCTTTGTTGCTTAACTACCACAGCATGACAAATCAGGTCCCATAATCCTGGTGCTATGACTGGAGTCATAAAATAATAAAGCATTACCAGCATTCAACTGAATTAACCGGGCTCAAAGCAATGATCAAACAGTGATGCAACAGAGCAAACGTCTTTTATCATCAGAAACCACACAAATGCCACCTACCCCTACTACTACAAAAAAGTGAAATGTCTGATGGAAAGGATACCAGGGAAAAAATGAAACTTAATGATCTCCTCACTTCTTCACTGCTGTTATTTTAAGCCTCCTCCCTGATCCTTCAAAGCTTATTTAGAAGCTTACTTTCTTAAGCTATGCAAAGGAAGAAGGAGTCAAAGTATAGGAGATCCATTTCTAGAGTGCTGTTGATCTGAGCCCTCTTTTTGTGACAAATAAGGCAATTTGGTTTATTTTGTGAACAAGAAGGCAGAAGTGTCAAGATTTTTTTACTTCCTTTACAATTCCAGGCTAATCAGGTGCAAAGGCACAGCTTGAGTTCACAACTATTGTCAGTAGGAAGGTTTTATCATTTTTTTTCTGTCTCCTCCAATGCAAGTTCAAATTAAAAGCACTCTGTTCCTCTTGACAGATTCCACTTTGCTTCACTTTGTCACTTCTGACAAAGAGCTGGGTTTCCTTATTCCAAGACAACAGCAGTGGTCTATGATTGTGATAACTGAGAGAAGCCCTGCTGGTCCAAACAACAGGATGGTTGAACTGAGCATATCAACCAAAATAAGTTACCATAAAACAGCAATGCCTGAACTGCTCTTCCTTCTCGTATCAGGCTTTGATGCCAGCTAAATGCAGCATCACCTCAGTTTCTCATTTCCTTCCATTTTGTCATCAACTTAAAGCATTCCCTATCTGAATGAGTGTTATTACTGTTTTAAAGAGGAAGAAACCTCTTCAATGTTCCTGTTTTGTGCTTTAATCCTCTACTGTTTTCTATGAGTCAGAGTACTTCTTTACTAACATAGCATTTTAAAAAAATTACCTCTGGTTCCGTCTCCTGCTGCTTCCATAGCTCTGTTATCAGACACTAACAAAGGACTGCCAAGCTTTAACTTTTTTAATCACGCAGGGGATCACCTTATTTTAAAATTCAATTTCAAAGAAAACCTTAACTTTTTTTAAAACCATGCTTTTCTGCAGTGATGTCCCCACGTATATACTACATTTGTTTCCTCCTTTAAAGGTGAAGGAGCAGCAAGATCCAGAAGAGTGAACTGAACTTTAGGCCTTGGCTAAACACAACCTCCAGGGCACTGAATGGTACATGGAAAATGACCTCTTGGCCTTCATCCAGTCCTTCTCAAGTGATCCACAGATCAAAAAGTGTGAACACAAAGCTCTTACTTTATCTCAATTTACTAAAATTTAGGGTCTCATCAAATAAAAGGCACATCGCCACAACAGCAGACCTATCCTTAAAAATTTATAGTACTTTAAAAAAAGTAGAACAGCACAGCAATATAGAAGCAACTAGCTTGACCCTGCTCCTAGAACAGTAAAATAACATTTTAATTGTCTTACTATTCTTGTTCTCAAGGGTCATAACTCTGTTCACCTGAAGAAGGACAAAACACAAAAAACCCCAACAGATAACAGACAAATTCCTTCCTTTCACCCTCGGGACCATGAAGATGGTCCTTACAGGACATGATATGTACACAATAAACAAATTCAAGAGTGAAGCTACAACAGAGGAAGTAATTTGCTATTGTCTAGCTGTCACCATTAAAGTTTGAAATCATTTAAATGCTTGTATCTCATTGTTCCTTCATAAACAGCAGAAACCAAGCTCTGTTCACAGCATAAAGATGAATAAAACTCTGCATTTCATCTAATATCCCTGTAATGTAACTTAAAAGAAGAAGTAGAAGTTTGTTACTATAACTTACTGATAAGAGATATCATTAACACCAAATCCAAATGACTTTGAGAAACAGCACTGGAATGGAATCTGACATACAGACTGCTTGTCACATTTTTTAACCAGTGGCAAGAATTTCTGCCAAAACCAGACTTCTGTGATCATATGGAAGGAAAAGAAAAAAAAGATTGTTTTTATTCAGTCCTAGAACTCATGTGAGCATCTGAACACGATGCAGCTATGAAAAAAAGCCTAGCACCTTTCAGATGTGTCTGAAAAATTGAGAGAAGCCCATGTCTTCAGAAAAAAGAGTAAGGGAAACAGCCTGCATGACAATTTTATACTGCACCTCAAAAGCCTATCAGCATGTGCAGAAACCTCTGATGCTCACATAGTTTTTTTTATATTACTTTATACAACAGTACTTCTGCCTCAAGTAAGTACCTCTCACAATTACTCTGTATATATTTCAAGTTTACCGTGATATTTAAAGTTCTGGAATAAAATACAAGGGTTAAGCATAAAGGAAACTGCAGAACTTTCTGAACATACCAAAAAAAACCAGTATGCACTTATCTCGTTTCTGTCACAAGTCACAGAACTTGTGAAAGATGTTTTGCAGAGGCTTTCTTGGGTTAATTCTTTAGGTAGAAAGAAACTAAAAGCAGAGACCAAAATTTTAAACAACTTCAGAGCATATTTTCAAAATACAGAAATAATTAGGTGACAAACCTTTGCTTTCTCACTCTACATTTTTTTTAACTCTACATTTCCCAAATGGGTAAGCTACACATCCCCCATGCTTTGTTAATTTGAATAACACTTCAGAGTAATTAAAAATAATGAAGTTGCAGTACAGACTAGCTTTTGCTAAAGAAATGGAAATTAACAGAGAGATGGAATTTGCTGGTATTTAAAGGAATGTTGGTTAACTTGCTTAGACTGTCTAACACCAAGGTTATCTCATTTTTTAATGCATATATGATAGCAGAAGTACATTTCATTGTTGCCAAGGCAGTACAAGTAGATTTCGCCCAAGGTGACTATTTCCTGTAACTTCTATTATGAAATAGGTGAGACAAATCTAAATAAACATGTAGGGGGGGAGGCCAGGCACTGGAGCAAGCTTTTTGTTTTAAATAAAATACACCATTCATTATTTGTGGCATCAAGACATTTTCAAACTACATCTGGCTTCACTTCATCTCTTCCTGCCAAGAACAAGTTTGTTAAATCTCCGAAATAAAGTAACAGAACAGAAAAAAATAAGCAAGCCAGTTCAAAACAGAATCTTGATCTTTAGGAGTCAGCACAATTCCAGCACAACGAGATGGCTTTTGTAAAAGAACTGTTACTGTGTTGAAAGCTACACAAAACAAGCACTTCCTAAGCCGGGAGGCAAAGAAGAAAAAGCAAAAATTTCAGATGGGTAAGTAAGCATTTAACAGACAACCCCAAGCCTTGTTTGGTGACAGGCACACTGCACAGTCTGGGTCTACACTGCATTCACACCTGTGGTCACTGACTCCATCCTTGGGGCAAAATCTTTCAATGAATCCCTGTAGCTTTGAAGATGTCTGCAATGAGTGCCACCACTGACAGGGACCTTTCTGACTTCATGCTTTACAGGCAAATTAAACAATGGCCACTACACATAGAGGGATGGTGTAAAACACTGCCACTGCACAACTGAAATGGCATTGTCAAAACAAGCAGAATAATACTAGAAGTCATGTACCTACACTTCTTTCAGTAAGGTTACCAAAGTGCTCCCGTTTTCCTTCCTTCTAGTTAGAAATACATTATTAAATACCAGTGATTAATACATTATGAACTAAAAATTGCAGACAATTAACAGGAGAGCTAAACTGGTTAGGCCTTTAGGTCAGAATGATAATTCATTAAATCAATCTGCATGTGCATTACTGTATCACAAATCCTAGCCAAAAATTTTCATGAAAGTACTAGTATCAAAAAGCAGTGATTTAACATTTTTATACTAGAAAAACTATAGTTTAACACTTCTTCTAACTCATAAATGTACAATAGACAAAAGGTGGAATTATGCAAGTAAGCATCTATCCACTAAGATACTATTTCAAGGTATTCAAATGAGATGTCTGAAATGGATTTGACAAAATTCAAGCAAAACTCAAGAGTCTAAAGAATAGTAAGTTCAACCCTAATTTCACAGGAAAACTAGGCAAATAAGAATGCTATGAAATACATGAAGTCTGTATATGACATGACACAACCATATGGAGCTTCATCTTTTTCACTGTGATTTAACTCTATTTTAACACTTTTTTATTAGCCTGTATCTCTCTGTATTTCCATATTAGCTACCTCTATCTTCATTGATAACTGAAGCCACAAATTGATGGCACTGTATCTCAGACATTAACTGGCAAAGAAGGCAAGTGATCTATTACCACTGTAATTGTGCCTCTCAGAATCAGTCAATACTCTCTAATGAAGCAATTGTTTCATTCTGGCTCTTCTCCCTAAATGGACAGAAAATGCATCATCCCAGAGGCAAATGTCTGTCTCTTCATCATAAAAACACCACGATGCAGCTATAAAATGCTACACAACTCTTAAGACACGTCCTACAACTTGTCAGTACCTAGCACAGCAGCACACCCTGTCTCAGCTACTCACATCTCTGTCCTCCAGTAAGCATGGATGAAGAATGCCCTGGATGTACAGCCAGCTTCTGATGCAGTCAGCAACTTCTACAGACAATGATGCTACACCAACAAAAAAAGAGGTCAAGACCTCCACTGACTTTGGCAGCTGATGCTTTCTGGTTTGTTCATTACAATGATGCCACAAAGAATGTGGGGTTTCTTCACTAAGAAACATTTCTATTGAATTTATTTAGCAGGGCAGAAAACAAAGAATCAGCGCTGCAACCAAATCAATTCTGCTTCCATATAGGAAAAAATATATAGTAGTACAGAGTCAAGCTTTCCATTCTGAAACTACAACTTGTAATAGACTGAGAAAAAAGTAGTGTCAGTGTTGGTTCCTGAGAAAGTCATCATTATTGATGGAATAACATACATCAATAATATTTAGAGAATGATTAATGGCACTGAGTCTTAGAAGTTCCACTGCTGTCTCAAAACACATAGAGAGTGCATCTATCCAGGCAACTTGACATAAAAACGTAGAGATATTGAAAAAAAAAAAAAATTGAACAGATTTATGAAGTGACTGCTGTTTCACAAATACTTCCTAGAATTACTTTTTGGAGCACTGTCAGCATATTTTTCTTTTCCACCCATCTTCCATTGTTAATTTAAGAATTTACACTGAAAATTTCCACAAGCCACAGAGAAACTGAGATTACAGTACAGGTGTAGCAAATTTCATCTAACACTAGTGGTACACAACACAATGCTTTTCAGTGTCTCTAATGGTCAGAATGAACTAAATTTATTACTTGTCAAAGTAAAAAATACAATAAAAATCACAGATATTCACCAGAATTGTCAGAGGGACCTAGATGGGGGATTTAAAGGGAGGAAAAGTAATAATGACTGAAGGAAAGCAACTCTCGGAGAAAGCATCTGGTAGAGTCTGGCAGGTGTCCCCACTAGAGGGAGTCCAGAACTCACAGAATTGGCCAACACCCCGCTAGTTTCTCAGCTGTTTCCTTCTTAAGGGTCCATCCACAAGGCATGAAAAGGACGTAAATGGGAAGATGCCTTTCAACAACCCTCACCCACCCCCTCCCCGCACTCCTCTGAACCTATTGCCCACCGCAGTATTCAAAATATGACAAATGAGGCTACTCCCTTGCAGCCATTGCTGAAGGAAACAAATGTATAAATTGATTTATACTGAGGTCAAGACCTTAAAAAAAAAAAAAAAAAAAAAAAAAACAACAAAAAAACACCACAAAAATCTACTCCAAAATAGAATATAAATTCAAGAGGCTTTTCCCAGCCTTCCCTGAGATGATGTAAGACTCTGAAGTACCCTTGAGCTCTATGTAGTTACAGCAACATGTGGCCTATTTCAGACAAAAGTGGCATTAATAGTTAGTAGATACATGTGACAGACCCTGTTTACAAACTCATTCCTGCCCAATGACTCTCACAGAATGTCAGGCTGGATGGATCATCTGGTCCAGCCTTTCTAGTATTATTGTTTATGTGAGATGTCCCAGCACCCCATCAAGCTGAGACTTAAAACTTCCTAAACTGGGGGAATCCACCACTTCCCCAGGGAGACCATCCCAATGTCTGACTATCCTCAATGTGAAAAATTTTCCTCTTGTGTTCAATCAGAATCTCCCCAGGAGCAACTCAAGCCCACTGCCCCTTGTCTTATCCATGGGACTCCTTCTAAACCCCGAGTCTCCATCTGCCACTCAGTGTCCTGTAACCTCCCAGTAAAGCAAAGAAAAGACTAAGAAAGGTGCATCTTATATTTCTTCTCAGGTAGTGTGCTAAGTAGCCTGAATAAATTGAACAGTATAAGCTACCTCTCCCAGACAGCAAAACTTTGGCCAAATGTCACTTCAGGGTCTTCTGCTTCCTCTATGTGAAAAGGAGGGAGCAAAAGGGTAACACTAACTCATTAATTAAAAGGGTAACACTAACTCATTAAATGGAAGCATGTTCTTATTATTAGCTCTCTGGCACACTCCAGTTCCAAAGACACAAAGGAAATTCTTATAAAAGAAACATGCTGAAAACAGTATCACAAGCCTGGAAGAATAAAGAGAAGGTTAAAGCAGGAATCTGTCTTGTTACTGCAACTGTCTTGAGGTGGCAAAATAAAACAACTCCTTTTCTCCTTTATCTTCTCATATCTTCCTCTTTTGAACAACTGTTTGGGTCTAAGTCTGGCTGAAGAAATGGTTGCTGAGAGGGTTCTGTTTATGTTTTGAAGATGAACCTGGTGTGGAAGTGCATGAGACTTCCTAAAAACATACTGTAAAAATGCCTGGATTCTTCCTGCAGGACTGTGGTGGAATGACCTTGGATGGCCACCAGGTGTCCATGCCACCACTCTGGTGGGACGGGGAGAAAACACAATGTAAAAGCTCATAGGTCAAGGTAAAGACAAGGAGATCACTCACTAATTGACAGATGCAACACAGACTCAACTTGAAGAAATAAACTTAGTTACAACGAATAACACAGTAGGACAGTGAGAAAATAGACCACTTTCCCTTTTTCCCAGGCTCAACTTCACTCATGACTATTCTGCTTCCCCCCAGTGTCACAGGGGGATGTGGCAATGGGTGATGTGGTCAGTCCTTAAACGTTTTGTCTCTGCCACTCCTTCCTCCTCACACTTTTCCCCTGCTCCAGCCCGGGTACCTCCCATGGGTTACAGCCCTTCAGGAGCTTCTCCAACGTGGGCTGTAGCTCTTCAAGAACTGCTCAGGCATGGGTCCTCTCCACAAGGTATTGTCCTTGAGAAATGGACTGCTCCAGTGTGGGTTCCCCACATGGTCCTGCCAGAAAACCTGCTCCTTTCCACAGGCCACAGCTCCTGCCAGGAGCCTGGTCTGTAGTGTGGGTCCTCCACAGGCTGCAGCTTCCTCCAGCACACAATCACCTGCTGCAGTGTGGGGTCCTTCAGGGGAATCTTTGCTTCAGCACTTGCAGCACCTCCTCCCTCTCTTCCTTCACTGCCCCTGGTGTCTGCAGGACTGTTTCTCTCACGTTTTTTGCAAGCCTTTCTCCCATGGCTGCCTTGGAAGAATGCATTTTTTACGTTCTCTTAACTGTGTTATCACAAAGCCATGACTGGCAGTGCTGGTGGGTTCAGCAAGGCAGCACATAAGTCTTGGAGCCAGCTGGAATTGGCCCTGGGATGGGGCAGTCAGCTTCTGGTGACTTTCCACAGAAGCCACCCCTGCATTTCCCCATTACCAAAATCTTGCTACATAAACCCAGTACAGGCACTCAAACTTTAGTCCCAGGAGATGGAAAAACATATCAGAAAGCAAACGCCTTCTGTCAACAGAATGACCATTAATAACATGTGGTATGAAACCCAGTTCACAGGCCATGAAGTATTCCTTCTCCCACGCCTTCCACACAGGATAGAGGATACAAGTCATTAATTTTCACTCCTTAATAAACAACCAACCGTAAGAAGGATCAATGGATTATACAATTCCAGTATTGTACAAGTAAGATGCAACGGGACTTAAATATTTCAGGTGTCTCCTCAGACACAGTAAGAAATGTTAAGCCACGTCTAAAAAACTTGAAAACTGTTCTTCTTCACTTTCAGTCTTGATAGCAGGCTGATGGAGGGCACTGGAGAAACAACTGAAGGGCTCACATCATGCACTATTGAGCTGAACTTCCTTAGCATATCAAACTATTTCAGTCATCTGCCTGAATTGTTCATACTGAACACATGAAAGAAAATGTGATAGAGGACACAAACCCATATGACACCAGGGCCTTTTCTGTGGAAACAAAAAGTTGAACAAAACTAAAAACTGAAACAAAAACTAAAAATTTATTATTTTTCCTGATATTGAGACCTGCAACAGATAAAATGAACTTCTGTAGGAGAGCCTGAGGTCATTTATATGCAAACCCTTGACTTTTAACCCAATAAATAACCAAGCAGAAACAGTCAGCTATGACCTGTACAGTGCTTAGTCTTCAATTGTTTACAGTGTAGTAATTACTTTAATTATACAAAAATCCATGATGAGGTTGGGAAAGAACTGGGCCTTGAGAATACTCTTCACATTTCAGTTCAAGTGTGAAACATTTGCATACTTAAGGAAATGTAGCTGAGTGGTTCTACATAATCAGCAGGTCAACAGAACTAAAAGTTTGTGTTTTATACATTGATATGGAAAAATCTTCAAGAGTAGCTTGTAGCCACCACAGATACACTTTCATTATTTTCATGGAACACTGAGTTTACCTAAACTGTGAGTCATAAGGGGACTTAAAGACCTGTGACAGAGCTAAGACTTGGAATATTAAATTCTTTTCTGAAAGAAGAATAGTGACTACAGCTTCTACCACGTTTAAAAAAAAATATTTCAAAAACATGTAAATTGCATACATATATACACACAGGCACACAATCTTATCTCACTCCAGCAACTTACATCCACCTATTGGAGAACAGGGAAAGATGTGAAACAAAAATATGAATTACATGAAAAGGGTGGTGGATCCCTGAAGAACCATACTCTAGAGTCTTCTATGAGAAATCTCTTCTTTCAGTCAGGTATCTCCCTTCTTAAAGCTGCCTACTTCCAAAACCAACAATTTCCACTTTCACTGCGAAATTACACACAGTGCACTCAAAACCAGCAGGATGTAATCCAATGGTCTACAACTTTTTCTAGTTCACAGACAGTACCACAAGAAGAACTAAGGTGAATGCAATGCTAAATTTTGTTTTTCACTTCACTCTCTATTTTAATGTCTATTATTATTTTTCCACTGACTGTCAAGAGAGGACACTATTATGCATTACCTGCTTGAAGAAAAGTTACCTCACGATGACCATCTGGTAAAAGCAGCACATAAACCAGTTTCTGTGAAGTAGCTCCCTTGCCTGCGTTCTGAAAATGATTATTTTTCACATCTGGCAGACTAAAATACTAGATTTGTTTATTTTTATACATGAACTCTCTCCTGTTCTGTAAGAAAATCTGCTATAAACAGGGAAATGAACAAAAGTTATTTGGGTATATCTAAGGCATGTACGCAAAGACATGTAAAAGCTACCTGATAGTTAATTTACAGTGACATGGAAAGCAGAGTATTACTCATCTAATAATCACTTCCCTTTCTGTCTGCCCATCTCCCACTGATGCCAGGATTAATCTACCTTTATCTACATTATTCATGCACTTCTCTTGCAATGTTTCTTGAAGACAGCACAACGTAATTTTAATAGTTTATCAACACAAATCTGTTTTGTACCACATAAGCTGACTTACACTATTGAGTACATCCTTGAACAATGAACTAATTACAATGAACTAATGACTATTACAGAAGAGAAATGTAAAAATATTTGAAGCTGTATTTGAAACTACAAGTAAATTTGAAAGAAATGGCTAAGAAATACTTCAGAGTTCTAGACAGAACAGGAATCTGTGAAAACATCACCAGAGACTGAGGTACCAGGAAAGAAAATCCTGGAATAAACAAATAAATTAAATTGTAAAGAACAACTAAAAGTCAGATGGCTGTTCCTAGATAAAGAAAAAAAGAAAAAAAACACCACATAGAAATACTTCCTTGAACTGAAGGCAAAATAAGCATAGCAGTGTCTCTATCCTTAAAAAACCCAAACAAACTGAAAATCATCTAGCTGGAATTACTAGAACTACAGACCTGTAAATTCTGCACCAAGATCTCTGTCTTATCTAACTGTTCCCATGGTTCTTTTCTAACTTCAAGACACTGTTTCTCAACTTTCTCATTTTTGTTTCATTAAGACTCAAAGAACCTTCCCTTCTTTGCAGAAAAACAAAATTCAAAACATGTTGCTGTTGATCAGGGCAGGAGGTGGGCTTGATGGAAAACACATGCAACATTTTGGGGTGTTTTCTTTCTACTTGTTTTAACAAGTCATAGTTTACATCAGGATTTCAATCTAACATCTTTTAAAGTTGAGAGATATCAGATCCATAGACTGCAAAAAGACCACAGGTGGGTGAGTAAAACACACATACCCTCTACTTATAAATAATTCAGTGCCTGTGACTGGGCAGGCAGAAAACACCTTATGCTTGCCATAATACTTGCTGGGGGACACAGCTGGCAATAAGCCATCAGGCACTGATGACACTTGTGGGTCAGCCTGCAACCCCAAATAAACATCAGTGCTGTAGGTATGTAGCAGCTGTAGGGCAATGTGCATTTTGTAGGGACAGAAGAACATCTCCTTCAGGTTTGTTAACTTCATATAGGTTTGAGAGGTTGTTTTTTGTTGGTTGTTTGTGTCTGGTTTTGTTTTGCCTTTATTGTTGTTGTTGGAGGGAGGGTTTGGTTTTTTTTTTTAAGTATACAAAATTACTAATGCTCATCTATATACCTTATAGAGACTGGTCTACAATTTCTGCTCTGGTGCAGATTAATTTCTATTTATTTATTTTATTTTCAGGCTAACTTCAGGGAGGTCTAGTTTCCATCTCTCATGCAAAGTATTATAGTGATATTTTTTCTGCAAGAACCATTTTGGAATGAGTTTTCTTTCTGAAGTAATACTATTATGCTTTTATGTGTATTTTACCTTGCATTTGCCTCTTCGCTTGATGGCTGACATGTTCTCAATGTGGTAACAATGCATTAGCACAGACACAGAACAGGTAGCAGATAAAGTAGGAAAAGGACAGGAAAGTGTCCCTTCACCATGTCCATTCACTATACTCTCCCCACCAATAATTAAAACAGTAAGGAAGGAACTACCTGCTCTGAGGTCTAATCCCAAAGAGGCTAAAGTTGCTAGTTTATTCAGGCCCAAAACAGAGACCTGCAGGTAGAGAATAAGAATTCCTGGGACAGCAGCATTATTTCCCTTAAGTGCCTGACAGGTAGAAAGGTAGAAGGAAAGTGTAAGCCAGATCTATTAGATCTTAGATTTAAGAAGACCAGTAAGTGAAATGTACAGGGTTTTTTTGTTTGTTTGTTTGTTTTTATTATTTACTCAATTGGCTTTTTTCCTCTGCTGATAAAACTCAGTAATGCCTTAGAAATGGCTGGGGTTAAATTACCCTGGTCAGGAGAAAAAAAGTCTCTGCTGCACATGCTGTGATCCAACCATGTAATACATATGAAAAACATCAGGACTAGAAGTTGAGGATTTGGGTAGCACACCAACTGTGGCTGCAGAAATTTCAAAAGATTTTGTAAAAAACTTCTTAGCTTGGTTTGTTCATCCAGCATATACATTTTTAAATCTTCACTATGAGATAAACTGCTCATTTTCAACAGTTTTCTACCTGTGAGGGTGCTGATTTTGACTTTATGCTATGACTGCTACGAATCAGTGACTAAACTTCCACTGATATTATGAACTAATTCAACAACTGATACTTTTAAGTGTACCCCCTAAACATTTTGACTCAGTAACTCCTATTTTTTAATTGTACTCTCAAAAAGCTCATTAATATACAGGCAAAGTGATCCATTGGTGACTTAGCCAATGATTTTGTCATTTTTTCAGATAACATTAAAACCCTCCTAACAGGACTTCGACTCTTACCAAATGCATCTTCATGGCTCAGTATTGGAGTGTCAAGTATTTTAGTCATGCCCAGTAAGATGTTAAACTTAATGAGAGAACTATGGTTTTAATTAAAAAATTGCATGGCATTCTGACCAGATTACAATTTCTTTTCTGCCTTAGGAGAAGCAACAGTCTTGCATTCTTACAGGACTGCCAATTCAGCTTCCTCTAATTAAAAAAAAGCAAGTAACAAAACACAACATAGAACAACAACAAACAAAACAAAGAAGAAAACACTCAAGAGTTCACAAGAATCTCTAAAATTTTCATTTGGACTTCTTCCAGAACTGGGTACTCATTGTGACTGACATAAATACTTCCCAGCTCTTGCCCCTCCTCTCCCCAAGTCTTCTAAAATTTGGATAGGAAATTCAGTCTTTTGGGAAGAACTCTAAAGAGATACAGCAACAAATACACCATTATAAAGAAAGCTTAAAACAAAAAATAAGCTGATTATCCAGAAGTTATGAATCATTTAATTTAGCAATTTTCCCTCTGAAGAGATGGCATTACCACATACTCCCCCCCCGTGTTTCCTATGCTTACTTAATGCAAGTCTCATCTCCAAAATGTGTTTATTCAAGACTGACACAGGTAGTAGAAAACCAACTTTTAACACAAATGTGCACACCTGCAGACATATTGAATGTGTTACTCAAAAGACTACATTATCACAAAGTTATATACACTGGGCAAGATACTACACAACTGTTGTGCTATAAATGATCAGATGATCTCTTTTTTGTATACAACAGTATTTCATTTCATGGAAAGCTAATTTTAACTGTTGCCTGAGTTTATATATACACACACACACATATCTGTTCATAACATCTGTTATATACCATGCTCTTTCAACAAATGGAAAAGGCTTAAAGTTTGGTAAAACTTTCTTAAAAGGTTAATTAATGCTTTTAAATCAATCATCTCAAGATTTAAAAATGCCAGAATAACAACAAGCTTAAGATATACTCTGCCAATGTCTGTTATATCACCTGGAGTCTTTTGCCAGAACACATTTGTACATTTTGTATTCTCCTCTTGTCTCTTTCAATGCCTTATACATAGAGCATTTATTTTCTTACTCTGCAGCCCACTTTCTACATAACCACTCTCAGATTATGTAAGGCTGGGGACCAAGATTGTCCTTTTAATAATTCTCCTCCCATTTTTTTTCATGTGATATATTCATGCAAAAATCTCCCACTCTTTTTTCTGTAAAACTAATAAGATAGATTCTCCTAGTTTACAGTTAAGAGTTTTCCTGACTATACAAGCAGACATTTTTTGCACCTCTTTCAGTCTCAAGTCATCTTCCTTGAAGACAAATGGAACATACTCAGAACTCCTAGAGGATAACATGACACCATCACCATATGTAACATCATGGTCTCTCTTGAAACTTATCTTCTTATAAAGCCTCAGGACAAAACCAAATATTTAAGATTTGTCATACTGGCAGCTTGTAACCATCTTGAAAAGTATCATACCCAGGTTTTCTTCTTTTACCAATTACAAGTGATGAACACATGACTTAAAGCAGACACTTCTTGACTCCCTAAATTTTCACCTGGCTTACTTCTGGACCATTCTTTTTAAGAGCAATTCACATTTCCAGCATTAAATACACCCTGACTGTTGTTAAGTCTGAGTTTTCACCCCAAAGAAGAGTGCTTAAGAAACACAACACTGGGTGAAAAAAACCTGACACTAAAGACTAGTTCCTATGACAAGCTTCTTGTCTCAGAAATGTTATCTAACTCAGCTGAAATTAAAGAAGAAATTAGAAAAATAACAACAATCACCCAAGGAAAAAATAATCCATGTTCTTGCTCACAAGCAAAACTGTATGCAACAGCAATTTCTATTAAAAGTTCATAACAGTATAATGTTACAGAAGCATAAGCATATCCGGTACTATAGATACCGATCACCATTCCAAAGATAAAAGCTCTGACACTTTAGTAAATTAAGGCAACAACCAAACAATTTTTACCAGTGAATTATTTAGTAATATGCTTCTTGCCATTTGTTACCAAGTTTTCCTAGGTCTTCTTTTAGCTAATATCTGAAGACAATCTTGCGCACATCCTTCCTTCTCATTAATACATCAATCACACCTTATGCATGGAAAAAAAAAAAAAAATTGTTTTCTGCTGGCAAAGCTCTTTTTACAGGTTAAATAAGCCTATAAAAAAGGTTATTAAGGTTATTGAGATTTATTTTAAGGTTTATTTTAAAAGTTTAGAGTGGTTTGACTTGAAAGGGACCTCAGTGATCATCTTGTTCAATCACCCTACATGGACAGGAACCCATTGCACAAGAGCAGGATGCTGCAAGCCCCAACCAACCTGGCCTTGAACACTTCCAGGGATGGGGAATTCACAACTCCCCTGGGCAACCTGTGCCAGTGTCTCACCACCCTCACAATAAATCAGTTTATACTAATGTCTAACTTAAATCTGTCCTCTTCCAGTTCAAAGCCATTACCTCTTGTCCTATTGCCACATTGCCCTTGTAAAAAGTCCCTCCCCAGCTTTCCTGTCAGCACCTTCAAATACTGGAAGGCTGCTGTATGTCTCCTTGGAGCCTCCTCTTTTCCAGGCTCAACAACCCCAACTTTCTCAGACTGTCTTCACAGGAGAGGTGCTCCAACCCTCTGATCATGTTCATGGTCATGCAACAGGTCCATGCCTGCCTTATGTTGGGGGCTCTAGAACTGAACACAGTCGTCCAGGGTCGTGGTCTCATGAAAATGGAGAAGAAGGGGAGAATCATTTCCCCCAACCTACTGATCACTCTTTTTTTTTTTATGGAGTTCAGGATAAAGTTCCAAGAACATTATTAAGAAACTGTAAAAAAATGGACTTACAAGCAAATACTTTTAAAAGAGAGGAGCAAATAGCTATAAAAAGGTTGGTCTGAAATGGGTTTTTAAAATAATTTTAACTATTATATATTTTTCTACAATATACATTATAAGACACTTACGAGAACAGTTCTACACTGACTTGAATATCAAGAAGGAATCTCAGTCCTTACATATGCAATGCTTATGAGCAGAAAACCCCTCTCAAAATCACCAGTATCACAAACATACTAACTCTTTAGACTGTCATAGTCTAAATATTATTAGTAGTACACAAGTAATATTAAATGTATAGAACTGATCACATGAAAAAAAATCTCCCTAAGCACAGTTATAATGCTAAAGTCTCTTACTACATATTTAATTTCTTTTCTTTTGGCATATGAACATAAAGTAACTGATAAAAAGCCTATCACTCAGTTGCCTCAAGCTGTGTCTGCTTGTTGACAAGGAAATTTATTGCCAGCAGGAGCAGTCTACATTTTTTAAATTGTTTCTGCATTCTCTGTATACAGATTGGCAAGTTATTTGCATGTGGTAGACTCATGTAATTTCCAGCTGCTCTTTGGTCCTTACTGTTTTGCACCATCGTGTAAAAACTTTCAATGAAGTTTACAGTAAGCTTTCACTTACTGAAAAGTGGCCACTGAGGAACAATCTTCCACGACCACAACTAAACATGTAAATCCTCTCTCCTAGTCATTAAAAGGTATAACAAATAAGAAATAGAGCCTTTCACAGTAACTTTCATTCATGGTTCATCAGTAGCTTTCACAGCCTGATTCTGACAGACTACAAGTCTATTTTTAGCCTGTAAGTTCACTTAAAACTAATTAAGTAGTACTGTAAAGTACCTTTTATTATTTGAGTCCTTCCTATTTTTTTAAGCAAGTCATACACTGATCTGAAAAAGCATTATGATCAAAACCTTGTAACTGATAAATGAATTCCAGTGCCTAACTTTCTATGCTTAAGACTACAGAATTCTTTCTTTCACCAGATGCAGCTGGTGAAAGTTTGTCAGATATCTTCCACATTTATTTCCAGACTTTAACATAAACTTTTTAGGTGTTTCTAGAAGCTTTCCAGTCTGAAATACTTCCAAGAAAATCCAGTTGAACAAGGAAGTATATCCTTTGCTTTCCCATGGGTTTCCAACACCGACTTTTCAACAGGACTAATCTTGCACAGAATTGTGAAAATGGTGTTCAGGTAACTTGTATACTGATTTTAAAATGTAATTCTTCAGTGTCCTAAATTTAGTGAACTAAAAAATTGCTTAACTCCACTGTAATGCTCAGTTAAAAAATAAAAATTAAAAAAAAAAAATCAGTATCTGGGTAATATGAACATGCAAAGGATCACACAGATTTACAGATAACTCACACAGTACTCATTAAGAGTTCAATCAAAAACCTCATGAAACAAGGAGAAAAATAATCCTTATTATATTCTATAATCCTTATAGAGCCCTGGGCTCCAAATTATTATCCTTTTTTGCATGATAGAAGGTGGTGGTAACCTTGTTTGCAGGACACAGATGAGGTAAAAAAAACATATCTAGGAACATAGAGCACTTTTCACAAGTCAGAAAGAAAAATGGTATTGACTTCACACTGTCAGAATTAAAAAGATTTATACTCAAATTCAGTAATATTGTCCACAGCATCTGCTCATCCAGATTTCTACATAAATGCTCTCCAGTTTGCTTTGGCTAGGTTCCCTGGCAGCACCTTCTTGATCCCTGGTGTTATCCCTGCCATAGCAACTTCCCAAATATGCCAAGCCATAGACTTTGGCTCCCTAGGGTTTCCTATCCAAACTGATATTATTATAAGGAATTGATTCGATTTGAATTCCCATCAAACTTTTAGCCTATTTTCTACTGAGAATTAGCCAGCTTATCATTAATAGAATTGGTATTATAAAATTTTTGTTTATTCATTTGAAGAGTTAGAAGAACTATTTATTTTTTAGTTTCTTAATGGGAGTTCCAGACATGTGCAACTAAAAAACCTGAACTACTGAATCATTTCAAAAGGTCAAGGAACTGTGAAGATTAATATATCCTGTTTCAGTCCAGCGTGTAGGGCTCACAGGATTTATTTTTCATACTTACTTTGTAATTTGGTCTGGATCTCTGATATCCCTTTGTCATGCAGGGACACACATACTAGGTCAAGAGGTCAAAGGACTTTCATTTCACCCTTGGAATAAGCAAAATCAGCATTTTGGTATACAGAAGACTGTAGATTGCAGGACTCTGCTTCTTATTTCATGCCAGCACTGTACTGACAGATTCCTCTCCAGGATAGTTTTCTAACTCACCAGTAATTATCAAAACATTTTTATAGAGCAATACAGTCCTTTAATATAGAGCAATATAGTCCTAGAACACAGCAACCTAGTCTAAGTCTGAATAGCAGGTGAGTTGCCCAAAATAAAAATAATTCGATAAATAAATTAAAATTACTTCAGCCTCTTCCGCCTTTTAGCAGTTAAAATAGAACTTCACAAAGATGCTGTTTTATGCTTCAGAACAGCTAAGTCGTATGCAGAGGAAAGCAACTGCCTATATGAACACAATGTACAAAGTTCAGGAGTTTAAATGCTTTCACTTTAGATCCCAATCAACAGATGATAGGCATGAAAACAAAACTGTTGTGACATGCACCAACTATGAAACTTCTGAACTTCTTGTGTAAGTCTACTTAAAGCCATGAGTTTGAGGGGAAAATATTAACTGTGCTATTATTAGTAATATTGTAAATATTTATTTATTCACATTAATTCAGAGACAATTGAACCATCTAAGCTGTTGCTCTGAATGCTGAAGCATATACTCGTAGAGTGGCCTAGGCTGGAAGGGACCTTAGGGCAGGGATGGCTCCCAACCAGACAAGGTTGTTCCAGGGCCTCATCCAGTCTGGTCTTGAACACCTCCAGGAAAGGGGCATCCACAACTTCTCTGGGCAATCTATTCCAGATCCGTGGCAAACACTTACAGCAAATCAACAACTCAAGAGAAGTAATGAAGAGAAAAAGCTTCTGACACTGCTTAAACTTAGTATATTTAATAAAACAAACAAACAAACAAAAATAAAACAAGAAAAAAAAGCCAACCTGGGAATTAACACTGTGCAACAGAAATTTATTTCTCATTTTATACCCTTGTTTCCACTACTGCAAGTTCATCTAGCAGTGTACTGAGTATATCCAAAATATACTGCTTCTTACTTTACCCTGAAGGAATGATTTCATAAATAATAACTGTAATTTCTTATATATTTATTTAGATTTCCTATAGAAAACAAACTTCATTGTCCCTACACTTGCTGGCAGGAAGCATTAGGTTGTGTAGACATAGTACCTGTTACAATTAACCCAAGATAATGAACTCAAACTATATTGATATCAAATGTACTCAACCATGTAAATTGCTTTAACTGGGAATCCCAAAAATAATGTTTGAGCTACTGCATTATCTATGTAAAACTGAAACTTTACTTACAGAGTAGTGAAATTAAAAATATCACAGAAATCTAATAATTATGTAGAGGTTTAAGAATCTCATTTAAGAAATAACAAAAACAAAGTTATGAGAAGAAATTGCTCGTAACGTTGATTTTGCAGCATTGATAATTGCAGCTCAGTTTAATCTTACAACTGGAAAGTTCCCACTTACATCATTTCTAGAAATGTCTTTTACCACTACAGTAAAAAGAGTTTGTTTACCCACCATGAATTTAGTTCCAAATCATTAAAAAGTTAGGACTGCTTCAACATTCCCTTTATTCAAAATCTTTCAAATTGGAAACAGGATTTTGTGTCTGCATGAATGCAAGTCAATAAAACACAGCACTAGGCCTTTGGCTTTATTCCTCTGCAACTACAATATGCATAAAAGGCATTAGTTGAACAAGAAGAAGGAATGATAAAGTTATCAAGGTTGGGTCGAAGAGCTTTTAGAAGATTTTATCTTTCTAAATAAGCTCAGTTATTAATGTTTGGTTTGCAAGCTGTAAAGCAATTCTGCCCTGATCAAAGGGAGAACTTAAGGACAGCTGTTCAATTGGATAACTCACTCTCTCTCTCTCTATATATATATATATGTATATATATATGTATAGATATATACACACACACACAGATCCTTTGTAAGTCAGTAATGCTGTTTATATTAAGTCAAATAGTGGCCTGCTGGATCATGACCTAAGTAAGCATCTCAGCCACACAGGTGATAATACTACACTTGGTTGTAGTATTACCATGGCTGTAAAGACAAAGGCCAATTTAAGTGTTGTCAAATGACATTGTACCACTGAGCAACCAGTGCTACACAGAAAGATGAATGAATCATTAAAACAACGCATAGAGTGGGTGGGAGAGAATTAACTTAGCATAACAAATAGTGCATTTTGAGGCACAGGAATATAAAACCCTCATCCAACAGTGGAGGCTGTGAAAGTGGAATATAAAGTTCACAGAAAAAAAAGGAAAGTACTGTTAGAACATTTGCATTATTTGCAGTATGCTTCATGTTCTTCCATACCCTAGAAAGAAGCATTCAGTAAGAAAATTGGATGACACTTCCACCCCTGCCTTTTTCTGAACTGTATTTTACTTCAGAGGATAAAGACTTTGAGTTATAACAGGTTTATGAAAGAGCAGCACAGTGCTCGATATCAGCTGTAAAAGTATTTCAAACATTCAGGAAAGCAACCAAGGAAAAAAGCATAAACTAAGTAGAAAACAACAATGCAATTACATTTACCCATGAAGCACTCTATTTTAGACTGCACGTGGTTCTAGTGGCCCCATTCCCAAAAGTATATGGCCAGAACTAAAAAACCCAAAGAGTAAGGAATAATAAAAGCTTTGGAACAATTTCAATAAAAAGCAAGATTGAGTTATTTAAGATCTTCCATGCTGAAGATAACCTAGTGGAAGGGATATGAGAGCCAAAGTCAGCACTGGAGCCAATATAGCCAAGTAGGGAATGATAATTCAAGTGTCTCTGTAATTAGGGTGGGGGGAAACAAACAAAACAAAACATGGAACTCCTTGGAAGAGTTTACTGGGATTGAAAAAGGAGCTACACAACGTTTCTGAAAGAAATACCAAGGACTTTCAAAGACCACATGGAGTCTGCTCAGCTCCAAAATTTTGAAAAGTGTCCATATGTTGTGGGGGAGGTAAGAACACATACTAGGCTAGTCAGTACTCTTCCCTAAGCACATGCTCTGGGCTACCAAGACAGGCTGAGGGGCTAACCAACAGCTACTGCTACAAGCTCTTCTCTTTCATCAGGATAAAAAAGTTCACACAAACTTAAACCCTACAAAAATTCAGGGCAATGGCTTTGTTAAAACTGTCACTTGACAGTAGTAGATTATTATTGACTAAAGTTAATTATTTACCATGGTCCCTGGGTAGCACAATAATGAAAAGCAAAGCTACTACTTGCCATTTCATTGCAGAAATCATATTTTACCATTTCACAGTACCATCTGCACAGCGAATCTGGTATACAGTGCTTTTTAATTCAGTGTCAAAATTATTTAAGGTTAAAGTAGACCTTTAATATGCCTTGATATTCTTCAAGGCTTTTAACACACTAAGTTTTGAACGTATGACAGCTTGGTATTTTAAGATGATGAATAAATGAAAAGTAATAGGACTTCCAAAGGAAAATGGTTGCAGTCAACCTGTCAACATAATGATCACTTTGGGGTTGAATGGAATATATATTCAGTCTCCTAAAAATAGACTGGAAAAAGAACTTCTTTGTATGCCAGCAATATGTTCATTTAGTAAGACAATAAAATGTATTTTTGGGGACACATCAGTATAAAAAAAGCTATATACATATATAATTTTTTTTTATTTTATATTAATAACATAACTAATATACGTGCTACACAAAAACCCAAAATCTCTCAGCTGAAATGTTCTTAGACCTACAGGTAGACACCTACACATAGCAGATGTGTAACATGGAGAAGTTGACAGGTGCAGTTCTCAAGCAGACCATACGGAATCCTACATGAACAATGCTTTCCAACAATAAAGCATCACCATCAGCCACTGCTTCATGAAGAATACCACCAAGTCACACAATACTGGATTTATGAGCAGACACCTACAACCATACCTAAAGAAGGAAATATGACCCACCTGCTCTTCTTCACAACACTGGCATAACCCACTGAGAATTACTTTTTTTTTTTTCCATCAGGTAAAAAAGGGTAGGCAACAAAAACCACTAAAGATGACACCCTTCTGACAGGAATTCTGTTCAAAGCATTTGACATTACATGAAGTCATATGCTAAAATTCCCAGCTTTGTGGGATTCCAGCACAGGAGTGCAGGTGAGAAAGAAAAAAAAACAAACAACACTTCAATTGCTCAGATCTTTGTTTGAGGCACGTTCTCCAAAATTCTTCAATTTTATGTGATAAAGCATACCCCATTTTATTTGTTTAATCCACCAGTTGCACCTATGGATATGATGAATCTGCATCTAGTACACTGGCTTTCAAGCAGAATGTTGAAAGTAAATTTAACAGATGAAATCCGGGCTCCTATGAAGGAAAGATTCCTGAATTTCATTATGTCTGAGATTTGACTCTCAATGACTGTATTTCACTGTGACCACTTCAGAAGACACATTCACCATTCTGCCAAAATTATAGGCTCAGCTGTAACTATTGCCATTTGCTTCTTCCTTTCACTTGAACATTATGACAATTTAGTCACACGATGCTCTCCTGTCTCAGGGAATTCTGACCTGCATAAACAAAATTGGTTTGACAGAAGGCTACTTGCTTGGCAATTCTGGGCAAAGTCCATCAGTCCCCTGTGGCAATTGTTTCTGCAACAAGTGACAAAGCCATAAGCCTCACAATACAAAGCCTGAGGACTGTAAGCTTTTCAAGAAAAAAAAGTTGGTAAATATTTAAAGCATTTAAATCAGAAAATGTTTCTAGCAAGGTCATCTACTGACAAGGTCTAAAATAATTTAAATGCGGCTGTTGCCAAACTATTTTTAAGTAAAACGTTGCCTAAAAAATACTTTGTAGACTGACATAAGAAAATACTTAACAGAGCAAAACTAAGTCTACCTGGCATGCAACTTGATAAATCTGGAAAAAATAACCCCAAAACAGATGTCAGTTGTCTTTTTCCTCACTCAGCTTTTCCTCACTCACACACTTAGGTGTTACCTAAGAGATGTAAAAAGAAAGCATATCACACATAAAGTCAGTATGAATAAACTGTTTTATAGAAATAAGTACATTATGGATTTGGGTGAAATACAACCTTTTCAAATTCCCTTACTAATATGCCATAATATTAAACAAATACAGGATTTCAAACCTATCACAGCCATGTGTTTCATAAAATCAGTATACTAATTTAGATTGGAAGGGACCTCTGCAATCACATGGTTCAAATTCCTGCTTAAAGCAAGGCCAGCTATATCACTGTACCCCTGAGCTACAGAACTGTGAGCATCTCTAAGGACGGAGTAACACTGCCCATTCTCACAGCCACTGGAGTTGCTCATTACAACTTGTGTTCACACAACTGTTGTCCCCTCACTGTACATCTCTAAAAAGAGAGTGGCTCTGTCTCTTTTCATCCCATCATTAAGTGGAGATGGACAGCAGTAAGTTCTCCCATGGTAGCCCTCTCTTGGGAAGTTTGTAGAAAACCCATTCTCTCATCTTCTCCTCATACAGTCACAGACCTAAGCTCACTGGTCATTCTGGTAGCCCTCAAGACTCACTCCAGAATGTCACTATTTCTCTTATACTGATCAAAACACACCACAGTCAATAAGCAATGCAAGTACCACACACTAACACTTCCCTCAAGCAAACCAAAAATGTGCTTGGCTCTGGGCACCAAGAAATGGCATGAAACTATAAATACAGTGGTCAAATCCAAGTAAACATAAAGGCCACAAACCTGTTGCCTCTGAAGGATGGAAAAATCTACCCATACCTCAAAAAAAGGGGTTTATTTATTAAACTACCTTGAAAATGTAGCAGGCTCACAAGTTTCTGAACATTTATTAAGTCCTGAAAATTTGTTAGACACGTAAGCACCTAGCTTACTGATGTCAATCAATGCCAGAACATTTGAAGATCTACACCCAGGTACTTTAGGAAACCAAGTTCCACTTTCATTTATTTCAAAGCCTAAAGTTACTGGAAAAGGATTTATTGTGCTTTGGCTAAGTCTTTCTACATGTATAAGTAATTACAACATAAATAACAGTCCAAAAGGCTTTCAAATCACAGCAATCTGTATTTAACTCAGCATGTGCAAACACTTTGCACATTAAGCGACAGAGGAAGAGAAACCCCAGTAGTTAACTGCTGTAATTCATTCCCAAACTACAGTGTTTAAAGGACACAAAAGCTGTGTGCTAAATTTAAAGGTCCCCAAATCAGCTGCTATAAAAGCATTTCTGCAGGAGCAAAGTGAACGAAGCCATTTTAACAGAGCTGGTACCATGCCCCAGACTTTACATTACTGAAAACATTCAGTATAAAATAACCACAGGAAGGAAGACCTGCACACCTTGGAATATAGCACCTCCAAAGTCAAGACACTAACAAACAGGGTCCCCACAACTGAGCTGTAAAGTAAGACATTACTACTAACTGCAGGTGTAAAACTGAGTATGGTTCAATTTTCACAGCTATAACTGGCCTAAGGTAAAATTACAAAATCACCTTCTTCCCCTATACATGCTTTAGACAGAGTTAAATTGTAAGATAGACACAAAGAATTATAAAGAACGCACCACAAATTTACAATTTAGTGTATTTAAACCCAAATAATCACTTAAGCAAAGGAGGCTAAACAAGAAAAGACACTATCAATAATCTAATTGACAAATATAAAGATAAAAATGTAATGTTCCATGCAGATAAAATTATGCTAAGCTTAATATCAGTGAGAAGACACCCATATGACCATCCCTAAGTAATGGCCAGGATGGCACCACTTGGAAAGCCTGAAGTGTAAACAGCATGCAACTGGAACACCCAAAACTGAGTGTCAAATAACTGGTAACACTAAAAGGACAAACCTAAAAATGATCAAACAGTAACAGAAACTTTTGAAAAAAACAGAAGAGTCAGCTTGGAAAGGACAAATACTCATACTTCATTTCAAACAGAGGAGAGGAACCTCATAATGGCAACAGTGCAACCACCAAAGCCTGACCAGACAATGAGGAAGCCACCCCATGGGCACTGTCATCTCCTCCATGCCCTGGGCCGGGTGACAGGGGCAGCCACACTCCAACCAGTGGAAGTTTGGAGTGTGAGAGGCAGGGGTATCCGTGGCTTGGGTGGGCTGATGGGGCTTGGTGGGGGAGGACTTGAGCACTGGTCTGCAGATCAGCAGATTGCAGGGAGTGGCCCTGGTATGAAGCTGGAACATCACCTCTCCAGCAAGAGGGGTGTGCAAAGGGCTGAACTCACAGTCCTGGAACAGCAAGTGCTGCTTGTAACTCAGGCTACCCATGGAGTTTGTGTGCCAATAACTGTGTGAGGGAGGGGGGAGATTAGAACTTTTCATGATGATTTATGAAAAGCATTTAGTTACTTACAGGAAGACACTTACTTAGTGTCTTCCTTTTTAACTGTCCGTCACTGTGGTTTATCTGTTGTGCTGCTGGTTCCAGTCCCTGATACTGGTCCCTGATTGCTGCTTAATTACCTCCTCTTAATAAATCAATAAATTGCTTTTTGTGCTTTGAACTACATGATCTGAGAAGTCTTCCCCTGCAGCAGTCAACTATGAGTCTCTAAATATAACAATCTTTACACTGATTTCTAATGCTCCTTAGCAAATGTGCATAAATAATACAGAACAAACGTTTTTCTGTAGGAAAGAAAATATTAATATTTCCTTAGAGAAGATTCATTATTCAGCTCCCCCCATTTAACTCAAAAGACACATCTTTTTTTTTTAACAAGACTCAGACTTAAGAATATGACCCTGAAGAGCCCTTTGGTACCTTCATGAACTCCAAATTCTTTCAGATTTGAAGTGGGCCTCTCCATCAGTTAACTATTTTAAGACTTAGCCTGCTCTCACAGTATGACATTATATCCAGCATAATCAGAAATCCCACAAATATGCATGTTAATTAAAAACAGATCTAAAAGAAAGGAAAAAATAAATTGAAAAGTACTAGATAACAGCTGTATAACTTTGCTTAACATTGTGGAATAACAGTTCATAGGTACAAATGAAGAAACAGGCAAGGTCAAAAACACTTGCATTTTATTTTAATGAGCTTTTTCTAAGCAGGTTTTACAGCCGCAAATTTTCAGGTTTGTTCTGCACTGCTGAGTAAGGTAAAAAAAAATTTACCTCTAGGGATATTTAAACACAAGGTCAGTCTCAGTCTTGCCTCAGCAAGTTCACCTCAGCTAAACAGAAATACCTTGTCCTCACTGTTTTGCCAGCACTGCCCACGCACAGTTACCATGGTTAAAAAAAATCTAAACCCATGCCACTCCCACTACTATTTTTCTCCTTAATTGTGAAAACAAAGCCTCAGTCTGGCCAGATGGCTTCAGGTCTCCTTAATCAAAATGTTTCTCCCTTAAAGAACGACTTCTTTTTACATATTATATCAGAAGAGATTTAAGCATGAAAAGATTTCAGTTACACAGAAAAACTATATATGATTCCTAACATCACCATTATTCAATCATCACCTCCATAAATGTAAATTTGGTGATACGAGCAACACAGACTGTTGCACAGTCCACACGAGGCTGTTTCTCACAGTCACCTACCTCAGAAGGTTCTGGCAAGAACAGGGAAAGAACAAGCTTATACCAAAATTACAGGCAAAAAACACATAAGGACTCCTCACATATAAGGACAAAAGCTCATCAAGTGAAAGAGATTGTAACAACCACGTTATTACAGAAGTCATCAATATGCTCTGCATTTTGTACCATGTGGTTCATGTTACAAACAAAGCAGCAGAAGAACTAAAAAAGTCAGCTTTACTATTCATTTTTTATCTTCTGGTTTAAGTACAGTGCTCAGCCCTGCCTCCTATCCTATCAAGGCACTTTATGTGATAAATGTAATTTTTTTCTAATTTTAGAGTCAAATGCCACACTCCATTGACAAGTGGCTCTCTAAAAATTCCTCTGACACAAAAATTTTAAATGTACAAGACTCGAATAACAGCCCAACTCTCTTCTGAATTCCCTCTTAATTCTTCTAATATTACAATCCTACAAGTTCAGTTGTTTAAAATTCCTTTCAGAAAAGGCTATACCTGAATTTCTAACATGAACAGGAATAGACAGGGGGATGCAATCTTAGAAGGCATAAATAAGGATTTACTTTCAAGTTTTATGTTAGGTTGGTTAAACTAAAGAAACAAAAATAAAGTGTGCAGCCACTGTCATCTATTAACAGTTTACAATCTGAGTTTTCAAGTAATTCCTCAAATGAACAATTAGTTGAGAGAAAACACAAAGTAGTTTATACTGCTCCAAAGGTTCAGTATTTGACAATGTATAAATACTTCATAAATCTGTAAAAAGCACACAAAACATAACTGTGTAATTCATTAATATATATATGAAGTATGGTAATTCATTAACATATACATATATATATGCAATATGGCATGCTTTAGAGTTGATATAACTTGCACACCTAAAAATCTAGAGTCTCCCCTTCAACTCTTTCCAACAAGTGCAAATGGGTCTCTGCAAACTTTGAACTTTAAATAAACAGTCTCAGTGCCAGTGCTAGTTCAGAAAACCCAACCAAACAAAACCCAGTCCTTCTTGCTCAAATACAGTTGTACAAAACATACTTAAGGCATTGGAATTCTAAGATTTCTGTGAGGTAAAAGCTATTGATTAAAGTCATGATTTAGTTCTTTTGTATTTCACCTCATTGTAAGATACTCATTTCCTGAGGAATGTAATGAAGTTGTGGAACTTTTATACCACATCAGAATGTTAACACAGCTATGGAAAACACAAATTATTTTTTTAAAATTGTAGTAAAAAAAGATTCATAAGCATTTTTGAAACTATGGTAAAAACAGCTGCATGCCAAATATTAGACAGGAAACAAATTCAGTAGTGATTTCCATTTTCAGCCCTCAAAGTCAAGAGACAAATTTCTCTGCCAGTTGCAGAAGATACAGTGTCCTGAGTTTCCATAGGGAAAAAATAAACACCAAAAAGCAGAAATAAAATCCCAAAGATTTACGGTACAAGGAGCTCTCACACATGGCAAAACAGTCCTACAGAGTGATTTCTTTTACTGATACAAATGTCTTTAAATTAATTTCTTAAAAATCTGAGATGATCTGTAGTTATTCTGGAAACTATTTTAGGCAATTCCTTGTAAATTCCCTGTTTAATCTTCCCATTAGATAGGGGAAAAGAAAAAAAGAAAAAAAAAAAAAAAAATCTGTGGTATGTCATTGAAATGTACTACTTATACAGCACAAAAGATCAACCCTGTAGTTTCGAGGGTACCCTATGGGCTTGGATGATTTTTGTTTTCTTTATTTCTATTGAAAAAGTAGTTATGGTTTTGTTTAGACTTTTAACATTCTGGGGCATACAACAATAAAACAAACTATATTATGACAAAGTAAAATTTAGATTTTTGTGCTAGATCACATGGTACCAATGTGACTATTCTAAAAACATGGGGAATTTTACACAAAGGATCACTGTGGCAGGAAAACCAGAGTCACTCATTCATAAGAATTTTAAGTGTTTTCAGAGTACAAATGAACGAGCTGTAATACACCCACAAAATTTATTTTTAAGAGGTCAGCAGGGTTGCTTCTTCTATTACTGACTGTCTTTGCAAACAATTCAATAAAGAAAACATGTTGGAGCAATTAAATGCATAATGTAGACAATAAAATGTAATGTATGTGTTAGGGGAGTATCTCCTAACAATATGCAACATACCCACAGGAAATGCCAGTGGGAAACAAACTGCCTCGTTCTTGGTATTATGCAACTATTTCTGCAAACATAATATTAAATCACTAAGACAAAAGTAAAACCATCAATCACACCCCCTTAGTTATACAAACAGGCTTGCCTCTATACTAGTTCATACTCTCTACATCCATAAGCAGCTGCATGAAGCTATTCAGTAGTCTCATAACACAAGCAGCATACCTAGAGGACAAAGAAATCTTACATGTCATGTTCCCTTTCTTTGGACTTCTAAGTTTCCTTCCATCTGATAAACCAACTGACTTTACACTTGAGAAATAAGTATTTCTTTTATTCTGTTTTACAATTATGAACAATTTTGGAAGATCAGACAGGACCTTTAGGCAACGCTGGTACTGCAGTTCTGCATACTTCAAAAAAAACCTAAATAAATGAACACACAAGCATAATTTGAGTTACACTATTTATCTGTAGTATTATATGACTGCAGCAGTCCCTTCTTCATGGGAAATCTCAAAATAGGGTATTAATGGGATTCTATGACTTGATAGAAAAACATAGTTTTGGAAAAGTTCCAGCCTTTACCTCTCAAGCAGTATAACATAATGAATAAAAATAGTGTCTTCCTTTGAAGCACCAGCACACATTATGCCTCTGATGTGCCTACATTATTTTATTTTTGTTGGCTGAAGTTTCAAAAAAACACCAAAAATCAAAATTACTTAATATCAGGAAAAGGATGACCAAATGTAGCACCTACTGCTCTGAAAGCACCAGAGAATATGCAGAACATGTAAAAGTATTATCAAAAATTAATTTTATTATGAACTACTATGATTAATTTAATTTAAGCAAATTTATTTGGTTGGATTCTCAACTTGTTTTCAAACTAAGGGAGAAGGAATTTTGTATTTTTCCTTTTGTACCCTAAATCCACAAATACCCCACAACTGCAAGACAGAACTGATGGGATACCATAGGGAGAAGCTAAAAATAAACACACGAGGCACAATAATATGTACAATGGAACTAATGCTGGTCTTTGAACTGGATCCAGAAAAGACCCTTCCAGAGCTCTTGCAAGGGATGATGATATTGAAAAACTGTGGATCAAACCGAGAAGCATAGCCTCACCCTCAAAAAAGTCCAGAATCAACAAAAAAAATGAAATAAATATTGAACAGCTCATCACTACATTTTCTGATAGACTGCAGACTTGGTGATCTCTAGTCTGGTTTTTTTCTTCATAAACTACTCAAAAACTATTCATCCAAAAACTAGCTGATTTTAGGTTTCTTTGATAAGAAGTATGATTAGACATGTAACAGCCCTAGAGTAATAATGGACTTAAGCAAATGTACAAGTTTTTGTAGCATTCCTACACTGCTTTTCTATAACTGCTTATTAATAATAGCTATGTTATTAACAGTAAACTTTATTATTAAATCATTTTTTAGTATTTTATTAAAAGCCTGTCCAGTCAAAGAACACTATACACACGATAGTTTAAGTAGGTGCAATTACCATAAACCAAGGGTTGGATTTACATATGAATCTTCCATTCTTTTCAGCAAAAATAGTTTAGATTAAACTGTAGAGTCACTATTTCAACCCTTATAAAAATCTGTCCTTTGACATGATTAAAAAAGTCAGTAACTACTATGGACTTGGAATACTACATGACCTTTACTGTTCTTTGCTCAGCAAATATGCATCAAATTGATAAAACATTTATGCACTTGTCAAAACATGCAGTAAAAACTAAAAGAGGGTCTCCTGATATTTTTCTTACTTTCTGAAAAACAACTTTTATTTTAAACTTATAAAAAAAACCCAGAAGGAAAACATTCCCACAACTATGCTTCTTCAGCTGACATGAATTCAACTCACCTGAGTGAGCTGAAAAATTAACACTACCTTCGGAATAAACCAGCAGCATTTTACTGTCATTGAATGAAGCCTAAGAACTGCTTTATACACAGCAAATGCTACAAAAAGGGTGGCCAAGGATGAGTCAGAAATAAGATAAAACTTTGGGTTTATGTATCTGCTAGAAGATGAGAAATGCCAGAGGGAGAAACCTAACACACGGCTGAAACTCATGAACTACACACTCATGAAGTGGATTCCATGAATTGCAGCCTAACTGCATGAACTATAGATGGCTAAATTGCAGTCTTGGGTCTTTTTTTGTTCTCACACACCCCTTAAAATTGCTTCAAGACTACAGAAAGATCCTTCCAAATACAAAATAGAACACAATCATCCAAGTATGAGCCAAGAGTAAGCCAAGTCCCATGGCTGCAAGCAGCAAGTTATTGGAAAATATACCATTGCTGCTAAGTGGAGTCTGGCAAGTATGGCATTTGACTCTACAAACCAGCAAGGTGCAAGGAAGAGGCAATGTATCTTGCCAGT
This sequence comes from Phaethornis superciliosus, assembly GCA_023637945.1. Taxonomy (NCBI): domain Eukaryota; kingdom Metazoa; phylum Chordata; class Aves; order Apodiformes; family Trochilidae; genus Phaethornis; species Phaethornis superciliosus. The sequence continues at coordinate 168,075,659 of JAJQWJ010000001.1, read as the reverse complement.
CAAAAACTTCTACAATGTTTACAGATCACATTTCCTCTCTCTGTCAAATCCATAACAAACAGTGGTTCATGTCTTGAGTAGAGCTGTCAAAACTCATGTGTCTTGCAATAGTACTTGGAGAAGTTATACCACTTTGGTTTTTAAAGAGTACCTATAACCAGAGGAAGTAACCTCATGCTATGCATGCAATCCAGTCACTGTATACAACAAAAACATTATTTCACTAATCTGGAGATGACAAACGAGTTAATCTCTTGGCATTACTACACTATACCCAACACTCAGTCAACAAAGAGAAAGTAAACTGTTGAATGGAGCAGGAGAGTTTAAGCTAGAGAAGGAGTAGATGACTAGGAACTAAGTATTCTAAGAATTCAGAACCACCTTTATAAGAATATTGATTTGCATAAAGCTACTATTAAAAAAACTGTCCAGGCTTCTCAGATAAAAATCATGTTTTAGGAGATCTCTGCTTCAGCCATTGTGTTTATTAACAAAACTAATCATGACCTTAAATCTATCAGTCAAGTTTTGTTTAAATAGAACAAGAATGTAATAAGCAGCAATGTATTCTGAAATTCACACTCCATCATTTCTGATCACATCCTGTAGTGTGGAGACAGTTTTCTCACACAGAGAATTTCTCCTACTTTCAGAAATGTTTACAACAAAAAAAAAAAGCATGTAAGAATACTAAATGATCATTGCTGTTTCCTCTTCTGAGCAAACTGATTTTCAGAGTTGCCCCTAAAGAATCCAACTACTAAACCATAAAAAAGACTTCATATCCAATTACATCTTGCAGATTTTCTTTCCTCTGAAATACACAGTGCTTCATAAATCAGCTGCAGAGCAGGTTAGTCCCTTTGGATAGCTGAATTCATCAGCTGGCCTCCTTATGGTAAAGGTTCAACTGAACTGGGACTGCCAGGAAGACACACATACCTGACAGAAAACTTATTTCCTGAAGTTTTCATCAGAAAATAAGTTTTATATTAACAGCACTTCTGGAAACAGTTGAGAAAAAAGGGCTAGGGATGGGAGTAATCTTGAAACACACTTCTTACCTACTCACATTTACACATTTAGCAGTGTTCGTGTTAAAACAGCTTTGCCATAGTTCCTCATGCTCTTGCCTAGAAACCAGTCAACCTCTCTCCCCTTCATTATCACTTCCTGTTTGTTGTAATTTTAGGGCAATAACAGAGGACTACTTTAAAAAAACCAAACAAACAAAAAAAACCCCGCCAAACCTCAGAATACTTAGCTGTTGTGCTAAAAGATAGAGTGTACACTTTAATCAATAACAGTGTTTATTCACTGTTCTGGAGAAAAAGATGTCAGGACTCTGAACAAAATCCAAAAGTGAAAGTACCCAAACTTTCAGAGGTGATAACCACCCAAAGGGCATATCAAATTCTAGCAGAGTTCAGGGTGTTAACCATTTTTCAAACACCAGGCCTCCAATACAGACAATTTTACTCTACATTCTTGGTAAGAATCTTGGTACAGAAAACGTGTCTTGAGGGCAGCTTCAGACACTGCAAAGGATCCCTCAGAGTTAACAAACAATGGAAGAAGCAAAAAGCTTATTTCTTAAGGACAGACAAATATAGTACACTCAGGGACTCAGGGATTACCTCCTTCTGCTGGCCTGGTCGTTAGGAGCTGCTACTCCCCAGCACCTTTTCTAATCCCACAAAAATACAAGGTGAAGGAGTAATTTCAAAAGGACAGACACACAGACACTGCAGGTAAGACAACACACCACAAAACCACAAGTTAATAAAAGGGGACAGCACTGCATTGAATGCCCACATAAATAGGTACATCCTGCTCCTAAGGACCAATGCTCAGAGCCAAAAAAGCCTTCAGGAGAGTCTCTAATTGCTATCTCAGAATTTCAGCCCTTCTACATCTTAACTCTCAGACTCTGATCCAGCTTGTAGTCTGCCAGCAGATCATGCACACATCCTAGAAAGATATTCACAGGGAGGAAAGAGTTCAGTAAAGAGTTCAATAGGATAAATCATGGTGATCAGGTAACAGGGCTTCTCAAGAAAATCTACTAACCAGCTCCCTGCTTATAAGCAACTGGTCCATTTTATACCCTTTCTTTTCTCCCCCTCCCCAGTTAACCTGGCATTCCACAGAGTTTCTTCCAGTGAATCAACTCACTTGCAGGTTTTGCAGCAGGGTTATTAACAGCTTCACCAGTGGGTCACCTTTTCTGGCTTTAGGAGCAGCTGATTCAGACAGATCAAGTTGCCTCAGTTACCCACCTTGTTACAGTTCCTCTGGTCCTTATTAATTTATTAATTAATATAATTTAATTCTATTTTATTAACACATTATTATACAAATACATTTTAGTACATTATAGTCATGAAAACAAGACAGGAAAAACTTAATGGCAGCTTAATGCAGCTGCAAATTATATAGAACTGTTAAAAAAGTTGGTGGCGAGGAGCAATGCTGCTCTCCCCTACTGTAATACTGTAATTCCCTCCTTCCCCCACTGCTAGTTTAAACTTTTTTCTTTCCACTTCTCCCTGTTCATTCCATCAGTCCTTCTATCTACCTGACACAATTTCATGAGTCTCAAGACAGCGTTGCATTCCACTTCATCACACTTGCTCTTACCATACTTTATCAACAGAAGTAAAAATTTACTGCTATATCCATTTTACAAGACAGGGATTGAAGACAGAGCTACTATCTGACTGACTTAAAATCAGTTTTTTCAAAGATACCACACATTATTTGCTTCAAGCACAGGAGCTGTATTAACCATATTTAATAAGTGAGCCAACAAAGACAGAGTAATAGGAGAAAGCCAGATTTCTCACTCCACATGTATGTTCTCAGACATCTTATTTTCCTAAGGTAACATTATCAGGCAGAAAGGCTGTGAAAGGATTCAGAGGGTAAAAAAAAATGCACAGAAATACTGTTGGAAGCAGCAAGGAAGGGGTGAAAAAGAGAGAGACTCCCTGTCTTTAGCTTACACAGTGTTCTAAACACCAGAATAGGAAGCCAGCTTTTGCCTGAAGAATCCAAGGCACTTCTTTTTTCCCCCTGCAGGATGAAGAGTTACATTGCCCAGGATTTACTAAATGTAAGCATTAAGATTCAGAAAACAGCCCTACATCAGCCAAGTTCAGATTCCTACTTTCTACTGGTGCAGGTCCATTAACACTGTCAACCATCAAAAGGTTTTGTTGTCTTTTTTGTGCAGGACTTACCAGCTTTTTCCTCTTTTCCCAGTTTTTCCCTCTTTCCCTCTTTTTCCTCTTTTCCTCTTTTTCTTCATTCCGATTCATTTCAGACAACTCCAAAAAGAAACTACAAGCAGTGCCAGTAAGGGACCACAGCACAAGCTAGAAAACCTGACTTCTTCACTACCTTCCTTTTGTTCAAAACTTTGCATTTAAAGCATCTCTAGTACCAAGGCACAGAACAAGTTCTGAGAAGCCACAATCCTGAAAGAAGGATTTTAAATTTGTTTCCAGTTCTCAAATAAAACATCCATCTGAAATGCTATCAGACCTACTGTAAAGATATACTTACAACTAAATTAACAGAGTAATTCTGAACTTGAATTCAAAACAGGTAATTAAATAAAGTAACTTTGTAGAGAGTTTTGAATATTCATATAAGGAGTAAAAAAAAATTACCCAGCTAAAGTTGTTACATTAATAATATCATGGTACCAAGACACACCTCTGTAGATTCAAATGAAATCACTTTCACTCTAAATAAAATACCTCTAGTACAATAAACTAACTAAACCTTTTATGTGAATATCTGCTTTGCTCAGTATGCTTCAACTATTATCACCAGCCATAAAATGTCTTACAGAGTTCTGAAATCAAGCATATTTATCTAAGCTTTGCCACCTCAAAATATGTATTTTTTAAAAATACTTGGGTTCAGTATAAAATTTATGGAACATTAAAGATTAATGGGTTTTTAAAAATTTAAACTTTTAAAGTAACTGAGGAGGTGCCAAGTAGATTTTAATAGTTAGATTACAGAAAGTCAAGCCAATATTAAAATCATTTACCATCTTGTTTAATCATGGGAGGATCCTGTAAGATATTACTCCAGAAAAGCATCATAACAAATATTCTGAGTTTTGTTCAACATGACAAAATAAACTGGAATTAATGATCTGAAAACACATTTAAACAGTTTAATATTTATAGTGACTGACTGCTTTTACACATGTGCAGAGAATTTGAACAGACAAAACTCCGTTACAGGAAAAAATCCACATGTGTAACATTTAATCACACTAATAAAAAAGCTTATGAGCTGTGAAAAGAAAATATTCCGAACTACAAAAGAAAAATATGTTGCTCTTTTCTTAAAAAACAATAGTGCCTCAGGGTGTAAGATACAAATGCTTCCAATGTGTATAAATACATATAGGTAAAAGTTCACTTCTGCAATTCAAAAAGCCACTCACAACTCAGTACTCCATCTCACAGTCATCAGTAATAAGTTTCTTAAGTTTCTTCTAACACAGAAGGGTTGGACCAGTCTGTTTAATTTGCTTGTCTCCACTTCAAAAACATCATGTATTACCCCTGTTTAAAAGCCATCCTTGGTTAAATTAATCTGGTTTACATTATGCTTCCAAGTTCCTCCTGCTGCTCTCACAAAAGCCATGTGCCTTTCTCAATTTTTTTTTATTGTTCCTTCAAGCTTGATACCAGCTATTTAAACAACTCTAAGAAAATTACTGCTGAAATTTTCCTCATCTGTTACTATGAAAAATTAAAATAAGCAGGTCTCATGAGTTCTGAAGTTACCGAAAAGTTCTCTCAACTCTCAGGTCCAGCTAAATTATAACAGTAATCTTCAAATTTTAAATACACACCAAAGGCAGCTACACTGGAAACTTAAAGGAAACAATAATATTATAGCTTAACTTTTCTTTAAAAACTGAAGTTAACATCTTTAGTATTTGCTCAGGTAACTTTTGTAAAAAATTCATTCTTCTATACCTCCTCAACTCTACCTGGATAAACTTTATAAGGTTCATCTACTGCTTTTACAGTCATCTGTGAAGATCACCTGAAGTGGGCAAGACTGAGAAAAGAAACTTCTAAAAATTTTAATTCTCAAGTCTCTAGAGGCAGCCTAGCTCTCCTCTGAAAACATCTGAGCACTCAGGAGTTTGGTTTTGTATCAGGCTATTGCTTGTATTTTTAGTAGTCACAAAGGAAAGAGGATGTTCTTTCAGGAAATCCTCAGGTTTCATGTCAAGAATCTGGAAACAGTTTGAGTGTAATAACACTTTCAATGTTTTATGTAATTAATATTTTTACTTTGGAAACTACTGTTGTAGAAAAACTGTCCCAAGTGAAATACAAAGCAAGATCTCTTCCACCTCCAACTTCAACAAATCCAAAACACTGACAAAGAGTCTCTCTGACATGAAAGGTTCAGGAACACAAATTCAGGGCAAGGTTTTCCATATCTTTGCTTCCATAAGAATTTATAAAGAATATCTGAGCAAAATTTTACATACACTTGAACATTACATATCTAGTAAGACTGTTTAATGTTTTCTATGCCTTACACTACCTATAAGGTTGTTCTTTGAAGATTAATATTCTGTATACATCTTTATTTTACACAGACAGGGATACACTCTGGCTGTTGCAGTGGTCCCCATTCCTGTGCCTCAGGACTCCCTAAAGAGACCTTAAGTGTAAACAGCCACCATAGTTAGGGACACACCTGCATTGACTTTATATTACTCCAATTTGCAATAACACTTGTTATACTTTGTTAAATGGTATTCAAAATCCAGAGACTCAAAGTTGCACAACTAAAAGATAGGCCTAGAAAGGTAAAGTTTTTCTCTGAAACAGGCTGCTGCAAATACACAATCCACTTTCAAAGCACTGTAGTGATGGTGGGAAGGATGTCATCTAGTCAAGTGACATTATTTTTCTCCTGATGTAAAACAGAACAGTAAATTCATGCTCATGCTTCTCAATTGAAAACAGAGCTGTAGTACTGAAGGCTCAGCCTCACTTTTATACATAAAATTTATCACTTCAAAGTGAATGGGTAACAGAAATCAGCATAATCAAAGTCTCTTCACACTGAGTAATTTCCCATGTCAAGGCATTCACCCATTCCTGAACTTCCATTTTACTAGTGTGTTTGGTGTCTATGCAAAACACTTTTCAACTCAACAATTCCTGCAGAAGACTTGCTTTTCGAAGAAGACACTAATATAGAAGAGGATCCCTCAAATACTTGGTATCTGTAAAAATAAATATTCAATTTCTGTATTAAGATACCTTAAAAGCACCAATATTGAAACATCAAAATCAGTATGGCATAGCTAAAAGGTATCAGGGGAAAATAGGTCAGAAAGGACAGACTGAGAGAGTTGGGGTTATTCAGTCTGGAGAGGAGAAGGCTCTGAGGAGACCTTATTGTAGCCTTCCAGTATCTGAAGGGGGCTACAGGAAAGCTGGGGAGGGACTTGTTAGGATCAGTGATAGGACTGGGGGGAATGGATTCAATCTAGAGGAGGGGAGATTTAGATTGGATGTTAGGAAGAAGTTCTTCACCATGAGGGTGGTGAGACACTGGCACAGGTTGCCCAGAGAGGTGGTGGAAGCCCCATCCCTGGAAGTTTTTAAGGCCAGGCTGGACAGGGCTCTGAGCAACCTGATCTAGTGGGAGGTGTCCCTGGCCATGGCAGGGGAGTTGGAACTAGATGATCTTACAGGTCCCTTCCAACTCTGAAAATTCTGTGAACCCTATGTCAGCCTGAGAGAAGACAAGCTACTGCAGCTCCATGCCTGAGGTCCCACCAGTAGCCAGGTGGAAATGCATTCCCAGTAGGCAGATGCACACAGAGCACACAAATGCATCTCATGTATATACAGATAACACTGGCATACAACAGCACACTCACACAAACACAGTCAGCAGTTTTTCTACAGGATTCATAGATTTAAACCTTAATAAGGGATTAACATCTTACATCAAGTAATAGAGACACTAATCCACTGACATCTAAGAGAAAGAGTTAGTGGCTGGAGACCAATTTTTAAGGAATGCAATTATGATACAAAGAGAGCCCAGAGAAGGCACCAGATTTTTTGTTTATGTGCATTAAAAAAAAAAAATACCCAAACCGTATCAATTCCACTTAAAATACTGAGTATTCCTCACCACACAGAGAACAGAATAAGATCACGTATCTGAAACAGACATTTCCTTCCTTCAGAATGGCAAAACATTATGATAATTTAAAAAGGGAATCAGAAAACAGATTACAAGACAGGCATAAGTATCTTAGCACATATGTTTAAGACGGGTTAACTCCTCTCAGTGCCTAAGCAATCTGGGAAATCATGATACATACAGCATTAAAACTGACATGGAAACATCAACACAAATCAGCATATCATAAAATCCTAAGGGAAGAGAAAAGTAAAGTATGTTTTTTCTTGCTAAGCTGTAGTCAGACATACTTAAAAAAACAATTGCAAAATCAATCAAAATAAAAAAAAAAGATGGGGTTAGAATTTTGAAGTGCTTGTACTCTGCTAGAGTTCATTTTTTTCTGTAAAAACCAAGAATAGGGATGTTAAATCATCAGTCAGCTACATACTTCACAGATCACTACATAAATACACAACAAAATAGCTAATAACTAAACATACAGAAGAGTAATAATGTAGAAATTTCTGTAGAATCATACCTCCACAAGTACATACTCTGAGTAGCACCAAGTTCACAATGAAATATATACACTTCTTTGAATAAATCCTGTGCAAATCACAAACCTTATTCTTGTTTCCTGAGTCTCATGAAACTCTCATGACTACACTAAAAAGACTTGTAATTTTCAAATTATAGATGTAAAAACAAACATGCCTTTTTTGTCCCAGCTACAAGAAAATTAAAATCCAAATTTTAATCTATATGCCTAAAGTGTTTAATCTATATGCCTAAATTTAAATCTATATGCCATAATCATCTCACCTGTCTATGGATATGTGCTTGCATCCATCCCTGCAAATGAGAATACATTGCACAATGACCAAAGCAGTTCTTTATTGAAGTACATACCTGTTAGGGAAACTGCTTTGTACAAAATGCTGGTAAGCAGTAATTTCAATAGCCAGTATAATTGGAATTATTTTGCCTGCAAATAATTGCAAAACTAAAAACAAATGGGTTTTTATGCAAACAGTTACCCCAGGGAATTGTCTTTTAGGAAAATACATTCTCATGGCTTAACTGCAGCTTTATCTGGCAAATAAGTGCTCTATCTTCTCTACAAAGGTTTTGAGAGATCTATAATTGAGTAATATACACACACAGAGAAATCAAACAAAGATAAAAAGCAACAGTGACCTATAAATTAAATTTTCCTCAAAGTCTTACAAGCAAATATGAAGTACACACATTGTTCTCAAAGTCTCAACTGAAACACGAAGCACTGATATGGTAACCTTCAGAAATGTTTACTCTACTGGCTGTTGCAGAGACAAATCAATTAATTCTGAAACCAAAATTAGTATTCTGGGCAATATAATTACACAGTCATATAATCACAGAACAATTTGGGTTGGAAAGGATCTCTAAAGGTCATCAAGTCCAACCCCCTCAAGTAGATCAAGATGTTAATGACAATGACTCTTGCCATTTATTAAAAGTACCTGATAATGTAAATCACTGGTTGGGAGAGGTGTGAGGGTTATATTGTTACCTTGGATTAGTTCATCTTCAATTTAAATATTTATCTTATTCACTTAAAGCAAGATAACAGGTAGGCAATTACACATTATTTGGCTCTCTCCATACAAAAAAGGCACATAAAAGTAGCACAAGAATTTTCCATAGAGTCATAAATTAATACATTCAGTTACAAGTAGGAAAGTATTTGAGTGTACAATACAATATCCTTCTGTTAGGAGCTTAAAATTCCTGCTTGATATTAAATGATGCTCTCTCAAGTTTCATTTGCAGGCAATTTAAAATAAAATCGACAAAACCAAGTTAATCATACACTCATTTCAATAAACTTTCCTTTATTAAATAACTATTCTGAATTACACATTCTTGAACAACTAGCAAAGGGAAAGTTCCTAAAGAAAGCCCTTTTTCAAGGCGTTAGAACCCAGAACTTGTTTTTCTGCAAAAAGAAAAGGTGGGCTCAACCTTCTGTTCCCTTCATTTTTCCTCACTCTTCTGTGAATTAACTAGTCTCATTACTGTAAAGCTCATTACAGAGCTTAAAGCAAAAGAAGGGAGAAACAAATTTCTCACACGTATCCTAAGATTTAGTATCACCTTATTACCCTTTAATACACAGAACAGATGCATTCATTGGGACATTCCAAATTAATTACTAAAACACTGAAAACAATGAATTCATGCTATATAACTTAAAAATGTTGCTCCAGATTAGTAGACTGTAAATGATGTAAAGATGGCTAAGGGTGTATCTGTAGTTCAGGGTTATATATAAGGTTTATAAGACAGCAAGAGCCAATGCTTGCTTTTTTTTTTTTTTTTTTCCTAAGTAAAGGAGAAAAAAAAAAAAACAAAAAACAAAAAACAAGCCACCTGTCAAAAAAGTACTATTACAAGTGGGATCCCAATGGAAAGTCCCTAGAAAATTTTCAGATGATGCAGCCAAATGTTTTTGAAGCACTGACTTCCTCCAGTTAATTTACTGCCAGGTACACTGACTAACAAACATTTTAAATGAAGATTAAGGAACACAGTGCAATCCCTCAAGGTAAATATTTTCATGTTACTGAACTGCACAGATGCAGTGTAGTAGGATATAAAGCAAATTACTATCCTCACTGTACTTCATCTTTTAAACTTAGAGATTATTGTATCTATGAGGACAATACAAAAGACTGTTAAATGCCTTTTAATCATACCCATGTTCAAAACCATTCAATGCAGCAAAGACAACAATACCACAACACTATTTGCTACTATTTTGCCAGTGTTACACAAGGTTATTCCTTGTTACACAGTTAATTCTTTAGCCATAAAGGATAATGGAGTGCACCAAAAATTCTGCATTTGGAGGGCTAGTATTATTTAAACATTATTTGGAAAACTGTCACCTCCCAATATACCTACTGCTGCCTCTTCCATTCCTTATCAGCTTCTCCAGTTAAAACATGAAGGTTCTCACTAGTTGAAATCTACCATTTGGTCCTTCCTTCAGTACTCCTACCCAGACTAAGAGTGAGAGTCTGCATCTGGTAACAAAGTGTGTCAGAATTTATGTCAATACACAACTGGAGCAAAACTCTACAAGTAGGCTTATTATTTAATAATTTTTAATAATAATTTTGTTTGTCAAGAAACAAAAGGCGTCTGAGTAATATGTTTTGCATAGACCCAGAGAGACTTTCACCAAGAAAATGTTGGCAATTTGCAGCAGGAGGAATACCTGGGAGTTCAAGATCCTTGGGAGGATACTTGGGAATTCCTCAGCTAAATGAAATATGCTTCATCTGGCAAGAACAGACTGAACAGGTTCATACTTGACCCTGCTTTGCACAGATGGTTGGACTAGTGGACTTCCAGAAGAAACTTCCATCCTGAGTTATCCTATGATCCCATAAAATTCACATAGAAAGTCTGGATAAGACTTTTATTAAATTGATCCTTGCTTTTTTATTTCCAAACACTCTGTTGAAAGGAGCTGTTTTGTGATGCTGTAATTAGATCTCAACCAAAAGTTTCCAAAGGGAAAAGTTACGACTAAAATGAAATGCCAGTTGAACAAAAACTACCACAAGTGAGAGAAAACCACAAGTAAGACCCAAAAGAATAACACAGTTTTCCCATCCAAGAAAGGCATCTGAAAGGGTATGTTTCAGAAAGATCACAAAATGGTTTAAGTGGAATCATTACTACAACTGTTTTGAATATTTCAAATGTACAGGTGAAAATCCAAACCACCTCCTACTCTATTTTTCACAGAATCACAGAGTATTAAGGGTTGGAAGGGACCTCTGGAGATAATTTAGACCAAACCCCAATTTTTATTGCCTTAGATATGATCACCAGGACATCATTATCACCCATTCACCTTAAACAGTAAGACTGCTTAGCATGCAATTCCTGTTATGTGACTGACCCTTCTAAAGCAGGTCCTTTATACACTTGTTATAGAACCAGTACATTAAATAACATCTGATGTCATCTGCATTTCACCAAGGGTGGAGGCAAACACTTTCTCAAAATGAGTTCCCAAGAAATCCACATTTCATAAAGCCAAAACATCCTGTTTCTATAAATAGAATTGTCAAGCAATCCATTGTAGAATGGATACTCGAGGAGGAATTCTTTATTAAAAAGCAACCTTTCCTGTGTTTGATATAAAACCTTCTTTAACATTAGAAATAACCTTAATTTTTACATCTATAACTCATTTAGCAAAATATCAAAGGAGAAAAGTGTAAAATTATTACAAGGAAAAAAAATAATACTTTTGATAACTTTAAAAAAGTGTCAGCAGAAAAACTTGTACACTGCTGCAAGAAATCACATTCTATAATGTCATGTAAGCAGTGTCTCTACTAAGCTACTTTTTTATACCAGAGCATCAGTCATTTTGATTTTGTTGTACAGAGTTAATCTAACATCTACTCAGAGAAGCTGAAAAATAAAGAAAATCTTAATGAGAAAATTTTTAGAAACATTTTTCACAGCCTTACCACGAAGGCCCAGAGTACATGGCAAGTTAGACACAATCAACTCATATTTAACCCTGTCATATGAATATTTAAAAATACATCATGGAAATTGTACTTTCCATGCAATGCAATTGTACTTTCAGCAAGTGATAGCATAAGCTTGGAATGATAACAATCACTGGACACCACTGACTCCAAGGTGTAAAAGACTAACATGAAAGTTGGGTGCATGAAGCTGAACACACATTTCCCCACTCAAAGACAGTATTTGCAAATCACCTTTTAAATTGCCATGCCTAGTTGCTGAGTTGTTAACTAAGTGAAAGACAACAAAACGGTTAAGGCACCCAAAAAAACCTGAGACTTAATGAAATTACAAGATTTGGGATCTGGAATCATATTTCACAGCAGGAAACCAAAGTTTCATCGGTTTAGGACTGATTCACAAGCCCTCCAAACATTCACTACAGACATGTAAGGTATCAGCAGTCTCAATTCTGCTCCCAACTCCTCTCTTGGCAGATACCTTGCCTGTTACAGGGGCAGCAGCTAGAATCATGTGGAAGCTCCTCAACACAACTTGGAGCCTGTCCTCTCAGTTTAGATCCACCAGTTACACTTCTCACCCTAGTTAGAGAGGCAGTGCTTTTCAGCAGGAAGGCAGATGGACAGCCAGGAGCATCAGAGCAACTGACACCATCCAGCTGGACCTGTGCAAAGCATTGGACATTGTCCCTCATGACATCCCAGTCTCTAAATTGTAAAGATACGGATTCGATGGATGGATCACTAAGAGGATTATGAACTGGCTGCACAAAAATAGTGATCACCATCTCAGCATCCAAGAGAAGACCAGTGATGAGTGGTGTTCCCCAAGGGTCAGCACTGGAACCAGTGCTAACATCTCCATCAGATAAATGGACAGTGCAATTGAGTGCACCCTCAGCAAGTTTGCTGATGACACCAAACTGTGTGGTGTGGTTGACATGGTGGAAGAAGGGCAGGTCATCCAGAGGGACCTTGACAGATTTGAGAAGTGGGCCCACGCCAACCTCATGAAGTTCAATAAGGCCAAGTGCCAGGTCCTGCACACAGGCTGGGGCAATCCCAAGCACAAACACAGGCTGGGTGAAGAACGGATTGAGAACAGCCCTACAGAGAAGGGCTTGGGGCTGTTAGTTGGTGAGGAGAAGCTCAACATGAGTCAGCAATGTGCACTTTCAGCCCAGAAAGACAACAAGGTCCTGGGCTGCATGAGCAGGTCAAGGGAGGTGATTCTCCTCCTCTGCTCTGCTCTCATGAGACCCACCTAGAGTACTGTGTCCAGTTCTGGGGCCTCCAACATAAGAAGGACATGGAGCTCTTGGAGCAAGTCCTATGGAGAGACATGAAGATTATCAGAGGGCTGGAGCACCTCCCCCATAGAGAAAGGCTAAGAAATTGGGGTTGTTCAGCCTGGAGAAGAGAAGGCTCCAGGAAGACCTTATAGTGACCTTCCAGTACCTGAGGGGGTCTACAGGAAAGCTGAGGAGGGACTTTTCACAAGGCCAAGAAGTGACAGGATGAGGGTGAATGGTTTCAAGATGAAAGAGGGTAGATTTAGATTAGCTATTAGGAAGAAATTCTTTACTGTGAGGGTGGTGAGACACTGGCAGGGGTTGCCTAGTGACACTGTGGCTGTCCCCTCCCTAGAGGTGTTCAAGCCAGGCTGGATGGGGCTAGGAGTAACTTTGTCTAGTGGGAGGTGACCCTGCTCATGCAGGGGGGTCAGAACTAGGTGATCTTTAAGGTCCCTTCCAACTGAAACCAATCATTCTATGATTCTGGGATGATTCTGTCATCTTTAATCAGAATAACAGGAATTACCCCTCCCTAATCAAAGCTCTTGGTTTACTAAGGATAAAGGTAAAAAAAAAGCTTATAAAACAACTGTAGAAGACTGAATGTCTGATATAGTGTATTAGCTGGTCCAGTGGTTAAAGAAATAACAAATGATCAGGAGTTGAAACTAATATACAAAAGTGTGTGTAGTTTCTTTTCTTTATTTCCAAAGGAAATATATGATTAATCATACTATTATTATTGGCATACTTTAAAGTTGAGACCATACATGAGAGCCATAAATTTCAGATCTCGATACAAAGACTCAGTCAGGAAAATTTATGGCTAGCATTAGGCAGAGAGTCAAACTCTATCAACATAAAAGTCTCTTTTAGTATTAAAACCTATCAATTACTCCATGCTTCAACAAGTATAGTCCACTAACTCCAGAATGAAAACAGCAAGCATGAAGTAAGGTAAGATACATCTAGTAAAGAATGACATAAGTGACTAGATATTCTTGAGGTATTAGAGGAATTCCTCTAAAAGAAAGCAGCTTTTGCTAATAAAGCAGAGAATATTAACAGCTTCGTGCTCACTACCTTTTCGTTTTATCACACTGTTGCCCATGGATTTAATTATATTATTTCCCAGGAAAGATATATAGGGGTTATACTCACATAACCTAAATTTAATAACTTAATCATAATAATCACCAATAAAGTAATATATTTCTCCCTATGCCCTGACTTCCTTCATACATCTTGATTGGCACCTTCATTCATGCATCGAGAAAGGATTTAGAAACACATTAAAAAGTAGAACTGTATCATCCATAAAGCAGGGCAGCAGAAACCTTTTCTCTTTTATATAATGCATTTAACATACTAAATACACATACAATTACATAATATAAATGCATCAAGACTGAGCACAGAACATACCTGTTTTTTCCAAGCTGAATCAATTACAATCAGAATAATAGCTTCTAACTACAAATATATTTCCCTATGATGAAAACATTGAGAAATAAAATTATTTTGTTAGAGACAAGAAATAAGAAATTTCAGAGACAGGATAATTTCTTCTAATGCCATTAACTGAGATGGTGATTTATTTTCAATAAATACCATACCAAAAATAATTTTTTAAAATAGCATTCTATAAATCTATTTGGCCAGAGATTGTAAGCCTGAAGTGCAAATAGCTTAGACTTCTTAGCCACCAAAACATGAAACAAAAGACTCTCTTTGAGAAGAACAACTTTATTTAGGACAACTGGCAAGGCTTGTGATGAGTCCAGGTAAGTAATCATTCAACCTTTCTGTAGATTGAATATTAGTATCCTATGGTAGTTAATCTGGAATTATCGTTTTTAGTAAATGTTTTAGAAAAAAAATTGTAGTTTAGAAACAGTAGTTTTAGAAGTAGACAGCTCTCAGGCATTAGCACTGATACAGAATCAAAGCCCTTGCAGAGTCGTGTACTAGTCTGGCCATCTCAAATTTGTATGATGACAAAATTGATGACAACTCATTTTATTTGGACCCTATTTAGATTACTGTGTTAAAAAAAGGCTTATACTGGAAAATTAGAACACAAAAACCCAATACTGATTTGTCAGGAGATTTTAGAATGAGTGTTTATGGATGTTCATGTAACATGTCTAGAGCAACACTTATTCTCATGCAAAATTTGTCCATGATGATTTCACTAACTCACCAAAAAAATTAATATTGAAGTCTTTCTACATAAACCCTAGTTTAAAAATATTGCTTTTCATGCAGCAGCACTTGTTCCAAATTTAAAAAAAAAAAAAAAAAAAAAGGATTTGGGAGGGAAGTACAGGAAAGCAATATCCAGCCTTTTCATTAGTCTCCTTTTCAGACCTTTCACTAGTATAAGGTTTTTCAGATGTAAATAGTTACCCCTCCATTATTCTCCTGAATATTCCTAACTCCCGATTATGTAATCATCTGAACTATTCAGAAATCATTCAAATTCTTACAGTTATTAAAAGCACACATTCACATATAGTGAGTGACAGGTGTACTTGTTTCTTGGGGGGAGAGGGAGATGTCTGGAGAGTTTTCTCCACTTTTAAAAGTAAATCCTACTATACTAGATAGAAGCCTGCAGAAACTTCACAAACTCATTCTCTTCCCCATATGTATAGCCTCAACTGCAATGCTCATGATTCCCAGAGCAATATTGTGATTTATTTCTTCATTTTAGAGCCTTTCCTTTTAAAGGCTAAACTTTACACTCATTCCTACTCCCCTTCAAAGAGCACTTGGAGAAAAGCCTCTTTTTCTCCAGGCTACCATTGCTTCATAGATAAACATGGCTTACATTTTTCTGACAGACTGGATGTTGGAAGGACCACATGGCCACATCTCACAGAACTTAACACTGAAGTGCATAACTAAAATGCTTCAGTGAGACTACCAATTACTGCAGTTATGTTACTACCACACAGAACTGTTCAACACCAAACTGAGCTGTAAGATTCCAGAAGCCATTTTTAGCCCTGGGCACTAGGCCAAAAATAACCTTTTCAGTTCTCTAGGAAGCCAAATGTACAAAGATATGAAAACTGACAGAGGGAGTACAGCATTTCTTGACAAAATACTGATTTTTTTAATTTTTTTTTTGTAAAATCAATAGGCTTTCATATTACCAGATTCCTAACTGACTGCAAATTCAGAATATCAGTGACATTCTGAATATTTCTAACTTGTACCATCATGCTTCTGTGCCAGATACTACTATAAAGTGAGCTCTTTGTTTCTGCATTGTGTTAATACATTTCAAATCATTCCCAGGGCTTACTAATGAAAGCTTCAAGGCCTACGTCTTTACTAGCCCAACATTTTCCAGACCAAAGCTTCAATTCAAATGCCTCAACCTCCATTCCTCCAGATATAACTGTTTGATTGAGACATAAAAATAAAAGCTAAAGAACCAAAACTGGGTATCTTTCACAGTTTTGTCTTTGATGTGTTCCAAGATCTGGATTGAATCATTCAGCATGTCTATTCCTCAGGTTTTCTGATCTGCAAAACCTGGGATAACCTGCACTGTTACAGAGCAAGGATATAATTCACTGAGAAGAGCAGAGTTTGTAAGGTTATTTTTAACACTAACATAGAACAAGGTCTATGCTGAAAATCAGCTCAAAGCCATTATATTAACACTCCGTATAATTAAGTAAGAAGCTTTTAAATTAATAATAAAATACAAGAAATTCAAAAGACTACTTTCTTTGCCTTTAGAAGTTCCTGACTGGTATGGTTGAATGTCCAAGTTACACACAGCACACTTTAACATAGCAGTAAAAGCTGCAGCATCACAATGCAAAAGAATATATTAAGAAAGTGGCAACCTTAGCCTTTGAAATTCCTTACAAAAATTATAGCAAATTTAAGTTACTGAGTATTATATATTCTCATCTTTTAATTCAAATCACAAGATCCATATCACTCGCATCAAAGATTTTATTTGAAGAACTTGCCATAGATCACCTGCACTTTTCAGGCTGAATTTGAGTAAGGAAAAAACAGGGAAGTTCCAAAGATGGGGAAGAAATGTCCATTTTCTGGGCTTTTTTCTCTGAGTTTTGTTTTGTTTTAAGAAAAACAAGTAATTTGAGACTCAAAAACATCTTCCACTCTCCAAAAGAGCCCAGAAAAATTACGGATGAAACTACACAGTCAGATTAACATGATAGTTTTCTATCAAACTTGAAAGCTCAGATGATGAGTGGAAACATTCATTATAATACAGCTATAATTCAGTAAAGCACTCTATTACACTGTAGATTTTCACTAAGAAACTATATAATCTGCTCATGAGATTTTTTTTTTTTTAATTAATAAGAACTATACCCAATGACAAACTATCTTATGTTGTATAAATGCTAGGCACCAGAATTTTTCAAAATAAGACCAAGGATAGAAACTAAAAGCATTTTAGATAGGGCCCACAAACAAATTCTTACTCATATCTTTCTTCAAAAAAATCTACTAAGCAGATGAAAATACCACCTTTGGTAAAACTTGCAAGTGACAGGACGTGTGTGAGTGAGAAAAAAGCAAGTCACTAACAAAAAGCAATCTGAACTGGCTGGTATACAAAACACAAGCAAAGAGTAGGCATTCAGCCAGACTGAAATTCAAATCTTGGAACAGGGATGGCAGGCAAAACTTACTGAGTAGGGAAACTTCATACATAGTGGAGGGCAAAAAAACAGTTTTCTTGAACTGGAGTGAACTAAAAAAAAAAAAAAGATAACTTAAAAATAAACCTTAGCAACATAACATAGGAACAAGCATGGGAAACCTGAGCTTAAGCTTCTCCCCTTACCCAATCACAGCTGCTGTTTAATAATCAGGGCATCTTCTCCCCACCCCCACATCCCTGCCCGAATGCTTAGAAGGCTCCTTTCATCTCTGACCAGAAATCTTCATCTCTGTATTTTTTAATTATATAAAACATATGAATGCACTACCTTCTTCCTCCTTCCCCACCGGATAAACACTCAGCTTTGTTGTCACTACACTTGTCCTGCCTTAAAAAGACAGAATTGAATATGTTCAGCCAGGCCTCACTATTCTCAAAACACAGTAACAGAGCAATGGCAATGGTACAACCTGTCAAGTATTCAACAGCTTTAACCCCTATTTCTCCTGTCCTTAAATTCATAAACAGTTAAAAGTCCAAACAGAAAAAAAAAAAAAAAAGTCATTTCAATATAAATGTCACTTACTATGAGAGCATTTTCACTATCTTTAAATTCTGAGACAAGCCTCTCACTATACAGGAACAGCTGTATTTGTGTTCTGGGTATCTTGCCTTAACTCCTGTAAGCCTCACCTAAGGGTGTATTCTGCTCCACTTTTTTCCTTGGATAAATTTCTCATCCAATTTTCTTTCCATACTCACTTTCTTGCCCATTTTCCAAAATTTCTGTCAGTTTCAGTGAACACTATGTTTGAACATACTTTTCATGAACGCATTTCTTTCTGATTACCAAGCAACAGATCCAACTTGTCATTCATGCCTTCCTCTTCACATTTAAATTTAGAGATTCTCATCTGAATTTTTTCATTTTTACTTTTTGCCTGTCTAACGTGCTGCCACTGCACATCACACACCCAAAGACACAGACTTCAGATGTTAAAAAACCTGACATATCTGTATACACATGATAAAGTGAAATTGTCATTGTAGTTACTTTGGTACATTTGAAACTTGCTACGGCATATTATATTATGCAGTATAAAGAAATCAAGGCACCTGCCATGTTTATATATACTTCCAAAAATTTTTTTCTGCTGAATTTAGTAAAAGGAAAATACTTTTTTGTATTAGAGGAAACCTCCACACATATTAATGCCAGCTACCCCAGTTTCCCTCTACCAGAAAGAAGTCTTTATATGGCTGCATTAGTAGAAAGCACTTAATTTGCATATATAGTTAAATCCAAAAAGTAGAAATTAAATCTGTTACCAATCTTGCATTTCACAGTACTGCAGTTTGGGAAGAAAATAAATGTTCTGTTTTTAAAGCAGACTTGCTTCAAGCCTATATTGGGAGCATAAACTTCAAAAAGGAAGGATTATAAAGAAAAGTGCAGAAAAAATTGTAGGGAGACACAGAAAACTTACAGTCTTTACAACATTTGTAATTTATATGGGCAAGCACTTGGTATACTTCAATAAATTAACCTTCTGAAAAACAGAAAAGTAACACAACAAATATCTTTTGACATGATTTTCATATTTGTTCAGCACAAGCAATGCCCTCCATTCTACAAAAAGATTCTTGAAACCAGAAGAAAGCCACCTCTACAAGTTTGTATTGTCCAGACTAAGTATTACAATTACTGCAGCTCACACGAAGGAATAAAATCACCCAGCTCCAGAAAACCAACATAAGAAAAACCTTTTCTGTTCAGCAGCACAGGTCACTGTTAACTTGGTGCCCAGCTATTTTGCTCACGTTCTGCTTCTCAAAGATCAACTAAAGAATTCTAGTCTGACATTCAAAGCCTAATTCCAGTAATTTCTCAGACCATACC
Organism: Phaethornis superciliosus; assembly: GCA_023637945.1. Taxonomy (NCBI): domain Eukaryota; kingdom Metazoa; phylum Chordata; class Aves; order Apodiformes; family Trochilidae; genus Phaethornis; species Phaethornis superciliosus. The sequence goes on along the minus strand of JAJQWJ010000001.1, from coordinate 168,056,039 downwards.
TAGAAGAGGTACCTCACACTAGGATCACAAAACTATCCGCTAACTTTTAACTAAAGGAGCCAAAATTCCCACAAGCTCAGCTGAACAAGAAATATTTCATGCAGTGCATGAAAGTGAGTGCAAACCTCAGGCTCCAAATTAAATGCAAAACTAACCCTCATTTGGCTCTGCCAAGATTGCTGCCTCACTCACAAGTTTTGACTTCTGTTTTTTTCCTGGAAAAATACTTCTCCTACGGATTGGGATAGAAGTACTAAAGACTGTTACTGTTATTTCTATTTTTAAATAGTTAGGAGGTTTAGAGATATTATGGTGTTCTGCACCATACAAGGAAAGAAAGGGCTAAGAAGGCAAGCTGGCCAGCAAGACACCCTCAGGGGAGAGAGGCTGGGGAGAAGCATTAGAATTTTAGAACTGAACTCCTCCCACAAAAACGCATCTACCCACAAAGTAATTATTCCTCCAGAAGCTTAACTGCTCAGTACCTTTCCAAAGAACTACTCTGATGTAAATGATACCTTGCAAAAATATGGTCAGCAGAGAGCAGTCAGAAGGCAGGACTCTTAACACCCATTTCCACTTCTGACAGAGATCTGCACACTAAATACAGTAACAATATTTGTATCTCTTTCAATTTTATACATGGGAGAACAATAAATGGGGAATCTGTTTTCATCATTCTAATCTCAACAGAGCACGTTAAGGATTACTCTCTGGTTTAAGAAGTGCCATTTAAATTATACTGATTTTAATTGTGAATTAGGGATTTCACCATCTTTGTAATGTTCATAAATCTAGTAGATGCTTAGTAACACAGCAAGCAAGAACCTGACAGGCAGAATGAACAGTCTGTTGTCTGGGGAAGTTACTCATCTTTCCTAGAATGGCCATTCTGATACAACAGAACATCACTCCCTCCGTGTCTTGGCTACACTTGCAGCTCTGAAAGCAGCAAAAAATGTCACTGGCTTTTCTTTCTGCAAGCAAGTGGATGCTAAGCTTCCCAAACTTAAATCCAACAGCAAACCTTTTAAAGTATGAACTTTACACTACCATTTGTAGCACAAAGACTGTAAATGTTATGCTATAGTTGAATGCTTTTCTCCATGTTTTTCTAACACCCTAGTTCACAAAATTCTCATCATTGTCATTAGTGTCATTGCTCAAGAAAACAATTTTCCTCTGTTTTAAACATATCAGGAAAATATTCCAAGCCATTACACTCAATCAAGAATGTATAGCTCCCTTGCTTAAGCTCCTTGCTTCCAATCCTTTCCATCCTTTCACTCCCACCCTACCTGTATTTTCATGTGCTGCTTCATGAATTCGTACTCAGTTTGTGTAACACTTTACCTTCTGTCTTTCAAGAGAATCTTCTTCTTTCTATCAATTTTCTTGTTGAAATCTAAATTGCATTGGCTCCTTCTTCCAAGTCACAGCTCTCCCGGGCAAGTATTCATTGTCATAGTTGATTCTAGCCTGTTCTCTTCCTCTCAAAAAAGCATGTAGTGTTTTCAAAACTCTGCATATAGTAATTGTATTAGGATTCACACTCTCTCTCCTTTTTTCCAGATGTCTAAACCAAGGCACCTTCTGTGCCAAGGACACAAAAGAAAGAGACCAAGGGAAGGAAGAACAGGTGACACACAAATGATGTAGCAATACTTGGGTTCTACCTACTGCAAGGCCTGTGATCACATGCAAATGGATCTTCAAAAACAAACTTGTTCTGCTAGAAGCATTTGAAAAGAAATCTGTAGCACCTTTACTACCACAATACTACTTTTGGAGCTCTTTCAGTCTTATTTGAAAAGGATAGGCCAAAGCACACAAAGTGACAACATTTCTAAAAAAGCCATCTTCATGCATTTGAAAGCACACGTGTCCAAACATGGCTTTGGGAATTCTAGGTACAGTTGTTTAAAAAACATGCACTGTAAACTGGAACTTTAAGGTAAAGGCTCAGTAAACAGCTTACTTCCTGATGAAACTGAGGTTTCACCCTCCTTCCTTCCTATCATGTGATATCTAGGCTGTCATCTCTCCTACTTCTGAGCCCTTGCACTAGTTTCAAAGGCCTCTACCAAAAAAAGCAAAATAGCAAAAAGAAAGAAACAAACTTAAGAAAAAAACCAAATGCCACACTGGGGAAAAGAGACAGACATACACACAGAGTCAGTGGTAGAAAACCATTAATCTGCTCAAGCCACACTGTGAAACAATAACCAGGCAACTGAGTACTCCTAATTTGTTTCATGCAAGAAAAGGCACCGTTAATTCACACTATTTTGTGCTGAAAAGAGACTAACAGCACCTGCAAAGACATTGACTGCATTTCAGCTAAGGGGGCATAAATCTCCAGACAAAAGAGGTAGCTTTCAAAAGCACAACTTACTAGACTCCCTATAGCAAAAGAACTAATTGACTCCATTCAACAAAAAGTCAATGGCCTGGATGTTTATATGATCCACAAGCAAGGACATACTCAGACTTGGGGAAGGAAAGAAAAAAAAAAGGCCCAAAGGACTTCAAAGGTCATTCTGCTGCTCTAAGTTGCTAAGCATACCTATGCTTTTAAAAATGCATTTGGTATGAGAAAGCTCTTTCACCAAGCATTGCTTACCAGAAAAAAAAAAAAACAACCTATAATATGATAATACTGAGATCTCCAAACAGATCAGATTATGAAGTTACAGACTGAAACTGCATTTACACTGTCGGACACATAATAACGAGTACAAAATTGACTTTTCTTCATTTTTTAGCCTTGATATAAAGAGACAATTGTATAGTAATCTCATAAAAGAGTTACATCCCATAAGTTTCATATTGCAGAACAATACCCAATTCATTTGTGAGAATAAACAAATTACTTCCTCCTCTCTACCTCTCCTAATAAATGTAGGATATTATTTGTGTAAGAGACAGAATATGAAAGTTTAGAAATCTCCAGATAAACACAGGAAGACTGTAGGAAGGGACTGACTATTGAACATAAAGAATTTATGATATGAGTGTGGATGGAATGTGGGGGGAAAAAGGAAAGGTTGTCAATAAGTTTCATCAAAAAAACCCACAATGCCATCACAATAGGAAAGCAAGATCACAAATTATAAGCTATTCAAAGCATCACTTTTCAGAGAGAATTCCTAAAAAGAGAGGGGCATACCAAATCTCTTTTCTTCCATAGTGAGTAAATTAAAACCAAATTCTAAAGAAGAGTCTGGCAGTCATTTTCAGTTCACCAAAGTCTGCAGTTGCAGAAACAAAGTAGTCTGCATCTGTGATATCCTTCCCAATACAACCTGCATTTAAAGTAAGTGGAACCAACTGCACATCTAGTGCCATTATTAGAAGAATTCCCAGAAGGGAAGAAAGAATTACATTAATAAAGGATCTGGAAAAAATCAGTGAGAATGAATTATGGCAATCCTGTGCACACAGATGTTTAGTTTTTTAAAAAAAAGGAAACACAGAACTGGGGTTTTTTGTTATTATTAGCAAAGAGGACTGAAAGAAACATATTTCACCTGAAGCAGTATCAATTGCCAAAACAAATAAATTTTCAGAAAAACAACCAGAAAGAACTTCAAACTGTTGGGTACAACTAAAAGAATTCCTGGACTTAACTGTGAGGGAAGACAACTTGTAATTTTGTTAATGTTTATTTTTTCCTTTACATGATTTAATAAGAAGCACTTAGATGTCAAAACTCAAGTGCCTCAAATCCCAGTATTTAAACTCTACAAGTCCTCAGGTAGTTGTTCGGGAGATACTGTGATTTTTGGACCAGCCTGAAACTGAATCTGTAGTTACACAGTCCAAACAACTGATGCTGCCAAGCTAAGGTGGCTTCAGCACAGCATATCTATAAACATTTTTAAAACCAGCAGGCAGGAGTTCTTTTGTCCAGTGAGCACTCTAAAGCACACACACAAAAAATTACATATTTGTTTCAGAATTTCATACTGTCCAAAATAGCAATCAATATGTCAACTTGTATTTCTTTTCAAACATCCCTTAATTAAAAAAAAAAAAAATTGTTTCACTTCCACATCATCAGAAGCAGCAGTTAGTAATCCTTCCCTGTGTGCCTAATTCACACAACAGAATGAAGCAGGTATTCAACAGAAAAGTGTCAGAGGATCTGTCTTCAGAAATAGAGACAAAGCCTACAGAAAGAAGCTGAAGTGATAAAGGCAGCCATGGTTACACATTTCAGTAACAGCTATGGGGCTTTTTCTTCCTCTTTTACAAAGTAATATGCTTCCAGCATTCCCAGTGGTTTTCAGACATATAATTGTATACTATTACTTAAGAACTACGTGATTACTGTGCCACTGTCTTCTGCATAACCCAGCCTGTAATAAAAGTGATAAGAATAGCATTTATTATTTTTGAAATGTTTTTTGCAATGCATCCACACTGATGTGGTTTAAAACATCTGACTATACTCAAGATACTTTACATAGAGGTTTTCTTTTCTTCTAAAAGTATTGCACACCATGCAAACTCCCTTCTGTGTGCAAAGATACGGCTCGAAAGTTCACCTGAATGGATCACTCAGCTCTTGAGCAAAACTTTCAAAGACTGAGACAGAAATGTCCTATCATGTCTTCATAAGCAAGATGTGTTCAATGAAAAGTCATGGAAAAAAACATACCAAGAAGCTGCACAAATAGCAAGTGACAAGTACAGTTAAGCCTCTACATTCTACTACAGAATGTAACTGCAATAAGAATTAGAAAAGTCAAACTATTCAGTCCTAGTTATTAAACTCAACCAAGATACATCTCTTTCAAAAGCGTATCAATTACTTTAGGGGGAAAAAAAAAAAAAGCATGAACAGAATTTAACACTTTTGTCTTCCTCAGACATACTTAGAGCACTCCAAACTTCCACACAAAACACGCTTGATAACACTTTACTTGTGAGCAGCTGTAGACTATCATTTTCTGAACCAGTATCTAATAGTATCTAATGCTAAAACACTGTAGAGATGCAGTCATGCTTTCAGTTTTCTGGAAATCCCCTGCTACTCAGAACTCTAAACTCAATCCCCCAGACTAGCCTTCTGTAGGTCAAGCATTGTCTGTATCTTTTCAGTGAGACTGGCCCTCTTTAGCAAAAAAATCTTTAATGGTGAAAGGCTACCCCTATCCCACCACCAAGGTTTCAGGGCTTCCGATCTTCCATGTCAGCACATCAAATCCAAAAGTAAAAGTCACTCACTGCAAGGACATATTCCAAGTATGTATTGATAGTATGAGAAAGTACCACTTTTATACTATGCACATTTATGGAGAGGAAGCGGGAGAGAAAATTCCCATCAAGAGCCTGCCCCAGGAGCTTGGGAAATCTGGGCTTAAGCCAAGTGTCTCTCCTGTTTATATATTCTACTTATGTAATGAAACAAGCGAAAAGAACAGGGATTTTTCACATATATATCAACATACAACTTAACTCACAAGGCAAACAATTTCCATTACACAATTAGAACACGTTACAGTTACAAACAAAAATATAAAATAACTATAGATTAACACCTGGTTATCCTAAAAGGGATAATGAAAAAAAGGCTGCATGACATGGGCTGCTCTACACTGCTGTTTATACCAACCAAAATGAGAATGAAAATCCCATTCTACATTTAATTTCATATGGAAGGTCTTCCATGTAAACTCTGACAAAAGCACAGTAATGCTTGAAAGCAAAAACTACTTTTTTCCTGGGTTCTCCTCCGAACAAAAGACTTACATGAACAAGTAAGCATGTACTACCTACACATACAATACACAGCGCATACTTATACAGAACATACTTTGACAATATACAAATACTAATAGATAATTGCTGCCAATCGTGTTGTTTTCCAGTACATAATTTTGTTTTCCAACAGTGTAGATCAATTAGGGCAAACCGAACGAGCTAACTTTCTGGATTTCCAAACTACTTATGTCATGGCATGTCTTCATTAGATTACAACTTTAAAAAAGAAAATAAATAAAACATCTTGCTTGGGGAGGCAGATGAAAGTCATTCTAACCACATACAGTTGCACTATAATGCCTTATCTGTTCACTATCACATCTGTTACTGATGCAATTAATGGTTAACATAGCAATTCTCACTAACAACTCGTGGTAGTTTCATTCATCAAGTTTCCTTCATATTTCTCTTTTACTGATCTGATCATATAGGTGCTCATACAGACCACTATGTAATCAATTCAGCAAACAAGTGACAGAGCTAAATAACAATTACATATGACATCTACCAGAGAGACATTAGTCTGTTCCTTATAGCTGAGAAAAATACACATATGCAACCAGCACATAAATCTCCACTTACAAGAAGGCATAAATACCCTTATGTTTTGGAGTAGTTGAGAATTTAAGTTCATGTTATCACATGTTTGCATGCAGGTATAGCACATGCTGTTTTGTGGGACAGGAACAAGTGACTACTTGCCTGCTCCTTTGCTATTACAACACAATTATCTTTAACAGGCAAATGGGGACACAAAAGGGCACACGGAGACAGCACACTAAAGACCTTAGGAATACACTAACATTCTTCTAGTGGATGTTTTTGGGTTTATTTTACTCTTCTACCAAGTAAGACTATGTAAGGAATGGATTAGGTTCCAAGCCTCACCACAAACTGATGCAGGAAAACAAACTCGACCCTTTGGGGGGGGCTCTCTGCCTCCATAGGTGGGAAGCAAGTGTGCCTTTTAATGTTGCAAGGAGGGTGTGAGGACAAAGTAAATAAACACAGACTGGATACACAACCCCTCCTGCCTACAGGTTGTCAGGCCTGTCCCCTCCATAGATGTATGCAATGACAATGTCCCTCACAGCAGAACAAGTACGGTGCCTGTGAGGACATAGAATTCCTCTCCATATTTGCCTTGGAAGCCTGAATTGCATGCAGAGATGGAAATATGCCTACATGACTGTAAAGATATAAGGGTAGATGTCAAACCCAGTGTCAGACAAGTGGCATTTTGTGAAAGGCTGGGGTACCTGCGGAGCAAAAGCATTCCTATGAACACATCCCCACCCGTGGCTTGCTAATAGGCAAGATGTTCAGAGGCACATGAGTGTCCTAATGTGGTTACATGAAGACACACATACCCTCCAAGCCAGGTGGGTCCACCTACACGCAGCAGGTATCCAACCTGCCACATGGATGCATTCCTCATGAAACCGATTCAAAGGTGGGCTTGCTGCTCCTCAAACCTCAGCAGTCAGGGAAGGGTGGCACAGAAGATACACATTCCCCAGAGGGAGAAGACAGGTGCGAGCAAGAATCTCCCCTCCCACCCCCCCAAAGTCCACGCACATGTTCTCGCAGTGTGCCACGGGAGAGCCAGCTCTGCCTCACCGAGTGGAGCGGGGAAGGAGGAGAAGGGGGAGGGAGAGGGGGCTTGCAGCTATCCAGCCATATGTGAGCAAACACCCACCTCATCATACAGCAAGAGGGGGAAATAATAATAAAAAATAATAATAATAATTAAAAAATAAATATATAGATAACGAAAGGGAGCGGGCTGGGTTTCCGTGTGGGGACGAGGAGAGGCGAACGCCTCATGTCACGGAGGCTGAGTGAAAGGGTGGGGAGTGGGTGTCCTCCTCATAGAGAGGTTGGGGGCTACGATGCCTGAGGTGGGCGGGGAGCTGAGGGGGGGAAGGGGGAAGGTGGGTCCCCCGGCGAATTAATCGCCGGGGGACCCACCTTCCCCCTTCCCCCCTTTTTCCGCCTACCTCAGGCAGATACCGACGCCGGCCTCCCCCTCCCCTCCGCGCCCCCGGTTCCTCTCCTGGCCTCACCTGCCCGCACCGTATCGGAGAGATCGTGGCTGAGGGCGGCGGCGCTGCGCGGGAATTCCTTCAGCTTCCTGCCGCTTAGGTTGAGCCCCCCGGAGTGTGCCGCCTCTTCCAAAGCCCGCTCCAGACCGCGGTTCAATGGTGCCTGCAAACCCAGCGACCCGCTGCCGCCGCCGCCGCTGCTCACCCCGGCTGCTGCCGCCGCCGCCAGAGCAGCGCTGGGGAAGGGTTGCGATTCGCTTCCCAGCGTCGCCATCTTCCCCCCCCCCCCTCCCTCCCCTCCCCTGTCTCCTCGCCTCGCCACTGGGGGTACCCCAGAGAGCCGCCGGACCTGCCTCCCTCTCCTCCCTTCCTCCTCCTCCTCCCGCTCGCTCTGGTGGCGGTGGCACCGCCGCCGACGTGAGGGGGAGCGGCAGCGCAGGCAGGAGGCGGAGGCGAAGGGCCCGGGCGAGGCGCGCGAATTGCGCATGCGCGGATTCACCAATATTTTTTTTTTTTTTTTTTTTTTTTTTTTCCCCCCTCCCCCCCCTCCTCCTTTCCCCAAACCCGGTTCCCGGGGAGGCACGCGGCGGCGCCACCTAGCGGCGGCGGCGGGAGGTGCTGCCGCCCGTGCGCAAAGTGGGGGGGACGGAGGGGGGGGGGGGACCGGGGGCCTGGGGGGGTGCGAGGTGGCCCCTGGGTTTTGTGGCGACGGTTCCAACATGGCGACTAGGACCGTGCTGCAAGTGGGTGATGCCAAGCACGAATAACAGGCTCGGTGGGGAAGGGATTGAGAAGAGAGCCGAGGAGAGGGGTTTGGGGGTGTTGGTTGGTGAGGAGCTCAGCGTGAGGCGGCGATCACAGGATTACTGAGGATGGAAAAGATCTCCGAGATCATCGAGTCCAGGCTGTGACCTTACACCACCACACACCGGCTAGACCATGGCACTAAGTGCCACATCCAGCCTTTCCTTAAACACCTCTAGGGATGGTAACTCCATCACTTCCCTGGACACTCATAGAATCACTGAATCATCTGGGTTGGAAGGGTCCTCAGAGATCATCAAGTCCAACCCTTGATCCACTACCGCTGCGGTTACCAGACCATGGCACTGAGTGCCACATCCAGTCTTTTTAAAAACCTCCAGGGATGGAGAATCCACCACCTCCCTGGGCAGCCCATTCCAATGTCTGATCACCCTCTCTGTAAAGAAATTATTCCTAATATCTAACCTAAACCTCCCCTGGCAGAGCTTAAGTCCATGCCCTCTTCTCTTACTGATAGCTGCCTGTGAGAAGAGACCAACCCACCCTGGCTCCAGCCTCCTTTCAGGGAGTTGTAGACAGTGATGAGGTCTCCCCTGAGCCTCCTCTTCTCCAATTCCAATTGGAGCCCATTCCAATGTCTTATCACCCCATGTGTGGTTGCAGTCCAGAAAGCCAACCCTATCTTGGGCTGCACCAAAAGAAGAGTGGCCAGCAGGTCAAGGGAAGTGATTCTCCTCATCAATTCCATTCTCAGGAGACCCTACCTGGAGTACCATGTCCAGTTCTGAAGGCCCCAAAACAAGGACATGGTCCTGCTGGAGTCAGCCCAGAGGAGGTCCACAAAGATGCTCAGAGAGCTGGAGCACTTCTCATATAAAGACAGGCTGAGAGAGTTGGGGTTGTTCAGCCTGGAGAGGAGAACGCTCCAAGGAAACCTTAGAACAGCCTTGCAGTACCTGGAGGGGGATACAGAAAAGCTGGGGAGGGGCTTTTTTTAAGGGCATGTAGTGATCGGACACAGAGGAATGTTTTTAAGGTGAAAGAAGGTAAATTTATATTGGATATTAGGAAGAAACTCTACCGTGAGGGTGGTGAGACACTGGCACAGGTTGCCCAAGGAAGTTGTGGCTGCCCCCTCCCTTCAAGGCCAGGCTGGATGGGGCCTTGAGCAACCTGGTCTGGTGGGAGGGGTCCCTGCCCATAGCAGAAGGGTTGCAAAGAGATGATTTTAAGGTCCCTTCCAACCCAATCCATTCTGAGATTATATGATTGCCTACCAGCTGCTTTGGCCCCATCTCTCAGCATCCACTCAACTTGTTCACCACACCTAACTGTGCCAACAGGCTCGGGAGCAAAGCAGTTTGTGGTTGAGTGGTGTGAATCCGTGGTGCATGCGTGCAGGCAAGCATGCATGTGCCCAGGCAGCAGGCCTGATTTGAAAATTAAAAGCTGCAGTGGCTGTTGCCACTGCCCTGGGGAGCATCTGCCCTGCAGAAGGCTTTTCTGTCACTTGTTTCTCCCACAGGGACTCATCACACATGTGCGTGGTGCCCAAGGGCCCAGCCTGAGGAAGAGAGACCCTCAAAGGTGTGATTTGTAGAGAAAAACCAAGCACAGGAACCACGATCAATTCAGTTTTCAGTGGAACAATCTTTCTTTTTGTTTTGGTTTATGGTGCCCTCTCTTTTTGCAGCTTTGCAAAGCTGAGACCAGGGGTGGAAGAGCAGCAAGGCCTCGTGTTTCTACAGGGTTTACAGAGTTCAAAGCTAAAAAAGGTCTTGCATGTCATCACCCATGACCTGTACTTTACAGGCTGTTACGTTTCACTCAGTTCCCGTGTTGTGATCAGAGGCTGAGAGGAGCCTTCCCGGCTCCAGGAAGTTCAGCCACGCAGCAATACAGGGAAACAGAACTGCCACAAGGAAATAGCTCTCAGTTTCCGAAAAACAGGAGAATTCAGAGCAAGTTTAGCAGTCACAGCAAGAGACAGCACTGGTTAAAAGGGAGAAAGAATGTTGGAGGTAGATCTTTTCACATAACAGCATCATAATACCCACTAAAAACTTATTCTTTATAATTAAAATAGGCTCTCAGTGTCAGCATTTTTAATTTAGGTTTTATATACGTTGCATCACTGAAGAAGTGTTGCAGGTAGCACAGCAGCACTTTTAAAGAGCCTGCCTTACCTTAAGGAAAGAGCTGTAAGGTTAGGTGGAAAGGAGGGGGAATATTTTATTCTAAGTACATTTATACTACACCTAGAATATAGGCCCTGAGCTTCAACTCCAGTCTAAACTCCCCTTACACCTACAACTGCCAGTTCTTCATGTTTGTTGCAAAAATCTCAGCTTTCAGCACGACAAATTCAGTGTCCTATGAGTCTGAGAAAATTCTGGGTGTACCAGAGATCATTTCTTGACACCATTCCTTGGAAAAAGCCCCTAGCCAAAGAGGAAATCAATAGTTACCACATCAACAGTTGTGCCCAGTTATCACATTACTTTTGGCAAAAATTGTTGGTGAGTTTTTAATGTAGTTTTTCCCACAAATTTCCACTACTCACAGCATGGTTGGATTTGTTAAAAGTCTTAATTCCAGCTTTGCATTACTGCTGGAAAACATAAAGAAACAGATAAATAGCTACACCTTCTCAGCAATTTTAAAAAAATATATTGTTGAACAGTAGTTCAAGTTGAATAAAGTATGAATAAGAGCAACTGCTAGACTTTGCCTATAATGGAATTTCATTTAAAAACAAGTTTAATTCACTAGGTTTAGAGAAGTTTGAAATGTCCTAGATTTTATGATTCCATAAATCACGGAAGATTTGGTGCATATTAAATAACCCAACATTATAGAATTTTATTTTGAAACTAGTAATATAGAACTAAACACTCAGATAGCATATCTGCAAAAATCATCTTCCAGCCTCAGCTCCTTACAGTCCAGTAACAGGTTTGTCTTTTGGTGAGGTCTGGTAAGTTTTCACACCTGTGGGATACCATGTTCCTTCCTCCCTGACTCGAGGTAAGACAAAATTATTTCTAGTGCTGATTTTGATAAAAATAACTCTTTGTTGTCTTCACACTGCACTGTTAATCTTGGGATTTCACTCACAGCATCTCATATAAGGGAGGCGAGCAGCAATACCTTTCTCAGTCCCGTTTCAAGGACAAATTCTCCTCTTTTGCAGGTGCTGAGGAGCCATCAGGGTCCCCTGTGTGCAGGGATGTGTCCACCTGGGCTGCCCCATTGGGCTGGCAGGGATGGCCCGTGGCTGGCAGAGGCAGATATCTCAGCAGAACATTTCCCCTTAAGACACCCAACACCAGGACAACTAGGATATAGAGAGGCTGGGGCTACCCTGCAACATGGCCCAGCAGGGGTTAAAGATGTAGGTTCCCCCTTATAGAAATACAAGGGCACACACCAATAATCAGTGAGCAAGTCTGTTTTAAATCACTTTTTGATCTGAGTGGCTGAGATGCAATGCAGGCATGAGCTGTGCTTATCAGATATTGTGTAGAAACTCCGGGAAGCAGCACTTTGAAGGCTCCTAACATTATCAAGATTGGGGTGGGGGCTGGGGGGAATGTAGCACTGAAGCTGTATTGCCTTGACTTTCTCTCTTTTCTGCCTGAGTGCTCTGGCAGCTCTAACTCCGTTCCTATATATATAAAGGATCATAAATTGAAAACACTACAGAGCAAGAAAAGATCAATCACAGCAGCACCGGTTTGCTATCCATGCAGATGTATCCAAAAGGTCTCGCTCCATATATTGACTTTAGTTGAGTCCAAAAGTGACAGCCTGGCACGACAACTAAACTGAGCTAGTGGCAAGCTGTCATTGAAAGCAGCCCTTCCATTCCTTACTCCCAGCTAAGTGATCTCACCAGTTCCTATGTGATGGTATTTGCACTTGTCTGACTCTTGAATGAGTCCTAGACCAGCTTAAAAATTAACTCTAGCAGGAAGGGAAAACAGTGGGTGCTATTCAGCGAGCAGATACAAGCACAGCAGAGGAGAGAAAGAATGCAGGATGGATGCTGCTTATGGGTGTAGCAGAAGGAAAAGATTGCAGAGGCGACCATTCTGCAGATTGGGTTGTACATAATGGCTGTGGCAAGAAAAATCCTACCAGAGATGTGCAGAAAGTACCATAGCTAAGGGAGATTGTGAGCCATAGAGTCTCTGAGTGATTCTCAACAACTCTGAATTGGCACAAAAGAGGCAAATTACAAGGCTCACGTGGTTTGTGGAGATCAGAGTTGGATGAGGATGCGTGTGCTGGGGGCTGGTGTCAGATGGGGTAGTGTGTGACCTCAGTGTGGAGCACCCATCCTCTGCTAGATGCAGGACTTTTAAAATGTGGTGCAGGAAAGCCTCACTTTAACATATAGACATTTACCTCATGATCCATGCACTCTAAAACAGTCCTGAAGAGGCTTTGTCATGGAATTCCTCAGACACAGGGTATCATAGAATCGGCTGGGTTGGAAGGGACCTCAGAGATCATCAAGTCCAACCCTTGATCCACTACCGCTGCGGTTACCAGCCCATGGCACTGAGTGCCACATCCAGTCTCTTTTTAAATATCTCCAGGGATGGAGAATCCACTACTTCCCTGGGCAGCCCATTCCAATGTCTGATCACCCTCTCCATAAAGAAATTCTTCCTAATATCCAACCTAAACTTCCCCTGGCACAACTTAAGTCCAAGCCCTCTTGTCTTATTGAAAGTTGCCTGGGAAAAGAGCCCAACCCCCCCCTGGCTCCAGCCTCCTTTCAGGTAGTTGTAGAGAGCGATGAGGTCTCCCCTGAGCCTCCTCTTCTCCAGGCTGAACACCCCCAGCTCCCTCAGCCTCTCCTCACAGGACTTGTGCTGGAGTCCCTTCACCAGCCTGGTTGCCCTCCTTTGGACCTGCTCCAGGACCTCAATCTCCTTCCTGAACTGAGGGGCCCAGAACTGGACACAGGACTTGAGCTGTGGCCTCACCAGGGCTGAGTACAGGGGCAGAATCACTTCCCTGGACCTGCTGGCCACGCTGTTCCTGATCCAGGCCAGGATCTGGGAAATGAGTAAGAGCTGTGAACTAGCACCAGCCTGGTGGCTGCAAACCACTCACCTGACTTGAGTCAAGTTACTAATTTTAGTTGAGCAGTGATGTGTTTATGCCTTTTCCCCACACAGCCCAATCATGCTGTTGACACCACTTGACTGGCAGCAAAAAAAGGTGGAGGTAAAATTGTAATGCAGGTGTCTGGATACCTGCCACTGGGGGGAAAAAAGAATGCACAAGATTTCTGACGGGGGAATTGTACCCAAGAACATGTTAGTGGCCAGATATTATGCATTGATATTGTACACAAATATGGATTCCTGCAACACCAGCTCTTCTTCACCAAGCTTTTTCACCCCTAAGGAGTATCTTTGCTTTCCAGTTGGCATCCAGGCCCACCAAGGCTCAGGTTATTTGCAATAACAGCACCACCAGAATAAGGCTTTTACTAGCAAAGAATAACCTCCTCTTTGGGTGTCCTAACAGCTCCCAAATATCAGCAAGGGTGCCAATATACAACATTTTGTTGAAGAACAAGGCACATGGACCCTCAGCTATAATCATTTAGTTTCACTTTTCATGGCAGATAAGCTGTACTTGCTACAGATGGAGAAGTTTTGACCTTGGTACACAGCCAAGTGCCCAATATACTCCATACTCCAGGAAATACTGTCTGCATGACTTACAAAGAAAATACATGTGTAAGAGCAGCCTTCAATTCTTTTGTAGTTCATATGTAATGCTAGAGCAGCAGATAGTGTCTTGCAGGTCCTGGGGTGCTCCAAAATAACTTAAATCCACATTTTCCCTTTGTCTGCTATGTTGTAAGTATTACGCCCTTGAAAAAGAGCAATAAAGAATCAAGATCAGAGTTTAAGATCTAAGTGTCCTCACCCCTTCCATAACAATCAAGCCATTCAGAAGTTCATATTAAACATCCCAACAATAATTTTGACATAACTACCAACTTGCTGGCTTATTTTAAAGGAAAACAAAGACTCAGCTTGTTTCATCATAAGCCACTAACACATCTACAAGAACTATAGCGACACTATGCTAACTAAGTTTATAAGCAATATTTTATAGGCATTTTACACCCAGTGAGCTAGAGAATACACCACCTGGTTTGGCACAGTCTTTTCTTCTTCCAGCACATAACAAAACATCTCAGTCCTTTGGCAAAGATACTTGTGAGAACCAAAGTAAATTAACTTTTTAGGGCAATTCCTCTCATTTTTAATCAAAGCAATAAAAACAGGGGAGATCTCAATCAAATTGAGGTATGCTGTGCAAAAATACAACTACTGGCCTGAATCTCTTGAATTATAAGTATGAAATCGTTTTTCATAAACAGAAGCTTTAATGTTTGACAACATGTGGTGAAGTAAGAGGTATAAGATCAAAGATCACAATGGAAATACTAGGTTCCTCTTCGAAAGAGATAGTATTCAGTGTTTCTGGTAAGAATGACTGCAAAAGACAGCTCAAAAATTGTTAAGATGAGGTAAATCCAGGTTCTTGCAGTGCTGGGCAGGCAGCACTCCTGTTATCTCCTTCTTCCTCCAGATAAACACTGCCAGGCTGAGCAATGAAAACCCAGCAAGACAGCTTTCCTGCTGGCTGGCAGGTGGAGTTACAGCCTGCTTTTGGCATGGCAAAATAGAGGTGATCCAGGTAGCTGCAGAGTTCCATATCCTCCATACAGGGGGGGCCAGGGAGGTGCCCAGAGACAAGGGGTGCTCTGACCGATTTTTCTTTGGAGCAGTTTGGCTCCTAGGAGATGCAGTGAGGTCCCCCCTTGCTGCAGAAGCTTATGGGAGTAGAAGGTGCCCACCTTTATTCAGAATCCATCACATCCTTGTATTCTCAATGTGCATCCATTTATGGACACCTAGCTGAATGTCCTTTTCTGTTTGACCCTGTTTTGTTTGACCCATCTCCCTCCTCTTCTGCCTTCAAGTGCTTTCTTAGCACACGCTCTATTTTTATCAGTAAGAGCTGAACACTGAAATGCCAGAGTTAAGTGAGGCGTATGTGGAGAGAAGGGGAAGGAAAAGCAATTTGCCACCCATCCCCCCTCATCTGTGATCTCTATATCTCTGTTAATACGTAAAACACAGAGCTGTCTGCACAGCCTACATTACATGCAGTGGTTAGAAGACAGGGATAGATTTTTTTCTTGTGTTGCTTACAGCACTAAAAACACTTCTGCAGCTAAGCAGACTAAGCAGAATGTTTGTCTTGTGTCCTAGCAGAATCATGTACAACTTTCAGTGCTGTACACTGAAAACAACTAAGCAGAAATGCAATTACTAGTCCTCAGTGGTTCTAACAAATGAAAGAGAAAGAGCAGAAGTCCCTGAGAAAAACTTTCCAGGGATCTTTCTGCCTTTCCCTGATTTCATTTGGACATACAGATGGCAAAGGTATATCCTTTATCTCTTTCATGGGAGCATAGAGGGCTGTGTAGAAAGGATAAAAACACCTAGCAAAAAAGTTCTTAGTATTCTGAAAATAAACAAAAACTATGAAAAATGCTATCCAGGGAAAGCACTGAAGCCCTTGCATGACAAAAAGACAGGGGACAGAGATTATTTTTACAGGGAAAAAAAATGGAAATAGAAAGTAGAGATTGTGATCAGTGCTTTACTGATCTTGTTTTTTCCAAAAAACCTTTTCGCATTCTACGCTTGCAAAAAAGCAATCTAATTTTCCAATATATTAAGCTGGGAAATTTGTCAAGGTGATTACAACCATAATACAAACACCTTCTGCCCTGATGAGATTCTGTAATTAAAATCCAGATCAACGAGGCATGTTTTATAAACTGTTTCAGAAGTTTTGTTCTGAAATTATAAATCACCTTTGTTTGTGTACATACTACACACCTCAAGCTCACACAAACCAGCAGCAAGCTCCTCACACGTGTCATTTGTGGCCACTGAGCTGTCCTTCAGGCCAGCAAGTCCTACTGCAGTGGCATCTGGTATGTGACAAGTCCCCTGGCTCCACATCTCTCACAGCCCACCAGGACTGGGGGGTGGGGAGCTTTTGGTCCCATCCCTGAGTTGGTTTGGCTTGTATGGAGCAAACACCTGTAGGACCCCCTTGGACTGCTGTGGTGTGGATGGTTACACCAAGCGTGCCTCATTTCAGCCACTGCAGTTTATTAGAGCTGGGATTAAGGGAGAGGAAAAAATACACAGAAAACTCATAAAATGCCTTTCCTGAGCTGTGTCAGAGGCATTTATTTACATATGCTAGGCACGTATTCACTGCAAAACTCTGTCTTTCATTTACAGCATCTCCAAATTACCTAGTGCCTCACATAGATACTGACTTTGGTTAGATAATTAATCAGATAAGTGAAGCTTGATGTCAAGACAAACATATATTTAAGGGCTAATTACCAGATGCGCTTCACATTGCTGCAATAAAAAATCTGAAAATTGGCTAGTGCTCATGTTTTTAACAGAACACAATCCAGTATTAAGTCAAACGTCTTAATAAAGCAAAATACATTACTTTTATCAGCCAGGTATATAAATTCCTCAGACTTGGAATAACACTTGCTTTACAATAACTTGTTTTCTTTTACTCTGTTTTGATGGATAACAATTATATTTGTAGATGTCAGTTCCTTTGAAGCCTTTCTGTCTTTTTTCCTACAGCTGATGTGAGGCTAACAAGCCTGTAATTAGTGGCTGATCATACCCTCTGAATCCTGGCACAGGCTGCTATCTTCCCAGTCTTCTCTAAGTTATTTCCAGTTCTCAGGTGTTTCCTGAACATCTTTAGTTGCTAATGCACTGAAAGTTGTACATGATTCTGCTAGGACACAAGCACAAATCCTGCTCCGTTCTGAATAACACTTTTTTTTAAAAAATATTTCTGCCCATTCTGCATCACTGATGTGAGTTTTGCCTGCTGTTTCTAGCGATGGGCCTAAAACATCATCACTGTTCCTAATAATAAAATGACTGCATATTATCCTTGGTTGTCAGTTGCAGATTTTTTTTTACCCTTTTTAAACACTTAATAATTTCTTACTTGTATGTACTGTCCTTTTTTCTCACTACAGAAATTATGTCTTTTTAACAGCTGGTTTCCTTCTACGACTGAATCATGACTGATGTTCAGTCCCTCCTTGACAAAGGAGGAATTCTGACTTTTTTCCATATAAATAAATCTCTCTGAATTAAATTACCAAATTTATTTCCATTTTTCTACCTACATTTCCCCTCCCATACACTTTTCTCATAATTTACCCCTGCTTAAGGAATTTAATTTTCAGGATAACCAATACGTGTACACTACTGATGGCCAATGTGCAGTGCTTGCTCATATTGAAAGGTAATCAGATCACAATCATTGGACCTGAGGCAACCAAAGCTTTCCAGTGTAGCCATTTATTCTTTTTTATGAACAGAAACTGTAACACAAGCCCTGAGCCAACAGCTAAATTAAAGTCACAGAGGTTATATTAACTCCAGAAGTTCCTACCTTTTGAATACCTGATTTTGCAATAAAAAATTGTTCTTTTCTAAAATAATGCTTAGGGGATGAGGTAGGAGAGCAGAGAAATAGTGTTTCTCTATTTTCCCTTTTAAAAAATCCTCAGACTATTGATTCCCTACCCCCTGATTTTGCCATCACTGGGAAATGTCAGCACCAGGGCTGGAAGCAATTTGAGCTCCAAGAGACAGAGGTCTGTAGGACATCACAGGGTGATTGGCAAGAGGTTGTTTTCTCAGTGGCCATGGCCCATGGAGGACTGGCCAGAGTCAAAACTATCAGCCAACTGTATAAAGTCAATGGCCTATTTCATGGATTTCCCCTGGGCTTTGCTGGGGATTGCATGTGAGCAGCCACGGGTTTTCCTCCCCAGCTCTTCTCTAAATTTGACCTCTTCTGCTCCCAACCCTCACAGCCTCATCTCTCCACATTCCTGGCTCCCTGTCCAGTCCCAGTCTCCTATATTTTCTCACCCAACCCAAATCTCCCCTCATTTCTCCTATCCCTTGCCCCAAATCGCTCCCACGTGTCTCAGAGCTCTGACTCTGATCTTTCCTATCTTTCAACTGAACAACTTCTCTCTCCTCACTACCACCAGCCAGAAAAAGAGGGATATGGAAAGGCCAGGAAAAACAGGACCCAAGGCCATGGTAGCCCAGAGTTGCACTTACACAATCCAGAAGGAATGGTGTCCAGCTCAGACAGACTCTCCAAGGTATTTAGCTTACAGCTATGGCAGAGCATGTGCTAACTGCGTATTTTTCCCCTAGAAGGTCTGTGACTTGGCCATAGTTGGGTTCATTTTTCTGGAGATACAAAATGTACAAAAGTCATCTATGGTTAATTTTCCTGTCCCTCCTATAAGGTTTGGGGACCAACCAGAGTTCCTAAATGAAAGACAGATATTAACACCACCAAAACAATACATATTTCCCAGCCACGTTCTTGGAAGTGATCGAACTCTTATATTTGTGCACTTAAATTTCAGCAGATGCCCAGCAGGGAAATTTTAATTCCCAATTGTTACCATTTGGCAAAGTTATAAGCAAGAGAGAACAGAAGCTCATCATGGAAAGCATTGAACAAGCAACAATAGACAGTGCCACTATTTATACAAATCTTTTTATTTTTAGATTTCCTATAAAATCTTGATTAAATATGCAAAGGATTTGTTCTACTTCTATTTTCCACTTCATTTCCATGGGACTTGTGACTGAACACTCTGGGGAACTGATGAGAACTAATAGCCCAAATAAAGTGCAAACCAGCTGCTGAGATGAACACATGATGAGGAGCTTTGAAGGAAGCTTTATAATAACAGAGAGGATTTTTTTAAGTGGGACATACTGATTTAAAAATGTTTAAAGAAAAGATAAAAGCACCAGAAAGATATAAGAAAACTACTAAGAAGAATAATATTTTAAGAATATGTACAAGGAATAGAAAAAAAAAGAAACTTGTAGAAAATACCAACCCAAGACAAAGCATTGTACCCTAAGATTTATATTAATGTAATTACACAGATGGACAGAAATCCATCACTGAAAATAAAAGAATTTTGCTTTCTAGGTTCCAGTAATCACTAAATAATGAGAGCATAAAGTTCCTCCAGATGTGCACCAATACAGCTCTCTGATGTGCTCAAGTGCATCAGAGCTGGGCTCCTTCAGACAACTGAGAACTGCACCAGTTGTGCAGCCCCAGCCCCATTTTGTGCAAACTGAACACCAGTGGCTGAGGTTTATTTCTATTGGGTTTGTTTGGTTTAATTTTGTTTGGTTTGGTTTCTTTTTTTTTCTTTTTTCTTTTTTTTTTTCCAGTTGCACACCCCCTCTCTCCCAAATCCTAAACAAGAGCAATAACAGAAAAATCACACAGTGTTTCTGGTTCTTCTGTGTGTCTTTTTGCAAACACTTTTTACTTCTTTTAAACCTTTTCTTCTTTTAGAATCTTAGTTACTCTTCCAGAAGAGTAAAGGTACTTTTATCAGACTCTTTCAGTATTAAAATCTAAAAGTGGGATATCAATCAAACTCTGTGTTGTACTTTATATCTGAAAATAGCTGGATCAACTCATGGAAAAGAAATTCACTAATGGTTATGAGATAGATATTTATTGTAAGAGGCTATTATGCACATAATGTACAAAACCTTCCATCTCAGAAAATCTCTCAGTTGGAAATAGCCAAATTATTGACAAAAAATATCACTAAGGTTTTCCTGCTCTTACATTCTCTCCTAGACATCTGTTGGTAGACACACTGGAGATGGGACAGTGATTTAGATGGGCCTGAGGTCTAACATGGTAAAGTCAGTCATGCTCTGAGAACAGCTGGGAATCAAGGATCTCTCACTCATCAGCAACCTGGCAGCAAGGGTATCTCAGCTCATCAGCTGCAAGCAGAGAGCCTCCCGAGTGAGCCTTGTCAGTGTGTGTCCAAAGCACCATGATCTCCTAAGCAAAAAGACCAAGGATTATTTGCCAGTGTCTACAGTAGTATTCCCACTATGTTTTATTGGGAATTAGAGCAAAGATGGTTTCTCTTGTTTGGAATGGGTTTCTTTTGGTTGTCGCTGGTTTACACCATCCTATCAAATACAGCTCTCTTTCTTCCTGTGGTCTGAACCACCATGAATATGAATATGAACCATCTAGTCTATTCAAAAGTACCATATTCTGTGCATTTTATTGTATCTCCCTTATAAAATTGCTTCCTAAATTACATACAGATCCAGGAATAGAGCTGAAGCATCTTCTCAGGCAGCCGCAATCTCAGGAATACTGACCAGATTATCCTTAATTTTGTTACTATATTTATCTACTTTGGAAATCCAGCTACTTTTTTTGCCTTCACCCCACACCATAATATTTGAATTCTTGACATCAACCCAGTAAGGATGGGAAGCCTCATTTTAAGAACAGAAATCTGGAAGAACAATACCAAGATCTCACAATAGGAGGCCTTAAGAAGGAATTAGGCAAATATTTCTGTATTTTCTTCCATCTGTCCTGAAATGATTCATCCAAAGACACAGAGTAAGTGGCAGAACCCAACTCTGGGATGTTCCACCCAAATGTGGTAGCAACCAGATTCCCTGAAAGCATATGATGCAGCATCCTGATGCTGCATTTGCACGTATGCTGACAGTGAAAACATTCAGTTTCAGGAATACTTGGGAAGAAACCTCCTGGGAAAGAGTGTCGAGTTGTCAAACTCAAAAATTTTTCCTCAGGAAAGGAAAAAAGGAGTGTGGCAAGAAGAAAATTTGCAGTGTAGGCTGCCTCAGAGTAGCAGAACCAAAGTGGTTGAGTAACTCAGTCTGGAACAACTGTTGGGACTCTGCTGTGCTTGAATCACAAGCAAGAGATTGAAGCTTATCTCCCACATCACCAGTGAGAAGATGCATGATGTTGATGAGCATCTTAAGTTAATGTAGGTTATGTTTGAAAGTAAATTCTCTCCTTTATGGAAGGAGAAAGCTCTTCCCTGCCCAGCTCTACTGCAGCCACCCAGTGGGACCTGCAAATCCCACTTAAAGATCAAAATCATTGGGCTTGTGCTGGCTGGAGCTGGAGCAGGGTGGCTGCAGGCACCTAAGCTATTCTTAGCACTTCAGCACTTTGTGTTCAAGGTCAGTTCAGTGCATCTGCATTGCACTCATGGTTCTGAATGCACTGTAGGCATATGCTCCAGAAGTGGGTCACAGAGAGATGATGAAAGTTAAATCATGCAGAAGTTATGCTCAGGATCTAATCTATTGCCCTAAGACTCTCAGTGCCCTTTGGCACTTTAAATGAGAATCTTTAGGCATGAATAGGAAGTATTCAAGTATAATAGCAAAGACTGTGCAATACTTGTTAAAAAAAATTTGTATTTTATGAAGTTCCAGATCAGTTATTTTTAGGTAAAACTTCAGGAAACAGTTTGATGTACAGCTTTTATCAAAGGGCAACTGTCTAGTTTTCTGGATTAACTGGGGACAAGAGTGTAGTGATTCCCTGTTTTGCTCAAGGTGCCTGTATAGATCAGCCCTCCCTCAGAGTCGCTGCTTACAAGGACTGCAAGAAGTTGCCTATGATCAGATGATGCTCTTCCACTACTTGGCCTCTCCAGTAACACAAGGATGTGATCTCTCCCTGCAATAACAACTCCTTTCTCACTGCACTGTCACCTCTTCAGCTCCCAGGGCAGGTGATGTCCCACTCTCTCCCAGCACCATGGACATCCACGATGAGCTGGATGTCCAGATGATCTCTCTTCTGCAGAAGAGAGAGGTCAGAGAGCATCACTTTTAACATGGGAGAACTGCAGGGCACAGTTTATATCATACAAGCAGGGAGACATCTAGAGATATCAGTTTAGCTCTGAGTCATTGCTGCCAAAACACATGGAAATAATGTTTAACATTTGTATTTCCATAATGTTTAATTCCACTGTCTGGGCCTTTTATCAGTAACAGAGATTATGAATACAGATAGAGTCAGAACAATAGAAATGTGAGCCTGGGTCCTGATAATATCTTGTTAATTTTTAACAGAGACAGCAACATAGCATTTAATTCCTCAATGAAAATGACTCAGAACCCATTTATTTCCAACGAGGCAATTTAAAAGATCTAATAGATCTTCCAACGTTTAGCATCTTGCAAAGGCTGGATTATGCACATGCTTGGTTATAGCTGAATGCATTAGAATTTGAAAATGCTGGCAGAAAGTTGGAAATATAACAGCAGACATATTCTATAATCCTTTGGATGCTTGGATCTTGTATTTTTAATAAGTGCTCTTGCTGCGAAGTTGTGAGGTGGGACTGATTAGGTTCTTCTTTACATGATGCTATGGAAAAACATTTCCTTCAGGTAGTAGGTGTCAGGTGCTTTAATAAGGAAAAAAAA
Organism: Phaethornis superciliosus; assembly: GCA_023637945.1. NCBI lineage: Eukaryota > Metazoa > Chordata > Aves > Apodiformes > Trochilidae > Phaethornis > Phaethornis superciliosus. The sequence continues at coordinate 168,032,989 of JAJQWJ010000001.1, read as the reverse complement.
AAACAATTTTTTTTTTGCTCCAGTGGAAATATGAAGTAGACACTAGCGAGAAATAGATGGAGAAAAAAATGTCAATGCAGTTGCTGGCCATAATCAACAATATTTCTTCCTGCTCAGAGACCTAGAACATGATTTCCAAAAGTGGTTCAAGAACCCTCACTGATAAAGTATGCAATCCCTTTATCTTATTTTTATTTCTAGCCTATAGGATAAGGAAAATCCACAAAAGGGTTATTTTTATTATTGCTCAGCACATATTTTTTGAGGCCTAAGAGAACCATAAACTTGTTTTTGTGACAATCTCCATGTTGCACAAAAAAAATTATCTTAAAGCTGAAGCTAAAAGCATCCCAGAAGAAATAGTTCATGGATCTTCTTTGAAACCTTAAGATAAGCAGACATGCCAAGCATATAAAATATCTCCCTACTAGGATCAGATGCAAGTAGTAAAGAGCTTTAAGGAAGGAAATTATAAATTTAAAGAGAACTAAAGGACTTAGTCATGAAGTAGAAATTTTGGTGAGATTCCACTGTCTTTGGAAAATTTGCCACACACCACATGAATCAAATACTGTCAAAAAGGAAAAGAGCAACTTTATGTCCTCTGCCTCCCTGTACCTTACAGTTGCATGCAGACTTCCAATTCTTTGACTTTCTTACACCAGTCCCTTGCACTTAGAGCAATAGATTGGTGTTTTATATTAACTTTTTGAGTGTCAGAATGCAGGTCAGCTGAAAGGGAAGCAGGATGCTTTGCCCTTCATGGAAATGAGCCTGAGGCATGCTGCATCTCCTCTGGGGATTGGGGTGCTCAGGGCAGCTCTCACAGCAACAGCTACAGGGCTGAGAAGCAAATAAAATGTTCTTGTGAGGAAGTGTGCAGTCCACCTTCAGCTACACAGCAACTATTATAGTCCTCCAGCAATATAAGAGGTGGCTGGAGTTTAAATGATGTTTCCCCACATCATTCCCCCAGGTATTCCTCATCTACAGCCTCTCAAGACTCATTTGATAGTTCATGAGAAGGAAGAGCAGCAAAGTTCAACCCTGAGACGGACACACAGCAAACCTGCAGCCATGTGGTGCCATCTGCTCCTGTGTTTAATGCAGGGCACAGCAAGCATCACCAAGGGACAAGGGAATTCCAGTTACTTTAGAGGCCTAAAAGCTCTAATGGTTGCTTTTAGCTGCTACAATGAAAAAAGCCATTACAGTGACAAAATCACTTGAAGAGCAGTCCCTTCCAGTGTCAGGGACAGCTTATTCAGGCCTATTTATTCTGCCTTCCCTCTCTGCCTTCCCCCTGGGGTTATCTGTGCAGACATATGAAGAAATGGATTGAAATTTATCACAATCTTTTTTTTTTTTTTTTTTTTCCATGTCATTTTTGAAGTGAGGCAGTCAGACTGAGTGTTTTGAACTGTGGGAGAAGACAGAAATAAATGGTTTAGGGAAGAATAAAGCACCAGCAGGCTGAGTGAGAAAGCCAGTGCCTGCTTAACCACCTCCACATGCACTGATGCCATGCAAGAGGTCAGCATCACTGGCTGGAATACCTTGTAGCTTCTCTAACAGATTCACTTCATCAGCAGACTCGGGGACTTTTTTTTTAATCTGTATTATTGTAAGGCATTAAAATTTCCAAACAAGTAGTTAAAACTGAGCGTTATGCATATAGGATAGAAAGAAAGAGGAATAGTCTGTTTTGATTAACAACTAGGTTAATGTTTCTTGGAGCAAAGGCATTGATCTGTAGTAAACATGGCTGCATAATTTATAAGCACGGGGAGTGCCAAGAGCCATTACAAAGACAAGGTGAGATTGATTAGGTGCCTCAGCTGCAAGTTTCCATATGGTACCATGTTCTGTTGAGGTTGTTTTCTATAAAGTCAATTATTTACTCTGAATTTTCTTAGTGTGCTGTGAACCCTTCTCCCATAAGGAAATTAATTCTGTGTTTCATTTTAACCCTTGGTAACCTATTTGTGTTCCCAACCATCACCTCAAATGCATCTTTCCCTTAGTTTTCTGTTTGGCTTCAGTTTTCCAAGCAATTCTCATCTTTTATGTTCTAATAAAAATAACCCTGCTTAGCACAGTTACAGCTGGCAGAATTTTGGCTAAGGACTGCCTCTGGCTGAATGCTTTCCTGTAAACATTTGCTACCAGACAGGAGGGGATGCCTCACCTCCCCTGAAGTAAGGATGCTCAGATGATGTGAGAAAGGCTTTCTGAGCCTCGTTCACCCTTTTTTTGTTTTTTTAAAAAAAACAAAACAAAACAAAACCACGCAGTAAGTAGCAAAAGATAATCAGATGCTTTGTTTTATTGAAACATTTCTGAACTCTAGGAGGTTTACAATTCTGTGTGGGGACTATAGCCAGCTGGTGGCTCTTGATTTTCCCCAGGGCCTCGTGCTTGGAGCAGAAGTGATCCTTCAAGAGTTCCTATAGTACCCAGTAGGGCTGGAGGGGGTGAGGAGCACTGCAGGGAGGCAGGGATATTCTGCAGCCTCAGGGATCTCCCACCAGAACATTTCCTGCCAGGCTCCAGGAGTTTTCCAGCTCCAAGCAGCAAGACCATTTCCAGCAGCAAGTTGCCTCTTGAAGGCAATGCATTAGCTGGGAAATCCAAAAAGGTTCCTTGTAATGTGTTGGCACTACCAAAAAGACGATATTTCTTACACTGAGCACATACATAAATATAATTTTTGAGATTATAATGTTATATATATAAATTATGTATTGCATAGCAACAAAATCTCAGAACTGGGAAAACTGAGATGTAGATTGATAAAAAAATAGCTTGAGCTTTTCTCAAGATGCATTTGAACATGATTAATCAGATTTTTTTATTGTCTTTTTTGAACCAGAACTGAAACCAGGACTAAAACTCATGTCCAGCTATTGGTTGAAAGCAGTGATTCAGTGAAGAATTATGTGGCATGACTTCTCCTTGCCTTCTCTTTGCCCTTTGCCCCTCCTCTCTGAAGCCAACCACAAGTTAATTCTACAATCTGAGATGTACTACTCTGCTTATCAAGTAATTTTATGCCCATGTGGAAATAACTTCAGGCACAGCTGAAGCTGAATCAAGGTTTCATACCTAAATTTTGCAGGCTGCTATGGGAACATATTATCATCTGCTCAACAAACTCACAAAAAGTAAGAACATGCCATGATATTATTATGCCTCTCTCAGATAAAAGGACTATCTAAATGGAGGATATTTAAAGGGCTCAGTGCTCCCTGCATTTCCACTGACTGAGCTTCACTGCCCTCCATGAAGTTTCATTACTGCAAATACAAACTAAACTGGATGTATTATCAATTTATCCGGTTGATTGGTTACAATAGGTCATATGCCAGATCATCCTCTGAAAGCCACCTTTCTGGTAGCCTGCATTGTTCATCATTATTTCTTCACCCTCAAAAGCTCCATCACTGAAGCATACAAGTTTAGAGGTCACCAAAACCACTCCAATCTTAATAGATGATACTGTGAAAAATGGTTTAAAGAAATGTTACTTCATAAATGATAAAGCTAATTACTGTCCAACCCTCTTCTTTTAAAATTCAGTTGTTGTGGATGTTTTACTTAGAGAATGGCTTATTTTGTACTAAAATGTTCCCAAAGTTCACTTATAAAGAGCTCCCTTTTTTTTCTACAGTTGGTTGCATATGGGCTAAAGCTCAAGAATTTGGGTCTTTATTTACATTCGTGAAGCTGCAAAGCATCACAAATCTAATCTTACCTAATCTTAGCTCAGTACAAATTAGGATTTGCTTGTTGAAAAGTCCTGAGTCTTGCAAGCTATTAGAGAAACATATTTTCATCTTCTTGGCAAACCCACCTAAAAAAGTGGAGAAAAGGAGCAGAACATAAAAGTTGGACCCCCTCATATTGCATTATCATATATCCAGCAAATGGATACATCTCCAGAGGATACACAAATGCCTAAAACTGGCCTTTGCCAGAATTTGCCACCCAAACCCAGAGCAGCAATGCTGGAAACAACTGGAGTCAACACACACACTCTGGGAGGATCCAAGCCCAGAGAGGCTCTTTGCCATTTCAGACCTGCCTTGGCTCCCTGAGGTGTTGCACCTGTACTGGAGCAGCATCAGTGCCTTTTGGCCATGCTGAACATGTGCTGGAGAATACTCTCCAGCATGGAGCAGCTGGGGGACTGGAAGTCCCCCCTGCCCTGTTGCTGACATGAGCTTGTGGGGTGGCTTTCCATGCTGAACACAATAAAGATGCTGTTTTCATTAAAACTTGAAAACTCTTTAATGTCCCTTATTGAACTGGGCCTTGAGTGAAAAATCATCCTTGTTGCACTCACTCCCCACTTCGTCTGCCTGATGGGTGAACTGCCCATGAGGCTGTTCCCTAACATAATTCAATCAAAATTAGCTGCATTAGCTTAAAAAAAACTCACATAAATAAGTCTTTTCTATTAAAGCCTTACACATTTCCACTGAAAGAGGATTGGGAGTGAATGCACAAGCAACCAAACCACCTGTCCAGCGATGGCAGAGATATGGCAAGGCCACAGCAGCAGCAAAAGCTCTATGCTAAAAGCAAAGCAGAAGCTTTTGATGGGTCTTTGTTGCAAGAGCAGGGCAACATCTACCTCTGTGTCTGGAATAGTGTGAGAGACTGAGGACAAATCAGTATCACCTGATCTGACATCTTCAAGGAGAGATACCTAGATCTGAAGTGGCATCTCTATAAGCAAAGGAGAAAATAAGGCAATTCAGGGACATTATCTCATTTTATATGCTGCCAGCTGCTTTGTCCCATTTCTTTCTACCTTTCACCATCCCTTTAGCTCAGCCTAGCAGGGAAGCCAGAGTGTCACACTTTGATTGCATATTGGACCCGATATTGATCATGGTAAAGACCATGAAATATATCCTGACACAATCTCCATATACCTGCTGTGCATTAGAAAGGCCCAAGTAGTTGCTGACAGCTTCCAGTGCCACCTGTCCCAGCTCTCCATTCTTGCTGTCCAACATCACTTTGCAGTTTTTTACCTTGCTGGATTTTGTCCCTTCTGCAGCTGACCATGTCTACTGCAAACCAGTTGTGTTTTGAGCAGCTGCTGACAACCTGTTTTTCATCTTGTGAGGGTATCTTTAGTGACTTCCTTCCCAGATTATCCCTCCCCACTTTACATGTATATTGCCTGTCTTGAGCAGTGTACTGGATAAAATAGCAAGAAAAGCTCTTGCCTTTGCCTGTAAAACCCATGGCATTTATTGAGGGTCACTTACAAATGAAATATAAAGCACTGTGAGGGATTTGGTGCTCTCGCAAGTCCAAGGTACTGTCAGGCTATTCCAAAATGAGCCAGAAAAAATGCATGTGTGCACAGGTACGAAGGGCTTGACATGTTGCTGTCCCTGCCCTCTTGGCAACTGGCAATTAATTTTAACAGCCCTGTAAAGGTTCTTTGACACAAAGCCCAAATAGAGCCTGTTTTCCTGGTCACGTAATACATTTGTCTCCATATCTGCTCTGCCCTATAACCCTCCCCACCCCACCCTCTCATTGCCCCAGCCCCAGCAGCACCTCTCCCCAAGCCAGTAACTCTGCAATGGTTTTGCCCCCCACATCCCTTCAACCTCATATCCCATGGCTCCATCCCATGGCTCCAGGGGCTCTGCACCCACTGCCCCGGGGTTGGTGAAGGAAGAAGAGGGCAACCATAGAGGCACAGACAGCTGCTTCCCCTTCCAAGGTGAAGCAGGCATCTAAGTGGGGTTTTCAGCTCCTCTGCTTCTTCCCAAACAAGATGATGAAGGGGAAGGGGAGCAGTGAGGAGCATGTATCAGAGGACAAGCAGGAAGGTTGCTTTGTGCATCTGTGGGTTTTCTGCTCTCCCTCTTCCTGGCAGGAGAAGGTAGGGAGGCATGGGGCTCAGGAGGAGAGCAGAGTGGCAGAAAGCTGGGAGAAGTCTTTCCTCCAGTGGGGACAATAATGTATAGACACTATGTGATCCTCAGAGCTATTTAAACATCTTATTTTCCTTTTCCATTGAGCACTGGCACAGCATGGTCTTGGATGAGGTAGAGAAGGTGCCTTTTACAGATGTGGCTGTGAATCTACAGGAGGAGCTGCTGTCTTCACCAAGGCAATGACGCAGGGCTTGTGTGCCCTTCACAAGTGTCTCAGGGCAAGGGGTGAGGGATGAAGCCCTTTCCAGGAACCTTTCAGAGCCAGCCCTATGGGTGTAACACATCTCCTACCACCAGGGTACTGACTTCAGTGGGGTGATGCCCCACATCCATTGGCCCTTCACCACCACAAACACCTCTACACAGCCCTGAAGTGGTGAAGCTTGGAGCTGCCATACAACCATCACAGAGGCCACGTTTGCCCTGAGGGTAGGCACTTCCCCACTCCTATTGCCTTTATCCTCCATCAGCCATGCACTCCCTCCCAAGTTTCTTCTCCTGTTCTGTAAGCTTGGAGGCTCATGGCTCCCTGGTGCTGGCAGATTTTGATCTGGCTCTTCCAGTTTTGTTACATTCCCTCCAGATGCACAATAATCACAGCAGACATTCTAGCACAAGCTGTTGCATAGGTCGGAGAGCTTTGTGTCTTCATGTCCTACTGGGCAGCTACTTGTAGGAGAAAACCCTTCTGGGTCTTGAAGATGCTATACAGTTCACTTGCATACAGCTTTCATCTTCTGTGGACCATATCCTGGTGGCTGCATTTAAGCAAACTCCATCTGAAGCCAATGGAAGTTTTCCCTGAAGAAAGTGGCATTTTTTCATAGATTTCCTACCCATTTCAAAGTAAACTTTTATTCAGCTCTGGCTGAACCAGACTGATCTAGTTAGGGAAATACTGGTTCTGTGTGTCCCAATGAAGAACATTCCCATCTACCTTCTCATCCAGGAAAAAAGGTGTTTCCTTCACCCCTGAGGGCATGGGAGCAATCTTATGAAACTAATGGGGGGGAAGAAAAAATTAGTTGGCTTTCTCTCCCTTGTTTTTTGGTTTTGTTTTGGTTTGGTTTGTTTTTTTCTCTTCTTAAATAAAGAAGTATGAGCTCATTAGCAATCATGGGGGATCCTGGATGAAAACACAAGCACTCCAAGCATGCTCACTGCCCCATAGTTGCAGAACCTGCTTTCCTGATCAGATTAGGGCTGTGCTGGCTGCTGGGATGGAGGGCAGGATTAGGAGGCACAGGAAGGCTTCCAGCCAATTTTCTCTTCTCAGAAACAGGCCATCCCTACTGCAGTACTACTCATTTGTCAGAAAAGGATCAGCTCTGCAGGTGTCACCTCTCAGCAACCACAACCTAGGTCCTCCAGCAAAGGAGATGAAGGCAAACTGTCCTGATAGGGACAGCAGATGCCCACCTTCACTGCCTCTCACCACACAGCTGGCAGGCAGAGGTGCACTGGGAAGGGCTGCTGGGTTTCAAGGGCAAAGTCTGAGTGATGGGGATGCCCAGAGAGAGAAAACAACTCTTTGGCAATCTGTTACAAGAATAAACATCATTCCTTCTCCCCCCAGCTAGAACACACATTGCTGGAGGCTCAGAAACAACAGCCTTTCTCCTTCCAGCAACGGGTGAAAGAGGAGGCCAGGACTTCTATAAAACAGAGAATTTTTGATGCTTTGTGCTAATGGCCTCCCAGAACACCTCTTACCATCTTTTGCTAAGACTGACAAGGAAAGAAAAGAGTTTGCTTTGACATGTCAGAAGTATTCAATAGCTGGAGATTGCTGAACTCTCTCCAGGAACTCATCAGTGCCTAGAAGATTACTCCTGTGCAGCTCAGAGGTCCCCAAAACAGCCCCTACACAACAATCTGGCACAGCCACTTCCCCACCCCCAAGCACGCAGCTCCTGATTCACTTGCTCACGAGCAGATTCATGTTTTCCTGCTATTTTTGCATACCACAGTCAGCCTGGCTGAGCACTGGGTGCATGATGCACACTATCATGACCTGACATCTTTCTCCATATAGGAGCATACTTGGCTAGACCATGAGTCGAGGCAAGCAAAATCACACGGGATGCTCTTTTGAATCTCAGGTGTGCATTCAAAACTCTCATCAGGTGGGACCTTCTATTAGGATAAGTTTACCTGTGTATTCACAAGCCTTTATATGATGCTCTATTATATCTGGGTGAACCAGACATTCAAATGAAGGTAAATGAATTTATCCAAAACCCAGCTGCAGGAAGAAAACAATGAGTATAAAGTTCACATCCAAACTTTTCAGTGGTGACCCCTAATCTTGGGTACCTACCATGAGAGTTTTTCCTCTTGTGTTTGCTGTTTCTCTGTTTCCTTCTTCTGCTTGCATTGAAGACTCTGCTGTTTACTGTATTTTGCATATGAAGCTCCAATTAATGTCAGTAGAAGTTCTGCTTGCAGATAAGGGAGGAATATTAAACAGATCCACAGAGCAGTGAGAGATGATATTTTAGTTCCTTTCATGCATTTTAGTTAGAAAATGACACTGTAGTTGGTTAGAGCCTTTAGCTTCCAACAGTTTCAAAGTATTCTGCTAAATGCCTGAACTTCCAGCCACTGAGGTGAGGCTCCTCCTGATGTGGTGATCAGCTAAACAACATCTTGCTTTTCAGAAAAATACATGGGAAAGAAAAATTAGCATGATACAGATGAGCTAGAATATTACACATATAAACAACATCTTCCATGCCTGCATGAAACAGGAAGGGCAGCTGGGAGCTTGCACCCCCAGGGCAGAATGAGAGCTCTGCAGCAGGGTCCTGATGTGGGGGGCTGAGCTGAGGGCACAGGAGGAGATGACAACAGTTCATCTCAGGTAGAGGTTTGAGGACTGAAAGCTTTTTGCCATTATGGGCAATGAGCATGGAAGCATTTATAAAATGTCTTTCTTTAGGTCTCCAGTGTCCTGTACCTCTGTGCCTGGGAAGATGATGGAATAGATAATCTTAGAAGCTATATGCTAAGGCACATGGTGGACAAGGAGGTGATTTGAGACAGCCAGCATGGATTCTCCAAGGGCAAGTACTGCCTGACCAACCTAGTGGCCTTCCAGGATGGAACAACTACATCAGTGGACAAGAGAAGAGCTACAGATGTCATCTATCTGGACTTCTGTAAGGCTTTTCACGTGGTCTGCCACAACATCCTTCTCTCTAAACTAGAGGGAAATGGATTTTCTTGGTGGATTGTTTGGTGGGTGAGGAATTGGTTGGATGGTCACATCCAGAGGATAGTGTTTGATGTCTCAATGTACCAATGGAGACTGGTGACAAGTGGTGCTCCTCAAGGGCTACAGAAAAAGAAGCATGGCCAGCAGGTTGAGGGAGTTGATACTTGCTCTCTACTCCACTCTCATGAGACCCCACCTGGAGTACTGTGTCCAGAACTGGAGTTCTCAGCACAGCAAAGGCATGGACTGATTGGAGCAGGTCCAGAGGAAAGCCACAGAGATGATGAGAGGACAGGGGTTGTTCAGCCTGAAGAACAGAAGGATCCAGGGAGATCTTACAGCACCATTCCAGTACCTGAAGGGGCTGACAGGAAAGATGGGAGTCAAACTTTTTAGTAGGACCTGTTGTGATAGGACAAGGAATGATGGTTTCAAACTAAATAGGCTTGATTAGTCTAGATATAAGGAAGAAATCTTTGGCAATTAGGGTGAAGAAACTCTGGCACAAATTGCCCAGAGAGGTGGTAGAGGCTACAGCCCTGGAAACATTCAGGGTTAGGTTGGACAGTGCTCTGAGCAACCTGATCTAATTTAAGATGTCTCTTGCTTACTGTAGGAGGCTTACATTAGATAACCTTTAAAGGTTGCTTCTAACCCAAACTATTCTATGACTATATTAATATACCAGGCAGTAATTCAGATGTCTTTCAAGCACTGAAATGGAAATAGCAGTGGACTTCCATTTGAACAGAAGATAAACGTGAATTTCCAGCTGCCCTTATTGCTGAATGCTGGGTTAGTGTAACTGATCTGAACTCTGACTGGAGCAGTGGAAATCAGCTTTTAAACAGTATTGCCTTAACACTACCTTCACCTGGGCCTTACGAAGCTTATTTATGGAAATCTTATGCCAGGAATTCAGCTCCAGCATAACAAGTAGTCTGATCTGGTTTTGTCCTCAAACCTCATTTCAGGAAGTAATCTGGGGCTTTTCATGCCTGCTCCTACTCACAGCAGGACTGCCTTTCTCTCCTTTGAAAAACAGAAAATCAGAGGAAAGCAGCATTTTGGTGATAAGCTTTTGCTGGCAGGAACACTGCTGTAAAACTTGTAACAAAGGCTAAAGCCAGAAGAGAGCCACAGCAATTACTTTCACAGCATCTATCAAATTATAATTCTGGTAGCACTGAAGGCAAGACAGCTTTGTCATGAAGGTCCAGCACCTCTTCCCACCACTCTGAACATCTTTTTGCTGGTGCAGTTTGACTGGTTCCAGAAAGGGTCCTCCATACAGCCAAAGCTCCATATACCCTTAAAGGGCCCAAGAAAAAATACTTAGTGTGTGTTGCTTTAGTCCTGTCCATCTAAGAGTTTACTTTTAGCACTGTCATAATAGGACATGAAAGCCAGGAGGGGAGAGGTGGCACTGCCTGCTGGAGGGAGAAAGGGGTGTGCAGGGGGGAAGGCAGCTGTGGCTGTGCAGGAGGAGACAGGATGGACCCTATAACCAGGGTGGATGCAGAAATGGCAACATGAGGACAGCACTTCTTTTAGGGGCTCCACACCCTGTCCTCTCCAGAAGCCTGATGGGAACAGGAGGGGGCTGCCCTCCTTGTCCCTGAGTCCCAGCTGGGCAGGTAATGGTACAAAGAGATCAAAAGAGGAGGCAAAAGTTGCAGCATGAACAGAGAAGCTGATAAGGGCATTGGGGATTGCCCACAATGCCACAGCATCTCCCTAGGAGCTCTGAGCTGATGCCATCCCTTCCCCTTTTGGACTGCTTTAGCACAGCTCTGCAACCAACTGCTTCATTGCAGCTATGTCCCAGGGAGCAGTCTGAGTGAACAACAGTGAAAATGAAAAAAACAAGAGCAAAACAACTGGGAAGGAGTTAGAAGCAGTGCAAAGGATCAGCATAGCACAACACAGGGAAGAAAGCAAGAGGAGAGGAAATGTGAAGAGCATTATACTGTCACAGGGAGCTGAGCCTCTTCTGGGAAAACTATGTTACTCCTCATGGAGCAGGCAGGAGCTCAGTGAAGGAATATGTCAGAAGGTTTCTACTTAGGAGTTTTTTAAGTTTAGCAACATTGTCAGCCTCAGCATTTTAAACCATGTGATCCTTTAGTAGGAAACTGGCTTGAAAACAATTAGAAGTTTTTATTTTATGAGTTTGTTTGTTGGTGTTTTTTTATGTTTTTTTCCTTTGCTTGTTTGATTGTTTGTCATTGTTTGTTTCCATGTTTTGTTTTGCTTTTTAGTAAATGGCAGGCCTTTCAACCTGCTTTCTGGTTTCTGAGCCTTCAGGGCCTATTTGACTTTCATTTAGATGTCTTCTTGCAAGCCCTTTGCTTGCAAAGCTTCAAGCCTTTTAAAATTATCTTTTTAGCTAAAATATGTGGGTTTTTTCAGAAAAAAAATCATTCCAAGTTGTGGCAAAATGCCAAATACTGTGATAGTAGTGATATATCAGCAAGATAAAGAATATTTTTCTGAGAAAGATCAAGTAATTAACACAGTGATGACATTGACAACTTTTATATGCTGTTGACCAGGACACTGTTGTGTGTGCTGTAGATGTGTAAGTGTGGTGTAGTTATGTTGCAGATATGGCAGTATGATATCAAGAAAATTGACTGTATTGATGTATGCATAAATCCCTGGTATTCCGAAATTTGGGAGCTAATCATATGCTGAAGAACAGATATACTAATATTCTCATATGGCCTTTTTAAAAATTCATGTATTACAGTTTGGAACTCCCTGTAAGAAGGTATCAGACAGGGGGTAGTTTATATAGGGAATGGTTGTGTGAATTCAGTCTGCATTACAGACCTCTGGAAAATACCATCTGATAAGCAAGCAACCATTCTTGAATGGTTTGGGTTGTTTTTTTTTTTTATTTTTCAGATGAAACATTCTGCTTTTTTCAAGGCAAAGCAAATTCTTTTGTTCAATGACAGGACAAGTCTTTGCCCTGGTGCAATTATCTGAGGATGCTGAAGAAGTCAATCAGTTCTAGCATTGTGTAGTACCTTAAGGCAACCATGGGCACAGCTCATTGATTTAAGGAAGAACCACAGAGCTAGAAAACAAGTGGGGGGCAAATGCAGCTTGATGTGATACCTGCTGACCCTACCAGCTTTGAGCAGCTCATTGGTGGTGGATGTATTGCCTCCCAGCAGATAGAATCTTTTGCCTTAATTTGGCTCTGGCCACAGCAACAGATGATGTTGGCATATTTTTTTCCAACTGCAAGTGAATAAAAAAAATATTTCCAAGGAGCAGGGAAGGAAAGAGAGAGTGAGGTAAAATCCAGTGGAGCCACCAGTGTTGGTGGGAGGATGGCAGAGCAGGAGGGCAAACTGGGGAACACCAAAATCTTGTGGGTAAGGGAGGGTGAGCTCCCCTCCATCACTCAGGGGATGAAGGAGGACTGGTAACATCCAAAAGAAAGGAGACATCAGGAGACCAGATTTGTGATGCATGTTTTCAGAGTGTTAGCAGTCACCAGCACTGAATGTCACACCTGGAAGTTTGACAGTCTGCCTGCCCTTCTTTAAACTGGGCTGGCAGTAAAGGAGGTAGCTGAGTTATGTGGCCTCTTTGTAAAACAAGTGAAAGTGTTTTGGAGTGGAAAAGAAGGTTTAAATCATTTGTGGTAAGCTGGAAGTCTCCCAGAAGCTCAGGACATAAAGGCAGAACAGGAAGCCTATTGCTAAGAGCCTCTAGGAAAGCTGGCCATTCATCCAAACTGCAGCCCAACAGGGAGTCTTCAACATCAATAAGAAGAACATTTTCTGCTGGTTTTGTTTGTTTGTTTGTTTGTTTACAAATAGGGAATTGCTTATGGACTTTATTCTTCACTTACGTCTTTCAGTAACATACAGGAACATAACCAGAACCTAATCCAGGGACACTGTAGCTCAAAGTGTTGCCCCAGCTGCTGCATTGTATCAGATAGAGTTTTTGTAGAACGACTCAATTTTGTTTTTCCTTTTTTGATAGTTTTGCTTCAATTAAAACAGATGAAGAAAAATGAAAAAAATTTAAAAATTGAGGAAAGTGTTGTTATTGAAATGGAATCTTCCTCTGTAAGCTCACATGTCAAGAGAACCCCAGCAATTAGCATGAGAGACTGAAGGATCATTTTGCTTTCAGAGAATCAGAATCAGTGCCATGTCTCCTTAGCTAAGAGGGTATGTGAGTAGCTATGTAACCATGTGACAGTGTCCATGCCAATGAGCATAACATCAAAGGGGACTTTAGAGACCTAAAAACGTGACTGTAAGAAATGGTCTATACCTCATCTGATCATGCCACTGCTATGATGCATTTTTAGGCCACTGGGTTGTTTGAAACTTCACTGAGTTCAGCTTTATTCATCAGATGATGGAGAACATCCGATAGCTTGGACATTTCTGCAGCTTTCCTCTTTTGCTGCAGCTAGTTTAATTCTGGTGTTGCTAGGATATATCATCTTACAGAACATAAACCACACAAAGCCCTCTCTGACAAGAGGATTAGAAGAGCCTGGCTACCAGTGGATTATGTATATGAATTAAGTATAAAATTAAACATAAAATATTAAATTTCCGGTTGAAACGATGTAATTTGGTGAATGCAGAGATGAACAGATTAGCTTTATCTGTTGTACCCCCCCAAACAATACAGCTCTTCCACAGCTGTTCCCTCAAGACACATCTCTGCAGAAAGGCAGTGGTTGTTTAGGGAACACCACAGACTTCTCTGTCATCTCATTAAACATTGACAAATACAAAGAAATGTAAGTAGCCACCCCTTGAGCTACTCATCCTCACTTTCCATTTATCCAGTAGTGAGATCCACATGCTCTTAAAGAGTGAGCCATCGCACTCTAAGATAGGTCAGGAATTTTGCCAGTTGCTCTCCAATTGAAAGGAGAGGAAAAAAAGTGGGATCCTAGTGGGATATGACTCCAGCAGAGATATCTGGCTTTTGCCCCATGAGATTTTTAGAAGCAGAGACCACTAAGCCCCTCAGATGCTGCAGCTCAGGGCTTACCTCAGAGCCTGAAACAAATAGATGGGGCTTGACCCACTTGTGCTTGCAGGCTGGAGCCATGGTTAGCAACTTTGCCATCCCTTCCCAATCCCAGAGGGTGGGATGCTGCAGAAGCTGTGCTTGCTCACCAGCCCCTGTCTGACAGCATCAGAACATACAGACACTTCTCCCTACACATACATACGCTGTTTAGTCTGCAGAAAAGGATCACTCATGATATCTACCTAAAAGGAGGTTGTAGCCAGGTTGGTATTGGTTTCATCTCCCAAGTTACAAGTCACAGAAAAAAGAGGAAACAGCCTCAAGCTGTACCAGGGGAGGTTTAGATTGGATATAAGGAAAAAATTATTCACTGAAAGGGTTGCCAAGCACTGGAATAGGCTGCACAGGAAAGTGGTGGAGTCACCACCCCTGGAGGTATTTAAAAGACATGTAGATGTTGTGCTTAGGGACATGGTTGAGTGGTGGACATAGCAGCGTGGGGCTATTGGTTGGACTTAATGATCTTACAGGTCTTTTCCAACCAAAAAGGTTCTATGAGTCTATATACACATACACACACACATATACCTATGTACATCTATTTAAACCCCAAATAATATAGGACCTGTATATGTGTGTGTATATAAATATGTGTGCATCTGTATAAACTGGTTCTTTTTTGCTTTATCCACCAGGTGCAGGTCTCTCCAATTTTTGACAATTCCCTCTCTAAGCATCAAATATTTCTTTAGAGGAAAACTCCATATTCACTGGGCCTTCTATCTATTTCCTAAGACCACTTAAGGCTCAAACATTAAAATACTGGATTACAGCAGCTACTTGGGATGTATGTAGCCACTGATGTGACTCAAGCAATCAGGGTGCAGCAGGAGCTGAAGCAGCTACTCAAGTGAAATATAAATACACACACACAGAGATATGCTCATACCAGAAATGAATAGGATTAAATTAATAGATTGCCACACAGATTTATCAAAACCCACCATATTTAGTCCATTGAAGGGTCAAGTAAATTTCTTGTAAATCAAGTAGGAATACTGTGCATAGCCAAGCCATGTGTTTAGTCTGGGCTTAACTACAAGTTTTCCTTCCCAGCAAAACTCTGTGGCACCGCTAACATCTGGTGGCAAAGTCAGAAAGTGATGTAAACCCTAGCAACAGAGGTCTGATATCATGCTACACATATTTATGCCAACATGCTACACATTTTTTTGTGTCTAAAATACCACGTGCTGGCACAGAGCAAACCTTAGATACGTGAAGAAGTGGAAACCCACTGGATGTGGTTGACTCAGTACTAACTGAATATCGTTTTGTTTTTTTTTTTTTCTTTCTCTCTGCTGTGCACTTCAGTATCTGTCTGTGCTCCAAAATGATGTGGTGTCAGATTTGGACTTTGGCCTTCGACCTAGACTTTGACATCCATCTTTTCCTTTCCATTTACTGTCTTGACCATGATCTGTTTGGGAACTCTAGGAACCATGGATTCTGTCTAAGATTCACCAACTTCCCTGTGCAAAGGCACTCTTCTGTAAGACTGTCATGCATTTATTCCCTGTGAATGAATGTTCAGGATATTTCAGAGTCTCCAAGATCCCAGATGGCAAGTTTTTTTAGCCTGTGCACCAAAAATCCAAATTACAGACATAGAATTCTTCTGAGCTCCAGTTTTATTTCCTAACTCATGTTCTCAAACACGTTAATGTTGCAAACTTGGGAAATTACTGATCATCCAGTTCTCCACCCTTTCGCTTTTACCTTACACAGCTACTCCAGAATTCTACTTATTACTTAACAGCATTAAATAGCAGGAGAACCTCACATTTTGGGGGTTCTTTCCTTTACTCAGTCATTTCTATAGAGCAACCATCTTCTCTTTTACAGGTTCCCAGTTTGGTTCTTCCTGAGGACCATGTACACTTCAGGCAACCACAGGGAGATAGTGGGGTGGTGATAGGTTGCAGCAAAGCCCAGTAGTTTTTGGCAAACCTAAACTGAAGATGAGCTGGCCAAGCTAGAAAAACCGGGTGTGTTTCCTCACACCTAAACCATGCGCACTCATAATGTGCATCAGGCTTAGCAGTAAGGACCCACATGCAAAAGAGATCTTAGATTAAGTTATCTACAAATCCTAGCTACCCCTGGCAGGCAGTGGCAGGGTGCTTCCTAGAAAGACCAGGTGACAGGCTAGAAGGACAGCAACAGGATTAGCTAAGAGAGAACATTCCCAGAGCATGCATCCATGCAGGTTACACCCTGGTCCATGATAAAGCTTTGCCAAAGCCCAAGCTTTCTCCATCAGACCAAACTGAAGCAGAGCAATTTGCAGATGACACTAAGCTGGGGGGGAGTGTGGATCAGCTGGAAGGCAGGAGGGCTCTGCAGAGGGACCTGGACAGACTGGAGAGTTGGGATGATTCCAATGGGATGAGGTTCAACACGGCCAAGTGCCGGGTCCTGCACTTTGGCCACAACAACCCCATGGGGAGCTCCAGGCTGGGCACAGAGTGGCTGAGAGCAGCCAGGCAGAGAGGGACCTGGGAGTCCGGATTGACAGGAAGCTGAACAGGAGCCAGCAGTGTGCCCAGGTGGCCAAGAAGGCCAATGGCATCCTGGCCTGGATCAGGAACAGCGTCGCCAGCAGGTCCAGGGAAGTGATTCTGCCCCTGTACTCAGCCCTGGTGAGGCCACAGCTCGAGTCCTGTGTCCAGTTCTGGGCCCCTCAGTTCAGGAAGGAGATTGAGGTCCTGGAGCAGGTCCAAAGGAGGGCAACCAGGCTGGTGAAGGGACTCCAGCACAAGTCCTGTGAGGAGAGGCTGAGGGAGCTGGGGGTGTTCAGCCTGGAGAAGAGGAGGCTCAGGGGAGACCTCATCGCTCTCTACAACTCCCTGAAAGGAGGCTGGAGCCAGGGGGGGTTGGGCTCTTTTCCCAGGCAACTTTCAACAAGACAAGAGGGCATGGACTTAAGTTGTGCCAGGGGAGGTGTAGGTTAGATATTAGAAAGAATTTCTTTACAGAGAGGGTGATCAGACATTGGAATGGGCTGCCCAGGGAAGTAGTGGATTCTCCATCCCTGGAGATATTTAAAAAGAGACTGGATGTGGCACTCAGTGCCATGGGCTGGTAACCACAGCGGTAGTGGATCAAGGGTTGGACTTGATGATCTCTGAGGTCCCTTCCAACCCAGCCGATTCTGTGATTCTGTGATCTGTGCCTGAGTACTACCAAGGTCTCTCTTGGAAAAGAGAATAGCCTAAGGTGAGTCTGGCCCTAGCAAAGATGATTTCCCAAGATTTGCTGTACAGCGAGGTGTTACCTATCACAATAAGTGGAGTTTGCAGTCAGGACTGAACAGAAGCAGCTGACAAAATCCTGGGGCAAACAGTTCTCTTTCAGATGAGCCCAGTTGGAGACAAAATGTCTTGCAGCACCCTTGCACTCTCACTGTGCTTAAGGCAAATGAAAAGCTGTCCAGTGTGCTACTGCACAAACTGGCTTGAGGGCTGCTTGTTCTTGTCCATCTAGCTCTGTTCAGCACAGCGACGGGCAGACTCATTTCAAGCTCATTAGCAGATGTCCTTGAGGTGTTTGAGGCTGAAGCCTCAAGACAAAGGAAGAGGCTTGCAGATCAAAGTAGATCTTTGATCATCCAGGACATTATTTTTATGAGCTGGGCTAAAAATACCAGGAATTCCACAGATTCAAGCATAATGAATAGGGCACAGACTACAATTGGTGGCATAGCTTGAAACTCAATTTCTAAATTCAGAGGTGGTTTTCTCAGCTTGGTGGCTGCTGGGTGGCACGATTTAGGGCTTTGCCTGTTGGAGGCAACCCTACACTTAATAGGAGGTGACCTACTGGTTAAACAGAAGAGCAGGGTGCCTGTGTCCCATGGTCCTACTTCCTACAGCCTAGCTTCTGCTGCCAGCATTATGCTTCATATTATGACTTCAAAGTTTAACAGGAAGCTCTGTGTCTGTCTGAAGAGTTATGAAACCAGAACTAGCACAAGAGCAACGTGTTGTATTGGGGAGCTGCAAGAATCTGACTTTTCCCCTGTGGATGAAACCAGTGGCACACATACCAGATAAGGAACTGGTCCTCTGCTGGGGCTGCTATAGCTGGGAAAAGGACATGGGGGAGGTTGTAAAAAAGCAAGTATTTTTGTCTTTCCTGAGGTGTTTCATGCTACAGAGGATGTAATATGGCTGCATGGTCTCATTTGGGTGACCTCATGGAATGAGCCAGAACAGGAGGCACATGAGGGAATGGAGTATCACTGATGGAAGAACAGATCTGGGTATTGGCATGGAACTACGTTTTCTCAGACTTTCTTTTTTCCTAAAATGATGCTGTTTTTGCTAGGGGAAATGCTGACAAAATTCAGGTGTATAGGCTGTGATATACCTGCTGTTATTCTCCAGTGCTGCTAGCAGTTAGAGGTATATCTCCATTAGAGAGAGATATACACACACATAGACACACACCCTCATGACTTGTTTGTGCAATTATGTTGTTGCTGAGCTGACTCTGTCCTCTGGCAGACTGTTTTTTCTTGTGAGTGTTGCCAGTCTTTCCTGGGGTATATTGGGCCCAAAGAGTTTCAAAATAAATTGTCACAACCTCAGCTAGCAACAAATATTACCAGTGCTGGGTAGAAAAACTATTCTTTGTGTTCAGAGAAATATTAGCAAAAATTCTCAGAATCTTAACAGAGTAAATTGCTGTAGAAGCCTCAAAATATTTCACCAACACACTCCAAAGTCATTGAGCAACAAGATCTGCCAGCATTAAGAGACACCAACATTTTGCTCTGACTGTTTGTTGGGTTCTGTAAGTGCACATCATTCAACATTCACAGTGACTGTGAATTGACTGTGTATATTTTTAAATCACCTTGACAGATGTGAAGACCAGAGGCCAAGCTTCCAGCCATGTCTCAGCAACTGCAGAGCAGTAAGAACTGAGTAGTTGTCAAGTCAGTTGTGTCTGAAGTGTGACTGCTGCTGGGAGTGACAGGGCTACCCAGGTCTGATTTGCCACAGTTCTTCTACTTGAAGGCAATGAAGGATGTTGAAAAATTTGGCAGAAATCCAGTAGCTGCAAACATGTCTTGAAAAGGGTAGGAACAACTGACCCAGTTTTGTGCATATCCAGACCCCCAGGAAAAATTCACACTGAGAACAAGCTCTTTTTTTAAAAAAGTTTGAGTTACTTTGGAAAACAGTTAAAAAAAAAGAAAACAAAAACAAAGGTTGAGCGGAATGGGATTTCTTTTCCTGACACTCTCAAAAACAATCATTGTTTTCCTTCTTCCTGCACTGCTAAATCACGTTGCGAGTCTTATCACACTTTGGCTTGGTCGGACAAGTCACATGTCAACATCAAGACAAAGTCATACTGAAAACAGCCCCTGCCTCTAGACGGACCTGTGCTTACAGCAATGCCAACAACCCCACAACCTCTGCTAAAATACTTGCAGCAGTTGCTTCCTGCCCCTGCAGCCCAAAGTATATTTCCTAAGTCCGGAAAATCATGTAAGTATTCTCCTATGAATCACTGAACAGTCTTTCAAGTTGTAAAATAGAAGTAATCTGTGCTGCTAGCCTCCCTTCTTGTCCCCAAATAAAGGAAAAGGAAGGATGTTTTGGTTGTTCCTACAGAGCCAATAAATGTGCTTCGGGGGTCATTAACTTGAAATCCATTCTTTTGGAAAAAAGATTAAGAGCGGCACTGTACCTTATCCTGAATCCCCTGCCAAGCTTTGTTTCGAAATACCATTTTACTGATAACTTTTTTTTTTTTTTTTTTTTTTTTCCCCCTGCTATGAGAAAAATCTGCTCACACAGAGGGTGGAAGCTGACTACACACAGCAGAGGACCCGGCTGCATACCAAGTGCCACCCTACGCTTGCATAAGCACTCTAAAAAAGCCTGGCTTCTCTTTTTATTTTAGGATCTGCTCCAGCAGTGGGAAGTGGTTGAATGGCTGCAGCTCGGTGAGCAGTACAGCATGGGGAGGGAGCTGGCCCTCCTGCCAGCCACTTCAAGGTCCCACATCAGCATCCGGTGGCTTTGGGCCACCTACATCCTGCCAGAAAGGTTCACCCAACCCTTGCTGCAACCCTTCTCCTCCTTTAACCCTTTCTGATGAGAAACTGCCATGAAAATGAGTAGGGATTAGGGCTTTGCAGGAGCTTTCGGGGTCAGAGGGTCAAGGCAGGAGGTAGGCAAGGGGAATGGGACCCTGGTGGGGCAGGACATCCAGGGCCCATTTGGGACAGGGCTCATAAGAAGGGTGGATGAATGCAGGCCATTTATGTGTTGTCACCTCTTGTAGGCAAACTGTGCCTGACATGGGATGCTCAGGGAGATGGTATTTTCCATTTTATCATGGACGTGTGTCTCAAGCATTCATTTCAAATACCCTCCAATATCCAACTAAATTGCCATGAGCTTCAGGGCATTATTTTCTTCATCATAATTGACAGCAACCTATTTTGAGACATTTTAACTTATCCTCTGGGTCTTGAAATCAGTTTAATGCGATCCTTCCCAGAAAAATGCGGATTACTTTGGTCTGAAGCATTATGCTAATGCAGTTTTTTAACAGATTCACACATGAAAATATTCAGCAAGGCTCTGTTCCTAACGTCAGAATGGCATAATGAGTTCTGAGAGGTTTAAGACCATGAGAGGAGAAGGATTTAGCCCATTTCCTAATACAAGACTCCTGAAATACATTCAAGCAGCTGTGCTGAGCCTCTTGATGTAAAATAAGCCTTATGCAAATGTGCCATATCCAGCTTTCCATCAGACTGAAGCTACTTGGGAGAATTACAGTGTCCTGAAAGTCAGTGCTTTTGACAGAAATGTGTCCTAGTAATACTGAGGACTGAAATTAAGAAGTGCAGTCAAGTATTTGGGTATGTGACAATTTTTTTTTTCTTCACTAAGAAGTGTTTTAGATAAA
Organism: Phaethornis superciliosus; assembly: GCA_023637945.1. NCBI lineage: Eukaryota > Metazoa > Chordata > Aves > Apodiformes > Trochilidae > Phaethornis > Phaethornis superciliosus. The sequence goes on along the minus strand of JAJQWJ010000001.1, from coordinate 168,011,785 downwards.
AATGCTTATGACTAAGGAACTATGAATTCTGTCTCTCAGTGATTTACCCTTCAGTGAATGCATGATATATTTAACTTCAGTGCATGCATCATAAGATCATTTAACCTTAAGGTTATCATAAAAAAAAATCTTGTGGCACATTGTGAAAGAAATGTCCAACTTTTGATAATAGTCCTCTGTCAATCCTACCTAAGTGATCCTTCAAGGATCTGAAAGCACAACTGGGAAATCTTTATCTAAGAATCAAAGAGATAAGGAGTTGCTTTATTTGTTTAAAGAGCTAGAAAATATTTTAAAAATTCTTTTAATGCAACTGTATGCAGATAACTGTCATTGGGAGATATACCTTGGTATTTCTACATGTCTAAAGTTAGCAAACATGAAATCTCTCCTGGGGTTCTAAAGCTCTTGGGAACTAAGAAAAGGTCTTTGCAAGTGTTGTTAAACTGCTTTTAAAATCAAATTACTCTGATGTATAATATTACATAAGAGGCAGAAATCTGGTGTGGTTTCTGGGTGTACAGATTCTTGTCTGAGTTACCCACAGGTTTTCAGCCTCCCCCAGAGGTGCCAGGGTGTGCTCTGCTGCCTACCAACACAGCTGTGAAAAACTGCCTCTGCCCAGATTTGTGGGCTCCATCCAGATGTGCACCTCCATCCAGATGTATGCTGCCTCCGAGAAGGGGCTTGGCAGGTCCCCAGGGTGGAGATGTGAGACACTTTGCAGCCATAGGTGACACAACCAGAAGGGGTGGGAGCACTGGCTCCATTCTGGGAGCAAACCAGGCAACTGCCTGGGACAGACACGTTAGAGGGAAGTGTCCCCAGTGCTGCAGCATGACTTGGCTATCTGCCAGCCACACAGATTCCACCCAAAAAAAATCAGCAGGGACATTTTTGCTTCACCAGTACCACAGGCTTGTCTGCATGACTTGCTGACCAAGTAGTGTGCTGCCTCCCTGGGACATAGCTAAGGGTTAAGCCCCATGGAGGCTGTCTGGGACCACAGCTGGGATAGGCTGGATCTATCCCAGCTCTGGTTTTGGGATAGATCAGTTGTGCTCAGAGCCAAAGCAGGAGTAATAAGGAAATGTCAGATGACACCTAACCTGACCACAGGAGAGAAGCCACAAACCTGAGATGCTGGAAGGGAAAAGAATGTGGCAATAAGAACGGAAAGCAATTCCTTAGTGCAGGGACTCTCATTAGACTGATGGTCATCTATTAAAGGCTGGGAGAAAGAGGAGTCTGTGCCTCGTTTTTGTTGTCCTGAATGGCTCTGCTGACCAGGTGATCTCATCGGGTCATTTTTGTAATGAAATTATGATCTGTGGTCTGTCCTCGAGGTACATTTATACATTCACATTTCCTTCAGCGGAGTTCTGACTATATAAACTTGGGGCTGAAATCAGCTCATTTCAAGCGAGTCAAAGCCGAAGAAACTAGTTCTCCCTCTGGGCACAATGTTAAATACATCTTTCATCCTGATAGTTATGCTGGTGAAATATTCCTCCACCCACAGGTGGCAAATGCCTACCTGTGTATTTACAAACACCCTTTGCCTTTGTCAGGTTAAATGCCAAACCTAATAAAAGCCCACATCTCACTGATAAAATTTAAAGAAAACCACTGTGCCTCATTCCATTTATAATCAATATATTTCTTGCTGTCAAGATGTGGATTTCCTCATATTTTTCCTCAGTTTTGCTTATATGACATGGTGTGTACATAACCAGCATGCTGTGAAAACCAAAGGAGATGTAAATCATTCTAACACTGGCATGCCTGCTTTCTTATTATAGTCTGCCAGAAAAACACCTCAGAAACAATGAGAAATTAAAATGCACAGGAAATTCTGTTTCTCTGAAAATCTTCCATTAATAAAGATGATGCTGACACCTTTCACAGACTTTTTTGTGGCCGTAAATGGGGGGTTAGAACATCCAACATCTTACTTGCTTGTGACTACATATAATACTGGTATAATTAGCAACACATATAGCTCTGGCACAAAACATACACAAGGTTATAACTAAATTATAAACTTGAGGATTTTACAATCAGACATGTTACTCAGTTTTATATTTCATTCCAGTGAAAGGGCTGGAGAAGCCTCAAAAAAGACTGTTTGAATAGACAGTGAGTATACTACTGTAAAAATAAGAAATACCAGATTTTTGCACTGCAGTGAGCAGAGATCCAGAAGCTGTAAAATACAGTAGGAAAATGTGCAGAGGATTTCTGAGGTGTCCTTGCTTAGTTAAGATACCCTGGTCTTTGGTTATATGCGGAGCTGCCATGTAAAATGTGGGTACTGATTTGGTTTCAGGCAAGTTGTCCTTCCCTCAGTGCAGCTTTTTGCAGCAGTCCATGGTGGGTGCATTACTTGTGCTGGTGGGAGATGCTCTACTCCTCCCAACAGAGGCACCTTCCTTGCAAGACAGGGAACATCATTTTTCCAGGAAAGACTCTCCACCATCTGGATGGGCTCACCAGTGCCAAAAAGGGCACTGCTCTCACCCCAAGTCCAGATAGTTCATCTGCCCAGTGCAGCAGAAAACTAAGCCAGAAGGAAACAGCAAAACCCATCAAAAAGCAGGAATCACTGTGGGAACAGCTTTTTTTTTTCTGCCATCCCAGGTATTTAGGACACATAGGTACAGTTATATGGGTATAAGGTATCACTGTGCAGCCATCTCGAGCAGCACCCTGCCAGGCTCTGGCTTAAGAAAGGCATTTTCAAGAACATTGCCAAGAATCAGAATAAAATGTTGATGGAGGAGCTGGTGCTTCATCTTCTTCTCACTACTCCAACCTGCAGCATCACCCTCCCATCTGAGAGAAACCTGAGAGGCTTTTCAGTTCCTTAATGTGCAAAGATATTTTGAATATTTTAACCCAGACTGTCTTCCTTCAGCCAGCTAAATGAGGACTGATTTCTTTTTAATTGTTTTCAAACTGAAGAAGAGACCTGTGGAAGAGTTGCCTAGGGAGATCTTCCTGGTTATAGATAAACTCTATCAACATCTCTGTCAGAAAGGCTGCTCTGCACTAGAAAGCCCACCAGAGAGGATTTATATCTAAGCTTTATAGCTGTAAAGCCACACATTACACATTATGTGCATGTTGCCTGCCCTCAGCCAGGGAGGGCAAATACAATTGGCTTCTGACATTATTGATGTCATATTTCTCCACTTGCTAAAATTATTTGAAGTGATTTAAGCAAAACTGGTATGATTTATAAGTTCCTTTTGCCTTTTTTTTTTTTATGCCCCTCATAATTCATAAGCTATTGTTCTGCTTCTTAGTACTGTGAGTACAAGAGCACATTTTGGCATTTTCTTAGTCATGCAGACTTAGATGGCTCCATCATAGCAGCGAGGGAGGAGATCCTGGTTTTGGAAGATGCCTGCATAGGATAAGGTCATGCTGCAGCACTACCTTTCCCCAAAAAAACACCACAGATGTGCAGGAGGAGGCACTCACAGAAAAACAAGTTATCAACACCTGGCAGCAATGACATTTAAGACACCACCATGACCATTTCTTCTGAATTAATGGTGTTCCCTGGACTCATTCTTGTTTCACATCCCTAGACCTGTGACTGCACATCTGGAGCTGTCTTGCTCCAGACATTCTTGGATCAAAATGCACTGCATAAGCACTTAAAATGCAAAACCTCCTTGTCACCACAGTAAGTCAGGATAGCCCTAAAGCTGTCTTTGTTTAGACCAACATTTGCTAGCTAGTAAAATCAGTGAGGGACTTGTTGTTTCTCAAAATTGGGACTTTTTTTTACAGTTTGGTGCCACCTCACTTTCTACCTTGCTGGGCCAAATCAAGCCTGGTAATGATCACAGCAGGATCAGCTCAAGGGGAAACAACCTCCCTGCTCCTACACGATGTTGTCCTGAGTGTAGGTACTACAGACATACATCAGGGTTTTTATTCACAGCATCACACTTCAGTTCAGTTGCTTCTTTCCCATGGTTCTTAGTGTCTGTTTAGTTGGACCTTTTCCTATGGACTCCTTGCTCTGTGATTGCTGGATCTTGGCCCCTGCATGACTGTTGAGGTCAGAGGCTGGTGGGAATCCTTCCTATCTCTGCAGACAAGCTACAGAGTGGGGCTGCTCAGTAAGGTCCTGTGGGAAATGGCCTGTCTGTGAAACCACAACAAGTTGATGGATTACTGCAATTTAAGTCATCTCCCAGCTGTACATTTTATGTAGCCTTGCCACTGCAGCTGCTGAAAAGCAACACTCCTCTTGTAGGCACTGCTCCACACCTCTCCCAACAAAATTCGTCACCTCTCTGCCCCTAATCATCCTCCTTCTATACTGTCTTTCTGAAATGGAGGAATTTTTTTTTTTTCATATTCCAGAGAGGTAATAAAATACTGCATATTCTTCCTGATTTTGGTTCTGCACAACGGAAAGCACAAAACTTCAGCTGATATTCCATCCTCATGCACTAGAGAATTAGCAGGAACTTCAAACTTAAGCAAGTTAGACGAGTCAAGCTGTTGAATATAACTCAGAGACCAAATGTTATACATCAAGATGTCATTTAGACACAAATAATAGTTTATGCCAGTGGAAAAACACATAAAACATAAATCATGGTAAAATCTGCTTCACTGTTAATCTTGACTGAAAATCTAAGAATCATTTCATTAGAAAAAACGCAACAGAATTATTTAATTAGAGCTTCTTAAGAACATTTCAATGAACTTTTTGGTTTTGTTTTGATTTTAAATTTTAAAATGTCAATTTATCTAGTATTTTAATGAAAACTTTCTGTTTCAGTGAAACGTCAGTCAGAAAGATCCTTATTCATGGAAAGGTCTTTGTGGGCAAAACAAGAAACAGATTCCACAGTAAAGTAACTCAGATCTGTGGGTTAGTGCTCTTAACACTAAAGCACAAAACATAGTTTTAATCCATTTTAAACTTACTGTTTGCAATCCTGGAAAGTGTTTTAATTATAATAAAAGACAAATCATTCAGAATTTTAGTCTTTACTTCAAGACCCCATCCATCTCTTTCCTTTGCATTGTGCTGCAATAGTGAGAGAATCTCATGTAAAAATCCCTTCCTCAGAATTAGACTTGGTGCCTTAAATGAGTTAAATTGCAGCCATTTGTTTCTGTTAAACACGTGCTCCTAAAGAGTCTGGTATTTTCTCTCAATCAAGGTACTTATACAACGCAATATTCTCATCTGTTAATTTTGCTTTTGAGATGCTAAAAAAGGAAGTCTTCTGTCTGCCTTTTGACAGGTATTTTTTTCCAGTTCTTGAAAATTTCTCCAGCTCTTCTCTCCACAGTTTTTAACAGTCTTTTTCAAATGAGCCAATGCAGATCAGATGCCAGATCAGTTTACTGGGGCCCTCAGCTCTTGGCCCCAGATGCTACTAACTAGCTGGCTGTCCCAGGCCATGGTCTATGCTCTTTGTTCTCACTTGGATGTCCTTGCACATGGCTGGGCCAACAAATAATCAAGGACTACAATAAGATCTTTCAACAATTTTGTTATTAATAAATACTACAGCAGTGCCCAGAGTTGCCAGTTGAGATGGAGACTGTATGTGCTGTCTAGCAAGACATTGTCTCTGTCCTGAAGCAAAGACAATCCCAGGGTAAAGTCTGCCACATGCTCCCTGGAGTATCTGGTTTCTCAAAATCACCAGCTTCATGGAATTCAATGGCACAGCCAAGTAGTATTTTTCAAGAACAACAGCAGCAGCAAAAAGCCCAGGCAATCTGATTAAATTTAAAATCACCCTGGATGTGTGATGTGTCTTGAATTCATTGTGAAAGGCAAGGTAAAAGAGAAAGAATGCAAAAATCTGTAGAACTGCTTGCAAATCCTTTGTGAAAATCTAGTTCTTTTACAAGAGAAATAGGAGACATTTAAAAACTTATATTAAAAATTTAAAAAATAGAATCATAGAATCATCAAGGTGGGAAAAAAACCTCAGATCATTAAATTCAACAGTCAACCAAACACCACCATACCAACTAAACCACGTCCTGAAGTGCCATGTCTACATGTTTTTTGAACACCTCTAGAGATGGTGACTCCACCACTCCCGTGGGCAGCCTGTTCCAGTGCCTGACAACTCTTTCAGTGAAAAAAAAATTTCCTAATATCCAAACTAAACCTCCCCTGGCACAACTTGAGGCCATTTCCTCTAATTTTATCACTGGTTATTTCAAAATGACAGCTCATGAAACTGGTAGACAAGGACATATGGTACACTTCTATGTGTTTGTACCTCCTAAGACTTCAAAGGATTAAATTGTTAATATATAAATTAATGGATTAAAAACTTTACTGGAAGACTTGTAAATCAGAATGAGCCTTAGCTATTCCATTCCTACATTACTAAGCTCCATTATTAATGTGTTCTGGGTATTCCTGGGATTGTATCACTGCAGAGGGGCTTGCTGACCTACCAAAGCCTTTGAAGTTTAATGACAGCAAACTGCTGCACAGAAGTCTTTCACACCAGGCAGCTAATTGCATTTGGAACTGCAGTCTCTGCTTGAGCATGAATAAATCACAGATTGTTTCTTGTCAGTGTTCTCCTAAACAAGGTAAGCTCTTGGTCTATGCTCCTAGGCTGGGCCTTCCAAGTACTTCTGTACTGCCTCAGAAGCATGGATGGGACCTAACTTGCAAAATAAAAGAAAGACCAGGGGGTGTCCTGTATAAACATCTGGTTTATAGTTCCATTGTTCCCATATTAAGTCTCATTCAAAATGGGTAGATAATAATGAAGATAAATGAGCCATTAAGTTTAATTTATTCTCATTTTCAGAAGGTGTTGAGGGCTTTTTTGAACCCTGAAGAATTCCAAACTTACTACAAATCCTAAGCTTTATAAAATTGATTTATACATTAATGTTAAATATAGACAGAATAATAAATATAGGACAATAAGTGTTTGCCTGTCTTAAGAGAGGAGCACACTAAATTTTCCTGTTTTCCTCTTACAGACTCACTCAGCTGCAGATAAGGCTGAAACATCCAGATTTCTTAGCCTGAAAAAAATTAATTTTTTTGTGCTTTGTCGTTTTCTTTTTAATTATGATGATTTTTTTTTTGTTGGTTTTTTTTTTTTTTAACTACAGCTTCAAGCAGAAATCAGCTTGATTCTTTAGTAGATGAAATGGACTCCTGTGTGACTGTGTGCTTTGGGGATTAATTCAGATCAGAGAGATGAGGATGCCAAAGCCCCTACTAAGCTGGAGTGAAATCCACAGTGGCCCCTTCGTGCTCCAATGTTCAGTGCTTTGACACCTTGTCTCCAGGAACCTTGGCCTTGAAGAAAAAAGCAGTCTTCCAAGAGGAAGACTCTCCTTCCAAGAGGAGCAGAGCCAAAGGGTTCAGACCCCTTTCTCCCCCACCACACTTTGCTTTGCCCTGTCCAACTTTGCAGCAAAGACTAAAAGGGGACAGCAACAGACGGCATAAATGAACAAGCACAGCTGTAGTCCAAGGATTAAGGGACTCACCAAGGAGAAAAGAAAGGTAGTTTAATCCCTACTTTAAGGGCTGGTTATGCAGACAAATGCAAAACAGGTAAACTGCCTGTGGGACAAGGATTGGCATGAAAGTACCAGTCTACATTCAGGCAAGACCTCTGATGGAGCCAGGGGACAGAGGAACTCTGAAGGGAAGGTCCCCCAGTGATGCTGGGCAGCATGAGGTCTCCCTGCAAGACTGATGGACAGTCAGACATAATTTCAGCACTGACTCCAACAGCAACAAGCTTGAGCCCAGGGATTTTGAAGTGTTTTAGGATAAAAGCTGCTGTGTGCAGTCAAACCACTGTGCAATAAGGCATCATTTTAATCCATTAACTCGACAGTATGGACTAAGTATGCCCCTTAATTACTGAGGGTGACTTTCCAGAGTGGCTGAACCATATGATTCTCACTAACATGAAAGAAAAGTTTATTGTTGCATCCTAGACTTTGCCTAATATCTTAATTTCACCCTCAGAGCTGTGCCTGCAGGTTGCAGTCAGATGAGATCCATTTAAGGAAAAATGTGTTCAGCGTCAGCATTCAGGATTTAGTCCACATAGCCTGATCCTCTCTTTATTTGTAATTCCCTGTCCAGTCATTTCCCCTCTGTGCTGTGAAAACATCTTGCAGTGCTCTGAAAAGGCCAGGCTGATGGACAACATTTGGTGCAATTACAGCAGTTGCTTTTCCTGAATTTAAGGAATGTGAACACCAGGCTTCCTGAGCCTCTCTGTTTTTTAAAATCAAATTGTCAAGCATGAAACAGGAGGCAGAGAACAGAGAGGGTTTTACAGCCTTTTCCTCCTCCCTTGGGCTGCCTTCAGTGTCACCAGTGCACGAGCTGAAATCTCAGCTCTGCAATGACTTGCGTTCAGCTGCAGGAAGCATCCCTGCAACCCCGCAGCCCCCATCAAGGGCATTGCAACAGCTGAGAATAACAGGAATGCGGCAGCTCAGGTCACTTTCCTCTCACCCCGCCCCTTAAAAATACTCCTCCTCCAAAAAGGAAAGCAACGTCTTGTCATGGTAGCGCTGCACTATTCAGCAACTATCCTCAAATTCACTATTATCCAAGCTGTGGAGGGAGGAGTTGAGAGGTGCCAGTGCAGGGCAGACTTTTGTCCCCTTGGAAGTTGAGGGTCTTGGTCTGGGAAGCCATCCCTGCCAGCAGGAAACTGGTTTAAAAAGCGGCTGCTCTCTTCATCTCAGCCCCTTCCCTCCCAGCCGCACACTGCAGCTCAGACTCTCCTCAGTTGTGCAGAGCAGCTGCTCTGGGGACTGTGCCGCAAAAAGGATCAGTTCAAAGACGTTAGTTTAAAAATAAACCATTATTATATTATACCTTAAATCATTTCAATAATCTACATGGCATCACAGCCACACCAAGATGTTGTGTTACTCAATGGAAGGGGCAAAGACACAGTGTTGGAAAGGGAAATTGTGGCTGAGGAACTATTTTAAGTACAGTCCTGTTCTCTGGTGACTGCAATACATCCTGGGTATTCCACTGTGTGTGGGGCTTCCTAATTATTAATACTGAGGTGTACACCACTTGGACAGGTAGAACTAAATTTATTCCCAGTGAAATAACAACATACCATTGAATTTGAATTTGTGAGATAATGCACCATGGACTGTGTCATCTTTAAATATTTATGCTCCCTTATCTTACAGGAAGCAAAGCAGGACCTTTCCCCATGTAAAGACTGCAAGGACAAAGTTACCTCATCAACATTCCCACATGTCCGGAATTAAGTTCATTAAGCAGAATTAAGCACCTAAATGAAACCCATGTTTTGAAAAAGACTCCTAGGACTTTGGAAGGAGACCCTACTGGAAGATCCATGGCTATTTGGCATTGGTGAGTTCTATTTTGGTGCATCTAGAAAAAAGGAGGACTCCATGCTTGATTATCCCAGTTTTAGGGACCAGAGGTGCTAGTGAGACTTTTTGCTGTGTCTTAAGCAGCCTGTGGAAAAGGGAAGGGGGTGGAGCTCTCACCCAGCTCTCCTTTATACTGTGCTCAGAAGTACTAAAACAGGATTGATCTCGGATGTTGGGACACAGACGGGAAGAGCAGGGGGAGGCAGGAGCTGCTTGACAGCCTACAGAAAGAGAAGAGTTCATGTAGGTCACAGCTGGAAGGAAATGGTCTGGGGCCCATGTGAACACACTGGTTGAAGAGTAAGTGGTGCAGAAGGTGCTGGTGGAGATGAATGCTTGCATATAAAGCTAAGCCTGAGCTAAAGAAGTGCAAATATAGCTGGTGGTCTTAATGCTACAAGTCCTCAGTCATTATGCACCCCTGGGTGATTTATCTGGCTCATGGACTAACTGTGCTTGATTGCATGCAGCAACAGCTCAGGTACTGTCAGTTTTACTGGTTTAGATGTACAATGTCTGCAAATGTAGATGTTCTTGGATCTGGAAGATGTACAGCTGCTCTACTGTAGAGCAGAGATGATAAATCATATTGCAGCCAGGCTAGCTCTGTGTGAAAATGGGTTTGGGCATCTTGGTACAACACTATGGAGAGTTCTTGACCAAGCTCATAAAGCCAGTAGGCTGTGTGGACCAGCCTGTCCTGCTCTGCCCAGCTCCCATATGATCAGCAACTTCTCACTGCTCAGCTTCCACTGGAATTAATGAGATCTACAACAATGCAATGCCTGTGAAAAGTGGGGCAAATGTATTTCCACTTGGGTATCCCACACAGCTTGGCTTTTCTGCAGATGTCAGCTGAGCCATCCCAAGGTTAGTCACTAGAAGGACACATGAACGTGGGAATAAATGTACTACAGGCACACATACACCATTCCACGGAAGCACAGGGTGGTTTTGGATTTCTCAGTGGTGGAAACAAGCATAACTCAAGGCAATTAAGTGAAACTAAAGAACAAAAAAGACTGATAAAATGTGTTGGATTACACACTATCTTTCATGAGAAATAGCCTTCTTTTCTTATATTCAGCATAGATTGAATTAAGTATTAAAAAGGCAGCACAGGGAATAAATAATTCGTCCTGGAAGGCAAGCCAAACACAAGATAAACACACTACCTACTTTCCATGAATCTGGGAATGAATAATGGATTTACTTCTTACAGAACCTGTAAAAAAATGCCTTTTTTACCAGTCAAAATATAACTGAGTTTGTTAAATACTGCACTGAACACAGCTAACTCTGGTTACTCTTCTGGCTGCCTTCTCATAAGAACAAAGGATGGCCATTTTCATTTGCCTGAAACTATCATCATAGCCACTGCCTTTCCAACTGTGTCTGAGCCAAGGCAAATTTATAAGCTGGATCGACAGCACAGCCTGCTCTACACATTGTTTCTATACTGATTTAACTCTTTTGACTTAAGGTGTGGCTTGTCTCAAGGAAGTTAAGGGACACTGCCCAGAGGCAAATGCTTAAACCATATTACTACTGGAACTTGAGGCTACATTAAGGAGGGTGGAAAATTTTAACCACAATCCCATCCAGCCCAAGCAAGGGGCTGAAACGTTGTATGTAAACAGTCCTTAAACTACTGATTGACAGTATCTGAAGACAAACTTTGTCTGCCTTTTTTTTTTCCAGATGAAGGAAACCTTGAGCTTGGTTGCTTTGCCCTGTTGAGTGGGACAACAGCATTAGCATAAACATCAGCAGATAACTCTGGGTGCTGCATCTAAGCAGGAAGGGAACTTGTTAAAATGGATGTTTACTCTTCAACTAGTCAGACAACATCCTCAGCCACCAGCTGGATATCTCTATTTATCTTGGCTTTTTTTTTTTTTTTTTTAATGGGTAAACATTCCTCAAAGGGATACTAAGACTTAAGTTCTTATACTGCAAAAGAGGGATGTGGTATTTCCTACCAGCTATTAATTTCCCCTGAATTCCCCTGCACTTGGACCTTCTAGATACTGCTTCAGAATTATGTTACTCTCCATTAAGAGTAAAAGGCAACCTGTATCTAAATAAGGAGTTTTGGATCTCCCTTTAGAGGACAGGTGCATTATTTTTAAGCATAATGCAGGGACCAGATCTGGGAGATCTGAATGCTTCTTGAGTTTGTCCTTATAAACCTCCATAAGACAAGGAAATACTCTCTTTAATTGACAAGATTTTTTTATTACACCATTGTCAGCTCAGAAAACTATTTGCTATTTACCTATAGATGTCCTCCTTAATTCCATCTGAATTCTTCACCAAAAAAATCAGAATTGATAACACTGACTTCATGAAGCAGCTTAACATTTCCATGAATGAAACAAAATTTCCTACACATTTTGCTAAGATCCAGTGCCTAAATTTGGAGGGACTAACATACTCTGCAAAAATCCCAGCTGTAGATACAAACAGCAGGTTTAACTGAGAGCAGGCAATGATGCCAGCAAGCTGTGCCAGAGCAGGTGAGGCAAGAGAAACAGATTACTTCATTTCTTCCCTACCTGCCAGTAATATCAGCATAATGGCTCACTATTCCTCTGCTTATTACATGCTTCTGTATATTCACCTTTGGCAGTCTCAGACCATACCAGTACAGAATCTCCTCTCCGTACCTCCTCTTCTCTGAAGTCTGCAAAGGCTATTAGCTGCCCTTTAAAAAGCATGGGGATTTTGAGTCTCCCCTTTCTTATCTTGCAGATGGCAGTGCTTGGATTCAAAACTTCTGAAGACTTGGGGCTTCGTGCAGATCTTGGTGTATAATGCAATAACCTAAACTGGAAGGAGATAAGGTGGTCTAAGTAGGGTACAGGCCGGCAAAACTGAACTTAGGCAAAGATATCCCTCTTCCTCACCGAAAAAGGTTTCCACAAAGAATTAAAGAGATCTCAGGGTCTTCTCACTCCGCCAGAGGAGGAGGCCAAGTTCAAGCCCTCTGTGTTGAGGACAGGCTGGTGTATAGGACGTGAGGGAACATCACCAGCCACACCACTTCTGTGCACTTCCCTTACCCGGCTTACCTTTGAGAGGGGAGGACCTGCTTGAAAACGCTGGAGGCGGTGGAGACATTTGTTGGAAGGGCCCCATGGGACTGAAGCTCCCGCCCTGGAGCGCAGCCCGGGAGGCGGCGGGCGCGGTTGGGGCGGCCTCTGCTGCCCTCTGATGGGCGTCCCGCACACACCGCCCCTCACACACCTCCCCGCTCAGACACACCGCCCCTCACACACCTCCCCGCTCAGACACACCGCCCCTCACACACCGACCGCCCCTCACACACCGACCGCCCCTCACACACCTCCCCGCTCAGACACACCGCCCCTCACACACCTCCCCGCTCAGACACACCGCCCCTCACACACCGCCCCTCACACACCGCCCCGCTCAGACACACTGCCCCTCACACACCGACCGCCCCTCACACACCGCCCCTCACACACCGCCCGCCCCTCACACACCTCCCCGCTCAGACACACCGCCCCTCACACATCGACCGCCCCTCACACACCGCCCCTCACACACCGCCCCTCACACACCGCCCCGCTCACACCAACCGCCCCTCACACACCGCCCTGCTCAGACACACCGCCCCTCACACACCGACCGCCCCTCACGGACCGACCGCCCCTCACGGACCGACCGCTCTTCACAGACCGACCGCTCTTCACAGACCGCCCCTCACAGTCCGCCCGCTCCCCACAGACCGCCCGCCCCATACACACCTACCCTCACAGACCAACCCCCCCTCTCACAGACCGACCCCCCTACAGTCCGCCCCTCACAGACCGACCGACCCTCACAGACCGACCCCCCTACAGTCCGCCCTTCACAGACCGCCCCTCACAGACCTTCCCCTCACAGACAGACCGCCCCTCACAGACAGGCCGCCCCTCACAAACCTTCCCCTCACAGACAGACCGCCCCTCACAGACCGACCCTCCCCCACAGGCCGCCCCCACAGACCGCCCCCACGGACCGACCGCCCCTCACAGACCGACCGTCCTCCACTTCCCTCCTCACACGGTCCCGGCACGGCCTCTTGTGGCGGTCAAAGTGTGTCTGTTTTCCGCGACTTTTCGAAGCTTTTGAGTTTACTCGCAGCCATACGGGTGCAGGGAAAGGGGTGGTGGTTGCGCACCGGTTGCGCCTATCTCAGGTTGGCGGGAAAGCACAAGGCAGATCCGCTCTCTCCCAACACAGTGCTGTGGTGCTGTAATCTGTTCGGGTTTATCACTGCCCTGCCTCTTGAGTCTTCCGGGTGGTACAAAGATAACACAGAACTGCAGTCACAGAATCACAGAAAGTTAGGGGTCGGAAAGAACTTCGAAAGATCATGGAGTCCAACCCCCTGCCAGAAGAGGGTTACCTACAGGAGGTCACATAGGAACATGTTCACAACATGGTTGTGAATATCTTCAGAGAAGGAGACCCCACAACCTCCCTGGGCAGCCTGTTCAAAGTGCCCTGTCACCCTCACAGTCTCCAGCATACCACCTGACACGGGTTCATCCGTGTACTCGCCAGCCACGGGTGACTGTAGGACACCGACACGAGTACAATCAGGACCTTCATTCCAGCAGTGGCTGTGAGAAAAATTAATATCCAGTGTCCATTTTTGAAAAAGCAAGAAACTTTTTTTATCAAAACGAAAGTTGTACCAAACTGTATCTTTTAGATACAGTACAGTTTAGATACTACTGAGAGTAGTCAGGCAGTGGAACATGCTGCCCAGAGAGGTGGTGGAGTCACCATCCCTAGAGGTATTTTTAAAACCGTGTAAATGAGGCACTTCAGGACATGCTTTAGTGGGTGTGGTGATGTAGATTTTTTTTTTTTTTTTTTTTTTTGGGGGGAGGGTGGGGGGGAATGCTGATGGCTGGATGTGGTCATTTTAGAGGTCTTATCCAACCATGACAATTCTGTGATTCTGCATGAAATGTAGGACATCAAACAAAATTATCTACAGTACCACAGAGGAGTATTTGCAGATTCTGCTGCTGGAACTGAACACACTTGCCATTATTTAATGGCCTGTAAACAAAGCTACCTTCAGGAGGTGTTTCCCCTTTCGTGAGGTCTCCATAGGTGTTTCCCCTTTCTCAGCTTTAAAACTCCAGTTCTGGGACATCTTCTGCACAGACATGCCATGAGGCCAGATTCCAGAGCTGTGCACTCCCAGCTACACACCAAAACAAGAGAAGACAGCCTGAAATAAAACATGGACATTCTGTAATTACTTAAATCTGTCTTATCTGAGTCTACCATGGTCATCTCCCTCTTTTCCTTCTCTTCCCTCTCAGAAGCTGACATCTGTCCCCCAGCTGAGTCTGAGGAGGATATGAGTTTTGGTTACAGATGGCCCTGAAGAGCTTTTGGGCATACTGACTATTATACCATTACCACATCCTCTGCCTTCCAACAGACTGAAGTTATTTCAGCCAGCCTGTTAAACTATCGCAAAAGCTGTTACATAAGCAATTGTACTGTTAGCATTAATTACCTGTTTTTTCCAGAGCCAGAAACTGTTCTTCTAGCTAACACTGAAAGAAATTAGATTGCACTGGGAGCTGCTCACTAGCTTTACAAAAGTAGACACAATCCCCTTCTTAAGTCCATGAAAAAGCCTTAAGGGAATTTTCTGTGATGTTTTGACAGTGCTTTTTGTACATTTTTTTTTAATGGGTTTTTTTACACGGATGGTTCAACTATCTCAAACTAATTCCATGGACACCGGGCATTCTGCATCTACAACCAACTTACCTGCAACTATCGGTAAAGTGTTGCATAATACTCCTTTTATGTGCTTTCTGATTTTTCTGTACTTTTCCTAAATAAAATCAGAACACTTTCTATTCTCAGGATCCTACTGCATTTTATTGCACAGATTGATTAGACCACTCAAGTCAACTGACTTGTGCAAAGGGGACCTCGTCAAAACCAGAACAGAAAGCCTTTTGGAGTACTCATTACCCTTTTTCTAGAAAAGCAGTAACTGGAAATCCTATTTTAAATAGCCATCTAGTTCATTTTAATATCCAAAGATTAATTCCTCCTTTCACTGCTATAAATGCCTAATACACGTCGATTATGAATTCTTTATAGCTAGCACATTCTTTCACAGCCATTTAACACCCATCTCACTGCTGCTAAGCAATGCTGAGAATTGATGGGGTACTCTGCACTCATTTACCTCCACAATAAGGTATTAAGACAATATGAAGTCCACACTGCTGTTGGTGCCTCTGTTATTAATAATCCTCTGAGTGATTTCTTTCATTCAGGCTCTTACTGAGAATGCAAACCATTCAAGTTTCCATGATGGCTTTTGTTCCCATGGAGCCTATGAGCCTCTCAGTCTCTGGCCATCACTGACAACTGATGGGGGTGCAGAGGAGATCAGAGAAGCCAGGAGGTATCAAGGTGGCCTGAGGTAGCTGTGGTGGAGACACAAGAGTGGAATTTTCCCACATGGGATATGCTGAGAGCTAGGGGTGAGATTCGCACAGGTGGGGCAGCCAAGAGGTTGATCTCTTTTATCTCAGTGTATGTCAGCTTCATTTCCTGAAATATTGGCCTGCTGCTGGTGGTTCACCACTGCAAAAGTATCAAAATAGCTGGAAGCCTTGGCCAAGAGCAAGGTTACCAAATTGCTCCACAAGGGTGAACTCTGCAACACTGCAGAATAATAATTTCATTCAGTACATAAAGATTTGTAACCCAGAGTTCACATCCCATGAAATCAGGAGGAATCTTCTCTATGCTTCCATATGTCAATAGCTTTTATACAAAGAAATCAAAATGTCAAGCAAAGGGAAGAGAAAAAAACAAATATAAATAATTTAGATAAAGAATAGGAAGTGAATAGTAAAAGACAGGCAAAAAGATGCAAAAAACACTGTATGCCTGAAGCAAAAGAACAAACCTTGCATTTACTACTGGTATTTATCTAGACAAAAAACTCCCACTGATTTCATGCAGCACTATTATACCTTGGCTGATGCCTGTGAGACTGCAAGGAAGGGTATCTATGTTTTCTGTATGGAATAACCATTGCATACTGAAAATCCAGTGCTTCTCACTTTTGTAGTTCCTACCTATTGATGATTTCTCTGTCACACAGCAGGTTTGTGGTTTCTGAATTGTACTTACAGAATGTTTGGCAACCCATGCAATCCTTCCATGTATCTGACACCATCACCATGCCTATCTCTTTAAGCAATACAGCCAGGATTTCATACAGCTTCAAGGACTTCATTGGTCACTGAAGTCATAACAAAACCTTGTAGCTTCTCTCTTCACAGCTCAGTCAAGGCTCATTTATGTCTATCAAGATCACTGCGTTCAAAGTAGATCACAAATTTTCTTTGAGGCTGTGTGGACTACTTTAGTCTTGAAAGGTAACTAAGAAAAGCAAAGGTATAGACAGGAGGTTTCCCATCCACCACAAAAAAGTACTCCTTTGAAAAACATGCTAGATGCCTGAACATCAGAAGAGATCAAAAGCACTGCAGGCATAACCAGGTAAAACAAAACAAAACCAAACAAACCTGGAATGAGACAGGGAAAGATGTACAAGGAAAGGAAGCTGTTCTAACAGGTCAGCAGTAGGAAGAAGACAGAGTACTCAGACATGTTCAAACAGGTCCTATCACTGGATTTCACCCAAATTCGTTGTTCGATTTTGGATCCTTCATGGTCATACCAGTACAAAGGATGTCTGATGTCTTTCCTCTGCTCAGTCATTAACCTTACAACACAGTAGAGGCCAACACATCCTGACAGATGATTTCTTGGCAGAAGTGTTTTACACTGAGTACGGCTGACAGCAAGGCCTGGATCCCAGTATCCCTTCCCTTGTGTAAATACCCCCACAGCCACACTGCAGCTTGTTTTGGTGTTTTCAATAAATATTTATCTCACATTACATCTTCATCTAGAAAGAGGCTGAACACATGCAGGTCAGAATGACCCAGACCTTGGTGCCAAAGGCCATTCCCTCAAAGCTAAGCAGTGTACAAGACCTCTCACAAAGAGGACAACCCACAAGACCCACAACCTTCTCAATAAGGATCAAACCTGAGAATACAGACTCTTTCAAAGAGACCCTAGCTCTGTAACTGAAAGGTAGCATTTTTTTCATTTCCCAAGGGGAAAAAAAAACAACCAAAACCAAACCACCAAATCAAAGCATAACTGAATCATTCACATTGATGATTTTGTCAAGAAAAAAAAAGGGGGGGAAAAAAAAAAAAGGCATAACTGTTTCTCTTATTTTTTCAGCTGTTCAGGTGGGCAGCCAAATGAAAATGTCTTCACCTTCCCAGGTGTCAATTAGTTGTGAATCTGTAGATTCAAAGGTTATTGATGCAACATCACTTGTGGTGTGATTAATGTATTCAATATTTGTATTTCTAAGAATTTATAAAAGCCTTCAAATACAAAAGCCTGTTTTCTCTCCAGCTAGTTCCAGTTGTCCTAATGGTCCACAAAATTTGCCCCTCCCTTCTACCTTGCCTCTGAAATCTGGAGGTATTTAGGAGCTGCTAACAGATCGTTTCTGAGAATATACTGTCAAGTTTCAAATACAACCACACCCTGCATAGAGAGGTGGTGTCCCCTCCCTCCCCCAGACATAGTTTCTGTTATCTAGTACACTAATTTACCTTCATTATACAGTGATTTTTAAGAATTAAACGAAAAGTTCACTAAACTTTATGGAAGACAAGGGCTGAAGCAAGGAGTGGGCCTTTAGTAGTGTTGCTTTCCAGAAATGCAATCCCTACAATTTTAGCTTTCTTGGTGAACCTGTGAATGAGTAAAGCTAACGTAACTATGGAGAGAGACAGGCTGCAAGACACTTATTTTGAATTAGGTTTCCCCCTCCTTAACCATTTTTATTTGCACATTCCCCAGCCCTAGTAAGACGAAACTCATTGCAAGTCTGACTGCTGGTTGACACTGCAAAATGAAGACCTTATTAATGAAATTTTGGATCTATTTCAACTGTTTCCAGCAGATTCCAGAGCCAGGATCAACTCTACTTGTATGTGCACAGTGAAGCTCAGTGTCAAGTCTGTACTTGAAAACAACTTCAAACTCATCTGGCAGCCTGGGCACACCCAGTCCTTCACTCTTCCAACCTCTGCCACCCACGGCCCACTGTGGGTATACAAATCGATGTCTAATTGGCAAATAACTAAGGCACCTGGATTCTCTTTTCTATGTTGTGAAAGGGACTGTCTTTCTCATAGCCAGTTGCCCTAAGTCTTAGAGGCACTTTAGATTTTATCTGAACTACAGGATTTTGCCAGCTGAAGTCCTGCTAGCACAGGTTTCTGCTGGTGGTTTTGTAAAGCTGCCCAGAAAGGTACCTTGAAGCACCCATGGAGAGTGGCAGGAGATACTGCAGTGATACCTAGCAAGATACACAACATTTAACAGAGGGTGAAAATAATAGGGTGGACTTATCTGAAAACTTATTAAGTTCTTAAATTTAGCTTGTTCCAGGTCAGTATGAAAATGGCTCTGTAATTTCTAGGGTCTGAAATAAATGGTGTGTGTTAAGATTTGGTTCCGCTGGTATAAACTGCACACACAGTAGGATTTTTTTTTCCCTACTTAACTGTACCCATCTATTATTTCAGAAAAAAAAATTCAGCTACAGACCTAGCCTGAAAAACAGATGGCTTTACTACCTTGAAAAAGCAATGTAGTCTCATGCAACATTGTTAGAAACAGCTGATATTCTCATTTATGCAGTAAAAAAAAAAAAAAAGTTTGATGTGGTAGTATGTATACCAGTATCTAATATGCCTAATTTTGACATTGTCATTAATTTTCCTTCTACAAGAAGGGAAAAAAAAAAAAAAAAAAAAGGCAACTCATTTGTTAGCAGAATGGCCATGATTTTGTTTCTCCTGAGAGCATTTTTTAAAGCAAATAATACAAATGGAAAATCATTCTGAAGTGGTCAAATTAACAACAGAATTATATAGATATTTAAGGGAGGAATGTATATATATATTCAAGGGAAGAAACCAGAAAGCAGCAGCAGGGAAGTATTTATCTATTTATCTATTTACTGACATTTAGCTCTGAATTTATTAAAAAGTGTCAGTGACAGATAAAAAGAAGTGATTTACCTTTTACAGGCCATGTGGGGATTTTGAGTTACAGCTCAGCTCTGCAATAGCAATAGCAGTTCCTGGGGTTGGACAAGGGTAAATACCAAGACAACAGCCATAAACTATGTCTTGAAAGTAGCTGAAACAGCAAAGGTTCAGGCACCAGACTGCTTACTTATGCAAGTGTGTGGCTGCTGCAAAGGTCATTGGCTGCGTACCACTACATCCTACTTTCCAGAGCACACAAACCAGGTCTGATGCATGCTACCTGATGGCCCTGCACTCCCAGGATTTAGTTTCTCATCTGATCTCTGAGATAGTCACCATATATGCCATATGGTAAAATCTCAGCACCTCCTGCAAGCAGCAGGACTGAGAAGCTCAAGAGCCATGAAGGGCCAGAGCTCTGCAAATGTTTCAGAGTTGAAAAATACTGTGCAGGCACAGTTGGAATTTCAACAACAGGTATGCAGCACCTGAGAGATCTCCCTAGAGAGATTTTCTCATTCATTTAGGTTAATTTATGGCCTCAGAGGACATGGTTAGGTAGATATTGTTTTGAATGGCAATAGTACCTTATGGAGTTCCCATTCCCCTGGCAAATTCTCACGTCTGTGTTGTTAGTTTACTGGGGAAAATCAGGAAAATGTTTGTGCAGCCATGCATGGTAAACTGAGCTGGCTGGAAAGCCACCTTTTTTTTTCAGCACGGTTCTGGACTGTCTTCATTCCACTGCTCAGTTCACCACCCATCTGTGCAAGCTGCTTCCAGGGTGGTTCTGGGAGGCAAGGGGTAGAAGCAGTCAGACACAGGGGGGTGAAAATCGAGATGGTAAATCAGTTCTGGCAGCACTACCACCAAATGTGAAGCTATGCTCTGACACTGTGAGGTGTTGCAAGGAAATGAAGGGAGTCACAGTAGTAGTCCTTATAAAAAGTGTTGCCTTGTAAACATCTGGCACAGCCTCAACTCTGCAGAACACTTTAAGGCTAAACCCCAAATCCTTCACATAGCTGTTACAAAAGTTCTTGGGCCACACAAAGAAAAGTGGGAAGAAATCAGAGCTATAGCTAAATTTGAAGAGCTTAGGTCACCATATAAGCGACTTCAAAAAAGGAAGTTCTCATGATGTACCTTGCTAAGGAAGAGACAGCATAGAGCCTGCAGCCCATACACTTCTTGAAAGTGGCTTTATACATGCATGACAAGCCAGGGGAGCTTCATTTACACTTTCCCATTTAGTAACATATTTTAAACAAAGTATTCATTCTTTAAAGGCTGGAGCTGGGAGCCTAATTTAGACGTCTGCTGTGTAGGTTTCTGAGCCCTTTAAGATGTTTCCTTTCAAGAGGAACTGAACCACGTCCTGGATTGTGCACCAGTGCCAGCCTGGATGAAAGTGAGAGGCTCAGAAGCAGGGACAGGGGTGTTGCTGGTGAGGCCACAGCTCGAGTCCTGTGTCCAGTTCTGGGCCCCTCAGTTCAGGAAGGAGATTGAGGTCCTGGAGCAGGTCCAAAGGAGGGCAACCAGGCTGGTGAAGGGACTCCAGCACAAGTCCTGTGAGGAGAGGCTGAGGGAGCTGGGGGTGTTCAGCCTGGAGAAGAGGAGGCTCAGGGGAGACCTCATCGCTCTCTACAACTCCCTGAAAGGAGGCTGGAGCCAGGGGGGGGTTGGGCTCTTCTCCCAGGCAACTTTCAGCAAGACAAGAGGGCATGGTCTCAAGTTGTGCCAGGGGAGGTTTAGGTTGGATATTAGAAAGAATTTCTTCACGGAGAGGGTGATCAGACATTGGAATGGTCTGCCCAGGGAAGTAGTGGATTCTCCATCCCTGGAGATATTTAAAAAGAGACTGGATGTGGCACTCAGTGCCATGGGCTGGTAACCGCAGCGGTAGTGGATCAAGGGTTGGACTTGATGATCTCTGAGGTCCCTGCTGTGACAGGATATAAGTGGGAAAAATTGTGAGTGAACAGACTCTACAACTGCCTGCAAGGGCATCTGCCCCAAAGCTGGTCACGCTAAAGAGGAAAATAACAATAATGAAGTTTGCTTAAGAGATGGCCATCAGCTGGATTAAACAATAACCAGGAAATTACCAAGAAACTGCTGGGGGTGGAGAGAGGAAAGTCACCTTCTAAAGAAGCCTAAACAAAAAATACAAGTTCATGGTAAGGGAAGAGAAACCTGGCTCAACAACATGAGAAATTACCCCATGGAAACTGGATATAGGAGTTACAGTGCCTGAAGCTCTGTGCATGTGGGAGAGTATTGAAATCTGGGGGATTATTCATTCTTCGAAGGGTGTTGAGGCATTTGTAGGTGTTTGATAACATTCTGGGTAATCTCTTGTATTGTTGATACTGACCCTGCATGTGTAGCACACTGATCATCAGGTGATTATGTGACATTAAAAAATCAACGACCAATTATTAAGGAATGTGTGATTGTAAACATGTGGGTGGAGCAGTTTTTCTGTGTGATGGGAACTAGCAAATTCTACCCTTCTCCCACTGGCAAAAATACAAACTGGAGGGGAAGTAAGGCCAAAACCCCTTAAATGCAGCTGTGTTAATACAGTTCACCCCTGAAACAACCCTTTAGGAATTCTGAATTCTTTGATAATTCTGGATTTTTCTTTTTTATCTGCTCCAGCATTTCACTGTCATTCAAGGCAGATAGGAGCACATTCATTAACTTATGTCACTAGTTAGGTCGATAATGATGCTAATAATATTCTTATGCATTTTTCTCTATATATTTGTAGTAATGGGCCAGTTTGGATGTTCTGATATTTTTTTTCCCATGTAGCAAAGTATCAATGTCACACATGAATTTCACTAAATGTGTTTCTTTTGTTTCATGACAAAAATCCATCTTTCTCCATCATTACTAAAATCAATGATGATCACAAGGCTGGTTTTCTGTTTTAAGATAGAATTACAAGGCTTCACTGTATGGCTGACAGGTTTTTTTAGTTGGTTGGTTGGTATTTTTTAAACCAGCACTTCACTGGGACGTATCACAGAATTTCAGTGTGTGTGTTGGTATTTTTTAAACCAGCACTTCACTGAGATGTATCACAGAATTTCAGTGTGTGTGTGTTCATCTGTGTTTAGAATGGAAAACTTTTAATAAACACTAGGTTATTTAGAACAAGCTCTTTTTGTTCAGACTATGTTTTTTTGTTAACAGATAATAGATTAGTGCTACAGCCTCACCTAAGAGTTTAAATTGCATCCATATGAAGTGAGAGTACACAATACCACTTCTGTCATGCTAATGCATAGGAGATGATGTTTACAGTAGTGTTCTGGTCCCTGAGGGCTGGCAGACAATATCTGAGCCACTGTGAAATCTGTTAGGACAAAATTGTCTCTGCAAGATATGTATTACGTTTCAACTGGCATTACAAGTTTGTACCACATTATGTCAAGTAACTGCAGAGTTTTTGATCCAGTGCTTTGTCCTCTAGGACCCAGTTTCTCATATTGTGAAACTCCAGCCTTGGATAGAATTCAGACTGCATGAACTGAGCCACCACCATCAATAAGATGAAGGGCTTCTTGTCTTCATGAAAGCCAGCCTTCTTTACCACTGCATCATCTGCTCTAATAAAAGATATTACCTCTCACTGCAGGCATTGCCTCTATTTTGTGCACTTAACAGTTCAAAAGTTAAATGCCCTCTCTGAAAAAATATCTTGACATTTCAATGTTCTCTATCACCAAAACAGTGTATGATGAGAATATATCCATTATATGCATGAGATCATTCTATCACAACAAGAAAACTTCCATGGAAAGATGCTCTCAAGTAGATTGCTCCTACTAGGTTTGCCTGTATCATGCCCATACTTCCCTCATGATCTTCTGGGGACTCTGTGTACATGAACATTATTAAAAAAAAAAAAAAAAAAAAAGACTTTTGGTTCTGCCTGCAATACAACCACCGCACCAGTTTGTAAGTCTGTATAATTAAACAAAAGCAAGACTGTCCTGGAGATGAAGGTCAACTGCTTTTGCAAGATTTGTTTGGTTAAATGATTTTGCAAATATTGAAAAGCAGAAGTTAATAAAATAACCTCAGCACATAGATTGGTTCATGTAACAGTTGAAAGGACAGTGGGTGTCTCAATAGCAGAACTGTTTAAAAATGGAAGTCAGAAGTGAGTGACTAGTCATCTGTTTCAAAGATGCTGAACTGTGAACATCTGCATTTTCATCAACATTGTTAACTGCAATGAAATGTAATTATAATTTATTATGAAGTCAAAATTCTTGGAGGAAAAAAAGAACTTTTTGGTGAACTGGTACATGTTTTCTATACCTTTCCATGTAGATAATACCTAGAAGCTTGATAACAAAGGCAACAAGAAGTATCTTGAAGCAGCTGGAAATATTTTGTAATCTAATGTAATTTTTATTGTTTCTGCTCTTAGTCATTCAGCAGAATTTTTTTTTCCATGATGCTTTCACACTTTTTTTTTTTTTCCCCAGTAAAGAGTAGATCTTTTTTTTTTTTTTTAGAAAGTGATCTCTTAAGCAGCACCCCTGCAGGCTTAGGAAATGGCATGAGAAGACACTACAGAATGCTCTCCAGTAGTGGAGAGAGAAGTTTTTGAAGGTCTGTCTCTGACAAAAGGCCCTTGCTCAGCAACCACCCTACCATTTCCAAGAGGAAGACATTCTGTGCAAATATTCAGCTCTTCCAGCACTGACTGAGAACTGCTCCATGCCAGAGCAGGTGACACGTCACTTCCCCATCATGCAGCAATCCAGTGCAGCAGTGACACAGCTCAGACGTCAGAAGTCAAACTCATAATTCTAGGAATAAAAAAAATTATTACTCATCAGTTAGATGCTGAACCCCTGAATAGAAAAGGGTTCTCTTGTTCTGTTTAAATGAAGGAAAGACTTGAATGTAAATGTGTTGCACTGTCTTAATATTTTCGTTTGACTCAATTAGGCTTCCCAAATGTCCCAGTAAAGACTGTGGGAAAAGAAACCCTATCTATAATGCTCACCTACTTAATGACTTGTGTGACTAATCCCACTTTATCTTTTACTTTCTCTATTTGCAGTTACAGTTCTCAGCATTTTTATTTTGTGCCTTCCAGCATTATTTAATGCAGGTAAAATTATTTGATTGGCTACTGAAGTTTAGTCAGAGCAACAAATTCTTTCCCTTTCCTACTAATAAAAAATTAGTAGGAAGTTATTCAGCATCTGTGACAGGTAAAACAAAAAAGGAATTAACATTTCTACAAGTGACTAGTCTAGTGATATAGCTGTAGATCCCATCTCCATTTTCTTTTGTGACAAGGCTGGTTTAACAAGCAATCAGCACCCCCATCTGCTTTTTCTTCTCACATACACACACACTTCCTCAGCTGTATCATTCTTGTGGAGCTGTGCTGTATATGGGATTGCCGAATAATAGACTTTTATAATAAGCTATAATAACTTTTTTTTTTTTTCCCCCTTTAGTGTATATTCTGAATCACAGTGGCACTGGTATCTGAAGGAGCATTAAAATGCAGAATAGATGTGTCCTGGTTTGGGCCAGGATAAAGGTGATTTTCTGGTTTGTGCTTTTGCTTTCAGCTAAGTCTCTTGTAAGTAGCTGCACTTGCTGAAATTAACAGCAAGTTTCTCAGACACTGTCTGCTTCTAGGACTGATAACACTCCTTGTTTATAGTTACTGCCAGAGACTGGTGTGCAGAGCCAAGGACACTGCTCAGCTCTGAGGAACATTTTACCCTCCAGAAGGAGTAAGGAGGTCCCACCTGAAACCCTCCTTTGGGGAGGACCGGACAAGATAGATGCCAGAATTGACCAAACAGAGTATTCCATCCCATACACGTCATACTCGGTATAAATTTGAGGGATCACAAGGGTCAAACCCTTCCTTCTTCTTCCTGCCCTCCCTGCTTCCTTTGGCATCCTGGAAGGATTCCATCCGTTCCTCTGCCTGTGGTCCTGATCCCTGCCAGCCTGAATCTGTGTGTTCCTGCCTCCAGCTCCTGACTGCTGCTGACCCCAGGATTCCAGCCTGGACTTTCCCAGGGCTGCCCTGCAGCCTCGGTGGTGACGTGAGAGTTATTGGGGAAAAGGGGGAAGGAACGTGGGATCAATTTACCTGTATATTTGTATATATTTAGTAATATTTTCCTATTTATCATTACTGTTTCATTAAAGTTGCGTAGTTTAGTTTCCAACCCATAAGTCTCTCTTCCTTATTCTCTCTCTTTTCTTTATCAGTGAGGAGAGAGAGATTAATATATAAATCTGTTATTCGGTTTAAATCTGTTATTCGGCCGGGCCAGTGTTAAACTGTGACAAGATGTGAGAACACATTGCTGTGAGAGAGATAGCAGAAAGAAGAACTTTGTAAGATGGTTTTTCCATCTGAGAAAATAGGTGATACATCTACCCAGATGGAATATGGAGAAGTACAGTCCACATTACCAGTATCTGTTCTCTCTCTGTCACACATTTGTGACAAGAAACCACTGTCAGTGGCAGTTGGTGTGTGAGCTCAATTCTTTACCTCATCGAAAGAGAACTTAATGCAGTCAAGAGTGAATTCTTAAATGTTGCTATTTCCTGTGTCTTAAACCTCCTGTATGATTCACTGTTCCCTCTTTTTCTACATAATCCACCCTTCTGCATATGCTTCACTGCAGAAATTGCTATGCTATGGTTGGTGGGTTTTTTTTTGTTGTTTGTTTGTTTTGGTTTTGTTTTTTTTTTTTGGTTGTACTCATAAAGAGTAGTTGCATCCTGAGGTATGGAACAGGTTAAAACCAGAAGTTACTTAAATAAGCATTTACATATGGCATTTTACTGACATTACAGTCATTACAGTCTTTGCCTCAGCAGTGGTACTGGTGCAGAGTTTACTAACTAAACCATCCCAAAGCAATGTTTTTTTCAACTATTTCTAATGTTCAGTTCACAGCTGCAAAGATTAATCTTTTCCCAATATGCCAAGTTTTCCCATCTGCCTTGAAATGGACAACATTTACATCTGATTTAATAGAGAACTGTGAAGTTTTTCATTATTCTTTCCTTGACCTGAATCCAGCTTAACTGCTCCTGAGATAAGTTCCACTCTGCTTCTCAATAGTCCATGATTTCCAATGATTAAAAGGATAGATGGACACACAGCTGATTGTCACTTAATGACAACCATTTAATTCACTTCAAGTCTTTCAAAAAGGCCTTAATCTCATCTAAAACATGAATGTGTGTTAACAGTGGCAGTTGTATAGTACCAGTAATATACAGAGTTTCTGAGTAGGGGAGGTTAAGGTACTTGCAAGCTCTGCCCTTCCAACTTGGGTGGCTGAGCCATACATAAAACAGCTATCAAACTACCAGGACTGAATTATATAGGTGTCACAGAAATTATGGTCTTTGGCTTTGTATTAGAACTGATGGTTTATTTATAAAGAAATACCTACCAAATCAAAGCAGGACATGCATTGAGCTGATGAGGATGTGCCACAGACCTGGTCTACTAACAAACCAAGGTTCTGTTAGCTTGGTCAGGAGCAGCATCACCAGACACCCAGCAGCTGGCTGAAAAGCTGAGGGCACCATCACAAGCTGTCATCCACTGCCAGGCTACCAGCATCCTCAGACATGGTTTGTATTTTGACTGGATGCCTGTAAATCAGCATGTCTGGAATTCTTTAGGAGGTCAGTTGAGTACCAGTTTCCTGGATCTGTGTTTAGCTTGGGATAGTTATCCTATCCTTCTAATTGTTTTGGTGTTACAGGCAATTATATTCCTTCCTTAGCATATTGCTGATATTTTTAAGTTTAAAAAGTTAAACGCCTATTATAGGTAGCTCTTTTCAGAATAATTAGGAACAGGAATTCTTTACATAACTTAGAATTCAGATGTTCTGTAACATTAGCCTTAAAACTTTAAAAAAAACAAAAAAGCTCCTTTGGGGATTCTCTGTATAAGTCTAGAAGTTTTCCAAATAGTTGCCAAGGTTGAGTTATTTTATTTGTATGATTAAAAATACTCCTTTGTCTGATTTAAAAAGCAGACTTGTTTCTTTCAGGCAGTTGCATGCAAACATTACAGAGTCAGCAATGTCTTTGGCCCCTGTCAGAAACAGTATCTTGAACATGTTTAAATGCACTGTATTAGAGACACTTGGGATACTTGCTTTCAGTTCTCCCCATTATACCCTTTTGTAGCCCAAAGAGCTCACTGTGGTACATATCTTGGCTACTGCTGAATTTTACAAACCATCTAATTCCATGCCCACGATGTGGAAAGAAAGATTCCTCTGCAGAAGCCCATTGGTGTGAGCTCTTAATCCATTGTCTCTGCTCCCAACCTCATCCATCTGGTTTTTTACATTCTGCTCAAAAGTTTTGGGCAGGCTTTTGCTGATGCTTTTAATTTTGGTACATACACTAGGCAAACTACCTTGGGTTTTTTTGTCCCTCTTCCTAAGCCAATTCAAGTCATTCTGGTGTTAGGGAAAGATGCCATTTTGGTGTGCCCTTACCTTGCTGAGTTTCCACCTTGTCAACTTAGAAAAACAGTCAGACAGTTCCTTCCTCTTTTTCTCTGTGACTCTGCATCTGTCCAGTTTTCTAATACTTTTGTTGGTGTCATCTGCAAAAAGCAGAAAGGCTTCTGATAATTTCCTAAGCAAAGGTAAAAGAGAGCAGCATAGAGGGAAAAAAACAAACAAACAAACAAAAGCACCAAATAGTCTTAAAAATATTTGAAATGCCACCACACTCTTATTGCTCAGTATTGCTTTCAGACATATTCAGTATTTTCAGTATTTTCCATTTCTATAACACTTTTATCTAAGAATTCTGGGCAATGAAGCACAGATTTCCTAGCTGACTTTTTGCCATGTTTTAGAAAGAATTCAGCAGAACTAGAAATAAATCCATAGCCTTTTCCACCTTCCTACCTGTTCTTCCCCACCTCAATATGTAAGTAGGTAGAATTGTTTTTACAAATAACCATGTGAAATTATCATTTTACATCTGGGAATTTGAAACACAGCACAGGGCCAAGTTCAGACAACTCTGCAGCTTGGCCAGCATCTAACATTAATTTTCCACAGTAGATTTCCAAATTCACTGCCCTACTTACTAGGGAAATTGTCATCTGTGCTTACAAAGCCAGAACATCTGAAAGCCACATTTTTGACTACAGCTTTCTTTTGCATTCTGTTTACTCCCTATACTTATTTCTGCATAGTACCATCTGGATTCTACCTCCTTTCTACTTCCTCATGATTTTCAATTTCCTAAGTTCCTGCCCATATTTTTGCATTTTATGGACAATCAGCAAATTTTTTAGCTCCAAAAATACAGCTCAGCATTCCTTCACTTTATTTTTAGCCCAAACTGGCTACTAGGAACTACAGTTTGCTAACTCTGAGTCTGCAAGGCAGCTTACTCAGAGACCAGTCAGGCAGATGGCTCAGTTCCTTTCAAAAGGTGAGGATGGATCTTTGTTCACCAGCTGGCTGCAAATCTTTGAATGCAGCTTATCTTGGAGGTGTGTCTGCAAGTGTTGCCTGGGGGTTTCAGCATCCCCCACCCCAAGCTGATCTAAAAAACACCCTCCATTCACTCTGAACTGACTTATCTTGGTGGTTGGTTTTTGTTTTGGTTTTTTTTTTGTTTTGTTTTGGTTTTTTTTTTGTTGTTGTTGTTTTGTTTTGTTTGTTTGTTTGTTTGTTTTTGTTTTTTTTTCTTTGTTTTGGGTTTTTTGGGGGTTTTATAATAGACTATTCCAGGTGGAAGGGACAACAGATGATCAGCTGCCTGAGTAATCAATCCAGGGTCTACCAAAAGTAAAATCATGTTTTTAAGGGCATTGTCCCAAGGCCTTGTAAATATTGACATGCTTGGAGCATCGACCACCTTCTAGGAGGCCAGAGAGGGACCTGTTCAGCCTTGAGAAAGCTCTGGGGAGACATTATAGTAGCTGTCCAGTACCTGAAAGAGAGCATACAATAAATGTGGAGAGGGATTTTCTACAAGCGCTTGTAGTAATAGAACGAAGGGGAATGAATGGTTTTAAACTGAGAGTGTTGATGTAGATATTAAGAAAAAATTCTTTACTGGGAGGGAGGTGAGACACTGGCACAGGTTGCCCAGAGCTATGGCTGCCTCCTCCCTGGACGTGTTCCAGGCCAGGTTGGATGGGGCCACCTGGTGTGGTGGGAGGTGTCCCTGCTCATAGCAGGGGGGCTGGGTTTAGATGATCTTTAAGCTCCCTTTCGAAGCCAAATTCTGTGAGTTATACTCCGGAGAATAGCTCAGCACATCCCTCCCTTCCCCTTCAGGAATCGGCAGAGAGCCATGAGGTGGTAGACCCTCAGCCTCCTTTCCTCCAAACCAAATTCCTGAGCCGCTCCTCACAGGTGATTTTCGTCGTTGTTTGCGTCGGTTTTGTTGGGCTTTTGTTTCTTCCAGCTTTATCTCACACCTCGAGTCCTGTGTCCAGCTCTGGGCCCCTCAGTTCAGGAAGGAGATTGAGGTCCTGGAGCAGGTCCAAAGGAGGGCAACCAGGCTGGTGAAGGGACTCCAGCACAAGTCCTGTGAGGAGAGGCTGAGGGAGCTGGGGGTGTTCAGCCTGGAGAAGAGGAGGCTCAGGGGAGACCTCATCGCTCTCTACAACTCCCTGAAAGGAGGCTGGAGCCAGGGGGGGTTGGGCTCTTTTCCCAGGCAACTTTCAACAAGAGAAGAGGACATGGTTTTAAGTTGTGCCAGGGGAAGTTTAGGTTGAATATTAGAAAGAATTTCTTTACGGAGAGGGTGATCAGACATTGGAATGGACTTTCCAGTGAAGTGTTGGATTCTCCGTCCCTGGAGATATTTAAAAAGAGACTGGATGTGGCACTCAGTGCCATGGTCTAGCAACTGCAGCAGTGGGTCAAGGGTTGGAAATGATGATCTCTGAGGTCCCTTCCAACCCAGACAATTCTATGATTCTATGATCTGCCGCCCTAAGGGCTGACCTTTTCGTTACCGGCAGATCCAGGCTGAAGCACCCACCCCAGGGCCCTCCCTCGCCCCGGCCGAGGCCTAGCGGCGTCGGGCAGCTCCGCCCTCCCTCACTCCCGCGGCTCCCGCCCCGGGGCGGGGCTTCTCTGCCCTCCGCCTCCGGTACCGAGAGGGCTGGCGGCAGTCGCTGTAGCAGCAGCGGTGAGGCGAGGGAGCATTGGTGCTGTGGTTCTGCCCCGGAGGGGAGCGCGGATCGATCGCCGACCGGAGGAGGCGGCGGCAGGCGCCGGGGCCTCAGGTGGGGATGGGGAGCCGGGGCGGAGCGGGGTGGTTGGTGTTTTGCCGGGCGCATGGAGCGTTTCGGTGCCTCTTTGCGGATTAAAAGCTTTCCAAAGCTGTCCGGCAGGCTGAACGTTTCTGTGGGAACAACCCCGGGGGTTTGTTCATCGCCGGTGCGTTCCCCTCCCCGGCACCGGGGGCGACGGGGGGGGGGTTGGCAGCAGCCGCGGCTGCGGGACACGGGGGCTCAGCTGCCCTCGGGGCCGCTCCCTCACCTCCTTGTCCCGCAAACTCTGGGGTAGCACCCATCAGTGCCTTTCGCCTGTGGTAGGCATTCCTGCTGCGTTTTTTGTTGCTGTTTGTTTTGCTTAGGTGGATTTTTTTTTTTTTTTTTGGTGTTTTTGTTTGTTTGGTTGGGTTTTTTTTTTTTTTTTCTATTTTTGTTTAGATCTAAAGGTCTTTCTAGTACAGATTTCCATTGTTGCTGAGCTCTGCTTTTCGGTAAGCTTCTAAGCACGCGAAAAACAGTTCGGAACACGAAATGTGGAAGTGTGGAGTCTGCAAAAACCCACGGGGAATCGCGGTCTGCAGAACACATGGAGAGCCTGCGGTTCCCGTGGTGGTGATGGCACTTCTTGCTCTGGTTTTTCCAGGTACTTAACAGCGACGACAACAAAAAAATGAATGTTTTCCCATCATGTCTCTCCATGCAGTAGCTCTAGCCAGCTACAGCGGGACAGAAGTCTTCCAGCACACCCGGTCTAAAAAGGTGAGTCAAGGAAAGCATCATTATTTGAGCCCCCCCCCCCAAAAAAAAAAAGAAAAAGTGACAGAAAAAGGGTTAGGGTTAGCCGCTTGTGAGGCTTTTTTGTTTAAGGTACACGACTGCTGATTCTGCCAGTGTTCTTAAGCCTCAGTGTCTTCGATAGTTGGGGGAGTCCCTTTTTTCTTCAGAAAATAGCTTTTAGTTGTTGATGGTTGCGGTAAAGATTTTTAAAATGCTGGTTGTTTTAATACGTAGTTAACTTCGGAAATACAGCCCCATAATACAAAGTTAACTGCGGAAATACAGTCCCAGCATGGAGGTAGGAGGCTGACTCATTTATGCTGTGAGATGTCAGTGATTTTTTTTGTTGGTTATGCACCGTGTGATTATCCTTTGTGCACCTCTGTGGCCACAGTTCCTAGGAAGCCCTCTTTAATTGCTTATTTAAAAAAAAAAAGTTTGTTAGGTAAATGCAAAATATCCCAATCCGTGATACAGTTGAAATCATAACATTTTGCAAGTAAATGTAAATCTTTTATACGAATTATCAGAACACTGGTTGCTTCTGATAAGATCAAAGAGATGGGAGTTGTTTTGGTTTTTTTTTTTTCATCCTGGTGTTGTGATAGTTACATTCTAAGAGGAAGAGTCAATTAATTTATAACACTAAAACACCACAATTTAAAAAAAAAACAACCTAATTAATAAATATGAGTTCATGTAAGAACTACTTTATGCCAGTAATACTGACAGTCTACAGGATGGTTTCTTTTAAATTAGTCAAGAGAGAGGGAAGATAATAGGGAACACATTAAGATACCTAAAAGAATATTTTTGTAAACATGGACATAATGGAAAGCTAAATATTTGAAATTCAGTATACTATTTTTGGCCCTAAATGTTCAGTTAGAAGGGAAATTCTTTGTGGGTTTTAATTTCATTAATTTCTTATGCTGGTTTCTGTGAGCTTGAAGGGTATCTGGACTAGATATTATCTCTGAGTCACCTCACTTTCCCCTAAGACCACACAGGGAACTGGAAACACAGGTCAACACAGGGTGGCAGAGGACAGCAGACCTTTAAACTCCCTTCTCTTTGCATGGGATCAACAGGGTGCAGGAAAGTGAGAGAGGCATCCAGGGGAGACCTCTCACTGATGTCTGTGAGCAGGGAGAAGCATGAAGAACACCTAGGTTATATGCCTTTGGACTGTATGGTCTTCAGAGCATTTAAAGGTTTCTGTGATGTGCTCTGCAGGTTCATGACATACTTGATGTAAGAGAGAGAGATGGAGATGAATGTGTGACCCTCACAAAGGATTTGTGAGCTTGAAGATCTGTTGTTTTGCTCCCGAGTGTATTTTGATTCCCTTGTTGGAATTAGGCCCTCTATATCTGTGCTAACTAAACTTGCCTTGGTTCATCTTAGGCTGGTTTGGCAGTATGATAAGACCAACTTTGGGGTTGAAAATACCCCGAAGCATTGTGACTGCACAAATTGAAATACTGATCTGGTGTAAACCTGCTGAGTTACTTCAAATGGGTTCACAATTTTTGTCAGCTTATACTGGCAGGCTGTGTGTCAGGTCAAGCCTTATCTATTTGTGTCACTTCTTGCTCTATGCTGGGTCAGCAACGTTGCTGATGTGAACCTCGTGTACTGTGTTCTATCAAATTAAGCAGAGTTGATTATGTGACAGCACTTGCTCCCAAGAGATACAGCTGGGAGATCAAGCAGCACAGGCATCAGCTGCTCATGCATGAAGTGCAGGGACCTCATAAGGTTTAACTCATATCTTGTACTCATCTAAACAGGACCATGCTTCCAGCTACTGATTGGTGGTTCCTTAAATTCTTTTCCACTTCATTGCTGCTGTTCTGACAGAATAGATTCAGCGTTTCATATCGTTATGCCTTATGCACATGTTTAATTCAGCCCTGGTGGGTTTCTTCTGGTCACCTCTGTTCTGGAGTGAAATTTGAGAGGTAGAGTCAAGATGCAGTGCTCTTCAGGTGGTGTGTGCTTCTGGGGAGATTTTCAAATAATGTGACATAGAGGCAGTTATTAAGTGACTGTAAGCAGGTCTCAACATGGTGTTCTTCCTGCTGGGATGACTGTTACACAGGGGGGATGAGTACTGGGATACTGTTTTCTTATAACCAAACTAATCTGTTCTTGTTCTAGTTAAACCATGAAAGCCTAAAGGTGGCTCTCAACGAGTCAACATATTCTTCAAATCCCTCAGCAAGGATTAGCTGCCTTGCTCTGACACCTCAAATCTCCGTTCTCCCAGGTATGCCAATTTGTTCTGAAATGCCTGCCTCCCTCAGGGGAGTCTGATGATGCTTGTGCTAGGAACAACTATCTGCATGTGTGTACTAAACAAGTATAATGTGATTAGAGAGACAACATTACTTAATGGCTTTGAAGATGGGACAACATTGAAGTATGTTATACAGTTTGAAAGTACTGGGGAGGGAGAGTCCTGCCTTTTGAAGTAGTTTTGCCATTTTACTTATGCTGGCATTTTGAGCTCTAGAAAGTAAAATACTTGCAATTGTTCACATCATTCTTGGCAGGTTAAGTCCTTGTTCATTCAAGAAATAGTTTCTCAGATTTTAAGCGATTACTATAATTAGCTCACGTGAGTATCTTGCAAAACAGAAGAGGTGGTTTGTTTTGGAGTTTGGTTGTTCTTTTTTTTAAAATTGGACATACTCTATTTCTGGTAGTAGCTTTAAGATGTGGGGTATGAGTGTTTTTGTGTTGTTTGTTGGGGTTTGTTTGCTTACTTTTTTTTTTTTAATTAGCAGAGCAGAAGTCCCAGTTAAATTTTAAAACTTACTATTTTTTCTCTAATAATCTACTAAGAAGGAGTATTTAGCAAAGGATTCAGCACAATTACATGTTTAGTGCTAGAGGTGCTCTATGATGCAGGAGTAGTGGAGTTGACAAATGATGGAGTGGAGCTGGAAAGGTTATGAGGATGGGCTTTGTAATAATAAAGCAGGGCAGAAGAGTTGAAGCCAGTAATGCTAAAGAGGCCTTGCACAGAGAAGATGGTGTTATCTGT
Organism: Phaethornis superciliosus; assembly: GCA_023637945.1. Classification (NCBI taxonomy): domain Eukaryota; kingdom Metazoa; phylum Chordata; class Aves; order Apodiformes; family Trochilidae; genus Phaethornis; species Phaethornis superciliosus. The sequence goes on along the minus strand of JAJQWJ010000001.1, from coordinate 167,977,068 downwards.
CCAGGTTAAGGTTTTCCTGTGCAATTGAAGTGCCAATAGTTACCAAAATTGGTTTCTTTTCCTGAAAAGAGCAAAATTGTTGTTTTAAAGTCAACTAGATTTTACTTTCCTTTTCCTACCCTTACACTTCCATGACTGGTTGTGTTAGAAAGGTGTTTCTTTGCAAGTGCAGTTTTGCTGCTATTTGCAAGTAAAATGTGCAGTTTTGCTTCTATTTTTGTAAAAGCTTTGTCTTGATCAGTGGCAGGTGGTTGGTCTCAATCACTGATGAATTCTTCAACTAATTTTGACTTGGCTTTGTGAGATCACAGCTAACAGCTGTTGCAGTGTACCTTATATTTGATGCTCTTAATACTCTTAATATTTGCTCTTAATGCTCTTTTTGGTTTGACTTGATGAGGACTGCTCATTATATAAACTTGTGGGGGGAAGTACGTGTTTGTGTGTTTTGGTTTTATTTTTGATCCCTGTATTAGTAAACTTTCTTACCATGCAGTTTGAGAGTGCATTTTCTCATTCTTGTGCTGAGAAGTTTTCTGTTTTCCATTGAGCTAAGTCCAAGGAGAGCAACCTCTGGGCAAAGTCTGAAAAACTTACTGCTTTTTTCACCAGCAGTATTTAACATTCCTCACGGTCCTAAGTAGGAGTTCTTTGCCCTGGAAATACATCATCTTGATTTTATTTACTCTTAGTATTTTACAACATACTTATCTTCTGCAAAGGAGATAGTTAACTTCATTGCTGTGGTGGTGTTGATAGCTTCTTGAACACAGGCTTTGTGTCTAATCTCTCCATTGCTTGGAAGATGGCAGTTCCTGTGAGGCTTTTTTGTTTAAGGTGCATGACTATGACTGCTGATTCTGCCCCTAAAACCATATTTTCCCATTTTCTGTTGAACTATGGCTTTGCAGTAGATCAGATAGGCAGGCATTGCTTTTCCTTCAGAGGCACTATAATGAGCTTGCTGCGGCAGAGCAGATTTTCTTTATGGGTTCACATAAATGTTGCCACCCCTGTGAATAATGGACTAAAGTTTACTTTAGCCCTTTCTTCATGAGGAGGAGTGTCTGACTGAAACACGCAAGCATGTGACCTTTCATTACTATGTGTATATATATATAATTTTTTTTCCCTTCCTGCTTGTGTTGATACACCGTGTGTTTTGCTATCATGTGACCTTCTCTCTTACTGGCAATAGAACCAGTACCTGTACTGGTAACTGCATCTCATCCAGACTTGTAGAACAATGGTGTTTTCAAGCATGCTGAAAATCCATCACCATTAAAGTCTTAACTAATTGTGTTTGACTAGCAGCAGCATACTTTACTGTGGGTTTATTACCTAGCCTTATGAATGACAGAATTGCTTCCTGCATGCAGAAACCAAAAGCTTTCTTGCAGGAAGAAGCAGCAGAGAATGGTGCATGAACAAAGTTATTTCCTGTCTTCTCACCCATGTAAAAAATAATGGACATTTTATTCACACTGTAAAGTAACAATTTTAGGATTGTTGCCTAACCTCTCAGTTTCTTCCCTTTTCTGAACAGACAAGTGCTCAAGGCCAGCAGTGATTGGACATGCTGGAAGTTTTGGATCATACCCAGACAGTACTGAAGCTATCAAAGACATTCTCGTGTCTGTTTTAAATGCATCTGGTTTGAAGCCCTCTTTGGTGCCAGAGCAAAGTGCAATGCAGGGAGCTGAACACCCGGACAGTGATGTGGAACGTTGGGAAGAAAGCAGTGACGGGGACAGCCGTGAGGACAGCGACATGGATGCTGTGCATCGCAATGCTGCCAGCACACAAACAGATATTCGGTTTACCAGGCACCGGGCCTGTTGGGACAACACTCTCTGCGATGGCTCTAAACCCTCACTGGATACTTTCTTTCATCCCCAGTACTCTGACAGGGATCCGGCTGCTTCCTCCTTGGATGGTTTTGATTTTTCGGAGGAGTCCCCTCCGAAGCGCAACTGTTTCACTCAGGTGACTTTAACAGGAGATGTTGTCACATCAGCTGTTGTGCATTCTGGAGAAGAATGTTATACCTCCCCCCAAAGAGACTTGACTTTCACAAGGTTTTTTCCTGACTCAGCTGTTGGTAAGCCAGCAGATGTATCGAAATACCCTGATGCTTTGGAGCCTACACCTGCCAGCAACAGTGGCAATTCTCCCAGTGGACTTTCCCAGTCAGATCCTGCCAATCAAGCAGGTAACTTTACAGGTCTGTTTTTGAGATTTCTGTGCCAGGAAAGATGACTGTAATATAAGTTGATACAGCCCTTGGTTTTGGTGAATGTTTGTGATTGATGAGACAAGTGTTTTCATTCAAAACAGGGGAGAAGGAGAAAGCTTCAAAACAAAAGAGCCAGAGGGTTTGACTCAGTGAAATGGGATAGTTTCTGTCTCGTGGCACAGAAATGCTTCTGTAATACGCAGCTTTTGGTAAAATGTAAAAATTGCTGAGCTGTGGTCGATGTAGAACACTCACTGGGTTAGAATTCCAGCATTTAGTCTTCACCGTTACCCATCTCTGGAAGGCAGATAGCATGGACCTGGGCATTTTGTAGTGACTCATTGAGGTGTGGAGACTCCTTGGGACATCCCTTTGTGTTTGACTTGAGCTGGAGGAGAGAGAGTCCTTCAGTTCTGAGTCTGGGAGGCAGGGCATTAACATCCATTCTCGTTACGAGAGAATAAATCATCTTGTGCAAGAGCAGGTCTGTTTTCCCTCTTCCCTTTCCCAAGTGCACCTGCCATCTTGGAGACACACAGCTCCTCCTGATAACATGTCAGGATCTTCTTACTCCTCACCAGTTTCCAGTCCTGATAAACCCATGTGTTGTCTGTGGAGAGACAGAGATCAAGGGCTACTAGCAGAGGGTGCCTCCTGTTCCTGCAGTGAGAAGGGGTTTGGGGCAGCACAGGCCCGTGGTGGAGGAGGAGCTGCTCAGTCAGGATGTCATGCACGGTGCCCCCAAGGTGGCTGGTGACACAGCTGGCTTTGGCCATCCTGGGCCATGGGCCTGGGCCCCAGCCCCTGAGCTGACATGGCAGAATCCCCTCATGTTTAATACCTACTATTGATATAAACAGCCTTAGCTACAGTGAGGTAAACATATTTACTTTATTTATAAATGGTGATATTGGTATGCAATGACTTGTTTTTTGTAGATGCTGAGCAACCAACACCTGATTTTTCTACTGGAAATGAAAGTAAATGGGAGCAACCACCTTGCTTTTTTGTATTATAACTGCAAATGGCAAAGGCTGTATGTTTTTTCTCCCTTTGGTCAGTAGTAGTCCTAGTGGTGAGGCTTCATGGAGCCCCACTTCCAACACTTGGTATTCCCTACCTGTTTACTCAGAGCTGCTCCAAGTTGAGGTCTCAAATAGGCATGTGCCCTTGCAGGACAGAGAGTTTTTAATAGTAATAACTTTGTCATGTGTGTGAGGATGTTGTCAACAGTTAGTGTGGTGACTATTATGATTGTTTCCTCCTCCTTGGTGTTTTGTTAGCCCTGCGTGTTTGAGGGGTGCCCATGAAGGAGGAGGAAACCACACCCAGCAGTTGGCTTTGGCTGGGGCCAGTCATGCAGGTTTGGGAAGCCAGCTCTTAAATCACAGCCCAGGCTCCAAGAGGCAGTGGGGACCACAAGGCACGTGTGTAAGAACAATTAAATCGTGTGTGACTTGAACTTCTGGCATGAGTAGGATGTGTCACAAGCTTGTGTTGGGTCAGTAACACTGTTGGCTCTCCAGAAAGCAAACGGAGGAGTACAGCAGCCAGGTGACTGAATCATAGAATGGCTTGACTTGGAAAGGACCCTACAGATCATCTAATTCTGAACCCCCCTTCCATGGAAAAGGACACCTTCCACTTGACCAGCTTGCTCAAAGCCCCATCCAACCTGTCCCTGGACATTTCCAGGGCAGGGGCAGCCACAACTTCTCTTGGCAACCCGTGCCAGTGTCTCACCACTCCACAGTAAACTATTTCTTCCTAATACCTAATTTACATCTACCCCTTTTTGAGTCTGAAACTATTCACCCTCATCACTACATCCACTACATCCTTGTAAAAATTCCCTCTCCAGATTTCCTGTAGCCCCCTTCAGGTACTGGAAGGCTTCTATAAAGTGTCCCTGGAGACTTCTCCAGTCTGAACAACCTCAACTTTCTCAGCTTGTCTTCACAGTAGAGGTGCTCCAGCCCTCTGATCATCTTTTTGGCTATCCTGGGTTTGCTCCAGCAGGTCCATGACCTTCTTGTTTTGGGGGCTTCAGGACTGGACATGGTATCCAAGTGGGATCTCCAGAGATTGGAATAGCTGGGGAGAACCATCTCCCTTGACCTGCTGTCTGCAAGCATCTTTGTGGGCTGCAAGCATCTACTGCTTTTTCATGTTGATGTTCTCATCAATCAACGCCCCTAAGTGGGTGCTCTCAATCCATTCTCCAGCCAACCCATATTTGTGCTTGGGATTGCCCTGGCTTATATACAGGACCTTGTACTTGGCCATGTTGCACTTCATGAGGTTGGCATGGGCCCACCTGTCAAGCAAGTCAAGGCATCTCTTTCCTCCAGCATGGCAACCACACCACATAGCTCAGTGTCATGGTGAGGATGAACTTAGCCCTGCTGTCCATGTTGCTGATGAAGTGGTATCATCCTTGATTTTACTAACAAATACTCCTCATGGGAGCCAGGATCCTGTTAGTTGCTGTACAACATGGTGGGCTCTGTGTACATAGTGAAAATTTTTGCATTTCATTGTTCCTTGTTGCTTCCAGCCATTTAACTTACTGGTGGGAAGCCTAAGGTTGAGGGGATCAAGGTCTTGTTCTCCTCTGTGTTGTGAAGGACTATGACAATGGGGAAAAGCAAATGAAAAACAGAATAAAAGAAATAAAATGCCTAATTTTAAGGTACAAATTATGCAAAAGCATCTCCTAACTGGCCATCCTTTCTATTGCTGTCTCAAAAGGTGGTGGTGTTTCTCCTTTTTGTTTCTTGATGGAGAATTGGTAAGGAACGCACAATACATAAGGAAATAAGATTACTTGAATCGGAGTAAATAATGTTTTTCAATGGGATTTTCTGCTGATCCTGCGAGTCTCCTGTAAGGACTTGTTCATATTTTCAAACATTATTTTATGTTGTCCTCATGCAACCTTCTGAAAAGGCTTCGTCATTGTTAATGAAGAGCCTGTGACTGAATTTGGTGTTTTTTGGGGGGGCTTTGTTGTGGCTGCTGCATCACTGGCAGTTCATTTACTTCTGCAGCTCTTAAGGGCTCTTTAGCCCCAGCCCCTGAAGCTTCCAGGCAATGTGCTCAGGACCAGAATGACAGCCAGATTATTTTTTGCTTCAGATCCAGATTTGCATCCCAGTGCTGAGCACACTGGGCTCCTTCCCCATGTGCTTTCCCACTATACATTCTTTTCACTTAAAAGTGCAAGTGGGGTGCAAGACAGAAGGATCCCATTAGATTTCAATTACATTTAAGGTTAATTGCATCCTGTATATTAAAGAAAAAAAAAATTCCATTTCTTTATTTTTGCTTATTATTTCTAGTTCAGAAAGTAATGTTGGTCGTCTTAACTAACGAGGACCTAGGCTTGTAGAATCTTTGGCACTTACCTGGACTCCCTGCTTATCAAGTGAGACTAACCACCAAATAGGCATGAAAATAACTTGATTAGAAAACAACTTGGCATTGATTAAATCTCTTTTTGAAAAGTCAGTTCACCAGCCTTTCAATTTTTCCTCTGCAGTGTACACATTGGAGCTATTAATAATTCTCTACGAAAAATACAATGTCTGTCGCTACGCTTGGGCACAGTATTGACTTTCTAGCCTGATGTCATCAGTGCTTAGGGCAGTGTTGCAGGGTTTCTATAAATAAGGCAATAAGAAGAATCTAAAGTAAGCCTGAGAGTTTAGTGCCCTTTAGAAAATGTTTTCAGAAATTATCCTCAGACCTCTTTGTCCTTTCTGTGACTTCTACACAAATTCAGCGGTGGCTTTTTTTATTACAAAGAACCTTTGATTAACCCCTCTTACCTGAAACAAATTTAAATGGCATATGTGGTGGTAGCATTTAGACGTAGTATATTTTATCCTGTAAATGTCACCACTGAGAAATGGCTTGGTTATAAGGTCAAAGAAGAGGTAGTGTACAAGCATTAGTCAGTGTGAAAACCAGGAGTCATTTCCTTTCATGCCTCTTCAGTGTGTACATCCACAGACACCGTATGTAATTGTCATCTTTCCAGTAACAGTGGTTGTGGGTGCTTGTAAACAAAATATGATATCACACCTTCAATTCTCTGGGTAAGATGACTGTAACTGTATATATTTATGTATAAGAAGAAATCCAGGCTATAGCCTGTGTCTGTAGAAAACTAGATGCATCATAATAAGAAGTTCCTAATGGGAAAGAGTTTAATTTAGTTTCACATGCTTATCTTACTCAGCTGTGAATATCAGGAAAGCAAAATGCTATTCTGGGAAGCTGGGAGTGTTGGAGCTATTGCATCCATCCCAGCATATGGCCATGCAGTATGGGCTCCCTTTGGAAACAGGAGGGAGATGTCCTCCAGGTATGGAAAGGTGACAGCTAAGTTGTTTACAAACCTGGTGTAGTCACTCAATATCAGCAGTGATTCAGGGAATGTTAGAGTTGATGCATTTCTTCATGCCCAGACAGCTGTGAGAGTTTTTTCTTCCACTTGTTGTGAATGAGGAGAGAGCAGTGTTAGCTGGCTGTGTTGGGAACTGCAGAGCATCCCTGTCATCCCAGCATTAGGTTCTCTGGCTGTGGCTGTCACCAGGGGCTCAGGCAATATCTGTGAGAGCACTGATGTCGGTAGCACCATGGTGCTTGTCACCACATGGCATTTGAACCCTGCTTCCTTAGTATTTGATTTGGTACTTCCTTAGTATTTGATGTTTCAGCTTGTCAGGGTATTTCATATGCCAACGCATACCTCACATTTCTCTCTCCTTTTCCTTAACTTTCACCACAACCTACAGCTTTGACTGATGGTCAGTTTTGGGAAAGAAAGTTTTGATTTGGTTTCTGAAAGCCACCGTACACACATCCTGGGAGCTACAAAGTAAGAAATAACTAATAAAAAGTTCTTGCTATACCCACAGGTTCTACTTCTCCTTTGAACATAAGTCCTATACCTTTGAATCGTTCAGTGCAGGATATCTGTGTGCTTCCAGAAGACGTGGAGAAGGTGAGGACAACAAAATCTGTTGTCATAATGTCTTTTCCCTTTTGTAGTGGCAAAACCAAATGACAGGAGGCATTTCTCAACACTTTCCGATAGATGGACTGATCTTTACAAATCCTGTATTTTCCCTTTTCTTCCCCTTTGTGGGTGAACCTACAAACCTAAAATGCCCATTTCTTAATTTATTTTTATTCTTAATATATTTAAATATTTTAATTAGTTTTAAATAATAGAAGTATTTTGGAATACTATACATTTCTGCTTTTCGTTCCATGATCCTTGCAATTCCATAAATTTGTAGTATTCCATTGATATTCCATCAATTCCTTGAAACTAAACTTTATGATTATTATAGTCACTTTAAAGTTACATTAGAATATGTTATGTAGAATTTGTTGCAACTACGTGTATATGGATTGGATTTAGCTCGTGCTTTTGCTATCAGGAAATAGGAAGAGTTTGGGTTTTTTGGTTTGTGCTGATGTGGAGCATTAGAGATTGCTGTAAAAGAATTACATTATTAATAGCAAACACAGTCAGTGTGACATCTATAGTAATTTAAGCAGTTTATCATGGTTTCTAATTTGCATTAGGGGCCCAAACAGATGTGTTGCCACATACAAGCTCAGATGAGCTGCTTAAACACACACAAAGATGATGACAAGATAATGCTGTCACATATAACTCTGCTAAATGTTAAAGTGTTTTCTAAGAAAATAAAAAGAGGGGTTAATGTTACAATAATTACTTATTGCAATAAGTAGGATTTAATACAAAAGAGCTTTAAAAATGTGTCTAGAGAAGGAAATTGGTTTGGTTTTTGGTTGTGTGGGTTGGTGTGTGGTGGTTTGGTTTTTTTTTTTTCCTGGACTAGGAATGGGTATGTGGTCCCATGTCCTGGGGGCCCAAGAGATAATCATCTTTGTGCACAGCACTGGTTTTACTGGAGTGGCAAGTTTTGCATTTGATTTCAAGCTCTCAGTGTCCCTAAGGTGTATTTAAAACAAATAAACAAAAATACTACACAGAAAAGCCCAAAAAATCCCATACCAAAATCCAACAAACTTGTGAACTAGCATTTCATATTGCTTTTTGTGAAAGAAAGGAGATTGTGTTTCTCTGTCTATAATGTGGGAGCCAAACCCAAAATAATTTTCTTTATTTATGTATTTCAGTCACCAGGAGGCCAGATAGTAGATACCTAGATTAGAAACCACAGTCTGTGATCTTGCCTCATTCAATAGTTCTCATCAGTTGTCATCTTTTTGACATCTCATCAAAGGTGTCAAAAGCTGAGGCTGCCTTTTAAACTAAAAAAACACCCCCCCAAAAAATAGACCCCCCCAAAACTAAAACAAATAAAAAAACAATTTTCAGGTTGTAAAATAATATCTGAAATTTAGGAGACTGAAAATTAAGGTACTGGTAGTGCCAGCAAGTCTTGAGGATTGTAGTTGTGTGCCAGTAAGATGGGCCAGATGACTTAGAGGGACTTTACACTGGTGTGAGTGGAAAGGAAGAGAAAAAGAAAAATGAGAAGGCTAGTGTGTCACAGCTGATTTGGGATTACTTCTTAGGGTGGCAGAGCTGAAAGCTGATAGTCATGCTGAGTACAGCCTGTATCCTTTTCCATCTTTTTGCAATTCTCAGATACTCTCTTAGTTGTTTTTATCAGCAGGACATGGCGATGTGCTGTGCTCTGCCACTAGCTTGGAATTAACTATTGCCACATAGGCTTTTTGAGTCTTCAGAATAGTAGATGGCTTTTTGCTCTTGGGAGGTGAAAAAGACTGCTTAATTCTGTCCTTTACTGATGATGTGTTCTGAGATAAACTCCAGGTTGTCTCTGGAAGAACTGCACCAAAAAAGTGATGTTAATCAGTGTTAAAGAAAAAAGGCTGATGGAATATCCACAAGGACTTGTGGGCTCTTTGTAATGTGCAGATTAATCTCTTTTAAATGCTGTGGAAAATAAGAAAGCTGTGATGTCTCCTGTGCTCCTTGTGATTTAGCTATTTCTAAATACTGATGTTCATGCTTCCCATGCAGGTTGTAGGGAATGTCATGAATACTTAAGCAAGTGGTCCAATTTTCTGTGCATAAGCCACTTTTCTAAAAAGCTTTAATTATCCTACACTCAGAATATCTAGCCTTAGGTTCTGCTCTGGGATTTTAGAGAGAGGTTTAACCTTGCACAATGCAAACACATACAATTGAGGGGAAAAGGGGAAAGTACCCTGAGGATCTCTGAGTGTCCAGCCTCACAGGTGAGAGAACCTAATCCTTCACTCTTTCCACTTTTGAGCTGAAACTGGGCTGGGAGGTCCCACCCAGGCCAGCAGCAGTAGTGCAGATGAGGCTGGTGGGATGCTCCATTAGGCCACTGGAGATGGCATACAGCAGTGACATTGGGGCAGGGAGTCCCAGGCTTGTCTGGATGTCTTGGTGGCACTGGAAGCAGCTTTAGAAATCCCTTTTTCCTAGAGGATGGGTGACTCAGGCAGGCAAGGGTAAGAGGCACCGTGGGAAGAGATTTTGTCTGGTGTAGGAATACCAGTGAAGCTTTGTAACAGCTACCTTTTATTTAAGTCAGTGTGAAAACCAGAGGAGCTAGGCTCTCATTTACCCTTATCACAGACTTTCTACTGAAGATTTGAGTTGGCAGTGGAAACTCTCACACTGCCTATTGCCCCCTTTACTTCTTTCACTCTTGACAAATGAAAGCATGTTACTAGCTTTTGTACTACCCACCACCTGAAGATCTACAGTCCCTTTAAAACTGTCTCTTCTGGCCCATCCCAGTTACTGTGTGTACAAAACTGCTTGCACACACTGACTTAAAATTAAATGCTACTAAATATGCTGCATGGTTTAAAACTTGCATGCTAAATAATGCAATGTACCAAGAAGACTGTCTTTAAAATGCATACATATTCATCAATTAGGCATGTAATCAAGTTTGGTTTGATCTAATAGATGGGTAAGATAAAAATAAATTGTATGTTTTAATCAAAGCAGAACAATTATTGGGGCAATTGCATTTTGCATATTCTCTTTGAATTCCCCTTAGGGTGGCTTCTTGGGTTTTGTTTTGTTTTTTTGTGTTTAAGTGAAATTTAAATAGAGAGAGCCATACGTTTTAATTTCCCGAGTTGAAAAAGTACAGGGGAGAATTATGTATTTCACTTCATCTTAAGTAAATGTCAAAAATACTGTGTACTAATGAGTGTTCAAATCTTGCGTCCAGGAAAACGCACACTTTTTTATTGCAGATATGATTATAGCATCTCTGGAAAAAATGAAATGTAATATCCTAAGCCAGCAAGCAGAGTCCTGGGTTGTGGAGGAAACAAGTGGATCAGATGGCAGCTACCACACTGATCTGGAATTACCTTCTTACCCTGCAGTGAAAAAGTCTGATTCTTCTGTTGCCTCATCTGACAGTGGTTATGAAGGCAAGTTACTGACTTAGTCTATAATGCAAACTTTTCTGACAGCTTTTGATGGTTTTTTGTTTTTTGTTCAAGAAAATACTAAATTATTTTGGGCATTGCTTGGAACCAAATCCTCTGTTACCCTCTTTGAGACTCTCCAGAGCTGTGTTCCCTGAGGAACATTATGAGGTCTAATTCTTCCTTTTGAATGCTTACATCTCTGTTAATTGTTTGGCTTTTTGTTTGGTTGATTTTTTTACATGAAAAAGAAAATGTAAGGGTGAAGGGCCACATGCCTAACACAACTCTATGTAGAGCAGGCCTGTTCTTTGCTGATTTTCCCTGTTTTTAAATCCTTTCTTGAAGGATTTGAAGCCTGACTCTTTCCTTCCTTGCTTAGGTCTGCAGTATGCAGATAAGGCCATGCAATTGATTTAAGTGAAGCTGCCCAGAGTATTCATTCATTTGTAGTTTGAGGCAAGATAATAAATGCTTCTGGCACTGTAATGCTTGAGTCAGCACATGCATTTTTAGTAGGTTTTAGTCTGAGTAATAGCAGATCTTGGGGCTGGAGCTTAAGTCTGAAGTTCAAATGACATAACTTGTGGGGAAAAAATGAATGATGTGCTTACATGTGAGAAGGAGAGAGACCACTGATAATATAGATCTTCTTCCCACAAAACTGAGGGACATGCTGTATGACTGCGTCCCAAGAGCTGTTTTTCCTCTGTATGTATTTATATACAAATCAACAGGAGAAATTGCACTGTAAATCCATGCTGTCCTGAAGTTTTGGTGAGCAAAGAAAAATACAAATATAATTGCTGCTATTCTATAAATACTGGAAAAGTTTAACTGGTGATGTCTTTGTTCTGGACAGGCTGTGCTTTGTTGCCTGTCAGCTCCCCAGTGCATCTACCTTCACATCATGAGATTACCAGATTTCGCTGCCACAGTGACTCAGAGGATGAATATGTAATTATTGGTGAGACTTTAAAATTGTAACTGTAGAAACAGCTGAATTGTTCATCTAAATCCACTGATAGTTTGGAAAATCTTCTGGTTTAGTAGATGATATCCCAGGAGAAATGCTATCAGAAAATGGAAAGGACAATGTATGCATAATTCTGAATTAGAACACATGCAGAAATACCAGTGTGGTGCAGGATTTCTTGTCTGAAAAGGTTGCTGGTTTGAGGGACTGAAATGATAACTAAAGATTAAACCCAAAGAGTGCAAACTAGTGAAGTGTGAAACTGGCACATGCCTCAGCCAGCTGTAGCATCATTGTTTGAGAGAATTTTGGACATGATCATTTCCTAATTAAAAAGGTCGATGAGGTTTTAGGCAGCTCTCCCTCTACTTCAGGATCAGTGACTGCCCCCACCTGTACTCTGCTTTTCTTTAGGACATCCTGAGTTTGTTTACCTTCTGGTTTTTGCATATAAAGAAACTCTTAAAAATAGCCTGAATAAAATTTAATATTTTTTTTTCCCTTTTAACAAATGCTCTTTTATTGCTCACTTTTGTTTTAGAGGTTCAATTATTCTTCCACCTCCTCTTTCCCAAATATAAAAATGAAAAACCAGCTTCCAAAACATCATTTCTAATAGCAAGAGCTATTTTGACATGTATGAACAGGGAAGCATTTGTCTTCACAGCAATATGTGTGGCTAAACCTAATGCTACCAATGTAAACACCTTGTCTGCATAAGCATGTTTTGTTTATATAAACATAATAAAAGTGTGCAGTTTAAGTCAGTTCATCTTACCTGTTGCTGACTTGTTTATAGCATTAACTGGCAGGTTTGGAATTGGTGTCTCCAAATACCTGTAGGTGGAAAAAATATTAATGTTCATTCTGTTAGCACTAGATATGAATAATAATGTATAGAACTTTCTGTCTGGACCTGGACTAGCAGACACTTAGTCTCTATTAATTCCCCTGCTCTTTAAGGGAGGCTGGTGGTGATGATGTGATGCATAATGTTAGGGTGTACTCAACCTCAGCAGATTTCAGAGATCTACAGAGGAGATGAGATTCCTTATGCCTGTTTTTCAGCTGGGAATGATTTTTTTTCCCTCACAGATATCTAGCAAGGGTGTTACAAAGATGAATATATATAAGACTGACACCATGCTAACACAGAAAGTACTTTTAAAACAGTGCGTTGCTTCTTAGATGGTTTGGTAATTTTTTTTTCTCTGTTACCACAGAACTTGAAGACCTTGAAAATCTGTCTGTCACCCCAGATGAAAGGTATTGCTGTGTCTCTTTACTCTAACAGCCTGGTGGCACTACCTTTTCCATGGGACTGGCTTTCTGGTGGCTCTTCTGGTAGGGGCAGAGAAAGGTGTGGGTGTGATAAATTTGTCCTTCCCAAGGAAGGGGAAGGAATGCTGCTTGACAACAAATGTCTGTGGCACTTGGACTAGCAGAGCATTTCTCTTCTCTGCAGGTGCCTGGGTGTATCAAAGCAAGGGGATAAAAGGATGGGACAAAACTTTTCAGGGATGCAGAAGAGGCAGCGGACCTGCCAGTGTCATGCTGCTATTTTTCACTGTCTGCATTGCTTAACTTTCAGATTGTCTTCTGAACGAGGCAGCAATTCTGCTGAAGCAACAGCCCAGGAGTTGTGCAGAGCTTTCAGAAAACACTGGTTGCTGACAGACTCTGCAGTCCAACTGTCTGGTTTCCTGAGCTCATCTAAGCAGAGAGTGAGTCCGAGCTGAAAACAGCGAACTCTTTATTCAGTTCCCCAAATAATCATTGTCTCACTGCAGCTGGTTCCCTGTTAGGGAAAGGGGGAAGCTGTATTAAAAAAGAAAAAAAAAAAAAAAAAAAAAGTAAATACAGACAAGTGCTTACAGTTTTTTAGTTCACTTTTGAGAAAATTTCTTCTCTCTTCAACCATTTCCAGCACATATAAGTTGTGCAGTTGTGAGAAATCAGGTTGTACTTTCTTTTGGGATTGATATGAATGAATTTAATTTGGGGGGGGAAAGTACATGCAGGTGAAAATTGAACTTCTTTGAAAATTGTGGAGTATAAAAGGAGATCTTTCATAGCATTTGACATATATCCAGCTGATGGGTTATTCATCCTCACAAATTTGTCTCTCCTGATAGTCTGTTCTGAAAGAAGACATTCCAAGAGAGCTCGAGTCCAGTTTGAATCTGGCTGAAGAAATAAAGAACATCACCAAATTAAGAGGATATTCTGGCTGGACCCCACCGAGATCACAGATTATCTTTAATATTCACCCTTCAGCAAAGTAAGTAAAGGATCTGAGCACTGCTGTTCAGTACACTGTGAGGATTATCCAAAATCTGCTGAAGTGGATGGAGGGAGCACAAGTGATTTAATAGAACCTAAGGTTAGAGCTAGTGCATGGTGCAGCCTTCTGTAGTGTGTGTCACCAGCTTCACTAAAAAGCAAATGACATATTTTCCCCCTCTGTTACCATGTCCTGATTAATGTGGCACTCCTAAATATTTCACTTTGTGAGACCACCTGGAGAATATGCCTAAGAGTTTCCCTGCTGTTATTTTATGGGTCATAGGTTTTCAGAAAGGAAGGAGAAAACAAGTGGTATTTGGGGAAACTACTGTCTCACTCTACATAGAATGCTGTGAAATGCCTATTTCCTGTGTTGTTTCAGGTCCTGCTGCCCTTTCAGTTGCAAATGTGGTTTTCCCCCTCCCTCTTGATACTGGTGCCACCTTAAGAAATGGAAAAAGAATTTAATTCTTCCAAGAAGCCACATTTAGAAACAGTAATTGATGGTATATTCTCCACAGAGTAGCTTAGAGACTCACATTAAAATAATAATCTGCGTCACTTCTTCAAGTGGAGGAGTAGGATTAAGCTCCTAAATTGGGTGTTTTCACTGCTGTCTGTGCCCTCTTGCATTTTGGGAGAATGTTAATTAAACTCTGTTTTGCGTGCTGAAACGTGTAACTATTTGCCCCTTTGTATACAGGAGAGATGCAGTGGTGGCTGCCCAAAATTTTACCTGTGTTGGTTGTGGAACTCCAATAGAAAGCAGTAAGTATTACCAAAAGGGAAAAAAACCAATAAACTCATTACAAGTAATTAGGCTGTAATCACCACCATCACAGATGTTTCACAATTGTATAATTCCCTGAACTAGAAGCAAAATCTCATTGTTGGATGTGCCTGCAAGAATACAGCAGGCAATGAGATCTTACCACTGCCTGGAATTTCTCATTACAGACAGAATACAGTACTTGACAGGCCTTTTTCATTCATAGTAAAAATTCATGACAGCAACAACACATGAAAAGCTATCAAAAATTTCTGGAAAGTATTTATTTTTATATATTCCAACAGTGTATTTCAGCAGTTTTTTCTCTGTGTCAACTTACACAATTCTAGAAGTTTTTTTGGTGTTTTTTTTTTTTTTTTTAGAGACTTCATAGAAACTTTATGCAATCTTACAGAACATGTAGAGTCTTTAAAACTTTTTTTTTTAAATGTTGATCACATTTATGTTTTATTATGTTTTATTTGTGATACTTTATGAGAGATGCTTGAATGCCTGATGAGTTACAGGTCTGACAACCAGGCCTTAACAAAGAAATCTCTGAAGTCTCTTTCAAGACTTGTTCTGTGTCTTCTCATAAAAGAGCAGCAATTGTCATGTTCTGTGAAGTATCAGCCATCTGTGGTGATCTTGAGCAAACCTGGGACACTGAGATAGCTTGGAAGAATGCACAAACCTCTATATGAAGAAGTGTTATACAAATGTGACTCCAAAATCACTTGTCTTTCCAGTCTTTCCATTTGGTGGAAGTATTTGGTGTGTTTTATCTTGTCTCTCTTTCAGGTACAGCAACAACTTTAGTATCTCATAACCTGTTCAGTGTGACAAATGTGGAAAGCTTTCTTTTTAATGCAAAGTAGAGACCTTGTGCTTGTGTTTACTACACTTAATAAAACACCCTACTTAAAAAAAAAAATAATCTCTTGCCCCTCTTTCCAGTAGATCAGAGTTATTCACACAGAACAGGCATTCAGAAGAGGTATTTCCCATATGTATTATAAATATTCACAGTTTCATTGCTATCTACCTACAGAATATATCAGGAGGCTCCGTTATTGTGACTACCTGGGGAAATACTTTTGTGACTGCTGCCACAGCTATGCTCAGTCTTCCATTCCTGCCCGAATACTTTTGAAGTGGGACTTCAAAAAATACTATGTATGCAACTTCTCAAAACACCTACTGGACAGCATATGGCAACACCCAATTTTCAATGTGTTGTGTATTAACGAAGCCCTCTACACAAAAAGTAAAGAAATGGACAGAGTGAGGGTAAGTATGGCCTTTTTTAATAGGGAATTTTGGGTCTGAGACTTTCAGGAAGAACTCCATAGGGTAGGTGGTCCTTTGCTCTGTGCATTTATGGGAAGGAGGCAGAGATGGTTTATCTGCACTTAGATTTGTCCTGTCACTGCTTCTGGGACTTTCTCTCTCTCCCCCTGGGTAAAAGGGAGGGAAAAGTTCCCAACCTATGCCACAGGTCTCATTTCCCTCTTGTCTTTGGGAGGCATTTCCTTATAGGTTTACAGTTTTAGTTCATGGTGGGGACCTGGCCTCCAGCAGTAAATATTTACTTCTGTTTAGCAGCTGGAAAGCTAAAGAAGTTCTGAATGACTCCCTAATTTTTGAGCCATTAGAGAAGACACCCCTGGTTCATCTAAGAGCTGTACCTCCTGCAGCTTGAGGAAGGGTGTTCTTGTGAAGATTCAAGTTGCCATGCTCTTCCTCTTGGCTGAGGAGACATTGTGTGTTTTTACACAGATTTGGGTCTAGCATCTTGGTGTGCTGACATGGAGCCTTATCTGGTGTTAGGAATTGCTTCTTTCATCAGTGAATATAAAAGCACTTTTTTCTTCCATGCATTAGAAAATCAATTTGTTGAATTCTGTGTCAAGTGTGAAGTTCTTATTTTTAGATGTGGCTAGATGTGATGACAAAGGATTTTAACTCAAAGTGGTGTTCCTCACCAATTAAAAATGCAATTGCTTTTCATTTAAAAAATCTGTTTTGTTTTTCCCTTTATCTTTCAGGAGGTGCAAGAACAGCTTTTTCATTTAAAAAAGCTTTTGAAAAGCTGCAGGTTTGGTGAAAGGTATGGGCCACGATCATGCATTAAAAATATCTTATTAAAACATGCATAAGATATTTATAGAGCCTTCTTCTGTAGAGACTTGTAGGTGCATTTCTAAATGAAAAAATCTTTCAAAAAATCTGATAACAGAGCTTCACTCAAAACTGGTAGTGCTATAGAAGGAAGAACAGCCTGTATTTGTTAGTTTTGTGTTTTTCATACCTAAGACATCCGGTTTTAAATGTTGAATGGTTTTTGTTAAGTGCATTTTTTTTCCTACAACCACATGTGATTCCATTGTAGAGATAAGCATTAAGATCCTCTACGTAGGCAGCATGTGAGAAGTTTTAAAAGTATTAGCTGCATTTTCAATGGTAACCTGCTCAGTACAAACATCGTTTAACCCAGTAGTGAACTATGCAGGATAAAACCCTTCAAAGATCTCTTTACAAAAAAGGTGACTAATTCTAGCTTCCTAGCATTAGATAATGTATGGAATTTTACCCACTGTTTCTGAGGTAGGAGAGAGAGACCTTTACATATTGTCTGAGAACTCAGACATGCTAACTGCATATGGCAACTCCAAAGCTGGAATAATTTGCATTTAAAAGAGACATTTTACTCTAGTCACAAGCCCTCCAGTGATCTCAAATGGACCTCCCTTAATGTGATCTCAAATTGGGAGGGGAGTTAGGATTTAGGATGAATTCTGGGTGACATGAGAAGTTTAATAGGCTTATTCTTCACATGGACTTTTTGGTAAACTGATTTATTTTTTCTTTCTCTTTGCAGTGTTGTGAAAGAATTTGAACAGGTCCCCAGACATCTGACAGAGGAGCTGCATCTCTTCTCCCTGGATGATCTGGTGAAGATTAAACGAGGGCAGTTACTGCCCCTTCTTAAAGACATTCTGAAGAGCTCCAGCTCCCATGTGAATAGTTGTGAGGTAAGAAAGATTTAGGGCTCTTGCTGTCCTCACAGCTGCTAGTGTGAGAGAATATCCCTGCTGATACTCCCAAATATTTTTTTTCCCGCATTAAAAGTAAATTCACTCTTTCTGTTCTTGTAGCTCTGTCAAGCAAAGGGTTTTATCTGTGAATTTTGCCAGAGTGCAGATCTGCTCTTTCCATATCAGATTGCCAAATGCAAAAGGTGCACAGGTATGTTCCAGACCAAAACTTTTTTCTTTCTTCCTCGAGGGAAGGTTGTTGTTTCAAACTGTTCAGACTAATTTTAGGAAAACATCAAGAAGTTGTCTCACTGAAAGCATGTATATTTGAAAACCTGCATGTGTATTTGATAGCCATGGATAGCCTGTATCTTGGAAAACCTGTCTGTGGCAACTGTCTTGCAGCAGTGAATCCAGATAGCAAATTAGGGACTTTCCTGAATAAAATTATGGCTGAAGGACTAGGCTATTTTTCTGGATCTGCCCCATGAGAACAAGCCTGGGACAATGGTATACTGCTGCTTGGTATACCAGATCTTGCTGACATTGATTGTAAATCCTGGGAATCTTATCAAGAAGTTCAGTCATAGTTATGACAATGGTGGTGGTTATCCTGGCCTTAAAGTGTTTCTCTTTTCTTTTACACTTGGGTGAACAAATAGAACATCCTTCAAGGAACACAGCTATTGATTAATTTTATTTTTTCTCTGGAACATTAAACTGTTCATGTGTATAAACAGAGTGCAAAACATGCTTTCACAAAGCATGCTTCAAGTCTGGAGGATGTCCTAAATGCCAGCGGATTGCAGCTCGAAGGACACGTTCAGAGACTCCATCACTGGTGCCTTCATGAAACTGAATTCCTCTGCTTTCAGTAGATGCTCAAAGCCAAATCTTCAGGTGCCTAACAATTAAATAATGTTGTTTTAGACATTACTATTTTTAATGCATGTCTCCTTTATGCGGGGTTATTAAAAAAAAACAAACAAAAAAACCCAACACCAAACAAAAGACTTAAATACCATCATTGAAATCTCACCCTAAAGGCTTTTGATCTTAGTTGGTGACAGAAAGAAGACTTGTCAATTCTATGAGCAGTCTTCATTGCTATGTTTTGTGCTTGTATGTAAGATTTTTAGTATTTTTCCATATAAAATTATTCTCTATAATGCTGCAAATAATGTATAGATAGTAAATGAATGTTGGAAACCCTTACTTGTGTCGGATTTTGGAAGTAGAAAAAAGTGGTAAAGTGCGTCCTATTTATCTCAAAAGCTCTGTAATACAGAAGGCTTGTCTGCAAGCCTTGGACAGATGCTGATCTGGAATCCTGTTCTGGCAAATGCTCAATGTGAGCAGTAGATTTTAAGTTTCTTTTTAAGAGGCAACAACTTATGGTGGGTTGACCTTGGTCTGCTGCTTAATGCCCACCCAAGCTCCCACAGGACAGGGTGAGAAAATAAGACAGAAGAGTTTGCAGGTTGAGGTAGACAGAGATACCACTTTAACATCTATAGTCACAGACAAAAACTAAACAAACAACTTCCCACTACCTCACCCACCCTTTTACCCAGGCTCAACTTCATTTCATTACCAATTCTTCTACCTTGTCCTCTGCTGCAAGTGGTGTAGATGGATGGGGAATGAGGGTTGTAGTGAGTCCATAACAGTTCCTGTATTCTGCTCCTTCCTCCTCATTCTGTTTTCCTGATCCATGGTGAGTCCTTCAAGATCAACCTGCTTCTGCATGGGCTCTCCAGGAGACACAGTTCCTTAAGGAAATGTCCACGGGCTGCAGGGGAATCTGCTCTGGTGCCTGGAGTGCCTCTTTCCACCTTCTTCACTGATGTTGATGCTTGTACTGCTGTTTCTCACCAGGCTTTCCCCACAGCAGTCTCTGCCAAGTTAGTGTTTTGCCCTTTCTTAAATTTTGTCAGAAGTACCACCATCTTGATTGAGGTGCTCATTTGTGTCCTGCAGTGGATCCATTGGCTGGAAGCAATTGACTGGCACAGGGCAGCCCTGGCCTCCCTGCAGCCCCCCATTGCCACCTACACCCTATGTAGTGCCCTGCAAGTTTCTTTCCAGAGCACTTAGAAATGTAAGAAGAGGCAGTGAGTGAGCAGAATGCTTCTGATTAAATCCACCCTCATGCCTGCAGGCTGAGTCCTTGCCTAAAGGTGAAGTCCTGGAGGTTGAAAGCAGCTTTCTTCCCAAGCCTGGCTGGTTGGTTACTTCTAATGAAACTGGCTGAGGAACCTGCCCCTGCCTTTAGAAACCCAGTGCACCTGCTTGAACCCATAAAACCATTTGTTTGCCTCATTTGAAGTACCCATGAACAGCAAAACCCGAAAAGATGTAGCAAAGTTCTGACTTCTCCAATGGGGTGCTCTTGAGATTTTTAACTGGTTGATCTCATTTTATGCTTTGTTCTCCTTCTCCTCCCTTGCTAGCACCAGCTTTTAGCAAGGTAAAGATCAGCTGTCTGTTAGCAGGGTCTGTGAAGTCCACCTCCATGCTAATGCACTCAGTACTAGTAAGCTCACTAACTCTTCCACTTTGCTGTTTTTTCTGTGGCCAAACCCAGCTTACCTACTTACTGCTCAGAAGCAAGATTATAATGTCTGGCTCAAGACCACCAAACGGATACTGACGTAGGGTAAGACGTGGTGAGAAAGGACCTCCTTATGCAGCTGCCTGTATTTAATGTTATGAAAGAGTAAATTCTCATTTAAGTAAGACGCACGACTAACAGAATCACATGAAAGGCTTTGCTATAGGGATTTTCTGCTTATGAAGGAGCTCACTTGAATAATCCTTCTGTGGGATAACCTGCAGGGCAACTGAATACATGTTTTTCATTATTCATTGCTTTAGAAGAGCTGATTTGGTTTCTAGCTGTGCTTTTCACAAATGTTCAAGTCTCACTAACCAGCAGTGGTGTGCAGGAGAGGCACAGCAGTGTGAGTTTCATGCATCCAGTGTGGATAGTTTCATTCAGTTCAGTCCAGGTTTTCATAGACTCTGTACAGTTTATCCTAATTATTTCTACCTAACATAACACCTATTGCAGCAAGAGAAAATCCTCAGTGAGTTTGAGTAGCTGGTGAAAAGTGGAAAATCCAAGTGGATCAGCACACCTCTAATCCAAATAAAACTAGTTACAATGCAGTGCTGGTGAAGCTGAAGGAAGAAGGACCAAGTTCTGAGGTGCCACCAGGTTGGTCACAGGTTGCAGGAATAACAGAACCCACTGTTCACTGGTTTTGAGGGGGTGATGCTCTTGACTCATGTCTGGAGGAGGGTCATACCAAAATCCCATTCTCATGTGCTGGTGTCACCACAAGCTACCACAGGAACATGCTGAGGCTGTTCACCCTGAACTTTTTCCATGGTGAGAAGCAAGACCTGCCAGAAGGTGTTCTTAGTGACATCTTGCTGGTGTGAAAGCTTCCTCTTATCAGCTGATATCCTGGGATAGCATAAAGCAACTGTGATAAAAGCAACCATGATAAAAACTGTAAGCAGGCACTGTCTCTCTCTATTTGATGACAAAGTGGCTTGGACAGGAAGGGGTGACTGTTGTGCTACAAACCCTCTAGGTGTCTCTAGGGTGTAGCCATGTTCTTTGAAGAAATTTTTGAGATTCATTAAGCTTCTTGAATCAATGCTTTTCCTTAGCATATCTCTGTGGTTGAGTACTGATAATTTCTGAGGTTAAAACATATGATCAGGCAGATCCAAGATAAGAATTTTTAAGAAACAAAAGCTACGTGGCTACACTGAACTTTGCAGGAAGTAAAATCCTACCTAGTGAAGCTCTGAATTCTTTGAGAGAAGAAGCCATAGAAGGGTGAGGTGGTCTTACCAAGGAGCTGGGCCTTCTAGCTAGAAAGCTGAATGTGTTAAACAGAACAAAGTCACAAGAGATACGACTCTTCAGCTGGGGAGAGAAAGGGAATTGTTGCACCTTCTAGTTTGCCTGAGCAATGAGGATCAATGCTCATTCTTACCAGTGTGTTTCCATGATGCCAGGTGGTTCTAACTTGAGCACCTCTGGGGATCTGACTGGAGGAGCACTTTCAGGGACTTAAGAGGCAGAGAAACATATTCCTAGTCAACCAAATGCCTCTCTCCACAAGTGGAATTCAGGTCAAGACAGTTTTATTAATAATTTCCATAGGACCAGGTTTTCGTAGGAACACAATTCCAATGTCTCACTCTTGCTGCTAAAAATTTTGCCTGCCTTTCCACTAGTTATTTCTTTATACTGATTTGTTGTGATTTTCCTCTTAATTTCAGTTGTGAGTTGCGTGGAGGTGGAAGTGCCTTGCTAAGACTCTGTATGGTACATTCCAGGCAGGATCTTTGAAGACACATCATACAGCTCTTACTGTAAATACTAGAATAATACTAATTGCCTATCATAGCACAGACTCACAAATACAACTCTGGTTGCAACCATAAGCAATTATGTCAAGTAATTAAGTAGCTTTTTGGGCCTGTGTAATTCCAGGGATGTCTGTCACACCCACTCACTTTAAGAGAAGAAAATATCTATGTGTCTTATGATAAATGGTATTTTGTCTGATTTGGCATACAGAGTACACAAACACCTTCAGCAGAAGCCTTTCACTCCTGACATTCTATTGTCATGTTTTTATTTTTTTTTTAAAGGACATTTACCACTATTTGCTCTGGGATCACTGTTTGATACAGTTTCCTATTAGGCCAGCAATCTCAATTCTCTGAAAAACACCTGAAGTCTTCTCTCTTAAGGTATCAGCTGTACTTACATGGTTCAGCATTGAAATAATTTGGTATCCTTTGGTCTAGGGTATTTGCCTTCCCTTGCATTCTGAACAAAAGTACAAGACCCTTTCATTTTGTATGTGTAAATGCTACATTTGAACACATATTCTGTATCTGTCTGACTAAAGACTGAAAAGTCTTCTGAAGATTGCAAAACCTGGAGGTCATTGAGAAAAATCTAATCTGTAAAGAAGAGAAAGGAGAGGTAGGGAACAGATTTACAAGAAAGGCTTGGATAGTGTATGTTTCATTGCAGTGTGGAGGTTGCTGAGGAAGACTGGCAGCAGTAAAAGCAGCTCTGCAGTGAATAAATAATCCATCCTGTCTGCAAAGAATGATGATATTTTATATTTCGCTAGATTAAAAATAAAAATTAGAGAATCATGGAATGATTTGAGTCAGAATTGACCTTAAATTGATGATGGGGACACCTTCTCCTATTGATTGATCAAAATGTAGGTTAAATTTGTTATTAGTAAATCAAACTTGCCAGAACTGGTCTCTGGTACTGAGGGCAGGTGGTGTGAGATGGGCCAAGTTCAAATACACTATGCTGTTGTTCACCATGGGGTTGCCAAAAAATGGTGCCATGTTGATGCTAACTCCTGATCTATATTTGCTGTTATGGCCAGAATTGTGCCAAGCTTAGTCGTAACAGTTTGCTAGTGTAGATGTACAGGATTTTATTTGAAAAACCTCTGTTGCTGCCATTGGTTGGTGTAACCACTCATGTTCAGAAAAGCTTACAGTTTGGTAGTTTGCTGATTGCTTATTTTCCACTAAGTAATGTAATCTCCCTAAATTTATTTTTCCCTACCAAATTGCTGCAGTTTTTTTATTTAGGGGCTTTGAGTATGTCTTCAGGCAACAGAAAAAAGGAACTAGTTTTTCTTTTTCTCCACAGATTTCCTCTTAGTGTATCATTTGAGGTTCATTTATTTGCAGCTTGTGCCAGCCTACTGACAACTGCTTCAAGGGAAGGGGCTGGATGGGGCAGGGGAACTTGGGGGCCAAATAAGTTCCCTCCCTGAGTGTGCTGGATAAAAAGGGAATGAGTGCCAAAGGACCTTCTGCATGAAAAAAAAAACCAACAAAAAAACATGGGTTTATACAGAAGAATCATAAGCAATTGAGGAATCACCCAACTGGTTCTGGTGAGCCACAGGGTACTTAGGTGTATGCAGGCAAAGATGGTAAGAGCAGATCACCATGCAGGCAGGGAAATCTGACACAAGAAGGCAGGAAGAGTTGAGCATCAAAGTAACCAAGCACCCAGCATTACATCCATGGTGTAGATTTTTGTGGTGACAATGCCCAATTCCATGGGGTGGACACCTGCCTCCTGATGCAGTACAAAAGAAGACAGATGTCAGTGGTGTGGATCCCATAAAAAGTGCTGACGTCTGGATTAAGGAAGAACTGATAAAAAACTCACTTTAATTTGATGGTTCTTTTTAGTAGAAAGTTTGCCATTGCCTGGAAATTTCCTCCTCCTCAGACCCAGAAGTGCTTTATTCTGAGCAACTTGATTGAGGTTTCCTCCCTGTGCCTGCCAGAGGTTTGGAAATGGGGAATTCTGCCTGAGTGATGGACAGATGCTCCCTGTCAAACAGAGCTCAGGGGAAGAGGAGGAAATGCTTGTGGACCATGTTTCAATGTCAGCTCTTAGATGGAAACATTGTTTTATTGAAGTGCCTGTCATGTGCCAGCACTGTGATGCTGATTCTGCAAACAGGGCATGATCTGGACTCACACAAAGCTGTTGGGACAATGAATGTTTGTAGGAGCTGATCTGGATTAATTTTTGACAGCTGCTCCTGATGCCCCTGTGTCACTTACCTGAAATGATCTGACTTGTCTTACTTCCCCAAGCAGCAGCCCAGGCAGTTCCTCCTGGATTTCTTTCTCTTCTATTTTAGTCAAAGCTTTTCCAGTTGTCTGTAGAGACAAAATGAATCTGAGAGGTAAACTTTCAATGTTACCAGCCCCTCTTCTCCTAGGCCTGTTTCATTCACTTTCTAAATTTTTACCACTTTACAGCCCAGATTAATTTATTTCTGAGATGTGCTGGTTATGATAAAATACACAATATAACAAAGTCCTTTTGCAATTCCATAACCTAAGGATGACACTCAGTAAGATGTTAGCAAAAAAGAAAAAGGAAAGCAAATTCATTGAGGTGCTGTAAGCCTGAAGAGAAGGAAAAGTGTACTGTAGTATAAACAGGGTCATATAAAGACCTGCCTGCTCTCTTAGCAGACAATACTAAGAAGCATTCCCTGGAAGGGAATCACTGTGTCTTGCATAAAGCAGAAAGAAGGCAGTGTTGTGGCCACTTCAAAGCAAGTCGGTGACTCTGCTGAAATGATGTTGTGCATCAAGGAGCTCCGTGTGGGAAAGAAGATTTTATTTGCCTCACTCAGGGGGGAGGCATTTTACTGTGCTCTCATCTTGGTCCAACAGTTACTGTAAATGAAGGTTCCCCTCACTGGGTTCTCAGAAGGTGAAACTAAATCAAAGCAAAAATGGTTTTGCTGGAATAGGGTAAGCTTTCAAGCCTCCTACACATTCCATGGATGAGACAAAAGAACGTGAGTAGCAGTTTATGTGCTGACACAGCACAGAGGATGTATCCACACTTCTCCTGTAACAGAGGGTTTCCTGACCTAACTGGGATCCCAGTAGCTGCAATAGCAACATTCCTTTCACAGGAAAACTCCTTGGCACAGTGTTTCCTGTGCCAGCACAGCACTCACAGGGCCAGCGTGTCATTCTGTGTCATGACAGAAAGAGGTTTGTGGGTCTATGACTGAAGTAGAACCCCAAGGCTACTTAGGAGTGTAAGAACAGATTGAGAAGCCACTGAAGTAGGAAAATATGATGAGATGATGAGTAATTGGAGAAAAGTGTTTTCGTAATTTTACGGATAGCAAACTGCAGTCAAGCTGAGGCTGAAAACAGCCCTGAGGAAGTTGATGGTACAGCTGGAAGCACACTCCAGATCTAGGCCAGCATCCTGAGCAGAGGAGCATCTTCTCTAAATTTGAAAGAGAAAACAGTGATGGAGACAGACTTTTTTTTAGGGAGGATGAAATACACAGAGAAGGGTGCAGGTCCCTTGCTCCCCACCCCTCCAAAAATAATTAAAAAAATCTATATCACCATGCCCACTACAGCATGTCCTGAAATGCCTCATCCATATGGTTTTTAAATACCTCCAAGGAACAGTGATTCCCACCACCTCCCTGGGCAGCCCATTCCAGTGCCTGACTACTCAGTAGAGAAATTCTTCCTAACATCTCTGGTAAACCTCTCTTGATGCAACTTCAGGCTATTTCTTTTAGTCCTATCGTTATTTACTTGAGAGAAGAAGCCAGCACCCATCTCCCTATAACCTCCTTTCGGGTAGCTGAAGAAAGCCATAAGGTCTCCTCCCAGTTTTCTCCAAACAAAACAATCCCATTTCTTTCAGCTTCTCCTCACAGGACTCACAGCCTCTGTTCTCCAGACCCTTCACCAGCTTGCCCTTATC
This sequence comes from Phaethornis superciliosus, assembly GCA_023637945.1. Classification (NCBI taxonomy): domain Eukaryota; kingdom Metazoa; phylum Chordata; class Aves; order Apodiformes; family Trochilidae; genus Phaethornis; species Phaethornis superciliosus. The sequence continues at coordinate 167,950,959 of JAJQWJ010000001.1, read as the reverse complement.
TGAACTCACTCCAGCACCTCAATATTTTTGTTGTAGTGAGGGGCCCAGAACTGAACACAGCACTTGAGGTGTGGCCTCACCAGTGCTGAGCACAGGGCCACCATCACTTCCTTTCTCTTGCTGGCCACACTATTCCTGATACAAGCCAGGATGCCGTTGGAGTTCTTGGCCACCTGGACACACTGCTGGCTCATGTTCAGCAGGCTGTCAACCAGCACCCCTGGGTCCTTTTCTGCCTGGCAGCTTTCCAGCCACCCTTCCCCAAGTTTGTGGCATTGCCTGGGGTTGTGAACAAAATGCAGGACCTAGCACTTGGCCTTGTTAAATCTCATGCAAATTGCCCTCAGCCCATCAGTTCAACCTGTTCATGTTCCTCTGCAGAGCCTTCCTACCCTCAAGCAGATCAACACTCCCATGCAGCTTGGTGCCCATCTGCAAATGTCCTGAGGAAGCACTCCATCCCCTCATTTGGATCATTTATAAGGCCATTTAACAAGACTCTCCAAAAAAAGCTAAGCCCCGGGGAATGCCACTGCTGACCAGCTGCCAACTGGGCTTAACTCTGTTACCTACAACCCTCTGGGCCTGGCCATGAAGACAGTTTTTCACACAGCAAAAAGTACACCTGCCTATGCCACAAGCCACCAGTTTCTCTGGGAGGACGCTGTGGGAGTTTCTTGATTCTCTTATGTTTCATCAATTTATTAGTCAATATGTTAACAGCACCATGCATCACCATTCCATCTCAGAGTTCACTTTAGATCACTGGAGGATCTGGTTGTCCCAGCCTCCCCTCCAAATGCCTTTGAAGACATCTGGCTCTTCTTGTTGAGCAGCACTGTGTTTGCTGCAGGAAGGCTCCTTCAGCAGGTCCCACAGGTCTGGCACAAGGCCTGTACCCATGTAAGACAGGCTGGACCACCCCTGACTCTGATCCCCAGGATTTCTGTGTTTGACAGACTGATGGGAAAGCAGAAATAACTACCAACATACCCTGCACACTTCCTATTTCAAAACCACTTTCTGACCAGTTTACACACACGCTTCCCCTTTCATGGAGTGAATGTGCACAGCTGCTGCACACTTCCCCATCAGTCTTCTAGTTGCTCCTGCCGGGAGGTGGAGAAATCCACAAACAGCTCATCTACTGGTCCTGGATCTGACCTCTGATGCTGGGCTCAGTGCCTCTCTCCATGATGGTCTTGTCCCAGCACTATGCTGAGTTCTCACCAAAGGAATATGATGACCTTACTCTCACATTTTCCCATCCTTTCCTCACAATTTTGTTTTCCCAGGTCTCCTTTACACTGGGAAACTATTCAGGTCATCCTACCCATCCTTTCGTGTCTGAGTTCCTGCAGATACATCATTAATTCCTACCTTTCCTAGGATTCCTAGCATTCACAGCCACACCTTTTCCCTTTAGCATTTCCTCCCCTCTTCCTCTAGCATCTGCCACCGGTGATTTCTCAGAGCTTTCAGCATTCTTTCCTTCACACCTTACCTGCCAAGAAGGTGCACCTTGGTGCCTGCATCTTATTGCCTCCAGCCACTGTCTATCCTCAGCACTCATTTCAGGACCAAGTATTCTGCTCTCTATCCCTTTTCCTCCTCCAGAGGAGCAACCTGAACTCTAATCTTCCATTACATATCACATGGATTAGCCTTTGACTATTACTAAGAGACTCCACTTTCTCCATGAGTGAAATCCCCACCCCTCTCTGGCAGGTACTCATCCTTTCTACCATCTTGACCTGACTGCTGGTGCAGCCTGAAACAACAACTTAGGTAATGACTCCTGTTTCCCATTGACCCTTATTAATCTACATATCTTCCTGGCCCAAGGAATTCTGAATTCCAATAATGATTGCAGGAAAAAAACCCATTTCTGATGTAAGTGGTATAGGATGGAGTGAGCTCACGCTTCTGCTTCCCACATTCTGTTGAGGACAGAACAAAACACAAGCATGTGCTTTGTTTTCTCACAAAAAGAAATGTTTGTAAATCATTAGATTTTATAATTCAGGGAGTCACACCAGTTCTAGATCCAGAAATGCCATATACCATGCCTTATGAAAAAAGGACACTTCTTTGTCTCCAGTGGTGGGCTGTGACCACATATGCTGTACCTTGGGGCACTGTTGGCCAAGTCTGAAATTCCATAGGTGCTCCCAGTCTTTTATGTGAAGTTGATCTAACCAGGAAAACAAATGCTGAAACGATGCCAGCTCCTAAGGGCAGATTTCTCATCTAGAACCCATAATCCAAATTTGACAGCAAATGGCAAAAAACTCACCTGCCACTCTGCTGTGTCATGATTATTTCAAGCCCTGCTCCTTCGTGGATAGGGGGGCAACTGGTATTCACTCTTTACTGTGAACTCATCCTGACTGACCCACGATGTTGTACAAAATCCTGTCTAATGAATAGACTACGTGTAGCTACACCAGATCTCTCTCCAGAGTTCTGCCTGAGTCAGGAGAAGGAGGAACAAGAGGAAAGTTGCTGCCACTGAATCATTTGTTTTTGTAACCCAGTGACATAAAAGCCAACCCAGGGATTTCCTGCTTTTTGCAAAAATAAATAAATAACTAAATAAAAATCTCTGTCCCCTCCCTCCTCTGTGCTAACCAGGCATCAGAAGGGAGGGTTGATCCCTGCGCTTGCATGGTGGCATCCAGAGCTGCAGCACTGGGCACCTGAGAATCATAGAGTGAGGAAGAAAGTCCCAGGATCATGCTGAGGATGAGTGGTGAGGATGCCAGGGTGCTACTCAAGCAAAAAGCTCAGGCATGGTATATGACCCACCACATTGTGGTTCCTGCACTGGGGCTGCAAGAAATGGTGAAACTTGTACATAAGATTAAGTTTCTACTTATGTGTGATGGTTGTAAGCTGCTTGTAGAAATGTCAAGTGCCCAGTCTGGTATTTATGTCAGCTATGTACTAGCATAAGTAAGGTAAGGTCATCTTGTCTGGTCATGTGCTTCTCAGCCATGGGAAACTGGGCACTGGAAAATTAAATTTTTGCTGTGTTTACTGCCTGAGGACTTTGTCCTCAGCCAAAATGAGGGACAAGAACGGAATGAGAGGGGTTTGTTGGTCGGAAAGATGTGCTTTGACCTCCAAGGGGATATGGAAAAGTTCACAGGCAGGAAGACCAAGGAGAGCAGTGACTAGTAGCTGTTCATCACCTCCCTTCCCTTCAGCCTTGATCAATAAAGCAGAAACCTCTTTTTTCCTCTCATTCTGAGCAGTTCAAGATGCTTGCTCAGCTGGATGCCAGGAGACTTCTCAGTGTAGATGGCATAGGAGCTTGGGCTGTTGCATGCAACAGGGATATTCAAGAGAGTATCTAAGTGTGCTGCACTCAGAGGCTGGAATGAGGAGCAGGTAAGAGAGAAGCAAAAGCTTGGAAAAGCAGGAGCAATTCTGTTGGCAGTTTTGTAAATCTGATGGGGCAACAGTACAATTCTGTTAAACACAGTTTGTTGCATTTTTTCCTGTTGTAAGCTTCACTTCACTCCCTCTGCACACAGATCTTTTCCTGTGCTTGCCTAACTTGTAATTGGGCTGTGGCAAGTGGTTGCTTCCTGGGAGGAGGACATGCTCCAGAATGGACCAGGCAACCACCCCAGCTGGTCCAACACCCAGCCCTGTGTGTTGGCCTAGAAACTTGTCTGTATTTTACAGGCCCCAAATGCCATGGGTGTAGCCACACAAGGAATGCAGTGTGCAGTCCTCAATCACTGGCTACTCCTCCACAAGCAATGGGAGAGGATGTGCCTGTCAGTGATTATCTGTGGCCCTAATCCTCCCCACTGGCTGTGCAAAATTTGTGCATGGGTGTATGTAGCTCACAGCTACCTTATCCTCTGCATGCAGAGGGAAGAGCTTCTCACTACACCATCTGTATTACCTGCACCTTAAAGTCACCTTCCAGCTGACTGGAGCAGAGAATTGAGAAAGGACTTGTACTAAAAATGTTCCTTCCCCTCTAACTATGCTCTCCTGTACCAGTATGTGCACACACACACACATGCTGAGAGAAGCAGGGCCCAATGCAAAGCCATCAAGAAATGCCAGGCTGAATTACAATCTTGTCTCCAAATTGGGCCACCTCTGAGAAGTAGGAGTGCCATGTATTGATCACAGAATCACAGAATGTTAGGGGTTGGAAGGGGCCTTGAGAGATCGAGTCCAAACCCCCCGCCAGAGCAGGATCACTCACCCAGTAATAAGCCAATGCTGTGCTATACAACATGAGGTGAAAGTCAGAGTTAGATTTTTAATGATCTTTTGATAAAACAAGGTGATGATTTTTCTTCTAAACTCACCAAAGCTTTGCCCTCTGTCTCCAGGGTACATGACTTCAAAGTCTGAAATTGTTGGGGAGAAAAAACCAAGGTGCCCAGCAAAAGCTGGCTGTAATTTGAAGTTTTTCTAGTCCTCTCTTTGAGGAGCTGTGTCACCATGAGCTCTGTATGTAAGCCATCACACGTAAGATATGTTACACTGTATTAAATACTTCTAGTAAAATGCTCAAGCATAGTTTTAGGGTGTGGATCTCCTGTAACACTAATTTTACATTTAAAGGCATCTTTGGAAGTCCCTTGGGCAAAGAGGAAGGCAAATGAGTCTTGAAGGCTTTCACAGAGGAGATGAGGAGTGTCAGTGTTGAACTGAAACATGCATCCCCAAGCTTTTTTCACAGTTGAACATTTTGATCATAATTTTAAGTTCACTCTGTCCCAGCAACTTCAGAAGCTGACTTGCTCTGCCTGCTTTACTCCTCAGGCTTGGAGAATTTAAGTGACTCAAGCAGTTCAAACCTCGACCATCTCATTATCTTGGCACTTCATGTTATAACAACAAAAAAACCCCCCCAACCCGGTTTCACAGAGCATGAAAACCTCACGAAAGGCAAAGTACCACTAGAGGGTGCTGGTTGTACATAACTCAACGTGACAACACTGCCACTGTCCCTGCCGTGTCCCTGGTGCTCTCTGCTCCAGTGGTGCCTCTGCAGAGCCACCCCAAGCTGGACATCAGCAAATGTTCCTCCCGGAGAAGTGTCCTGGTTTAGGCCAGGATAAAAGTGATTTTCTGGTTTGTACTTTTGCTTTCAGCTAAGTCTCTTGTAAGTAGTTGCACTTGCTGAAATTAACAGCAAGTTTCTCAGACACTGTCTGCTTCTAGGACTGATAACACTCGATGTTTATAGTTACTGCCAGAGACTGGTGTGCAGAGCCAAGGACACTGCTCAGCTCTGAGGAACATTTTGCCTTCCAGAAGGAGCAACGAGGTCCCACCTGAAATCCTCCTTTGGGGAGGACCGGACAAGATAGATGCCAGAATTGACCAAACAGAGTATTCCATCCCATACACGTCATACTCAGTATAAATTTGAGGGATCACAAGGGTCAAACATCTCTACTCCTTCCTTCTTCCTCCCTGCTTCCTTCGGTATCCTGAGAGGATTCCATCCATCCCTCTGCCTGTGGTCCTGATCCGTGCCAGCCTGAATCTGTGTGTTCCTGCCTCCAGCTCCTGACTGCTGCTGACTCCAGGATTCCAGCCTGGACTTTCCCAGGGCTGCCCTGCAGCCTCGGTGGTGACGTGAGAGTTATTGGGGAAAGGGGGGAGGAACGTGGGATCAATTTTCCTGTATATTTGTATATATTTAGTAATTTTTCCTATTTATCATTACTGTTTCATTAAGGTTGTGTAGTTTAGTTTCCAACCCATAAGTCTCTCTCCCTCATTCTCTCTCTCTTTCCTTTATCAGAGGAGAGAGAGATTAATATATAAATCTGTTACTCGGTTTAAATCTGTTTATCTGCCGGGCCAGGGTTAAACCGTGACAAGAAGCAAAGAGGAGAACCACACACATCAGCGGTTCCGGTGTCTGCAGAACACAACAGCACCCACCATGTGTTCACTTCAAGCTTTGGCTCCTCATGCTCCTATCTTCAGCCTTGCCCACTCCTGTTCCTATATGCTCTGAATTCCTTTTCCATCAGTGTTTTGTGAAAGACATGTGGAGTGCCAACTCTCTCTGCTGCTGCCAAGTCAGCAATGCAGAGCACACCCTTCTGGCCCTGGAGCCCAGTGGGGATGCTGTGAGTCTGGTCCGGAAATACTGAGTGTATTTGGAGCTCTTTCAGTCTGGAGACACTTTCTATTAATTAGTCCTGGGAAGCTTTATGGCCATTCCTAAAACTATGGAAGAAATTGCTTAATGGTATCCCTAGAGCAGCTTAATTTTAGTGGAAGTTTTTTTCTTTGGAAGATACAGGACCACTGCTCCTTAAAGATGCAGCTACTCAGGCTGGAAGGGATGCAGATCACCTCCTCCATGCTAGCATGGCACAGCCCACCTCTCACTTGGAAGCCAGAGAGTGAAGCAGTCCTGCACTTGAGATAATGATAATGATGATGATGATAATAATATCAATTTGTATGGAAGACAATGTAACTGCAGCTCTCATCTCCTCTGCCAGCCAACTCCAAGCCCAGAGCACAGGAGGTTGTATGTGTCCCTGTTTATCTGTGCCTGCATCCCCTCTTGCAGAAGCACCTGAGGTACAGATGAAAGAAAACCAAAGGCTGCTGGAAAGTTTACTGGGGTTCTTGCTAATTCCTGGATTTGATGATGCTTTGAAATTATTTTGAATTTCAGCATTGGGCTCTTCAGTGTGCACAAATCCCCTGGACTTTATTAGTCCCCAGAAGCTTTAAAGAAAAATCTTTAGCATCGATTAAGCCCTTATAAAACAGCACTGTGGTTATGGGGTACCAAATCAGAAGCTGGAGCTCTGCTTCCAGTTCTGTTGCAAGCTGTCTTCATCATCAGGTCACTTAGGCAAGAGTGGTTTGTTTGTGTTTTATGTTTAGAAAAACATCAGGCATTTCAGATTTGGGGAGTGGGACTCATTAAAAATACATCTTTTGTTTTTTCTATAGTAAATAAAATGTATTCACAAGAAATAACAAAATGGCTCTACAATAAGTAACAAGATATATGTACAAGAAATAATAAAAAATATATTTACAAGACCGCCTGTAGCTTGCAAAAATGTTGAAGTTTTGAAACTTAATTTGTAGTCCATGAATAAAGTTGTCCTTTTGATTTATTTTTTTAAAAAAAGCAATTACAAGTATTATGATGTAAAATGACATATTGCTAGCAGTGTGGGAGAATCTGATCCCTAGCCAGGTTTCACTTCAGGAAACAGAGTCAGCACATAACTTCATTGATTTTACATAGAGCTGAATCCACCTTTCATTTTGCTTCAACTATATATTAATTGATGTGAAACAGATCATTCAGAGATAAAAGCTATGGCAAAAATGCACAGCCAGTGATCCTGTCACTCCAGGTTGTTAAACAGAGTAAGATTGCATGAGATCATATATTTCTATTTTATCTCATTCGTAGTTTCCACAAAGAACTGAAGTCAAGCCTCAGTCTGAGACATGAAGTTTCCATGGCATGATGATGAGAAGGCATGGAAGTAAAAGGAAAGTCTTCCAAAGCTAAATATGTTCCTTTAAAGAAGTCAGATAAGACAAAATCCTTTGCCATACTGAGGTCCAGTGCAGCAATCACAGACAGTAAAAATACAGTGGTGAAGAAACTGGGTCAAAAACTCTGTGTCATCCTTTTCAGGCTATGTATGCATTCACAGCAGTTCAGCTTCCTCATTCACAAATCCAAATTAATTATCTGGCCTCAAAATGACTATGGTTCATCTCTGGAGAAGGTGCTTAGACTTCCCCAGCTCTATTTTTGCTGAGGCCCACATTATTCCAGAGAAATAATTAATTTAGCTTAATGCACATTTTGCAGGGCTCCCGTGGGGAAGGAGGTGGTGGGCATGTCAAAAACTGAAAGGTGTACTGTACAGTGGTGTGGGCTGGAGAGGGAGAAAATTATTCTGCAATTCCCAGAATTGGAGCTGCCATAATTTTTGCCTCAGCTTTTAGCTTCAAGTCCATCTCCCTTCTGAACAGACTGGCTTGACACAGAGCCACATTGTGGAGCTGCAACACAGGTGTTGTCTGAAGGACAGGTGGCAGTGTAAAATCCTAGAAACATGAATTAGAAGGAAGTATTTGCATGCCTGATAAATCCCTCTTACATGTAGTTTCCCATTCACCCAGATACACTCAAAGTTTGAATTGAGCCTACCTGCAAGGAAACGATTATATATCATACATATTATCTAATAGCAACCCTTGATCAACATTAATTTCATTTGAAAGAGTGGATCAAGTATGAACTTCCACTGTCCTAATACTTGTGGAATTACTCATTAGGAGCCATCTATGCATATCTATTGCTCACAGTTCTCCTCTGGAGGCAAGGGAACAGGACTTATTCTTGTACTACGCACTCATCCAATATTTATTTTAGTATCTTCTGTGATGTCTGTGCATCTTTCCTCTACATTAATTTTAGAGAAGAAAAGGAAAATCAAACGACTGAGTTTCTGAGGTTGGTTCAGAATCTTTTTTAAAAAAAAGGGTGTAAGAAGTTATTTTCTTTTCTGAGAAATTTTAGTGGAAGATACAAAGCTCCAGATAGCAAAGCAGAGTTTCCTTCAGTGTTCAAACATTCAAGCTTTCTGCAATAAAAAGGAAAAACAGGCATCTATAGGTTATTGACATCATATCCAACTTTCACCATCATTACATAATGTCCTAATTCCCATTTGATTAATTAGTAAACCAAGATAGCAGATATACATAAAATGCTGTGTTTCTTAGAGCACACTTTACATATTAGACCCAAGTTCATATACAATTTTCAAATAACAATTTAAATACCTGGGTTAGCTTGAAAGACAAGAGTGGGTGTATCTGAAATGCCTTGAACCTGAACACAGGGAGCATTAAAGGCAAGAAAGAGCAACACAGTCTCATGCATGAATTAATTCCTTTTCTGGTTTCTGCTGGGTGTCTTCCACAGATCTGTTTTAATTATTATCCCACCACCTCTTCATGCTGCTTGAAAACAACCACTCATGGCTGAGAAATATGTTTTTGTCTTTCTGTGTGTAAATGTACTCTACATGTATATGGTTGAAATGAGAGAATGATCATATTTTGCATGCAGGTATCCAACTTACAGCTATTATCAAGATTCCTGCAAATAGTAGCTGGCTCTATTCATAGCTACCTCAGATATTCAGTAGTTGTTTACTGGTTTTTGTTTGTTTGTGGGTTTTTTTATGAGTTTCTCACATATGACAGGATTAAGAAGGGTGATAGAAGGTGCAGTGAATCTTCCCAGTGTATTTACTGACACAATATGCAAGTACAGTCCACAGCATCATGATGCACAGGCCTGCTTTCATTTTATGTTGCTTATATATCTGAGGTTCTTGATGTCATTAGGAATAAAGCTAATATAGGCAATGCCCAGATACTAGAGGTCTTCTAGTAAAACCAGCTTACAATGAAAGAAAACAGAGTGATGCTTTAGAAACACAAATGACAGAGAATCATGGAGTCAGAATAATTTTGGCTGAAGGAGACTTTTGGAGGTCACCTATTCCAACCCTGGAGCTCAAACCATTTCTAACTTCCACACAGTGTGCAGGCCTCTATTTTTTTTTTTTTTTTTTTTTTTTTTTTTTTGCCTAGTATGAAAACGTATGATGGTTTAGATTCTTTTCAGGATCCAAAACTATGCTTCGGTTCTTACAGGAGTGAGATGACCACTCCAGTAGTGTAGATGTTAAGGTGGGTCCCTCAATAAAATATCTAAAGCCAGGGGGATGAATCTGTGTCTTAGCATTCCAAAATCCTCTAGAAAAGGACTCTTGCTTCTGTCCTCCAGAATCTCCCCCAGACAGTCATATTTTAAGGTAGTGACTAAGTTTTAAAACTATACCTATTTTTACTGCTACACAAAGGCAGACAGTAGAGCTAATAATGGAAGCCACAAGGCCATTCTTTCTCAAAATGCTTTCAGCTAGGAAGTCTATTTACTGAAAATGAGCCATATCTGACTAAATGAATTTATGTAGGTAAGGTTAAATATAGCAAGGTATTAGCAAGCATTACAATTAACTTTCAGTACTTCTGTCTTCTACTAGTAGAAGAAGACTACTAAGAAAGTCTTTTTTGTTTGGCTTAATTGCAGGTCTAGAATGGAAATTAGTAAATTATTAAAATGTAGGTCAAGAGAGAAATCCTTATTTGTGCTTATAAATGCTGTGATACTCTCAGTTAATAAAAATTGTCTTACCCAGATGGAAGATGAGATAGCAGATTGAAGAAAACTGCAAACTTCTTCACTGCTGTCAGTTTGTGAGTGTCATTAGGAGCACCAGGACTAGTAAGGTTTTAATACTGAACATCTGAGGAAGGAAGAAACAATGGTTATCCCTCACAAAGTATGTCATGGGTCTGTATTCTGTATTTCCAGCATCAGTAAACTGCCCTGGAAGAATTAGGAAATAAATATTAAATTCATACATTCATACAAATTCATACAAATTCATTAAATAAATATTAATTCATATAAGTCCTGTATACATAGCTATGCCTCACTACTGTAGGCATTATTGAAGCTACAGTGTGAAATACAAATGCCAGTCACTTACTCTATCACTTAGCACACTGTGATTGGGAATGAAAGCAGAGCTACTGTGTGTAACAACTGTCCAGCATTTCCCTTTATAAACCTTCCTTTTCTTCCTAATGTCACATCCCAACTTTCTGAGATTAAATTTTTCATTTCTATGATGTCTGCTTGAAGAATGTTTTTGCTAAAACAATATGAAAGGAAATCCAAAAAACATTTTGCTTGGTCTGCATTTTAGAAAGGCTCCAAAAAGCCAACCTGATAAATGCTCCTGCTTTTGAGAGAGTTCTTTTAATCATGGATCAAAACCACAAAAGAAGTGGTGAAAGAATGGTTGCAGCAGAGCAAAGAAGATTTCACTAGTGATGACCGTGAACCAAGAATCTTTTCAGTATGCGGTGAGGTCTGATTGTCTGCTAAAAATAACTTGACAAGACTAGTCTCTCCCTTCTCAAAAAGTCAGCAAAATTATGGCAGTGTTAGTAAAAAATTATCTTAATAAACAGTAGGTAAAGTGTAGAGAAGTTGGATAAAATAAGGAGGAAGGGTCATTTGAGGATCTCAGCTGGTCAAATGGAGAACAGATCAATTGGTTTGTATTCTTTGGAGATGATTTATACAGCTGAGGAATTTATGCACTGTAAACTTTTCAACAAAGAGAAAAAAACATCTATAAATACTTTTCTCTACACCACATAAGGGCATTGCTGGGAAGAACATGAAAAATCAATACTTGTTTTTTATAATACCAAGGAAGAGAACTCTCAGCATTGTTTATTTGTGATGATGGTTCTGGTATTTCCATCCCTGTCATTGCCAGTTTCCATTTTGGTCACACTTACAGAAATGAATAATTAAGTGATATAGTGTGTTTGACTGGATAATTACATTTCTTACACACATGGTACCACAGAACCTCAAAATAAATCAGCATCAGACACTGGTATCATACTGCTACAACAATGTGGGGTACTCCTTAGCACAGATTACAAACACAACCATATCACATCATAATATTTACAAGTACCAAGCAAGTTCACTGTGCATACAGACAGTGAATACAGGTTTTCTACATCATAGAATGAGAAATGGAACTGTAATACCAATAATTCTTTCAAGATCATGGAAAAATTAATGGAATACTTATGCTTAATTTAAGTAGGCCATTTGCTTAAGATTGAAGTTCATTTCAAGCAGAATGTATCCAGCTAGGATTATTCCCCAAATCCCTAACTGATTAATCCTGATCCACCCTCTCACGAGGTGTATTTGTTCTGTGATATCAAAGACCACACCTGAAATCTACTATCTACCTCCAAGAAGGAACTTGCTCATCCAGATAGTGACTTGGATTCTACTGGAAACCTGCAGCAGACAGTGTGATGAAGCCTAAAAACCATTTACATAAAGGTGGCTTAAAAACCCCACTTCCTTGTGACAGCTGCTAGAGATTTGCACCCTCCATGAAGGCAGAAACATAAATTCCAATGGAGAATCCCACATGGGATTCTGGATGATCTTTCCTCTGCCTTGTTCAAGCTAGGAGACAAAACTGCTGGTTCAGGCACACCAAAGGACAAAATTTAGAGAAGCAGGCAAACTCCCAGAAACCATGAAATATTAAATCTCTGGTTCCTTACCAAAAGCAAGAAGCACCTTCTCTCATTTTCTGCATCTGCCAGCTACTTTGTATGGTTCTGACTTAACTTGGGTTGAATTACACTTTGGCAATAGGTACCGTGCTGAGAAAGTGCCAGGAAAATTATGCAGAATGCATCAGAGAGGAAATGAGACACAGTAAAAGTACAAAGGAAGTGGCAAAAGAAGGTGAGATAAAAGAAAAGATGGAATAAACAGGGGAGAATTAAAGGCAAGGGAACTACAGAAGAAAAGCATGTAAATCACTTATCCCTACAACCACTCTCATGTTAACATAAGAAGTTTAAATCATTCTAAGCACTTCTTTTTCATGCAGTGCTAGAGTAAGAAATTTAAGATCATTTCTCTGTGGATGACATTACAAACTAAAAGATACTTTGAATGAAAGCTGCTATTGACTTTTAAACTCAGCAACATGAGCAATGCATCTTTAAATGATGCACCTGAAGTCTGAGAGCAGTCCTCTGGTACATAAAGCACTATCATACTTCCACTAGGGACATAGATATCAGTTTTTCCTCTTCATCTTCCTTGTTTGTTGTAAAATGGAAATTAGTTTCCCAAACATCCTCCACACTATTTGGCTATCAGAAGCATCATCAAAGTCCATTAAATAAAAAAAGGATGTCAGGCATTACAGAACTTCCGAGGGAAAAGCAAACACTAGAAAATAAAGACAGAATGAGGAGTGTTCTGCAAACTTCATACATCTAATCCTTGAGATCCTCTGTTGCCATAATAAAAGCTCCCATGCAGTAATCAATTAACTTATGAATACCTGCATAAAGATATAAAGATATAAATATAAAAATATAAAGATAGCGGATTCTTTACAAACACTTCCTCTCTTTTTCTTTTGATGGGAGAAGTGTAGGTCTTCATGTACAGAAAAAAGGGGTTTGCAAGTAGAATGGGGTTATGCCCTACAGTAATGGCAGTAGGAAGTCTTCTTCCACAGCTACCAGTTCCAGTTGGAAAGACTAAAGGTTTCTCATTGTGCTGGAGTGTACACAACTGAGAACAGTCCAAAAGAGGAATCCTTCTCCTGAATGCTTTAGGTTTTGTACCTTCAACTTCACAGTCACTTCAGTGCCAAATCAAGATTGCAGATCAATTTGTTACATTATAATTCCATTGTTTCACTAATTGAACAGAACACAGTGTTTGTAGTCCTCCAGAGTCTACCAGTGGCATACTGCATTTCTGAGAATCTCACTTCCCACAACGTCATTCTGTGACTGCCAGCCCATTGCATCCATCTAGTTTCTCTCTCAGCAATGACATATACTTCTTGATCCTAAAGAGTCCTTCTCTTTCAGGTTCAGATAGCTTTAAGTAATGTATAATATATGCCTTTTTTTTTCCTCCTGCAAAAGTTATTCCAGAGTTTCCCATTTTTTCTTCCAAGACCATTCCTAAAGAGAAGTGCAAAATAATAGTGAAATCTGTGTTGCATGTACAACGAGTATATTCCTTTATAAATATCATATAATCGTAGAATGATTTGGGTTGGCGGGGACCTTAAAGATCATCCAGTTCCAACCCCCATGCATGGGCAGGGACACCTCCCACCAGACCAGGCTGCTCAGAGCCCTGTCCAGCCTGGCCTTGAACACTGCCAGGGATGGGAACAACAACCACAACCTCCCTGGGCAACCTGTGGCTCAGAATGGCTCAGAATCTTACTGCAGAAGTTCTATATATTATTATTTAATCGCAGTGAGCAAGACTTCAAACATAAGGGATTTACTGCAAAGCTTTTATAGCTTCAAGAAAGACAGAGAATCATAAAATAATTGACATTGGCAGGGACCTCTGGGACATCACCTGATTCAACACTGCTCAAGGCAGGTGTAGGTCAGGTTGTTCAGGGCCTTTTCCTTCTGAATTTCAAATATCTACAGGGATGGAAATACACCACTTCTCTCAGCAACCTTCGACCCACTTCATGGGAAAAAGGTTTTCCTCATATCTAAGCAGAATTCACCATTTTTCAACTCATGTGAGTTGTCTCTTCTACTGTTCTGAGAAGAGTTTGACTCTAGCAGAAGACAGCAGAAAGAATCTTTAAGCATCTCCTCTTTAGGCTGAACAAACTTGGGTGTCTGTCTCTTCTTACATGTCACATGCTCCAGCTTCCTGACCATCTTGGGGGCCTCTAGCAGAGTGTGTCAACATCTTTCTCATATTGGAAAGCCCCAAATTAGACATGGTACTCCACCTGTGGTTTTACAAATTCTGACTACAGGCTTATAATCGCTTCTCTCAACCTGTTAGCTAAGCTGTAGCTTATGTGGCAAGCATCTGCTTGGCTTTTTTTACTACAGTGGCATAATGCTGGCTTGTGTTTCAACTTGGCATACACCAAGACCTCTCATCCTTTTCTACAAAGCCACTTTCCAGTCAATTGGCCCCATCTGTACTGGTGTATGTCGGGTAATTACATCCCAGGAACTCTGAGCCTAAGATTTGGTAGTTTGTCATTGTATTGGGTGTATGTGGCAAGGTTTTGATAGTGGGGAACTGCAGGGGTAGCTTCTGTGAGAAGTCAGGGGCTGTCCCCTTCACAGTTCCTGCTGACACCAAAACCCACAAAAATGTATTTAAAAGGGAGAAAAACACTGCACAGCTGCTGTGACATGGAAGAATGAGAAAAATGTGAGAAACAGCCATGCAGACACTAGGATCAGAGAAGAAGGAGGAGGAGCAGGTGGTCAAGGTACCATACCAGAGATTCCCCTGCAGCCTGTGGTGAACACCATGGTCGTAGAATCATAGAATCATAAAATCATAGAATCACAGAATCATAGAATTGGCTGGGTTGGAAGGGACCTCAGAGATCATCAAGTCCAACCCTTGATCCACTACTGCTGTGGTTACCAGACCATGGCACTGAGTGCCACATCCAGTCTCTTTTTAAATATCTCCAGGGACGGAGAATCCACTACTTCCCTGGTAGTAGTGATGATGAATGGTGATGAACGTTGTCCCCTTGCAGCTCCTGGAGGACCACATGAGAGCAGTTATCTACCTGCAGCCCATTGAGAGCCAATACAGGAGCAGTTTTCTGGCAGGAATTGTGGCCCATGCAATGAACACTGGAGCATTCCATTCCTGAAGGACTGTACCCTGTGGAAAGGACTCATGCTAGAGGAGTTTTTGGACTGTATCCCATAGGAGAGACTCCATGCTGGACCAAGGGAAAGTGTAAAGCAGAGAGAGGGATTGTTATAGGCTGACCACAACCCCTATTCCCCATCCCTTACAGGGGTTACATTTGTGATTAATGTGTTTGTCTTCTGAAGCATCAGCTACATTTGCTGAGGTCCTGGTTGCCATGAAGTGGGTGGACACCACCTTCTGTGTGTGGTCTTTGATTCTCTCACCAAATTACCTTTATCTCAGCCCGCAAGCATGTCCATCTTACTTTCTCCCCTGTCCTGTTGAGGCAGGGGAGTGAAAGAATGGATGGGTGGGGGGTCCAGCAGCCAGCCGAGGTCAACCCAAAAAAAGGTTTATGCTGTAATGTATATATGAGATAGTTTCACACACACACAAAAAATCATTATCAGCTTCAAAAATTGGGATCAAACAGTAACATTCCTGACCAGACCCAAAGGGTGAGCAAATATGTAACTTAACATCTGTACATTCAACTTACTGTTTCATCAGTCTTGAGTACCTCTCTCCTCTAAGCCACAAACACCATACTTCCTTCTACCTGCATGGTAAGCAATGAGTAAGGAGCCTCTGCTCTGGCTACAGTGAACAGCTATGAATCTCTGTGCTTAAAACACAACTAATATGGTTTGCTGCTTTTTATGCAGTTTGGAGCTCATAAAACATCAAGCATCAGCCACCACTGCAACCCTGTATTTTACTATAAATGGTAAAAAAGCAGATACCTATTCTGGGCTTGTTTGCCCATCTTAGTTGTCTACTGTGAGGCGGTAAAATTGTTTGCTGGAAGTTTCTGTGCCCCTCTCCATGGATTAAGGAAGAAGCATGTGTTACTAGTTGAGATTATGTGAATAACTTTAGGGAAAGTTAGGTGAGATGAACTTCCCCCTTGAGGTTTCAGTTGGATTTGATGGAGTGCTTTACCAACTTTACAGAATTTTCAAGAAACTGTTTTGGACAACATACAGAAGTAGGAATACAAAAGAGTGCAGCTGCCTGAGAAAGGGAGAGAGGAGGGAACACTACACCATAAGCTACTCCCAACTCTGATAGCCTCTCTGAAAGGAACAGAAAAGGCTGAGACAAGGATTTAGAAAATGCTTGGGATCTGTTTTATTTTTAATTCTTTCAATGCTGCTGAAAAGAAACACATCAAAATACCCCTCCAACAAAACATCTTTCCAGTAGGATGAAACTTCCATGTGTTACCATCTACTTCCTCAAAACCACTCTTCTAGTCCCTGGTGACACAACAATAGTATTCCTGCCCATGCAGAGTTTGAAAAAAATCTTCACTCATCACAAAAATCTGTGGGAACTACAGTGCTGCTTTTAGATTTTCATGGGTTTGGGTAGCCAGGATAAAGTTAGGAACATGAACCTTACATTAAAACATCCATCAGAAAACCTCCAATAGTTGCTTTTTTCTTCCAAATTCCTGCCAGTGGAATGGGTGTCCTCTTGAAGCTGTGCCCATACAGCCTGTGCTACAGGACCACACTTTAGCAGTGAGAACTACCACAGAATCACATCCCCTGTGCCACAGCACATGAAAAACCAGTGTGACAATTAGTTGAGACTCTGCATTTTCACCTTTCATATCGCTGCCACACATCAAAATGCTATTTCCACCATGTGAATGATTTCTAGTGGAAGTACAGAAATAGCTGTATACTTGCTTCTACAATACCACAGTAGAAGGATGAGGCAAGCACTTCCCCACATCCATCTAATAATGCAGATTTTTTATTTATTTGTTTATTTATTTTCTCCTGATAAATTTCTTGATCTGGTCTGCAGCATGGCCAAACACTTTGTTTCAGCACAGCTGAAGAGGTAGATGTGTGCAGTGCTGTGCAGGGAAAAGAACTAAATGTTAGTAATATTTTTAAACCTGCATAACACATGACCATGACTGAAGAAGCAGCATAATGCACCAGCCAGACCTGGTGCAGTTTGCACTGGAAACCCAGCTGAAAATTTGACATAAGCTCATTATCTCTGAACGTATTCTTTTGCCATGAAAGCAAAGTGTAAGCAAGTACGTGTTGGCACTAAAAGCCCATTGCTGCTAAAGAGCTACATTAGACAAATACTACTGATCTGTAGTCTAGAAATTATGTTAGGATGCTGGTGTGGCCAAAAGACTGCTCTCAGCCTGTTCTGATTTCTTAAAAACAGGGAAAAATCAGATACACAGTGATCTCATGAGGGGGCAAAAGAACAAAGACAAGGGATTTTTTTGTTTGTTTGTTTTAAAGGACTCTTGTTATTTTATCTGTATGGATACATTTTTAATGGAACACTACAAAAATGAAGTAATATGTCAACCCTATATTTTATGTGTAAACTTCTGCCATTTCATTTAAATGTTTTAATGAACAGAAGTTCCTATCAAAACTGAAATACAGAACACAGCCCTATCTGCTGGGTCACATTTCTACCAACAAACATTAACATACCTAAGTGAAAAAAAAAAGCAAGGAAATAAGGTTGAGTTGTTTCTGTATGCCTGAAAGCTCAGGAATTTGACTGCAGGGCATTTGCCTTGAGGGAAAAAATATATACCCTGAATCACTTACAGCACTGGGATGGGACACGTATGGCATTACCTTCATCATAACAGTCTGTAGGGTCACCTGTCTTCATAAGTATCAGTGAAGTAAGGATTTCATAGGGCCTAAAATAGTTGCAAAAATATTAAAAAATCAATAAACACATCTCTTCCTCATTTTACATTCAGTTACTTGGCTATACCTAATACAGAGAGAGCAAAGACACATGGAAGTGTCAGAACTGCCTTCCTAAATTCTGGTGGTAGCCTGACCCCCTATTTTCAAAGTCTTATTGAACTGGGTATTTTAGAGTTCTCTTATAATAAAGTAACACACAAATAAATCATAATTTGCTGTTACCATAAACCATAATACCACAACATTTTTTCAGTTAGCACAAGCTACAATTCTGCACTGTGTATTTCTCAAGTCATGTGGGAAAATTCTAATATCCATATAAATGGAGGGTAGTTTTTTTTTCTCCCTGCAAGACACGTGGTTTATCTACCACTTTTAAAAGGGTTTAAATCATTGAAGCACAGCTCTGATAGCGAGCCAGAATTATTTACATCTGTTTGGACAGTGCCAGACTGGAAATGTATTGTACAGAAATAGATCTTACTACTCTTTCAAAATAATATTCAGAAGGACTTAATAATATCAAGGGACCATTAACTGTATCATCTAATTTTTCAGCCTTATTTTGGTAACAGAATTTTCTTTACTATTTTTTATACAGTTAAAAAGGTATTACTTGTAATGTATTACATTGTTCCTTTTCAATTAATATGACACAATAATAACAAATATAGCATGACAGTATTCTAACAAAACAAAAAGCCAAATTACCTACCATTTATTTGAAAAATTGTAAAAATATTTTTATGTATTTTATTTATTTTCCTGGTTTATTGACTCTGTGAAGATTAAGGAGTTTTAGCTATTGGGATATTCCTACAGAACTACAGAAGCTAGATGGGGGGAAAAAAGTTTGCTTTGGTCTTTTAAAGCCAGTTTGTAGGGACATCTTTTTTTTCATGTTACCAATTTATTCTACTGTGTTATGTCTGAAAAAAAAAGTAAATTTCTATATGCTATACACCCACAGCAGATCCTGGGGCCTGATATTTTTGACAGCAGTTGGTGAACCTTTTCAGATGTAGAGTTCCTCTCTTCAGATCTGGTTTCAGGATTGGTGACTGGTTTACAGTTTTGGGTGTTTTTTTCTATTACTTAGGTTAGAAATGTTTTGATTATAGCTCATGTCATTGTTTTTCATTTTTCTTTTTATAGGTTATTCCTTAAATATTTAATCAATAGCTACTTTATATAAACTGGAAAGAACTTTTAATTCACATATATGGGCATACACAACACCCAGTTATTTCTGAACCATATAGCACTGCAAGTCCTTTGTTTTCACTAGAAATCCCTCATGCATTTAAAATAAGGTCAGACAAGTTATATCTTTTTGCATGGATGTATATTCCCAGAAGAGCAGGATCATTCCCCAGAACTTCATTTTTTCCCCATTTTCATAGAGTGACAGTATCGTAGAATGGTCTGGGTTGGAAGGAATATAAAAGTCCATCTTGTCTGAATCAAAGTTGTACCTCATTTCCCCTGTGGCCTGATTCCACGTGATCAAATCTGCTTTTTCTTAAAGTTAGGAGTTTTTCATGTCGTCTCTCATATTTATGGATGAGCTGAGGGAATACCTGTATTATCTGGTGGGTAGTGTTCAAATCTGACAGGAGGAAGAACCAACTTCCAGGACCTGCCCTGGTGACTCTTTTACTATTTACATGAAGAACCTCCCAAAAAGATGAAGGCCATACAGGTCATACTGCATTTTTATTCACAGTGCTTTGCACTGGTAGCTTAACTTCCAATTTATGTTCTTCTCTGTTAATTTTAGAGACCTGATGGAGTTTGAAACTATGCAGTACAGGAACTGTCTTTGTATAATGTACCTTTACCAACATTCTCCCCTGTTGTAGACAGTTGAGATGTCAGCTTAGGAGGCAGAGGTCTATGAAGCAGTTTGGCTGCTCAACTCTTTTCTGATTTGTCTTTGTTCCTGACAGATGACTGAAGATACTTCAAAAAATCAGAAAAAAAAAATTGACAAGAGAAATAGTCATCTCTAGGTTAAGGTGCTGAACTATAAGTGTCTGCTCAGCTAAACCAGGTGATAAAACACCCATAGAACAGGAGAAGTTGACAAAAAGGGCGTTTGTTCTCTTAGTGACTGATTCAAGAGTTTTTCTAGTTATCATTATTGTTTCAGGAAATGAATCAGTGAATACATCAGTGATACTATTTTCTTAAAGAAGAGCTATTCTATTAGCTTCAGAATGCTTGCACTAAAGAATGTTTTTCACCACCTCTGTCACCAAAAAAAAAAAAAAAAAGAAGAAGCAATTGGGAGTTTTCAATCTCTGAGCCAAAAAAGGAACAGCAAAACAGAGAAACACCCCATGTCAAGGGTTCTGAAAGCTCCCGGAAACGTTTTTCTGCAGGATAAACAGATTTATTAAGAGCAGCAGTTAACCCTGGTAAAAGACTAAGTCTGCAAGTAGGAGTCTATGCTCCTTTCTGGCTTCCTATTAGTTTATGAATGCATATGATGATACTGATTTCAACCAAAGAACCCTTGATTCAGTTTCAGTAATCCTCTTATTAGTAGCCAAGTTCAGCAAATTTCTGATTCACAGTAATTTTCAAGATCATCTACATCCTAAATTTCAGAGTTTGGTTTGATTTTCTTGTGGGTTTGTTGTTTTTTTTTGGGGGGGGCAGGGGGCTGGGGTAAGTCTTAAAAGATATAAACCATCACACAGTATAAAGACTCGGAATCAGAAAAAAACAGAAGGGAAAAGCATTGATGAAGGTGACTTTGAAGAGAAACTGAAAGTGCCATCAGGAAACTAAGAGCTCACAGGAAGATTTACAAAGATTAAGTAAATTGTCACATACAGCTAGAAGCAAGGACATCGCTAGAAAAAAATTATTTCAAGAATTTAATTTGAAAGTAGATAAAATTGAGACTTCAGTGCAATTTTACATGTGAACAAGATAAATTTAAATGAAGTGTAGCATCATATAAAACTCTGTTGGAAAAAAAAACAAAAAAACCACCAACTGTGATGAAATGAATGAACACATGAGCAGGACTGACTTCAGGTTTGACACTTAGCTTATGGACTTGAATAACATTTAAACAAGGAGCTGAAGAAAGGAAGAAATAGGGGAATCTGGAAAAGGAAGCCTGAAGTTCAGTTATAGCCACGCTGAGTTGAATAAATTGTTATATATTGCAACCAGATGCATCACAACTACACAAAAATAGCCAGAATCTGCCATGGTTCTTGATGATAACCAGGGGGTGGAGGAAGCATCCTCCATCTTCCTCCAGAAGGGAGGATATAAAACATAAAAAATCCCAAATAAACACAAAACAAACAACTCAACAACAAGTTAAAAAAAAACCAGTGCCATGAAGAAATTCTTGAAAAGTCAAAGAAGATGAATCCCCAGAACAGGAACAACATGATCTATCTTTACATCCAGACTCCCCTGATGATATGGGTTATCTTACCATTCCAGTCTTCAGCTATTCAGGGTAGGGGTTCTGACAGCTGCCACAATGGCTCGTAGGAAAGGGAATAAATCAAGTTGGAAGATAACTTAGAAGGTCTCCAGTTCAACCTCCTGCACGTCTCAGACATGACTATGAGGTCTGAGCACATTATTGCAGAGCTTTACCCAAGGATGAAGAGCCAACAACACCTCTGGGTGACATTCAGTGTATGAGTTTAGATCAAAACTCTTTACAAAGGCAAGCTTTCGAAAATTTATTTTTTTTCTTGAGCAATATACTAATTGTACAGTACAAGTTAGATAAAACATTGTGCTTGGGTTTGTTCTTTCCCACCTTTACAAAATCTTTGGCCTGATAATTTTTACATCATTGCTTAAACATGCCTGGCACAGCACTAGTTGACAGAAGCAGAACAGACAAACCTTTGACCAGACTGAGAGGGGACACGTCAGCCTCACCATGCAAACACCTCCAAATGCTGTACACTCACTGGGGAATTCTTGCTTTGATTCATCCATTGCTACCATCCCCTGAGAGGCTGCTCCAGGCAGCCAGCTGCCTGCCCTCAGGCTGGGAGCTGAGGAAAAGCACTTGAGGCCAAGTCTCCCAGAAAACTCACAGGATCATGGAATGGTTTGTGTTGGAAGGGACCTTAAAGATCATCTGGTTCTAACCTCCTTGTGGAGGAGGCATCCACAACTCCTCTGGGTAACTTATGCCAGTGTCTCACCACCCTCACACTGAAGAATTTCTTCCTATTATCTAATCTAAATATATCTTCTTTCAGTTTGAAACCATTCCCCACAACCTCTCACTCCATGCCCCCCCTAGCAAAAAGCCCCTCCCAAGCTCTCCTGTCAGCCCCTCCAGGTACTGTAAGGTCTCCTGGGAGCCTTCTCTTCACAAAATCATCTGGGTTGGAAGGGACCTCAGAGATCATCAAGTCCAACCCTTGATCCACTACCGCTGCGGTTACCAGCCCATGGCACTGAGTGCCACATCCAGTCTCTTTTTAAATATCTCCAGGGACGGAGAATCCACTACTTCCCTGGGCAGCCCATTCCAATGTCTGATCACTCTCTCTGTAAAGAAATTCTTTCTAATATCCAACCTAAACTTCCCCTGGCACAACTTAAGTCCATGCCCTCTTGTCTTGTTGAAAGTTGCCTGGGAAAAGAGCCCAACCCCCCCTGGCTCCAGCCTCCTTTCAGGGAGTTGTAGAGAGCGATGAGGTCTCCCCTGAGCCTCCTCTTCTCCAGGCTGAACACCCCCAGCTCCCTCAGCCTCTCCTCACAGGACTTGTGCTGGAGTCCCTTCACCAGCCTGGTTGCCCTCCTTTGGACCTGCTCCAGGACCTCAATCTCCTTCCTGAACTGAGGGGCCCAGAACTGGACACAGGACTCGAGCTGTGGCCTCACCAGGGCTGAGTACAGGGGCAGAATCACTTCCTTGGACCTGCTGGACTTTTCTCTAGGCTGAACATCCCAGCTTTCTGAGCTTCATAGGAGAGGTGCTCCTGTCCTCTGATCATCTTCGTGGCTCTCCCCTGGACTCGCTCCAACAGCTCTATTCACCTTCCTCCTTCCACTGGGGACACCGCGGGCTCCCCTCAGACACAGCCACAGCAGCTGTGCTCCAGAACCAGCCGTCCCCTCACCCTGGCATAAGGCCGGGGAAGGTTTGGGTCAGCCGAAGCTGCCGGCTCCCTCCCAGGCCCGGAACACCGGGATTCCCCGCCACAGCCGCTATCGCCCGGGACAACAGCGGGACCGGCAGGGGCGTGCCCGGCTGTGCGGTCACAGGGGGGGGTGGGCGGGGCACGGGCGGGCCGGCCCGGCACATGCAGAGCCCGGTTCGGCAGTGCCGGTGGCAGCAGGCGGAGGGGGCTGCGGCTGCCTGTCCCCCCGGCCCCCCGTCCCTGTCCCCCCGTCCCGGCTGCCGGCATCGCCTGTTGCAGCGCGGCTCTTGGCTGGTAACTATTCTCGCATCTCTGGTTTATTCGCCGTTCTTTTAAGTATAATAACAATAGCCGTATAATTGTAATCAGTAGGTAATTATTTTATTTCCTCCTTTTCCGCCCCGGTGCTCTCGGGAGGAGGTTAAATTGAGCCGCTGGCCGGCTGCGGGGCTGACGGGGAGAGGTGCGGGAGCGGAGGGCGGGAGGGATGCTGAGAGGGGCTGTGGAGCCGGTTCCGAATCGTGGAGGTGGCCGTGGGGCCGGGGCCGGGGTGTCAGCACTTTGGGGTGTTAGGTGCCCCAAGAGAGCAGCACCCGCCGGCTGTGGGTGCTCTGACTGGCTGGAGGGGCATAGCGGGTGTGAAAGTGGTGGTTCTGAGTGCCAACTGGGTCAGGCTGAGCCAAACCTCTTCAAATTAATGTTGGAATTATAATTAGCTTCAGCAAGAGTCCCGGCGTTGCAGTCCTGATTCAAGCAAACCCCGTTTGATCAAGTGGAAGCAGAAATCTTGCCTGGGTCTCAGTTCTGTTTGTGAGTGACTTCGGGATGTGGAACGGGGCAGAGAGAGGGGCCGGGGGGAGCCCCGAGGTGGAGGCAGTTCCAGTATCTCTCTTAGCAGAAAACCATCTCATTAGGTTGCATTTAGGGACTAATGAGTTGTCCGCATCTGTGTGACGCCAACACCGACCGCCCACAATCGTTTTCAGTGTCGAGAACTGCTTCGCTGATACATTCAATCTATATTATTTTAAATTCCTTTTTGTTCACAGGGTCCCACTAAAGACAGCTTATTTATAGTGGCAATAGTTTTCAGAATTTCTGAAGGGCATTGCCCTTGGCTGCCTATGGAAATGAAGGAGGTGGTTTGCATGTTGCAGATGACTCTGCTGTTTGTCCCCGTACCTACAAGGTTAACATCTCCCTACCAGGCTGGCAGCAATCAATTTCCCTCTTTTTCCTCTGCTTCTGCTCTTCCTTTGCACATATTCCACTGCATAAAGTGAGTGAATAGACCGAGGGAAAAAAATTTGGATGTTTTTCTACAAAAGAAACGGTGTAAATTAAATGAAAGGTATGACTGCAATGTGCATAATAGATGCCAGAGGCGAATTATTTATGTAACACACCAAGGCATTTACTTTTTTTTTTTTATGTAATCGTGATTCAAGAATCAATACTGTACCCGAGTGATTTACTTTATTGTTGGCCTTTGTGCTTAGTGGTGCAAGATCCAAAGCAAAATGTCACAAGGAAGAAATGCACATTACGTGTGTGCTGTAGGAAACCACCAGCTCTCCCCCATGAGGCTGTAATCTCCTTTGGGCAGGACCTCTGATGTCACCATCTCTGTGCAATCCTTGAGTCTCCAGTGTGGTGCAGCCACCTGCTGCATGGTGCTGGTGGCACAGTTCAGTTCTCACCCTGGCACCTCTTTTTATGAGGGGCAGAAAGGTTGTGTGCATGCTTGACTTTGGGTTTGGAGTTAGGGTACAACCAGGGTGAGCATCCAGATGTGAGAGTCCAGACAGACTCCTGAGTGCCCTGGTCAGATGTAGGCACCTGCACTAAAGATGACACCCCGAGGAAAGACAGAAGGATACCTGAAGGATACCTGCATCCTCCTATTGAAACATTTTGTATGTGTTCCTGCTGTTAATAGTGAAATACCGGGTTGCAGTCTTCCCTTGGAGGTAAATATGGAATTTTGTGATGGGCAATAGGTATAATCCAACAAACTCTTGACAGATTTTTCATTTTTTCATCACTGGAGCACTGACTTCAGCAGGGTGAGTAGTTTCACAAACATGCACAAAGTCAAGCATCTGGCAAGTGATATGTCTGGTCAGCCCAGGCACAGCAGATAGTGGTACTGAGCTTGGGCTTGGTCTGGTCCCTTTGGCCAGGTACCCAGAAGCAGGTACTACCCCAAAGTGCTGTCTCCTGGCTCTGCAGTGCTGTCTCTATGTCTGTCTGGGCCACTGCTTGATAGTATGTGGACCCTAGACTGAAAACCCTACTTGTCAAATACTAAAGCATGATTTAGGTTTCCTCTCCCAAGGAAGCTACGCATCCTGTATGCTGCAAACAGGATGAGATTTTACTCTGTACAGGGGCTCCTGGCAGAGTACCTCTAGGCTTCAGTGGGAGTGTTTCTTTTTCTCCTTTCAGATGAGAGTAATAGGTGGTCTTTGTGTTTGCAATTTCAAGGCCTGTCTTTTTTTTGTTTTGTTTTGTTTGGTCCAGCATTAAACACAGTTGTAAGAGCTGTCCTTAAAAACACTGTCTGACTCAAACACTTGAATGAGTTTTCCCTGATGTGGGAAGAGCCTTCTTATATTTTCTCTTCCAGACCCATCCCCTGGAGGAGCTAGGTGGTAGCACAGCCATCAGTGGGTGTCTGGTGTGACAAGACCCATGAAGGGACTGTAGCTCAGATCTCTATTAGTGTCTGGCAGTGATCTACATTGGGTGACTAGTTGGATGGTACTTCCATCAGCTGCTGCCAAAATAATCCTCTCTGTTTCATTGTCAACTGTTAAGATGTACTAATTGTGGGTGAGAAGGTCAGCAAGAGTGGCAGGCTAGTAATGGAATGTGCTATACGTGTTATTCCTGAGTTAGAAACCAAGATGAAGCTCTGATTAAATTCCTTCTTCCGCACCACCCTGTCACAGGATGCTTCCTCACCATTAACACTTTCTCTCTGGCATCCCATCACTGTCTCTGTGACAGACCTGCAATTCCAATTCCTGAATTTTCCCATGTGCAACTCATGCTTCAGGTAGCTGTTGCTAAAGAATAAGTCCCCAGAAATCTCATATCTTCCAATCATGCATGCAGCATCAGGGAAGGGAGCAGTGAGGAACTGTAGGCAGGGTTGTGCTGGGAGCATATGCTGTGAGATCAAGAGGAGGAACTAAGACAAACCTCTTCCATACCTCTGAATGTACACGTATAGCTTTTACTATTGCTTAATAACCAGACTTATTTACTGATGTATTTATGTATCTATTTATTTTACAGATAACCTGCATTTTTTTTTCCCATGAAAATACAGTAATTCATCAGAAATTATAGCTTCTACATCCTTTCTTCTTATACCTTCTTAGAGAATCCACATTCAGTTTTGGGGGCTCGATGAAATAAGTTTCAATTTTAACAGCATGGGGTTATCAAAATGGAATGATTGTCATCAAGAAGAAGGTAGGACAATTCTGCTAGTCCTCTGACTGACCTTTAATATTTGCCACATAAGGAACACATAACTGGAAAATTCACAAATTGGTAATAGCATTAGAAAGTGGACTTGAGGGATAGATTTCTAAATTGATGGTGCACTCTACCAAGAAAACATCTGCTTCTTTTCTCTTGGCATTTTGCTTTTTCAGGCTTTCCCTGTGCTGTCTGTGGGTAGACACCATCTAGAGAGCACCCAAGCAGAATCCCCAACCCACCCAGATCTCATCTTGGGGACCCTGAAGCTGGTCCCTCTGAGTGCAGGTGTAGGAGCCTGAGGCAGATGCTCAGTGTTAGTGAGATGAATACTCCCCTTCCAAATGTCTGCAGTCTGTAGGCTTCCTCTTTTCTTTCCTACTGAACCTAGTGACCTGGTGACCCTTTGTATTTACAGTGCATTCATTCCCTTCTCACTTACAGGGAGACAGCTAGTCCAGTTTCCTTCTGTCTTATGGGAAGATGGCTAGCCTACTTGATCAGTGTTTTTAATAAACCCAATTATTTTTTAGTCTATTTTTATAATATTTAGTGTTTCTATTGTGATTATAATTTTTTAAGAGTTTTGTTCTGAATCAATACTTAACATATTTCTATAGTTAACATCTCCCTAGTTTAAATGTATTTATCTTTGTTGGCTTTTCATTACTGAACTCTCAATATTTACTCTTCCTGCTGGGATTTTTTCACACTGGTGGACCTTTATTAAATTGTGAATGTGTCCTTGACTACCACTGTTTCAGGAGGTCACTCAAGTGAGTTTGTAGGGTTAATTTCTTTAAAGAACATCTCAGAAGAAGGTGAAGACATTTCCTTTTTCTCTTGCAAGCCCTTACCCTTTAGAAAATGGACTGCTTTAGGTGGTAACGCTCATATGAATGAGCTAAGTAAGCATGTATGCTTTTACATCCAGAAATGTTTCCTTCCTTGTAGCATCACATTTCAGTGTAACCCACCGAGCATGAGATTTGGGCATATTAACTCTGGAGGTCCCTTCCAACCAATGTATCCATCCTTTCTTCCCAGATTTTTAAAGTTATGTACCACAGGAAAAAAAAGTGTGGTTAAAACTCTATTGTCAAAGTATTTTGGACAGCAGAGTGACAGCACATGCCTTTCATATCACATTTGAATTGATGAGTCTGAAAGTTTTTGGAAAAGGAGGTCAGCATCATTCTGGAATTGATTTCCCCAAAGATAAAGCACTGTAAAAGTGCAGTCAAAAAACCTATTTGCTTCAGAGACCTGATATTTTACAAAATGTTTTTGTTCCTGTAAGCAGAAACAGCCTTATTTCTTCTCAAAGTGGAATATCCTTCCTCATTACAGTTCCTGTCACTAAGCTGTTATGTTGCCTCACCTTGAAATAAAGTCAAATTTGTTAGCTTTTTACCAATGCTTGTTGTCATGTTGGGATTGAATTGCCTGTCTTTCCGGGGAAGAAAAAAAATACAAAAAAAGTTTTACTTTATTGTCTATACTGGTACAAGGGAGTCAGTGTGCTGCATAAGAGTGGAATTGAGTGGGAAAAAAAAATCTGAAAAAAGCCAGTTGCTGCTTTTTTTTAAATTTTTGGGGGGTTTTTGTAATACTTTTAGATGGTCATCTTGTTAAATAACAAGGAAAAATGCAATCCCCAGTGCCTGCTTTTAAGCAGAAGTCCTAAGTAGAATCACTGAAGACATACCAAAAATTAGGATTTTTAGAAACAACTTCTTTGTTTCATGATTATATAAAGATAATGAGAACATTCTCTGATTTTATATAAACAAAACTTTCTGAGTGACTCTAGGAATTTGTCAGTATAATTTTTCTTCTGCTTATGGGAAGAACTCAAAAGATGAGATTTCAGTATATTTCAGTCACAGACAAAAGCGCATTTAGAAGAAAATAAATTGTTTATGCCGTATATTAAAATTCCTTCTCAAGCTATACAACTTTTACCCTACTTTTTTAATTGAGAGCATCAGTGCCTCTAGGTGTCAGCAAACTTTTCTAGCATTTGTGTCCTGTTGTTTTCTATACAGTCCTTACTTGCCTGATGTTCTGGAAAGAGAAATATGAAATTCAGCTTGTGAGGTTTCTACCATAAAATATTGGCAATAAACTCTTAAAAATGCAACAGGCTCCTAATAGTTAGCTTTGTCAGACTGTTTTTCTCTTCTTCCCTACTCCATGTGTCTACTGTCTTACTCTACAGGCAGGTTGTCATGACTTTACTCCTTGATATTTTCACCTGTGTATCCAGGCCAGAGTTTTTAAAATAAAACTTAGGTTTCAGATTTCCTAGTTTAAGATATGAAAAAAACAGAGCAGTTTCTAGAAAGAACTGAACAGCTAATGTCAGAAAACTCTACTTGTGCTCCTGAGGGAAGAGGTTACATCCAGGCTTTCTGGAAGACCTGCAAACTGGAAGATCCTGGAAGTCCTCAGGATCTGGATGCCAGACTTCACTCACATTCACTTGCGGTTATAGAAAACAGCAAAGACCACACAACATAAGCAGAAATAGTTTGAAGTACATTTTGCAGGTACAGTGAGTGTTTGCTGGTGACCTGAACAATTTGGCTTTAATGAGAGAAGCTAATCAGAAGTGTGATTAACATAAGAAGTGTGAAAAAAGACATACAATGTGCAATAACATCAGAACATTTATTTTTGCCTATGAATTGAAATAAAGTAGTTAGGCTTTCTTTAAAATGAACTTTCTAGTTTCTCCTAACAGCTTTATTTTAAAATACCCACCTTGCCCTTTGAGCATGCTTGCCCAGTGGCTTGGACCCTCCTCATCAGGAGTGGTTTGTCCTCAGTGACTGTACCATTTTAAGGGTAGGTAGAGTAACTCCTAGCTTGAATGAGCTCCCCATGCTGAAGAGACCAAGAATCAGAGGAAAGCACCATCCTCACCAGGTACCCAAAGCCAGATGTCTTGCCAAGGTGGATGGTGGTAAGGTAGTAAGGTGGCACCTTAAAGAAGCCATCTCAGAGTGTGGCAACAGCCTCCCCTAAACCTTGTCGGAGAGACAAGTGGTGGCATCAAGTGATAAACCTGGGAGCAGTGCAGTGATAACACAGACATCACAAAGACAGATATTGTGAGGGAACACCAGAGTGAAGGAAGTAGCGCTGTGTTACACCCTTCCTGATGAGGTGGGGTTGTTGGCCACTGAAGGTCTCCCATGCTAATGATAAATGTTTTTCTCAGAACTAGTACCAGCCATAAATTGTTTAAAAAGAAACTATCTTTGAATATGCATGTCACTTTGCAAAAGTTGGCATGGTTTTGGTAGTACTGAAGGTGTTGATAAGTGCAGGATATACAGGACAAATAAAGTAAAAATCCCCAGAAAGTCCTACAAAGGAAAAATACATATTTTGCACATTTTAAATCTTGATGATGGCAAATGTTTTAGAAGATGAGAAAGTAATCAGTTTCTTTATTCTTATACTGCAAACACAGTTCTTCCATAGCCTCAGAGAGACTAGTAGGTAAAAAAAGAGGTACCAAAGGAGAGCTACTTGCAAGAAAATGACAAAGGGGTTCTTAGGCAATGGGTTGGAAGAGAAAGGACTGTCCAGTGGTTAAACCACAATTTCAAACCGTGAGAGTTGTCTCTCAGATATGTATATACACATGTATATATATATACATATAAACTATAGAATTTGGGCTTTCTAATAAGAGAAGTAGAATACATTAGCCAGCAGTAGGTAGGTTGCTACCAGCACTGGAGTTAGCTTCTTTAAGCACACTTGGGTATTTATGCATTACTCTACCTTTAGTGCCTACATACCCTTAGTTAACAGGTTTTGTGCAACCAATAGGAACCTCATTAAAAAATCCAGTTGCTGGAGGAGAAGTATTGTCTTAGACTCTGACTTTCCATGTGTTTATCCTCTCATCCTTAATCTCAGAACGTTTCTTGGATTGGGATTTGAAGACTCTCCTGCGTTGCCCCAGTGCACAGAACCCTCTTGTATAGAGCATATCCCAGAAATTCGGACAGAAGTACGTGGCCTTCCCTTAAATACTGACTTATTTGCAAGGGCAGGTAGGCAGACTTGCTGAAAGGCTGGTTTTTAGTAAAATCCAGGGTTTGTGGCTTGCAGATACCTGTGTAGTGTGAAGGAAGGGAGAGCACAAAGTTTTGTGGAGATTTTACTGAATGCGCAAAAACTTCTCTCGTTCATGAGTCAACATCTGCATTCATTATTGGAACCTACCCTCAGGCACAGAGTAGCTGGAGCATCATAGTTCTCATGCCAGCTGTCCTTAGGGTGCCTCATACATGTGGCCATGGCCAAGACATGCAGGTGTCCCTGAGCTTTAAGTAGAACAAGTGCACAGCAATGGAATCTCACTGGGGTGTGGAAATACACTTATTTTTGGAATGAAAGAGAACAGCCCACTGGCCACTGAGTAAACAGAGGTTACAACATTCAGCTGAAACTACTGAGGAAATGTAAACAGGCTGAACCGAATTTAGTCTTTGCAAAGGCGCCTGTGAACCCTTTTGTTGAAATGTGATTTGCAGGTTTGAGCCTACTGCATACATTCAAGAACACCCTTGCAGAATCAGGCTGGAAAGGACCTCTGAGATGATCAAGTCCAGAATATGACCTCACACTACCACATCAGCTAGACCATGGCACCAAGTGCCACCTCAGTGTCACTGTATCAGTGTTATAGGGTCAGTGGGCTGCACAGAAGCACAGTGGGTGTTACAGTGGGTTTGAAGGGGATGGTTCCAGACCATCAGAACACCCCCTCCCCTCACATCAGTCTTTCTTCTTCTTCCTGTTGCAGTTGCAGTAACAGCAAACTGGTAGGATTTTCTTTAGAGTAAGATCTTTTCCTAGCTCTGCTATAGTTTGGCTGTCCAGTGTTTCAGACAGCTAAAATGGATATTTCATTATGCACTACGCAATCATGTAATATGTAATGCTGTAAGGAGGTGAAAAACATATTTTGTTATACCGAAAACTTAGATACTTTCCATACTAATACTTTATGTTTCCTATCCTGTAGGAAACTCAGTGCTGCTCATGTGAAGCTCCTAACTTACTAGGTGGGAAAAAGCAAAGAAATGCCTGAAGGAGCATTAAGCCAGCCAAAGCAAGTTTAACCAGTGGGCAGACTGGTCCTGCCTCTCCTGACAGAGAGAAAGGGAACCCTCTTTCCCTTGGGCTATTTGGGGAAATATCTCAGTCTCATTCCACCTCTCCTCTGTGCCTGTCCTTCAGTCCTGGCTAGTAATGGGGACTGAAATAAAAAATGAGGATGGTCCTCCCTTCTTCCCCCTCCACACTTTGCAATTCTTTGAATGGTGGTGGTAGAGCAAATCATCCTTCTCTTTGTATCATATCTGCTTTGTCTTAGTTCCCTCTCTTTCTTATTTGGGAGAGTGCAAGCACTTTGTGGAAGCTTTCTTATCCTCTTTCTTCATTCCTGGAACAACAGTGCCCAGAACCTCCAGGAGCTCTTGTAGAACCCAGCCCTAGGAACAAAGAAGACACAAAGATGTGAAGGGAAGAAAAGCTGAGAGCCCAGAAGCATTGTGGAAGAAAAATTCCCAGCTGCATTACCCATTCCTCTATGCAAATTTTATGTGCCAGGGAGGATGGTTTCTGGGGAGCATTTCACAGTGACTGAGGTCACCTGGGCAGTAACGTGGTTTCTGATACCTAGTCCTGAGTTTTGGAGTGGACTCCATGGCCAACCTGTACCTACTGTCTTTGCCACCAGTATTAGTGGGAACATGCCCAGCAGATCAGGACTGGCAAGCCCCAGAGGGATATTTAAATACTTCTGCCTGTAGAGATTTTCAGAGGACTTAACTTGCAGCCTCCTTGGCTTGGTCCTTGGGCCCATGGAACATGGAAAATGTTGGAACTGTGGAAGAAAATCACCATATTGACAGTGCACCAAGAAATCCTACTGCTCAGGTGATATTCCTCTTCTCTATCCCCTCAGTTAACCTATGTGGGGTGTGTAGAAGTGACCGAGGCAGAGAACAAGATGCCAAAAAATGGCTTTCAGCTATTTGGGAAGCTGGTCTGGCTCCATTCTCCCCTATCCATGGACTCCCTGTTCAGCTGTGTCTTGTCCTTGACACAGCTTCACCTGTCTGTCTAAGGGGAGTGATGACAAAGGTTGCTGGCCATGCCTCAGTTGTCCATAGTGGCCAATTGCCTGCTTCCAGCTCATGACATAAGTGGTATCACTGCAGAGATTTCCTTCATCTTGAATGTTTTCAGGGGTCTATGTCCCCATAGTTTGGCAACAGGTGAGCTTAAAGGTGACAGAGTTCACCATTCATTGCACGAGACACTGATAAATATTTGAGAAGAGTCTAAACAGATCTTCCTGAGATTCTCTCCAAAGCTGTTCCCCTCATTGGCTCGGCTGTACAATAAGAAATGGAAAGTGGGCAGCAAAACTGTTGGGGAGAAGAACTAGTGATACTGTCCCTTTTGGATTTTTGGTTTTAGGGATTGGGTTGTGTGCTTTTGTTCCCTACAGGTCAGTGAGTGTCTGGGGAAATGGACTTCACTGTTGGCTTGGGGGTAACCTGCAAGGATGCTGTGCTCTGCTCATTTATTTAGTGGGGGACACAGCTGAATGTGGGCTGCTCATGCAGGGGATTTCTGGACAGCTTCCTGGAAGAGTTTGTTCTTTTTTCCATGATTTGTGAGACCAAAGAGGGTGCTTGCTGGGATTACTGGTGTGCATCACTGGATAGCACAGGACTTGTCTCTTTGCCCTGTGGAAGGCCTTTGCTTCTTAATTCCTGACAGGATCAATATAGTTGTTGAGTTTTCTTTTGCTACCAAATTGTTTAATATTTCATTTTCCCTTGTGCCTCTTGAATGCTGCATCAAAAGAGCAATTAATGTTTGTTTCAAGTTTATCCATCTTTTAGATAACACTGAAGAGCTAGAGTTTTGTCCTCCTTTTCAAGAACAGTTTTGGACAGACATTTGAAAACATACCTCATGACTTTGCCTCATTAGCTTTTGGTGTGCTTTGTCCCCAGCAGCATAGAAAGTGGAGCAGCAAAGTGGGGATGCAGAGATGAGAAACTGCTCTGCCTGGCTGAGGATGTGCTCTGCCCATTTCCTAGCAGTGCAAGGCAGCTCCTGTATAGTACCCACTGGTAGCAACACAGGCAGCATCTGTGTGAGCAAACTCATACCACCTGATACACAGCTGACACTTCAGACTCTCTTTGAGTGTGAATCTTCCATCTCTCTGTGTTCCTTCAAAAGTCTTCTTACTTTAAGCATCTGGCAAAATTAAAGCCCAATTTTCTCTTTTACAACATGTGCTTTCTGTATGATTTCTAACTTAACTACTATCCCAATATAGAGGCTCTTCCTGACTATTTTTCAGTCAGGTGCTAAATATATTGTTTGATAAAACTTGTCCAGGCTGCCTCAAACTTTTGCTCAGGTGTCCAAAGCCTTGCAGTCTTGGCCACTGTTACTGTCAAAGCCCAGCTACTTCTCCATATAGACTTCAAGAATAGCAACATAGCTTTGGATGACTACCCTTCAGTTGCCTTGCAGAGTTATCTGCTTCTCTTCAACTTTATCTCAGCTGAGCTTCCAAGGTCAGTACCCACCACTAGGCCAGGAAGGTGTTTCATAGAATCATAGAATCATAGAATCACAGAATTGGCTGGTTTGGAAGCGACCTCAGAGATCATCAAGTCCAACCCTTGATCCACTACCGCTGCAGTTACCAGCCCATGGCACTGAGTGCCACATCCAGTCTCTTTTTAAATATCTCCAGGGATGGAGAATCCACTACTTCCCTGGGCAGCCCATTCCAATGTCTGATCACCCTCTCCGTAAAGAAATTCTTTCTAATATCCAACCTAAACCTCCCCTGGCACAACTTAAGTCCATGCCCTCTTGTCTTGTTGAAAGTTGCCTGGGAAAAGAGCCCAACCCCCCCCTGGCTCCAGCCTCCTTTCAGGGAGTTGTAGAGAGCGATGAGGTCTCCCCTGAGCCTCCTCTTCTCCAGGCTGAACACCCCCAGCTCCCTCAGCCTCTCCTCACAGGACTTGTGCTGGAGCCCCTTCACCAGCCTGGTTGCCCTCCTTTGGACCTGCTCCAGGACCTCAATCTCCTTCCTGAACTGAGGGGCCCAGAACTGGACACAGGACTCGAGCTGTGGCCTCACCAGGGCTGAGTACAGGGGCAGAATCACTTCCCTGGACCTGCTGGCCACGCTGTTCCTGATCCAGGCCAGGATGCCATTGGCCTTCTTGGCCACCTGGGCACACTGCTGGCTCCTGTTCAGCTTCCTGTCAATCCAGACTCCCAGGTCCCTCTCTGCCTGGATGCTCTCAGCCACTCTGTGCCCAGCCTGTAGCACTGCATGGATGGTTGACCATCCATATATAAAAAAAAAAACAAAACAAAACAGCCAAAACCCAAAAACAAATGCAGGGAAATCTTGGTTTTTTGCTTATTTGAGATAAGAAAAGGCAATACTGAAAACCTGAAGGAATGATAATGGGGGTTTTGTGGGGCTTGGGCTGAAACAGAATTACAGCTAAGATCAGCTGTAATTGATGCTCACGATCGCTAGCAGCCAGAGACAGACAGAAATCTCTCCCCTGTTCCCAAGCTTATTTCCCCTCATATTTGTTAGTTTACATATTCATTGAAGGGATTCATCCCAAAGACAAGCTCTGACTCAGAGGTTTTTGTGGTCACCATGTAAAAACTTTCCTGGGACTGGACTTGTTGGGAGAGAGGGTGGCCTTAGACACATTTATTTTCTTTTCTAAAAATAGAGATGCACCAGGTAGGAGTTGGTTGGATTCAGGACCTTTGTGGAAAGTCTGACCTCAGGTTCTTCTCGTGTTCAATTTCCATACTAATGCCTTCACCAAAAAAACTCAAATAAGCAATAAAAAAAACCCCACCCAGTATTTTTTTTTTCCTTCAGCTTTAGTTGATGCAGGACATATTCCTTCTGAGTGGAAGGCTGTCAGCTCATCACCAGCTTAGCAATGGCTTTCACCCTTCATCTGCCAGAGGGTGGTGAATCCCCTTGATGCAGAGCCAGAAGAAGAGCAGGGTCTGCAAACACAGCCTGCAGCAGGGTTGGAAACAAAACCCCCTCAGCTCTCCAGATTCTTCTGCATTTTTTTTTTTGTTTGTTTGTTTGGTTTTTTGGATGTCCTGTAGAAAACCAGCAAGTTCCTCCTGCGGGAGGCAAACTTCCCCTCTTGACAGGGAACTACATGCTGGATGTATGGGTTTCTGAGAAGCAGTTTTTGTGAAGAATTTCAAGCCATTTACACTCAGGCTTGGAAAATGCAGGTAAGAGGCTGCAAGAAGAAGTGGGGCATCTGAGCTAAATACCCTTAATCTTTATTATGATGAATGTTGCAAAAGAGCAGCACGTAAGCGTGAGCAAGGAGAAACTACTAGGGCAGGAGTCAGGGAGTAAGGAAATGGCAAGAGGCAGAGGGAGAAGGGAAAAGAATGTAGAGAATTTGCCAAGGGAAAATGAGAGAATAAAGGGAAGCATGCCAAAAATATAAAAAGAGGAACATGTACAGGAGTATAGCTTTTAAAGAAGATGAGTGGAAAGAAAGGAAAAGTAAGCTAAAAGCAAAGCAAACAGCCTAGAGTGTTAAAATTTCCAACATTTAAAATATTATAAAATCAAAACATAATGACAGAAGATACAAGAAGGTACATATGCAAGTGTGCCTGCATGCACACAACATTTGTTCAGTCCTACAGGAGTTCATGTGCAGGTTTCTGTCTGGATCCAAAGCAAATTGAATTGTATTTTTTCTTGGCAAACAGCCACCTGTGAAGAACTTGTTCAGGACAGCAGTTTAATTTATAATGTTTTGGTTGTTTTTTTGTTTTTCCTGCCATCTCACCAGCTTGCAGCAGAAGACAGGTACTTGAAATTCTGGTGGTGGGGTAGTGATGGCTGGGTTCCCAGCAGAAGTGCTTTATCCTTGCTGTGACATCTGCCCCAGGGACATATCAGAGCCCAGAGCCCACGTAGCAGGCAGGGGAGGGGGCCTGGGGAAGCTGATTTTGCTACAGTGCCAAAGCCACCTATGGCTCACTCACCAAAAAATGAGTGAAATTGAGGCTGTAAAGTGTAACAGATAAATGAGAAGGTTACTTAACTATGACACAGCTGTTGCCAAATCCAGATTTTTCAAAAATCATTACTTTGTTTCTTCCCATCTTTGAAAAAAAATTGTCACTACAGCTAAAGAGAAAACATTTTCTCCATCTGTTTCTCTATACTTTTTACACTGGCCATCTGAGCCACCAAACTCACCTTTTTATACTTTCTTCTCCCATCACAAAGGTGAAATATTTCCTAAAAGAAAACCAGAACATCTAGGAAACGTTTCTGGGGCTAAGTTAGGGTCTAACGAAGACTCTGATTTTCAGAGTGCAAGGAAAAAAAACCCAAACAGTGAGAGCCAGTATTGTTGCAACAGCCTCTGCACATTACATTTTGGGATCTGTATCCTTCTAGAAATGGTGTACCAGCTGATAGAGTCACTTCTGGCCTCTGAGATGTTGGATTTGTGGCCTTTCCTAGAGAGACAGAGGCACATGCACTCAGCCTCAGGGGGGCTGGCCATGAGCTGTGGCAACTCAGTCTGGATAGAAGTGGCCAGGCTTCCTCCTCAACAACTTCTCTTCACCAAGTAAAACCTAAGATTAGGTCTATGCACTGTTATTAATATTTCACTAGTATTCCCTGTTGCAGCAAATGGATGGTTCTGCTCAATAATTCATGGTTGGGCGTAGCCTATTAAATTTGTAGTGGAGTGTACACTTTCATGTTATTTATTTATCATTGCTTTCACTTTACAGGGTGTGTTTTTTTCCCTGCTATTTCATTTTTCACTTGCTTAAATGCCTCTCCTTCAAAGTTCAGGCGGCTTGCAGGAAATTAATCTTGTTCTTTATGCCTTTTAAGTAAGGCTGAGCTCTTACCGCAAGGGCCTGGGGCTGGGCCATAGGGAAAAACTTTCAGAGTCACTTAGTCACTTTGGTTCAGAAGATCTTTTTGAAGCAAGTGACTTGGAGATTTTGATGCAAAGTCTGACAGCCCAAAGTTCAACACTGGCTTCAGTGCTTTTTTTGTTTCACAGGGATGTTTGGCTCCATCTGCTGAGAGAACAAACTCTGAGACAAAAAATTTCTGCTCTATCTTCTCTACCAGCAGGCACTGTCCTTCCTTAGGTCCCTGCGTGTGTGTTTTGGCGGTGTAAATCTTTTTAGACTGGTTGTAGGTTGTACTCCGGGCTTAGGAGGTATCTTTTGCTTTGCTTTGCAGAAGCTGCCTACTCAGATTATTTGATGTTTGTGGCTCATCTTGATTCCCAAATTAGCCTGTCAGCAAAACTGAAATAAAGGTTTCCTTAGAAGACTCAAAGACAGGTTTTCAGAGTTAAGGGTTTTGAAACTGAAAGCTTCACAAACATGTAAAATCATAAAGTAGTCTCCCAGACTAGGTTTAACAGGACAGTATTTTCCTGGCCTTTCCCATGCTCAGTTCCAGGAGAAAGGGGGAGGTTTGGAGAGCCACTGCTTCTCAGAATTACCTCACTGAAACCACTCTTTTCAGTATGAGAGAACTTCTCTTTCCATAGAATCACAGGTTTGGGCTGGAAAGGGCCTTAAAGATCATCTGGTTCCAATCCCCCTGTCATGGGCAGCAACACCTCCCACCAGATGAGGTTGCTCAAAGCCCCATCCAACCTGGCCCTGAACACTTCTGGGGAGGGGACATCCATCTGGGCAACCTGTTTTTGTGTCTCACCACCCTCACATTTGAGAACTTCTCCCTGATATTCAGTCTAAACTGACTGTCTTCCAACTTGAAACTGTTCGTCCTTTTTCTGTCACTTTGTGGCTTTTTACATAGTCCCTCTCCAGCTTTCCTGTAGGCCCTTCTCAGGAACTGGACAGGTGCTATAAGGTCTCCCCAGAGCCCTCTCTTCTCCATGATTCTTTCTCCACACATGCCCATACACAAGCCTAGATGTCCCTGCCAGCCCAGAGTAAATAAATGACTTTTTGCTGTTTTGCAGCTGTGCCAGGCAACCTTTGCAGGAGGTTGCCAGCTGTGCTATATGGCAGATCTTCCCCTTAATTTTCTTCCCACTGGTGCTGGCCATTGCCCTCCATGCTACCTTCTCCTTCCTGCTGTGTCTCCATGCAGCAGCTGTGCAGGGAGGCACTGGGAATGCCAATACAAGAGCTCCATAGGGCATGGAGGATGGTGGTGACATGGGGGTTGGAAATCCCATGTCTCAGGAAGGGGGAGCACGGTGGCAGGCTCCAGCTGGAGGTAAATCCCTGCAGGGCTAGGTCTGCCCCGACATATTGAGAGTAAAAGTGAGATGCTCTTGTTGCAGCAACAGATATTTCATGGTATGATTGTTCCACCCCCAAAAGAGTCCAGTATCCGTGTTGTGACAGGTTCAATGGGATCAACCACCACTGCTTTGCATTCTCAAAGCTTTTTCTGTCAGATGGAAGGCAGGAAGAAGGCAGCATAAAAGGTATTATTTTCACATGCATTCTGGAAATTTTGTATTCTCTCTCCTGCAGAGATCACACATAGCATTTCAGGACACATTGCTGACACAGTCCCAGCTGTGGGTCAAATTACCTCTCCCCACCTGAGCACATGCCATCGGAGTAATGACTTGGGCTTTACAAGGACTCATTTACTTTTCAACAGCATTTAAGTCCTCAGGGTCCTTTTTCAGAAACACAGGCATTTCAGGACCCAAGTCACTAGTGGCTACAGGAAGCATCAGTGTATTAAATGTGTGATTTCAGTTCTCATAAAACTGTAGAGGGAATTAGATCAGGTCCTCTGTACTATATAAGAGCAAGATAATAATTGCTTAAATGAGATAATTTTTAAATTGTTTCCATTACTTTTGATTTGCCCTAGCTTTTCATGGAGCAGCAGGTTCCCCTCAGAGGGTTTATTTAAAATTATTCAGTCAATAAAACAAAGATCCTCTGCAAGGTCCACAGGAAGCTCCCACTGTCATCTCAGAATATCTGTGCTGCTGTCCCCACTCTGCTCCTCACCGTGCCCTTCCCATCCTGTGTATTTTCTTGGAGGGATGCCTTGTCCACAACCTGTGACTGTTATCAGCAGTGGTAAGGAAGATGTTTTGTTACACCAGTGTGGTTTTGCAAAATGGTGGCTTTTGGAGAAATTCATTCCCTGAAGCAGAAGCAGCCTGCAGGAAGGCAAAGGTTTTGGGTGATTGCAGTGGGCAGTTTGTGTTACAAACACGAGAGCCAAGAGGTGGTCCTGCCAGAAATGATCACCACAGGAATACCCTTCCCCAGTTCCCACAAGAAAACTGTTCACCTACAGCAGACCCCAACTCCATCCTTGGTTGTGAATCCCTGCAAAACCTCTCTGAGATGCCAAAACACAATTCTGCCAAATAAGGTGATGCCCCAGTTCCTCTGAATATAATTCCCATTCATTGGTGGAAATGCGATCAATGGTTCTTGAAGGCTTTTGGGATTGATATTTACCTTGCTAAGAAACACCCGAGCTTGATGGCAGGAGAAAGTGGGCAGTCATCACTGTCACGATTTAACACTGGCCTGGCAATTAAACCAAATAACAACGCTCTCTATTAATCCCCTTCTCCTCCCTGATAAAGAAAGGAGAGACAATAAGGGAGAGAGACTTATGGGTTGGAAACTAAACTACACAACTTTAATAAAACAGTAATGATAAATAGGAAAAATTACTAAATATATACAAATATACAGGAAAATTGATACCACGTTCCTGCCCCCTTTCCCCCAGTAACTCTCACATCACCACCGAGGCTGCAGGGCAGCCCTGGGAAAGTCCAGGCTGGAATCCTGGAGTCAGCAGCAGTCAGGAGCTGGAGGCAGGAACACACAGATTCAGGATGGCAGGGATCAGGACCACAGGCAGAGGAACAGATGGAATCCTGCCAGGATGCTGAAGCAAAACAGGGAACAGGTGAGGAAGGGAAGAAGGAAGGGCAGGAAGAAGGGTTTGACCCTTGTGATCCCTCAAATTTATACTGAGTATGACGTGTATGGGATGGAATACTCTGTTTGGTCAATTCTGGCATCTACCTTGTCCGGTCCTCCCCAGAGGAGGGTTTCAGGTGGGACCTCCTTACTCCTTCTGGAAGGCAAAATGTTCCTCAGAGCTGAGCAGTGTCCTTGGCTCTGCACACCAGTCTCTGGCAGTAACTATAAACATGGAGTGTTATCAGTCCTAGAAGCAGACAGTGTCTGAGAAACTTGCTGTTAATTTCAGCAAGTGCAACTACTTACAAGAGACTTAGCTGAAAGCAAAAGTACAAGACAGAAAAATCACCTTTATCCCGGCCCAAACCAGGACGATCACCCTTTCCAAACCTTCCCAAAGGAGGGAAGATGAGAGGAGGTGGGAGTGAAGGCAGGCTGGGGCTCAGAGCTACGGGGCTGACACAGAGGAAGAGGAGAGCTGAGGCTGCAGGAGAGAGGGGTTAAAGCCAATGGAGGGGCTGAAGCCTGTGGTGACACGGTCTGGCTGACCTGCAGTGGAGCATGGATGCTTTGCACAGGCAGCAAGATGAGATGGTCAGTGTTGCAAAAGGTGTGTGGAAAGAAAGGTCCTTCAGGCACAGGGAAGATAAGGGTAAGGCTTTTGAAGTGTTTTAATGGAGATATCAGAGGGGAAAAGTTTATTTTCGATCTGTTCAGCTGTGGTTCATGGGGGCATGGTCTGTTCATAATTATAGTCCTTCCTCTGTGAGTGATTAGACACAGTGCATGTTAATTTATGGTACTTTGTAGACAATCATCTTAGCTGTTCCCTAATGTCTTTGCTTGTAGCCTGAGTAACATCCTCTCTAAATGTTCTACCTTTCATGCAAGTAAATTTCAAAGTACAGATTTTGCCCCTAAGACTGTAGCTGCAGGTCAGGTGTATTATTTTTTTCATTGAGAGATAGTAATGGATATTTAACTCAGTATCACAATATTTCCTATCATAACACTAGATAGCCTGTTGCTAGTCTTATGCATACTTTATTCCAAAATGCAAGCTATTGAAGAGTTACAATTCAACACAGTACTGGGAAACTGATACTATATTAATTCCTGTAGCATCCTGCCCCATGGAAGGATGACATTAGAGACATCATTGTCATATAATCATAAATTGCCACAAATGAACACCAGACACAGATGAGTTAACAAGGCAGGGGTAGAAGTTAACTATTGCACTGTACCAGTTAAATGGATTTCAGTGCTCCCCAGTAAAATTGTTATTTGTGTGATTCTTCACAGATGCACAGCAAAGAATTTAAACAGTGTGTTGTCATGACAGGACTTCAGCTGGGGTTGTGTGTAAAGACTTTGAAAGTTTAGTAATGTTTAGTGAGACAGCATTATTAGGTTTACACAGTGATATTCCAGTAGGTCTTGAAATAAGGCAGAAAAAGGGAAAAAGATTTGTGGTTCACATGGCAAATATCTCATAATCTTTTATTTTCACTTGCCTTATAAATCCATCATATGCTAAAACCCATCCTCACTGTACTTATATTTCTAAGTGTGTTTGAGCACTGTCCTAGAATAGCTGGTGCATATTGGTGTGTGCTGCTGTGAATCAGGGCTGTCTACTGATGACACTGAATTGAGCTCAGTCTAAGTGACACAAATAAAAAATAACACATTCTAGCGTGGAAAATCTGAGTCCTTCAGCTACCTTCTTTATAAGCTACAGTAACTCAAGAGAGGATGTTAGTGGTGCTTAACAAACATTTGTGATAAGGAAACACTTGCCCCATCCTCAGTTTTCCGGTGCAAGTACGATGTTAGATTTAAGGCATGCAGTATAATATCCAATAATGGAGTGAAATTATCCGTTTGGTGCCCTCTTCCCTATCTTGGGAAAGGTACTGCACCATTCAAGGAGGCACTGTAGAGAGCAACAGAAATTGTTAAGGAGTTGAAGAAGGTCTGTAAGAAAATAAAGTTGGGGCAGACCATCAGGCTGGTGTTTAATAACCTGGAAACAAAGCAAAGAAGCCATGGCACAGACTATCAAATACTGAAATGCCACAGAGAAGGTATTTTTCTAACAGCTGGAAGTAATCAGAAATGCCTAAAACATGTTTCAGTGTAATTCTGAATAAAACAAAGTATTCTCAAGGATGGGTCTTAACTATGAGATTCTGTTTGTGAGGTGGTTTTCCTGAAGCTTTCTACATCATCATGTACCTGATAGTCCAGCTGGTCTGATGAATCATAAATGACAGCTTTTTCATTAAAGCCACTCAGGTTATTTTTTCAGCTGCCCGTGTTCAGAAGTAAAAGTAAGAACAAAAGTTAAAAATCTTCAGAATGAGTCTTCAACCTGTGGGAAGAGCTGGGAATTTTGCTGCTAAGGCAGGACATTTCTTAAAATACCCATAGGGTTGATGAGTCACTTTCATTACTGATTTTGTGTTTTCAGTTCTGTTAAGACTTGCACCATAAGGGTTACAAGACAACTTTTGTTTGCATCCACTGAGCACTTTTATGCTTGAGCTTCAGTGTAGCTGGAAAACACATCCCTGAAGTTGGTGTCAGTTGTGAGGTGGCCTGAGGAGCACTGTGTCCTGTTTGAGGCTTCCCTTACAAGAATCCCAGATTGTCAGGGGCTGGAAGTGACCTCTGAAGATTGAGTCCAGTCCCCTGCCAGAGCAGGACCAAAACTAGGGCAGTTCACTCAGAAATGCATCCAAATGGGTCTTGAAAGTCTTCAGAGAAGGACACTCCGCAACCTCTCTGGGGAGCCTGTTCCAGAGCTCTGTAATCCTTACAGTAAAGAAATTCTTCCTCATGTCAAGGTGCAACTTCCTATGCTCTATCTTGAATCCATTGCCCCTCAACCTGTCACAGGGCACAAGTGAGACGAGGTTGTCCCTCCATTCTTGAGGCTCAGCCCCCATATATTTTTACACATTAATTAGCTCCCCTCTCAGTCTTCTCCTCTCCAGGCTAGAAAGCCCCAGGTCTTTCAGCCTTTCTTCATAGGGCAGGTGTTCCTGTCCCTAAATCATCCTCATAGCCCTAGAAATGCTTTGACAAACTGGACTGCCATCAGGATGTGTCTGCCCTCAGTAATGGTCTGATTCACACAAGGTCCAAGTAGAGGCAGAGAGGGCTGGACTTGTTCAGGCTGGAGAGGAGAGGGATGAGGAAGTTCTTCTTGTTGTCTAGACATATCTGTTTGGAGCTTATAGAGAAGATG
Source organism: Phaethornis superciliosus (assembly GCA_023637945.1). Lineage (NCBI taxonomy): Eukaryota > Metazoa > Chordata > Aves > Apodiformes > Trochilidae > Phaethornis > Phaethornis superciliosus. The sequence continues at coordinate 167,906,856 of JAJQWJ010000001.1, read as the reverse complement.
GACCCAGCCTTTTGTCAGAGGCTTGCACTGAACATAAAAAGGTGACAAACTGCATCAAGGGAATTTCCAACTGCATGCAAGGAAAAAAGTTTTCACAGCAAGGACAGTCAGACTTTGACTGAGGTTGCCCAGAGATGCTGAGGAGTTTCCTGCAGACACTACCCCGAGCATCCTGAGGATCCCAGCCTAACTTTGCATACTGAGCACAGGGTAGGACTGCAGACCTCATTGTTCTGCAAGTCAAAAATGTGGTTGCTTTGACTGCCAAGGAGAGAAGGTGTTTCATGCGTGCAAACACACGAGTGTGCTTATTCAGAGAGAACAGGACCAAAGAGGGGTAAAACAGAGGAAGTGGTACACACCAGTAGGAGTAATGAGGTGAAGAGGGAGACCAGAGGAGGGTAAATTTCCTTATAAAGACAAAATCTGTTTCACTATGACGTTTTGTCACTACTCACTTCCCTCTCGGGGCTCAGTCTTGGGCTCACACTCTTGGGCTTGACTAGTTGCTCTGCAGAAAAGGAACATTTTCCTAGTCACACAGTGACCTGTTTCGACACACTGCTTCGCAGTTCCCCAACCCACAAAAAGGTTGGATCTTTCTTTTTTTAAAAGAAGTTCTCTTCTTCCTGTTGGATTTGCAGCTGTAGAGCAGTTGCTCTGGCAGTTTGGACCCACCACTTGAGCCCAGGAGGTAAGATCACAGCACCTGCTGTTTTTTTAGCAAGCTGCCTTCAGTGTGCCTATCAGCAGTTTAACTGCACAGGAAACTGTGGTCACCATGAAAAAGCAGTGCAGGTTCTGTAGCAGTGTGAAGCGTTTTCCAGTTGTCTTATGCCCAGCATTTCTACTGACCTTGGGGAAAGTGATGGATTTAATGGGGAAAAGTGGTCTTTGACTGAGTAGAGTGGTAGCCTTTGAATTTTTAGTTGCTGGCATTTCATTAGTTCGGCCGTGTATGATAAAGTAGGAAGCCAGTATTTAGATTGCAGAGTGGATCCCTGTAAGAGAGTAATTCTAAATGCTAATTACTAACAAGTAGTTCATAAAGCTAATTCAAGGGTTGGACTTGATGATTTCAGAGGTTCCTTCCAACCCAGCCAATTCTATGATTCTATAATGTATTTTGGCCTGAATTGTTTGCAATATACTCTGCTGCATCTTAGGGCATTCATACTAGGCTTTTAGATATGTAGTTTTACTCTCCAGAGAATAAATCACACTGATTCATGGCGGAGCCTGATTGTAGTTGTGACTTCTGCTTTAAAAATGGTGACTTGGAGTGGTCCTAACATTTTATTTTCCTTTCATGATCTTGTCTGTTGAAGCCGGACAGGCTTGTCCCATGTCTTCTTTGGGATTTCAGCTCAGTCTGTGGATGAACTTGCAAGTGTCTACAGACATTGTAGCAGCTAGGGTTGTGAATAGGAGCCCTTGGGCTTAACTTTTTGGTCTGGAGGGGTTTTTGTCAGGCAGCAGTTTCCTCAGCATGTGCGTTTGGTTTGAACACTGTCTCAACAACTGATTCTGAAGCCTGTGAGTAACTTGACTTTTCAAGTAAATGGGACCTCAGGTCTTTGTTAGCACAGCCAAAGTCAGAGGCAACATTGGCAAGCTGACCCTTGCTGCTGCAGATATCAGGTGGATAAGAGGATCTCTAGCAAATGGCAGGCAAGATTGTGCCACCAGAAGTGCAGATGAGTGCCCAGTAGCTGATTATATTGATAAAAGCAGATGACACCCTGAAACGTCTCATGTAGAGGAACTCCAGCATGTATTATCTTCCTTCCCTTTTGCTTGTCACTCAAGAGTGGTTTTTCCTCATGAGATGGGGCCGCAGGGTCTAAGGGGGTCAGGGATGGGGCTACCCAAGCTCTTTTGAATTGACAGGAGATGTGGAAACCCCCTCCATGGTGGGAAACCCCATTGAGAAGGGATGCTGGAGCTCGGAGGGACTGGAAAGTACATGTCTGCTGGCTGGCAGCCAGAGTCAGGATTTCTGCTTCAGTCCTGACCATGAGGTCCAGATTTACTTATCTCAGAATCTGAAGACAGTGATCACATAATAGGTTAAAAAAAAAAAAAAAAAAAAAAAAAGTAATTACATTACAGCAATGTTTTGGGATCGCTTCCTCAGTTGAAACCAAGTAAGGATTTCGAATGAATACTGTCAGGGTTTTAAAATGTTTGAGATCCTGTATGAAACTTATTGTATTTAAACACTAGTGGTGCTGCTGCTCTCTCCCTGCTCACAGAGCCTCCCATGCACTCTGTTGTGCTGCATTATGATTTAATTTATGATTTTTTAAAACTTATTTCCTACTGATTTCAGTCCTGATCAGCTTAAAATGAAGCTGTGTAGCACAGAGCAGAGCTATCTTGATAAAAATCCTACCATAAGAGTCATCACCATATGTTTTTTATAAAGTATGGAAGAACTTTAGAAAGAGGTTGACTAAAGGGGAAGGAAGGAGACAAAGGGAGATCAGGAGAGCACAGCACATTCAGAAATGTAGCTGATTTTCATACTCTTATCTCTTTCCTGCAGCACAGTATTCTCCAGTGAAATGCTGATCCAAACTGTAAAATATTTATCAAAATGAAAAATATTTATAAAAAAAAAAAAAAAAAAAAAAAAAAAAAGAAACAGCATTGAGGATACTGCAACTAATTGTGCAGCCAGATGAAGTCAGGGCCTCTGCACTGGTATCTCTGTTCATCTTTGCAGTTGTCAAAGGGGAAAGCTGTAGGATGGGAAATAAATCACCACCCTTGAGTGGCACAAGTAGGGTGTCCTGGAGATGGAGGCAGTGTCCACAAGGAGGAGAGTGGTGTGTTGCCATGAGGGGTGCCTGGCAGTGCAGGCTGAGGGGCCACACACCATAAAACCAAATTATTCTTCAGAAGCAAGGGGCAGGAGAGGACCTATTTGTCTCCTCCTTCCCCAGCTCCTGCTTTGGTTCCGCATTGCATCCTCAGAGATGCTCCCAGCATGGCACCACTGCCATGAGGGGTCCCAAACAGCAGGAGAGCCCCTACAGAGGGCTATGTTGAGATGTGCTCTCAGTTTTCTGATCTAGTGGGTGGAAGGGCCTGATCCCTCAGGAAGGATCTATCCAATCCACTGAGAATTCCTGCTGAAATTAGTGAAGAGTTCTGCAAAACTGAGAACAGTTTCTGCATGGGAGCAAAAGCAACAGATTCATAAATCCAGGTGGAAACAGCTGAATGAAAATATGCATTTGTTCTAAAAGTAATATATCCACCCCCCCTTTTACAGCTGGAACATGTTTTTAATATTTTCCTTGCACAGAGGAACTGCTTTCCTGCTAAGAAGCTGGAAACACAGGCCACGTTCTCCTTTTCTTGTGTCAGATACCAGGCTTTCACAGAACATTTGGGACTGAGTCAGTACTCCATGACCTGACCCTCTTGCCTTTGGGCTGCAGTATGATGACTACATCACAGGAATAGGAAGAGAGGCTTTTACCTCTCTGCCCCAGAGCTTTGTGTCCCATCCACCACCCAGGTCACGACGGGGCAGAAGTGGGGTAGCTTCTTGTACCTGCATCCCAAGCATCCCCTGCAGATGCTCTTCTCTTCCCTCACCTTAGTTAGTGAAGGTGGAACTGGGGGGGGGCAGGGCCTTCCATGCCAAATAGGACATCTGCTGAATGGCTGAAGATGTTTGTCAATCTGGCTTGATTTGAAAACCACCTTTGCCCCCCTACCCCTCTAAGGAAAAAATAAAAAGAAGGCAGAAAAAACCCCTCACAAACCACTGGAAAGCATTTGAGAATAAAAATGTTCGGTTTTCTATGGAAAAATATTTTCACTGAAAAGATAGCTTGTCTTGGTAATGGGATAGAAAACATAAGTTTCCCCCCAGAAATGTAGTGTAGTGGATAATTTTTTCTTCTAAAAAATTCTACAGACTTCAATTGAAAAACAATATGTATATACATGCTGTTTCCCTAGCAGGATGTATCTGACAGATAAAAAACACATAAGGAGAATATTTACAAGTTCATAGCTCTGCTTCTTCAATGTCTTCATTTCCTTGAGGGATGAGTATCCCCTGCCACTGAGTGGTATATTGAAAAGAGATTTCCATTTCTCTACAAACTCTGTGGATTTTCCTTTCCTAAGCCCTGTTGACTCATATTTGAGTTAGGACTCATTTATCATATTAAAAAATAAGGCCCTTTATAAAATGGACCATTAAGAAAATAACTGATAGGCATCAGCCTGTTGCTTTCTGAACAGCAGTAAATGTCTTTTCTCTGTGTTTCTTCAAATTGTATAAAAATAAAGCACACGAAGTGCAACAGCTCAACAGTTCTAGTGCTATTACAGGTATCAGTACTTTAAATTACTTTGAGGCAAAGGGTGTAATTTATTGTAGGCTAACTTGTGAATCTTTATCATGTACCAGGGAGGGCCTATTTGCCCTAACTTCAGAAAGACTGCTCTCTGTGTTTTGTATGCTGATTTGAACAGCAAGTTTCCACTCTGACTGATGGTACTGAAATATAAAAGTCCCACGTTGCTAATAGAGACAAGGATATTTCTGTCTGCTTTAGGATTTAAAATTTCGTTTAGCATCTTTGAGGAAATTAGAGAAAAACTCTTACCCATGTTTAGTTAGAGAAATTGTCATACCACTAAGAACTTGAAAAATTAACATTTTTTTACAGACCCCCTCACCTGTTCAAAGATGCTGCAATTCTAAATGGCTCTTCAATGGTTTTCAAAGGTGCTATGCAAGAAATGCATCTGATTGACATGTGATTCAAAACCTGATGGTTTTTGCTGATGCTGTCTGAGTAGCTGGGCTAGCTAAATAACTCACCAGAAAGGAAGAGATATGAGGATTCTTGCACAAAAAAATGTCCATGCAATCTGCCTTGCTTGATTCTGTGACACCAAATAAGAAGGAAGGGCATGGGTGGGATTGTGTGTTTGTCTCAGATGGCTGAGTACTCTGGAGCCATTGCTGTGATTATCACTGCTCCAAAGTGGCAGTAAAGCTGGTGAAATTTAATAATAATGCTGCCACCCTCCTTTGCTGGGGGTGCACTAGGGATCACCCTGCACAGATGTATGAGCACATTATTTTGATCAGAACCATCAGAATAAAAATACAGTTAATATAAATACATGAAAGAGGAACACGATAATAGCAAGGATGCTGAGAATAAGACCTTTAATTGGGTGGTAAGCTCTTCTGGGTTGTGCAAAAGAACACGTTTGGCTGACTGACAACAAGATGGCTTCTGCTGTTGTATTTTAGTTGACGTTTTTTTGCCAGTGAGCATAAAATGAAACTTCAGAATTGGGGAACTTGTAGGCCATACCGTTGTGGTTAGAGCATTGATTCTTCTTTCAACATGAGATCCACTGAATAATTTCTCTTTTTCTCACCTCTTAGTGAGGATGCAAACAACATAAACTTGTCTCCAGAAGGAAAATATTTATCAGAGCATAATTCATAAATCTTCTGTTTTCTTGTCTCTTCCTCAGCCTTTCCATACTGTAGGAAATCAGTTGACTGAGACACATAATGTGAAAAAAAAATGCATATGGATATATGGACTTGTCTGTGGGACCTTATGAGAGAAAGGCAGAGTGATATGTTTCTGAGGAATATTTTATGAGGGATATTCTGTTGAGTGACCGGGGCTGAGGGGGCCACAAAGGTACAAGAAATACAGGACAAAGACTGAATGTGCTCAAGACACTCTCTTTTCCCTTATATTTTTCTGCTTGGCAAGATGCTTCAGATTTGTCATTGGTGCTTCTGCCCAATTTTGTGGCCACTTTTTTTATTCCTACCTGCTGGTGACATTGTCCTGAGCATGCTGGATTGCTGGTGGTGCCTTTTTGATATCAACTAGAAAGGAGAGGCTAATGCAGAAGAGAGAAGGGGAAGTATTCCCCAACCCTTACAGAAAGCCAGACATTTGGAAACTGAATTTGTGGATGACACAAGAAAGAGAAAAGGCACTGGAGCTGTGAGCTCTGATAAAGTAAAAGGCAAAGTTTTTTGTGCCGAGGGGAACAGAGTCCTACACTATCCCATGCAGCTATATTTTGCAACATTAAATGCCTCTTGTTTCACCACTTTCAGAAAAAATAAACAAGTCTGAAGAGAAGATAGCAGAAGAAAGAGGGAAATGTATATATGACAGGGAATACATGTGCAGTCCTTTACCTGATCCCTCTCCAAAAGCTAGAGGATTTGTCATAAAAAAAGAGAAATCTCTGACAGCAGAAATTGAGTAAATATTACCTATTTAATCAACTTTCTTGGCCCTGAGTTCCCGGTTAAGACATTCCTGGTGACTTAAATATGTTTGTGACTTAAGTATGTATTTGTGGAATGTAATGTTGCCCCACGAAATTTGCTTTTTTGCTTTGGAGAAACATACAACTTGATGTCTAGCTGTAAAAGGCAGTTTCACATGTTCTAGGTTTTCATTGCCTTGCTTGCAATAAAGCTTAAACATCAAGGAGAGGAGGAAAATATGAAGCAAGGTAACAATTTAATACAAACCTTTAGATTTTAATGGCTTTGCCATTTATTATTTATATTGCATGGTGCATGCACACTTTGCCAAGCAATACATAACCAGACAACTTTTCAGACTATTGCTTCAAAATCAAAAGAGATGAAAGAATATTGATATCACTGTTTCAATTTAGCAGTGATGTTCAGGTTTGAGACTATTTTTGTTCTTCCTTTATATTCCAGACTGAAAATAGTTTGTTATTAGATCTCTTAAAACATTAGTACAGTCATAGATTTTTCTGAGGATAAGGTCAAATAAAAAAGAAGGCTTTATGGCATGGCTGTAATGTATTGGTTTGGAAATGATGGCAGGAAATGGAGTGCTTTGTAGAGGCTCTTTTGGTATCAGTTTGTTATGATTCTCAGCAGCTTAGGTGATATTTTCCCCTTTTGACATTAACCTGTAACCCAACAGTCTTCTGGGGAGGAAGGAGTGTATTTGCACAACTTTATTTTTGCTTTTGCAATAGTGCATTTATGCTGTTTGGCAAACAAGAATGAAGTGTCACTTCCAGGCAATGTGCAATCCGGATATCCTGATGCCATCTGAAGCTCAGCCTGTCTCCAGGAGTGTTTATTCCCCTTCTGAATTTTTACTACCTTCAATTTCTTTCTTGTTGGCAGTCCCACTGTCTTTCTTGCTCTGACCTGTGGATCTGTCATCTTCTCCTCAGCATCCTGCTTCCGCATGTGCTGACTTTCATCTTGTTGTCTCTAAGGAGTTTCAATTCTTTCCCTCATTTTCGATCACACCAAGTTCAAGATCCTTCCTCCCAGCAACTGCTGACCTTCAAAATCTCATTTGTGCTGCTAGCTAAGCTGTTTGCATTTGTTCCTTCTCAAACTCCCCTCCCTCTTGCCATGCCTCCCCCCTGCCCAGCTTTCCTCTTTTCTTCTTGCCATACATCTCCATACTCAAAGCCATCGCCTGGGTCTCATCCATTCATTTTCCCTTTGTTACTCCCTCAGCTCCTCAACAGTTATTCTCTTCAAAGAAGCTGTTTCAGCTAGTTCATATTGCCTGTCAGCTTCAGATATTCTCCAGTTTTAGCATCCTCTGCATTTTTTCTCTGCATCTCTGTTGTCCTACTGCTTTTGCAAATGATTTGGAGCAGAGCAAGGTATCATATGCTTCCAGTGCCTATTCACCCTATTCACCCAGGGCTGTTACCTCTGGATGGGATGCCCAAGGTACTTTCAGGCTGTATTGAGGATGGTGAAGTGCTGGAAGTGTTTGACCCCTAGAAGCAAATGACTCTGCTCTTGGCTGATAAAATCAGAAGGAAAATATTTGGCCTGTCCTCCCAGACTGTTATCCTGAAGCATTTTACATTTCTGTGTGCTAAGTATCATCATTTACTTTTAGTGATCTAAGCAAAATAAGCAGTTTCTATACTGAAAAGTAGCTTTTTGAAAGTGGATTTGCTTATTTTGCTGTGTGTTGCCAAAACTTGGACTTCTACTCTCTGGCTTTCCGTATGTTTTGTTTTTACTACATGAACAATTTAAAAAATGACAGCAATTTGTAATGGTGAATAACTCTGAAATATTTAATCAGAAAATTTTGCTTTTGGTTAACTGAGTGTAAGATTGAGTGCTTTCATGTGCTTTGCAGAGGTGTTCTGGCTCCAGTTGAACCTGGAAGACATGCAACAGAGACTCGAAACTCTTTCCCTGCCTTTATTGTAGACCTTTGCCAAAACCAGGACTAGAGATAAGCCTTAGGGGGTGTAGAGTTGGTGGCTAGAAAGAGATTTTCTTGCTGGTAGGTATTTTACATGGCAGATGTACTGTGATGAGCAACAGAGTCAATCTCTCAGAGAGATGATGTAACCTATGGCCCTGGCCTGCCAAAAGATCTCTGCTGATTGCAGCACAGGGCTGGCTGACTGAGGATGTCTGCTAAATCTCACTTCTCTGTTAACAGAGAGGGTTTTTAGTCAGCAACAGTAGATGATGTTAGATGCTGGAGCTGACGGCTGAAATCAGTAGATATTAAGGGGAGGAAAATGCCAAAGAAGCTCTGTTGTATTGGAACATGCAGTGACAACACCTCCATCACCTGAGTACAACCACTCTTTGCATGATCCAGGGCCAGTTCTTGCTCTTGGTGCAAAGATTCATCTGATTTCTTGGTTAAGTGTAGTCACCTTTACACCAGAGTGGATAATATTGACTTTAAAAAAAATGTCAGAAGGGTTCATTACAGCAAAGCCCTTCATCCTGTCATGTAATACTAGTATAAATGTCCGCACGTGTCAACATATATACTATTAATAGGATTCTCTGTATTTAGCTAATCAGTTAGTTACTCATCACAGAATCACAGAATGGTTTGGGTTGGAATGGACCTTAAAGATCATCTAGTTCCAAGCCCCTCCTCCCATGGACACAGAAACACCTCCTACTAGACCATGTTACTCAAAGCCCCATCCAGCCTGCCCTTGAACACTTCAAGGGATGAGGCAACCACAGCTTCTCCAAGCAACCTGTGCCAGTGTCTCACCACCCCCACAATAAAGAATTTCTTCCTAATATCTAAACTAAATCTACTTCTTTCATCTTAAAACCATTCCTCCATGTCCTATCACTATGTGCCTTTATAAAAAGTCCTTCCCCAGTTTTCCTGTAGGTCCCTTTGGGTACCGAAAGGCTGATATAAGATCTGCCTGGAGCCTTCTCTTCTCCAGGCTGAACAACTCCAGCTCTGTAAGCCTGTCTTTATAGGAGATGTGCTCCAGGCCTCTCATGATTTTCGTGGCCCTTCTCTGGATTCACTCTCACAGCTCCACGTTCCTCTCCTCCTCCATGTGCGGGTTGTTCCAGAACAGTACTCCAGGTGGGGTCTCACAAGAGAAGAGATAAGAGGCCACAACTTCTTTTGCAATCAAGAAGAGTCCGTTTCATGTTGGTGGCAATTTTTTCTCAAGGTTATAAAGTTCTTTTCAAAAGCAACGTTCTAGCCAACAGCCTATGGTGTTTCTTATCAGTTAAGCTCTAGAAGAGTCTTCACGCTATTAGAAGTTGTGTTTCAAATTGTATTGCTTAATCAAGTGACTGGATTGGAAGGGATGATCCTGTAGTAGAATACAGATTTCCTTGCTGATAGAGTAAGATTTTCCTGTGTCCAGATGGATTTTAGGTAATTCACATGTTGCAAAACACACAGCATGCAACAGAAAAAATTGATCGTGGGAAATCAGATCCAGATAGCAGGGTGAAGGAGGAAGACTACAGAGATAATTTTACCCTGGTATACATAAGCAACATTGCTAGTGGATCACAGGGATTTTCACAGGTTAGATCCACTTTTATTATTATGTTAGCATTTCAGTAGCATCACCAGCTCCATTGTCCTGCAAAAAGAACATTGTTCTTGGGTTCTTGTGCCCCAAGAGCATTATGAGTTATGCTGCATTTCTCTACTTAAGAAGGTTGGAGTGAAGGAACAGATTTTTCTCGGAAAGGTGTCCTCACCTTAGAATAACAGTGATGAAGCAGGCAGACAAAAAGCAGACAAAAAGCCAACCACATGAAGTTGCCTTTGGGCTATTTCAAAGCCATGTCCCTAGTATTTCTCACAGATACAAGGAATCAATGCATCAATACAGGAGAACATTAAATCTGAAGCCTGGATAGGCTGTACACAACTCTGTGCCTTTGTAGAGGCCTATAGCAAATCTGCAATTTTCAAAAGGATCCCTGTATATCTTTCTATAAATTTTGGAATCCAAACTTCCAGAATGCAATGTTGCATTTAGTCTGGGAATGAGATATTTCTGATTTTTTTTCCCTCCCCCTTATTTGAACACTGTAGCTACAGCAACCACTTTCTAGGATCAACTCAGGTTTCCATTCTTTTCTATTTAAATTGTTGCTCGGTTAATTAATACTTAAAGAGACATAGGACACTGGAGTCATTCTCACAAATATAGAATAATAGTCTGTCTCCTGAACACTTTCCTCATTAACAGATGCATGGGACAATAGATGCATGAAAAAGCAGAGGGGTATAATGTGCGTCTTCTGATAGTGTGTTAAATGATGTGACAACTGGAAGAAACTTTCCCTTTCTGCTTATTAAGAAAGGTGCCTAGAAGGGGGAAGTCTAATCCCTCCTTCTGCTTTATATCTTTGATGAGAGAAAAGGCAGAAAAACTTATTTCAGCAACCCATTCCTGGGGTGCCACCCAACCTTGTGCAATAACTGAAGTACCTTGAGGCCCTAAACTCTCCCTGTAGCCAGGAAACAAAGTGGCCAAACTAGTGCTCTGAACACCCTGTAAAGGAGCTTCTCTCCATCCATCCATCCATCCATCCCTCCATCCCATAATATTGATCAACCTCCTCATTAGGTACACAAAGGCAGGTAGTGCAAATATCTCCTGGGGCTTCAGCTCCAAGACAGAGCCCCAGGAGCAGACTGGGCTGCTCCTTCTCTCCCAATGCTGCTGATGAAGCATGTGGTGAATTATATTTCCAAAGGAGGAATAGCAAAAACCAGTAAAATTTTGTCTGCTTTCTGCACAAGAAACAAAATTTATCAGAGGTAGGTTTTAATTCCAATTAAATTAGTACAAATAACTCTGTTAGAACTTTTAACAGGGTCTGGCAAAACAACATAGGACATAGAGGACATAGATTTGTATCTCACATATGCAGGATTTTACCCCATCATCTGATTCTGGGATGCAGAGAGGAACTGGGTTTTTGGCGATGGGGAACTACTCTGAGATGTTGAAAACTCAAGTGAAAACCCCTTTTTTTCATCATGATTACAAACCCAAGGAGGAACCAAACAAAATAAGTTTTTTCTTGCAGAGCTACAAGAAATAAGAAATGGCATCAACAGCGCACTTCTCGGAGGAGGAGATGGCAGAGCTACAAGAGGCTTTCAGCAAAGTTGGTGAGTACAGCAAACAGGAAAGACACTGCAGAAGTCTGAAGTCATAGGAAGTTCCTTTTCTTATGTACTGCCCAGCCTTGAGGAAATGGAGCACTGCAGACCTAGATGAAACCACATTGACCCCTTGCAGAGCCGTGGCCTCTTACAGGGAAAGGTGGAAGGGGCAGCGAGCAGTGGGGCTTATGGAACAACCTCAAAGGGCCTACAGAAGGCCATGTTGGAAATACCTTCAAATGTTTTCCTAAGAATATTGTTTATTCCTGGCAAACTTCTTGGAAGGCAAAAAGTTTTTATTGTAATGTAAACTCTTCTTCCTCTAGGGAAGAAGAATCTGGAGACGAGAAGTGTGAAAGCAGCTACAAAATTTGTAATCCCTTTACCATGACCTTTCAAGTCCTATATATTTTCAAATGTGTGTTTCCTTTCCAAGCCTTTAAAGGTCTCATCTGATTTGTCTCCTTTAAACTCATGCAGATCCATCACTGTCAACCTGAATTCTCAAAAAAAAACCTTTAGTCTCTCACAGCTCACTTAACTTCTATTAGCAGATCTCTCGGCCTTGCTGGATTATGTGTTAGTCAGTTGTCCTTATTGCTTCAAGTGATGCTAGTCTGGTTTCTGAGCACACAGCAGTCCAGACTGACAAACTCAAAAATCATGTCACTGTGTGTTCCTGGTGCACCCAGTGCACTGACAAGGTAAATGCTGGAAGGAAGCTCTCATTCTTCCCCCAGATATTTCCCTCTCCAAGTCCAGATTCTATCATTTTATGACTTTAGAAGTGGGATAGGATGCTCTTTGCAATCTGTATTACCCCATGCTAGTGATGCTGAGAGCTCAGCATCTTTTTGCTGCATGCAACAAGTGACTCACATTGCAACTTACCAGGCAGGAAATTAGCACATGCTTCTTTGAAATCACCCTGGCCTCTGTGCTGGGGAAAAAAGAGCCACACAGAAGAAGAAAAACACAGCTATTTAAAACCCCAATATAACCATATAACCATACATAACTATACATAGATATATAACTATGTACATAACCATAGTGTTTTAACAGAAACTCTCCATGCAACAGATTATTTTTCCTTTTTATTTGTGGACATTTTCACAAGCTGGTAGAAAAGAAAGGATTATTTAACCCATACTGGTGGTCTTCTCATAAAATCTGGCCCTGGATCTTGTAACAGGCTTAGCAGAACTATCCATATTAACATGATTGCAGAGGAATACACAAGTATTTATTTTAAGCAAGACCATGTGCAGTTCCAAGACTCTAACCTCATGACTTCTGATGACATAAGATGCAGAAAACAGGGCAAAATTCCATGTTGAATCTATGAATATATGTACATGCAAGGTGCAGCTCAGTATTGCATCGACTCTATTATCTTTAGCTGTTCAGTAAAATCCCTCTATAATTCATGTACATGTTTGTCTACTTTTAGACAGTCAATTATATTAATCTCTATATACTATACCATGTAGGAATATTTTAACAGGATATTACTCTATGTCTAAAACTTATAAATTAATCACTGTGAGGTTTGTTTTTTTTAGTTAAAGGTGATTGTAATTTTCTTTTCTTGTGTGTGAATGACACTGCAGTGGTTGAAAAAGTTGGATTTCAAGATAAAATATCTTTCTGTAAGGTACATTTCCACAGGTAAAATATAAACAAAAGCCTTTGTGTGCATAAAATATCATTAGGCTGATGTAGAATCTAAATGTTTGCTTTAATCTTTGCAGATATCAGTGGGAACGGCTTCATCCATGCCAATGATTTAACAGATGTCTTGAAGGCAGCCAATCTCCCTCTGCCAGGGTACAAAGCCAGGGAACTAATTCAGAATTTGACAACCACAGGGAATGGCAGGATCAGTTTCAATGAATTTCTTTCAGTAAGTAAGATGTTATTTATTTATTAAGTAAGATGCCAGCCTGGATAATCAAGGTGGTCCCCAGGGCACAGCAGAGGCACATAGTACAAGGTCTCCTGGGCAACTGGTTAATCCAGGGAGTCCTCTTGCTGCAAGGGATGAGAGCAGGAGGTAACCAAACTAAAAATCCTGCAGTCAAGTGGCACAAGTTATATGAATGCAGCTGCATATTGAACTGACTTAGTATCTTTCAGTTTGGTTAATGCAGTAGGATAAAAATTTTCAGTTGTGAGTTCCAAAAATACTATATTCTAGCTAGATGTTTACCAAAAAAATCAGCAGATTGAAACTGAAAACTTTATGGGGATTTTTTCTATTAAAAAACTTCTTCTTTTTCTGGTCTGAATTGGGACAAATACAGATTCTAAAACAGTGGAATTTCCCTTGGGATATAGAAACAGAATTTTACTTACCCTAGTTTCAAGCTGAAACAGTTAAAAGCCTTCCTCCTGCACATCTTAGCTCTGTGTTTTCATTCCATGTAGCGTTCTGTTACTTAGGTTATCTTTGTTCACTGCTTTGAAAACACAAAAGCTGATATGATTCTGTTCTGCCACAGCAGATGCACAGATTTTACACAAAACCCCTCTGAATAACACACAAGCTGTGCTTCCCTGTGTATGAAGCAGAGCCAGCTTGTCTCCTGGCCCAAAAGCTCACTGTTTTAGCTTAGTTTAGTTCTCCAAAATTTAAAAATTGGCTTTTGCTCTTGAAAGATTTTCCAAGACCTCAAGAGTGATGACGTCGCTAAATCGTTCCGAAAACAAATCAACAAAAAGGAGGGGATCTGTGCAATCGGTGGGACATCTGAGCAGTCCAGTGCTGGCACACAACACTCTTACTCAGGTAGGTACAGCTGCCCTGTCCTATACTCATAGCAACTAGGAATGAGTATGACCTGGCAGATCATCAGCACCTTATCTCGGTGCAAACCCAGCTGCTCTGGTCTTGGTGAGCTTGGGGGGCACATCAGAGGCTGGTGCAAGGCAAAGAGTTGTGTAGGTGAGAATCCACCACTGCAGGGGCTTTGTCAAAAATAGTGTGAGCTGGTTTACTGGGTTGGACAGAGCTGTGGCTATGGCAGGAAGCTCCAGCTGGCTTAGCTTCCTTTACCATAAAGACATTGCAGATCCGCTGAAGAACAGTGTCCTGGCACAGCTGCAGCAATACAAAGACTGTAGTGTTGTTGTCCCTGCCTACTCTTGAGGCAAGGCAAGGGTTCCCCACTATTTCTAACTCATTTCATTGTATATTTTACCAGTTCTCTGGTACTTTCTCTGTAAGCTCACCTGTAACCAAATGGCTCTTTTCTTAAGGAGGGCAGGACCCCATCAGGGCTCTTTTCTCAACCTCCAAGCTGAAGGTTTGGGTTGCTCCTCCTGCCTGCTGGATGCAGCCCACTCTGAAGCAGCTCCAGAGGGAGGAGGTCTCACTGCTGGCTCTCTTCTGCAGGGCAGGGGTGGGGAACTCTCTCCAGGGAAGGAAGAGTGGAGAATACTTCCAAGGTCTCCACCTTCCAAGGTCTCCAGCCACCTGAGAACAGAGGACACCTTCTCTGAGCTACTGGGAGTGGTGTGAGCTGCTTCTACAGGATAGCTACACTGCAGCCCTTTTAGACTACAGGGATCATTTGCCCATTACCCCCTGAATGCTCCTTGCCAGAGTCCAATACACCCTGGCCAGGTTCTTCTAGATTTTTCACACTTGGAGGGTGTAATGTTCACTACAGGATTCACTTGAACCGGTTTGAAGTTCGGTGGGATTTTGGTTGAGCAGAGTGATACAACAATGCATTCAAACTGTCGTTCAAGTACAAAAGACACTTAGCAGTGCATAGCAGCTGCTACCTACAGCTTAATCATGTGAACTTCATTACCAGTCTCTATAGTATGCCTGCCCTCATGACACAGGGCAGGCCCAGTCAGTGGGAAGGAGTATATTAGGAGTATTCACCAGCTGAAGCCCATTGCTGTGTTCAGCTCATTTACCTGTCTCTGCAGAGCCTTATTCTCTAATAGGGGTTTCTTCTTAGGGAAACCCATCACACTGATGAAGAGTCTTCTCCCTTAGGATTTCTGCCTTTGTAAGTGAATGATGATAGAGGTATTGCACAGCAAACTGATGGATTTGATCTTGTGTCCACAGAGGAAGAAAAATATGCCTTTGTCAACTGGATTAATAAAGCCCTTGAGAATGACCCTGACTGTAAACATGTGGTCCCAATGAATCCAGAAACAGATGACCTTTTCCAGGCAGTTGGAGATGGCATCGTGCTTTGGTAAATAACACCTATCTCTCTCACAAATGGGAACTGTGAGTCTGCAGAGGCTCACACTTCTGCCTAAATGGAAGCTGCCTTTATATTAAGCTCATGAACATTTGCAGATTCAGGGCCTTAATGCTGCTAGGGTTATTGCTGCTTTTATCTTTAAAAATCTAAAGCTTCTGTCATGTTAAATTAGTTTTTTGTTGCCTCCAACCTTTGCAATAAGATGAAGTCAGTGAAATTTGAATAGTTACTTGGCTTTATTTTTGTCCAAGGACTTTTGTGGGTTCATATGATGTAGCATGGGGCAGTGACTCCTTCCACAGAAGTTTTCTCACACAACTTCACCTTGTGACATTTTTGAACTTACACCTATAGAACAATCTGTAGGCGACCCAAAAGAATTGCTCACATGTGCCTTTTGTTTATGTACAAAACCAGAAGGTGACCATCCATATTTGTTGAATAACTCTCCAGCTTTTTCACTTATCCTACAGCATAGGGGCAAAAAGCTGTGTCGTATTTTGTGCACACATAGGTAGTAGTGTATTTCTTGTTCTCTTTTATTTTCAGTAAGATGATCAACTTTTCAGTGCCAGATACCATTGATGAGAGAACAATCAACAAGAAGAAACTCACACCTTTCACAATACAGGTACTAAAATGTGAAAAGATTCTTTGTTTTTTTCTCTTAGGATGCTTTGATATAATCACTTAGAGAAAAGGCTGGAGATACCATAGTCCTTCCCAGCACAATCAGGCAAAATTGTTTGTGGCAAAGTGAGATGCTCAGCTCCCTTCATAAAAGCACAAAGACCTTTATTTCTGTTTGTTTCCAAATGTATGAGCAATATGACTAAGAAAACAGTTTTTGTATTTGTGCTTAACCCAATGTATAATGTTTGCCAGTTCAGAGCTTAAGATGGCTTTGTGGTAGATGCCATACATATGCAAGAGCATCTAGATAATAGATTGACCAGTTCCAGTTGGAGTAGCCCTCAGGAGGATGAACCTCACATCCAAGGTCACCCAGTCATGGCCATGTACTTGAATTCACAGCTGCTGTGTTGCAGCTTTATGTCCTCACCAAAATATTAATTTTGATCCAGGAAGTACTGCAGTGTGCAACGTGTCTGAGAGGGTTCCATAGCCTTTTCCTCCTTTTACAGTCCATGCTATTTCACCTTAAATACTGAATAATTTCTTTATTTCTCTTATGTGCACATGTATATGCTTAAAAAATTGGACTAACCCCCCCTAATTTTCACCTCTTTAAATTTTATCTTGCACAGTAATATGTAGCATGATATTTTTATATGAACAGCACTGATCTATCTGAATACAGAATATAAATAGATATATGGGATAGATATGAACCTAACCTAGTTTAGCCCTCAGCTACCCTGATTTGATGGAACATTAGCCAGGCTTAAGTATGCTCAGAAGCCATTAAATTGGATTTTTATGCTGTATACCACATTTTTCAGTTCTAATCATTTTGGTCAGCAGCATAGCTTAGTGATGCAACTCAGATCAATCCCTGTCACATGTAGACATGATTCGATCAATATAGCTTCCACTTTAACTTAACCCTTTTACAGCTGTCTGGTAGAGAAAGGGTAATTAATTTGAAATACTCCAATTTTTCTAGCTTATGAGAATTTACATTATGTCTCTCTCTGAATTTTGTATCTAATCAAATCTATGTCATGCCAGCAGTGACGAAATTGATGTGAAAAATTGCAAATCTGTTTGATAAATTATATTTTCCAGACTTCTTTGCCTGCTTTACTTGCCCTCTGTTTATCAAGTCACTTATATGAATAGTGCAGACCTACAGGTCAGATTTTCTTATACCCTTTGTTTTTACTGGGAATGAACTGGTAAAGCAACATAATGCTACTGAACCACCACTTTCTTTCTGTCCCTCATGGTGAATCACCCAGTCTCTCTGCTTTCACTGAACATTCCCAAATCAGGACTCCATACTCTGAAGTTCAAAAAGAAAATATCCAGGATTAACCAGTTCTGACCCTGGCAGAACTGCAACATTAAAAACTCAGTAGCTTTATCCATAATGATTCCTCTCATTGTGTGCTTTTTGTATACATTGCCAGACAGCAAATTGTTTGTTTCTTAGGTGTTGAGGCTTTTGCATGGTACTTAGAGAGAGCTGAGCCTGGAACATACACTGGTCAGCTGGGTTGTAGCTCTCTCATCATTCCATGTATACGAGGCAGAGAGGAGGAGAGCTTGCCCCAAGCTCTAGTTAAATCTGCACTTGAACATATTCTTGTGCATTGGCTTTAGCTTATATTGATAACCAGGACTGAGCCAGGGCACCACTGTGAATGCAGGTGTCAGCTCTGAGCTTCAATGCCCTGTGTTATGGTGTCTTTCAATTTTGCCAAAGAGGTCCTTTCCATCTTTGTGTTGGGACCCAGAATTTACTTGTAATCCTAGGCGATTGTGTGTTCTTTTTCTCACACAGTGAGACATGTCTTTGCATACATGCATTCACAGGGAAGCTGCTCACATTTTTCACCACTGCTCCCTTCCTGTATCCTCAGCTCTACTGTTACTGCATCATTTGTAGATTCTCTTCTCCCCCTAGGAAAATCTGAACCTGGCCCTAAACTCTGCTTCAGCCATTGGGTGCCATGTTGTTAACATTGGAGCTGAAGACTTAAAAGAAGGGAAACCTTACCTGGTTTTGGGTCTTTTGTGGCAAGTTATCAAAATTGGACTCTTTGCTGACATAGAGATCAGCAGGAATGAAGGTATGTATGGCTCTTCATTTCAGTGCTCTACTGTTATCACTGAACAGCCTTTAGGATAAAGCTCTTATTAAAAAATTCTTACTTCATTTTTTGCTTCAAGTATTTGTTGCCTGCCTTCCTGACTGCTCTAATTTCCCTTACTCTTTACAAGTTCCAGCACTCCAAAATCCAAGGCGGTGTGTAGGCTTGTATGTGCCAAACTAATTTTATGCTTATTGGGTCAGGAATGATGGTTTACATCCAGGTATGTTGATGGTTTGGCCCTAAATCTGGGATAAGGAAATGCTACACTGCATTCAGGAAGCTTTGCTCTTTTGTTGCTCTTGATTGTCAAAGATGTCATCTTACTTTGTGAAATCAGAATGGTAGAATCACAGAATAATTAAGGCTGGAAGGAACCTCTGGAGATCCACCATCCAATTACCCAGTTACAGCAGGGCCAGTCTCAAGGTTACATGTTTGCTCAGAGCCTTTTCCAGGGCTCTAGAGGAATCCTATTCCAAAGCCCAATGACTCTTGCTGTGATTTTTTTTTTCTTATATCTAGTTAGGTTTTCCCTTCCTATGCCTTATGACTTCAACTTCTCATCCTTTTGCTGTGCATACTGGGAAAATACAGCTCTGGCCCCTCTATAATTGTTGAAGACAATACTAGTTCCCCTCTCAGCTCTCTTCCCAGGCTAAGCAAACCCACTTTTCCTATCCTTTTATTATGTATCAGTGACTTCAGCCCAACTATCTTGGTCTCCCTCCATTAAGCTTGCTGCAATTTGCCAATGTCTCTCTTGTGCAGAGGGGTCCCAAACTGGACACAGCACTCCAGATGTGTTTCAGCAATGCCAAAATTCTCTATTAAATAGCTTCAGTGTGAAGCTGTGGGTGTGTACATGCATCCACATGGCTTCTTATCTTGCTGTTCCCTGTGCCTCTAGATAGTGTGCTTAACAAACAGTGGCACTTCTTTCCTCCAGTACCATGCAGGTGTTGCCTTTATTGCTTCACCCCCTGCAAATTTCTATCCCTTTCATAGCCAGACCCACCAGTTCCCAGAGTTCCCAGTTTCCATGCCTTTTTAGATAGCCTTACCCTGCTTAATTATTAGTTTTTTTCCCCTTCTCCTTCACTTCTCATCACAGACTTCAGTTTGTCATGGTAGACAACCCAAGATCTTTCTGATTTCTTTTCAGTTTCTCTCTTTCCCTGACTGAGAGCCCTTCTCTGCAGTAGTTCCAGGTGAAATTCTTCTTTCTTGAATATAGGACAATGAGCTCCCATGAGCATATAGCATCAAGGCAATAATACACAGACTCCAGGGGAAACACTTGGGATACACTAATATCATGTTTGGTTTTCCCCTGGTCATATCATATGGTGGCTCAGGTTAGCTCAGAAGTCATCTAACACACTCAAGTTGTACTCATCCTGTGTTCATATAAGCTTTTAGCTAATAGCAATTATTCATATTATTTCCCTAGTGAATGTCTTTGAACATGGCACTACTAAATTACATTCCAATTTTTATTACTGTCATCTGCTTCATTCTCTCTGATATCCTGATCATCCTGTGTACCTCTGTATTGACTATGCCACCTAGTGAATATCATCATCAAATTTTTAGCACGTTGCTACTATTTCTGCCAAGGGAATTGATGCAAAAAAAAAAATTGAAAACA
This sequence comes from Phaethornis superciliosus, assembly GCA_023637945.1. Classification (NCBI taxonomy): domain Eukaryota; kingdom Metazoa; phylum Chordata; class Aves; order Apodiformes; family Trochilidae; genus Phaethornis; species Phaethornis superciliosus. The sequence continues at coordinate 167,886,722 of JAJQWJ010000001.1, read as the reverse complement.
TTAATCCAAACATCAGTCCGTGACCACAAGAATATTTCTTCCAACCTCCTTCTCCTAGTGTTAGCATTGTTCTCTTAATAAAATCCACTATCTACTTCGAAATGCTTCTGTTAACTCCTTCTGGTTCAGTCTAACTCCATAGCTCCTATATCAAATTATCTGTGGAACTTCAGATAAAGTAGGTCTCCACTGTTTCCTTTACGTAGCAAATCCATATTTCTTTCAAGGAATGAAAAAAGATATTGAAAGGTCAGGGTGGTGTGACACACTCTCCCTTTTTATCATATTAACAATTAGTTTTCATGTTATTAGTTTTAATTTTCAAAACTTGTTCTAAATCCTTCCATGCTCCAGAGATGAGCTGAGCATCCTGCAGCTGCACGGATCAGCCTCCTGTCTCTTCCTCCTATCATGAACATAACTACTGCTATTTTTTTCTATATAAATAGGATTTCTTCTGCAGTTCACAGATGGGAACTGTGAACTAGCCCATGAAGTCTAACTTCTAACTAGTTTAACTGTACTAGTCATGTACAAGTTCTTCAGAATACCTGTGTGGATTCAGTTTCAGTGTGAAGGTCACAGATCTCTTTCAGCTAAGCTGCAGAAAGTCTATGTTCCTTTTTTTATTCCCATCTTGCCCCTGTGCTTAACATCATCATCTTTTCATTAAAATCTGAGGCAATGACCACACTGAAATTTTCTTGCATTTCTAAATGATCCACTACCAGATCCACAACTAGCAGCTTGTCCCCATTTTATTGATGTGACCCTTTTCCTGTTCATGTATTCTGTCATGAATTTTGGGAACACTTTGGTTGCTCACTTTCAGAAGCAAAATATGCAAGAGGGAAAATAGCATGTATTCTCCTTTAGGAATATTCACAACCTAATTAATTTTTGCTTTTATTCCTTCTTAGCCTTGATTGCTCTTCTGAGAGAAGGAGAGGACCTGGAGGATCTGATGAAGTTGTCTCCAGAGGACCTGCTGCTGAGGTGGGCAAACTATCACCTGGAGCATGCAGGATGCAACAAAGTCAACAACTTCAGCTCTGACATCAAGGTATGAGCAACACTGGCCAACAATAAGCAAAGAGCAGCTCCCAGTCCGAGTTCCTTGTCCTCCAAGCAAGGACCGTGCACTAAACCAATCCAAGCAGTGGAGACTGCTCTGGAAAATACATGGAGCTGGGTACAGAAAATCATTTTAGTGGGGTTTACCTTTCCACTTGGTAGTATTCCTCCTCCTCCCAACTTTCCAGTCATCCCTGCCAGCCCCAGCACACCAGATGCCTAAGTAAGGAGTGACTATGGACTCTGAGCAGGGCATATGGACTCTGCTGCATTTTCAGTTTCCTGCCTCTATTGCTCTCCTCCTTCTTAACTGTTCTTAAATGCCTCTTGACCTGGCTTTGGAAAAGGTTCAACCTTACCCAGACATGTTACTAACTGTAGGGCAAGAGGATGGGGCTTTTCCAGTTCCCACACCTGATATTTCCTTCAGTACAGCACCTGGGTTATGTTCACCTCTGTCCCAACCTTTGCTGTAACACTGCATGCACTTCTCTGCATGTTTTAATTCAGTGAAACTTTCCATAATAATATAACTAGATGGGGAGGCATTTGCAAGGAGGAGTCTTAAGCCCATGCAGTATATTTCTCATACATGGGAATTCTTGGGCTTATGGGTGCAGATTTCAGCAGAGCTTCCTCTGTAGGACTTCCATCCTTCCTACATAGATGTATTTGAGCCTCAGTGGTGCACACTGATGAGTTTCAGACACTAAAGCTCAAGACAGCATCCCAGAGCTTTAGGAGGGCATATCAGGGAGGGTGTCTGAGCTGTCTTTCAGGTAATCCAGGGGTTGGCCAACACACTGACCTCACCAGCCACTACCCAACCTGCCCATTCCCAGCACAGCATGGGAAAAGCCTTGCTCCAGAGATGCCTGGATGTACGATCCATCAAGGGCTGAAGCATGAAAAGTCATTCACCAGGGCTTATTTGACATACAGAAAAAGAACAAACAGGGAAGGCAAGTGGAAGGTCTGAGAGTCATGTTTGACAATGCAGTTTTTATTGTAACAGGGTTTTTTGGTTCACTGGGTAGAGGTGACTGGAGAATGTCCAGGAAAAGGGAAAGGAATGCAGTCTTTCCCATCTTTCTGTAGGCTGGCTGAGAGGACTATAAGGCAACAAGTCAAAATCCTATCTGCAACTGAAAGATAAATAGTGGTTTTCATATTTACAGTTGGAAAATAAGGCACATGTTTACCTCTCAGAGGCCAAGACTTCAGCCTTTACAGCGTCTCTCTAATTTAGTGTGTCTCCCCACCTCATTTCTGTTATAAATAACCACTTTCTAGATATGGGGGGTAATAATATTGATGTATAAGATTCTAATTAATTCAGCTAAACTGATTTATATTTCAAAGAATATTATTGGGTTAGGTAATCAAGTCCCTAGAGGCTACACATGTAACTTTATTTTCAGTTATTTGAGGTATTTATGAAGTGCAATTAATATTTTCCACACATGGAAGTAACATTGCCTTTCATAAAAGATTAAGACACAACATGTTAAATTCTTGCCTTGTTTCTGTCCTCTTGCCTGAAAAATACTGATACTGTTGTTGTTTTTAACTTTTGCCTTGAAAACTGTGCTTTTTCTTCCATAACTGTTCCAGCGTTGCTTTGAAATCTGATTTAAACATCTGCTTTCTCCTGCGTTTTCTTTTATTAAATGCTCAGCCATCTAGCTTCTACAGCATTATAAAGGTATGCATTTTCTTACCTCTAATTTAATGTTCAGATTAAGTAATTTCTAATACCTCTTTGTTGTTGCTGTTCTTTTTTCTAAGTGCAACACACAGCATTTTGTCTCGTGTGTTGAGTGTTCTGCAGCATGTATATATTAGCTTGGGGAAGAAGTCTGGCAAATAGAGAATAAATTAGGAATTGCTAAATGCTGCTTCCAGTTTAATTAATTTAATCCACAGAACTGCAGATTCACAGAATGGTTTGGGTTGGAAGGGACTTTAAAGATCATCTAGTTATAATCCCCCTACCATGGGCAGGGACACCACCCACTAGACCAGGATGCTCAAAGCCCCATCCAACCTGGCCTTTAACACTTCCAGGGAGGGAGCAGCCCGATAATTGATGTAATAAAAATGAAGCATACAGGTACATTGTTCAGGGGAGCACTGGCATGCAAAACCTGAGCTTTAGATGTAATTTTCCCCTCCTTTAATTTCTCTGTCACAGGACTCAAGAGCTTATTATCATTTGCTAAACCAAGTTGCCCCAAAGGGAGATGAAGATGGCATTCCGGCTATTACTATTGACATGTCAGGATTAAGGGTAAGATGAGATAAGTTTAGAGTAAATGCCAATATTTTCTGTCTGTTACTTGCATTGCTGGCCAACAGAGAGTTGCACAGGGATGCCAGAACAAGGAAACTATGTTTAGTATTGCAACATGATCTTGTATTTCAGAAATTAAGGCTTTCAAAGCATCCAATAATGTGTTTTGCCTTTTGTTAGATATTATCGTGAGAAACTTTAGCAACCATTGAACCACACTGATAAACTACTAACATGTAACAGGTACATTTATGTACACTTATTTGGGAATTTCTTCAAACATCCCTTCTTATAAGGAATATAACTGCAAAGGCATATGGTGAGATAAAGCCCATCTGAAAACACAGACCTGATGCTAGTAATAGCGAAAAAGGAAGCAGCTATGATTCTGACAAGGATCTGCGTTAGTAGGCCCACACCTAGCTCTCCAGGCAGAGATCCTGAGTGGGTCTCAGATGCAGTGCCAGGTGGTGGGGTGAGGCTGATGGACCCTTTTCTGCTGTCCCAGGAGAAGGATGATGTCCAGCGAGCAGAGTGCATGCTGCAGCAGGCAGAGCGCCTGGGCTGCCGGCAGTTCGTCACGGCCACCGACGTTGTCCGGGGGAACCCAAAGCTCAACTTGGCCTTCATTGCCAACTTATTCAACAAATTCCCTGCCCTGCATAAGCCAGAGAACCAGGAAATTGACTGGAGCTCTATTGAAGGTAGGGAAAATGCAAATAAAGGGTGTTTCTGGCCACCTGTGCCACAGTATCCTCGGTTCTGAGTTGATGACACGTTAACCTAACCTTCTGTCCTTCAGACATACATTCACTTCACCATTAGCACAGGAAGTCTTGAGAAAGGGAAGCTGCTCTTTACCTGTGGCTTCATGTATTTTGGAGGCCTGTTCTGTCGGTACCACATGCTAAAAGATTAAAAAAATATTTGTGTGAAGCCTGAGCCATTATGGACTACTGAGCATGCTTGTTATTTGAAACTAGAGTTAGCCTCGCAGTCCCTTAACCGAGAATATAGTTTAAAAATCTGATCTTGACAGAAACCTGCTGCCTGCTTGCTCTGGGGTGGGGTCAGCATCTCCATTGTGTGGATCATTTGCTTAGCTTCTTCCTCAGCCTCACAGGGAAACTGGTCCTGCTTAGGGAACGGGCTGTTCTTGAATTCTTGAAGGCATTTCAGGGCCAATCCAGCTAAATACTCTAATATAGAGGACATGAAGAAATATTACAGCTGCACCATACTCTCTTAGTTCAACCAGTTTCCCCTTCTATTTATGGTTCAGTGCACTGTAAAGTCTGAGTTATGATTTCATCACATGGCACTAATTTTACTGGAGTGCTGTGTTTTGCAGGCCTGTTGACTGATGTATTTGTTTTTTTAGGTGACACAAGGGAAGAGAGGACATTCACTAACTGGATGAACTCCCTGGGTGTTAATCCACGTGTAAATCACTTATATAGGTAAGAAGAGGTATTGCATTTGCTCCAGATGATAAATACAGTCAGAGAATTGCTTACAAATACATAAGAACTTTAGAACTCTGTAAGAATATATGCTTTTTTTTTTTTCTTTTCTGTAAGGAAACTGAGTTTTCCTCTATTAATAGTTCATCTGGATTCCTTTCTTCTGTTGATTGGACAATTACCTATCTTTTTATTGTTTTCAGTGACCTGTCAGATGCCTTGGTTATCTTCCAGCTCTATGAAAAGATCAAAGTGCCAGTAGACTGGAGCAGAGTGAACAAACCACCATATCCTAAACTGGGTGGCAACATGAAGAAGGTACAAAAAACTAGAATAGGTTTAGTATCAATGCCTTATCCTCAGAGGATGTCTACATCATTTCAAATATCAATGTGGGCAGCTGTGTGGCTTGCAGGTCCCAAGCATGGTGCATTAAATGATATTTTGTCTAACCAGTGTATAATTTCGATACATACGTTTGACTCACTGGCTCTGTTGACAGGTGAACAATTTTTGTAATATCAAGAGACTTGACACCTTTTATGTCTATATTTAAAAACTATATTTGCAGACCATTTTTGCTACTGTCTTCGTCACCAATTATAATGCATCTTTGCCATGAGTCATATTGCACCAGATTAATTGCAGGTGTCTGGATCACTGCCCTCCACATCAGATGAAGAACTGATGTTAAGCATTCTTGACTAGATGCCTCAAGAACCAATTGCAGATCTGTTGCTAAATACAAAGGTTTCTCACAGCTAATGAGTAATTCCATCCAGTTAGGCCAGAGTGATTAACTGACCTAAAATATTGACTAGGACACTAATCCTTTGTCTCAGTGTAATGCCACAATGATGGAGATACCCATGAGCCAAAGTTTCTTATTTTTCAGTGTAAGCTGTTTTTCAGGCCCTGATGATGAAGTATTATGTTTCCTTCTATATTAACTGTTTCCCATGGTATTTTGGGGATGGAACTGGATGGTAGTAGTCAAAAAGCTGTATTACCACAGAGCCCCAGAGCTCCTGTTTGCCTAGGAGGACCTGGATGATGCAATCCAAAGAATTTAAAGTAACAGTATTTTGTCTTCTTCTTTTTTTCCTATATTTTTGAACTGCTCTAATTGACTCTGTCATTAACAGCTTGAAAACTGCAACTACGCAGTGGAACTGGGAAAGAATAAAGCCAAATTTTCCCTTGTTGGCATTGCGGGGCAAGATCTGAATGAAGGAAACCATACTCTCACACTGGCCTTACTCTGGCAGCTGATGAGAAGGTATGGCCCAAACTTCAAGGTGCTTTGCTGTACTCAGTCTGCATTGTGATAGTTTTCTGGTGATACCAATGAGAAGCTTCTACAAGCTACAGCTTTCTCACTCCTCTGTTTGCACTTACACACAGAGCAACCTTTTTGTCCTGGCTTGGGCCAGGATAAAGGCAATTTTCTGTCTTATACTTTTGCTTTCAGCTAAGTCTCTTGTAAGTAGCTGTACTTGCTGAAATTAACAGCAAGTTTCTCAGACACTGTCTGCTTCTAGGACTGATAACACTCGATGTTTATAGTTACTGCCAGAGACTGGTGTGCAGAGCCAAGGACACTGCTCAGCTCTGAGGAACATTTTGCCCTCCGGAAGGAGAGAAGGAGTAAAGAGGTCACACTTGAAACCCTCCTTTGGGGAGGAACAAACAAAATAGATGGCCAAAATTGAACAAACAGAGTATTCTGTCCCATATACATCATACTCAGTATAAATTTGAGGGATCATGAGGGTCAAACCCCTTCCTGCCCTTCCTGCTTCCCCTTCTTTGCCTGTCCCTGTTTCCTTGGGCATCCTGGGAGGATTCCATCCGTTCCTCTGCCTGTGGTCCTGATCCGTGCCAGCCTGAATCTGTGTGTTCCTGCCTCCAGCTCCCGACTGCTGCTGACTCCAGGATTCCAGCCTGGACTTTCCCAGGGCTGCCCTGCAGCCTCGGTGGTGACATGGGAGTTACTGGGGAGGAGGGGGGAGGAAGGTGGTATCAATTTTTCTGTATATTTGTATATATTTAGTAATTTTTCCTATTTATCATTACTGTTTTATTAAAGTTGTGTAGTTTCCAACCCATAAGTCTCCAACCCATAAGAGGAGGATTAATAGAGAGCATCTGTCACTCAGTTTAATTGCCAGGCCAGTGTTAAACCGTGACACTTTTGCTCAGTCCTAGTTAGGGATGCGATCAGGAAGCACATTATGGTGTGGACAAGGCCATTCCAATCAGCTCATGCAGAGGATTATTGTTGGCACTACCTGTATAGCATGAATAAATAAATGCTCATTGCATGGAAGAGAGAAAAAGAAGTTGAAAGGTCTCTGTATCAAGGAATAGAGAAAGTACTTGAAACAGGGAACTGATGCAGAAGTTTTATAATCTGCCACCTGAATTGGATGCAACTCAATAGCTCTCCCCACTTATTGTAATTCTGTTTGTGTTTGTGCAAGAGCTCCACAACTGCATGTGAAGAGACCCAGTGGTGAGGTACTGAATACAGACTAAATTCAGTCAACAAAGCAATGTATAGGTGATTAGTCTAGGGATGTAGTGATTACTTGCCATCAGTTTGGGATATCTCTCCCAGGTGTATGTTGACATACAAGCAAAATACTCCAGGCTTGTGTTTATGCAGAAAGGTCAGTTTTAAATTAGCATGACAATTCCCTTCTGGCCTTAAAGTCAGTGTTTATTTTTCTAAACACTATGAGAATGAGTCATTTACACTCAGACCCACTAGGAGGGACCTGGTAGGAATTCTGAATATTCAAAAATTTTTGATGGTTCCAGAACAGTTCTTAGGGAATTGGGGATGAATTAGACCCATTAGAATAATTATCATGTTATGATATAATTCAAATACACTGTGAGTGTGTAGGAATCAGAGGAATATCAGGTCTAAGAGAAGTGTTGGAGCGATCCCAGTGAAGCTGCAAACGTACAGAATGGTTCCGAAGTTATGGTAGATTCTGAGAAAATGCAGATATTTTGGCTTCTCTCTTAAGGTACACCCTGAATATGCTTGAAGACATTGGTGGTGGAGAGAAAGTGAATGATGAAATCATTGTCAACTGGGTCAATGAAACACTGACTGCAGCTGGGAAGCATTCAACCATCTCCAGTTTCAAGGTATATTTCTTTGCTGGAAGTCTCTACTTCAGAATCTCTTATTCATTGTGTTTGTGTGTAGGTAATATATATTTTTATATATATATATGCACACACATATGCATATACACAAACACACTATTGTATGATGTAATCAGATATATAGTTTATTTCTCACTCCCTTTAAAAGCTGTGCTCAGTTATACAGATTTTATTCAAGCATCTTTGTTTTGAGAAGGTAACAGAAATATGATTTGTGCATCATAGGAAACCCCCTGAATGTCGGTTTGATGTAAACAATCAAAGTATGGAGCCAGAAATGATTACTGGAATTAAAAAAAACCCTGCTGCGCTGTTGATTATTAAACACAGCATTACAAACAATGGCATTAAAAAGTAAAATATCAATATATTTATAATCTGGTAGTACCATTCAGGGGTACCTTACTCTGTTTTACAAGGTACTGTATAAACACAGAGACAGACCAATTCCAGAGATCTTTTGGTTTTGCTAATTTATCTGCAACACTTCCCAAGCTGGGGAAAATTCAGTGGATGTAAATCAGCAGTTTGCACCAGGCAAGGACAGATCCATCAGACTTCATGTAATGAGCTCAGGAGTCACACAGCTGGTCTCCCTCACACCTCCCATCAGTAGATGTGTATCAATGTCATGTCCCCACAGGAAGAAAATTCACTAGCCCAGCACCCCATCTTTTGATTTAATGATGTTTTATCCATTGGGGAAAAAGAAAAAAAGCAAACCTTGGAAGAGTTCTTAGACTGCCGTAAATGAGAAATGATGCTAAGCAGCCCTTTGTGAAGATGTAAATGGTATTTTACTGAGCTGTCCATTGCTCTTGGGTCTAGGCTCTGGCTTTGTGGAAGATCTGTCATCCTGTTCTTGCATCTAATAATATTTTTCATCTCTGCAGGATAGCAAAATCAGCACCAGTATGCCAGTCCTGGATCTCATTGATGCCATTCAACCAGGATCAATCAAATATGACCTCTTAAAAACAGAGGACCTGAATGATGAGGAGAAACTAAATAATGCTAAGTATGTTCATGCCAAGTGACACTTAACACAAGTTACCTGCTCAGGCTTGCCTGATTCTGTCTTTGAAAACTGCTCTGCTGTCATCCTCATCTGGCACAACCTCAGAGCTGAGAAATACCTCGAGTCAGAGGCATAAAGGCTAGAAGTTAGGCAGTAAAAGAAACTATCAATGGAAATGAAGTGTGTAATGTAATAATTCCTGCTTTATAATTCCCTTGAAGGGAAGAAAGCCACTTGGCTTCACAAGCTCCTATTTTCTCTTATTAAATTTATTTTTTTTCAGAGATCAGGGAACAATGCCAACAACAGTGAGCCATCCAAACCAGTGATTAGAGGTCGTGATACCTTTTTAGTCATATACAAGTGGAACAAGGGCATATTTAAGAGAGAAGGGGGAGGACAGGATTCATGCCTGAAAAGCTGGTTTTATGGATGTGGATATTGATTTTTTTTTCCCACGAGCAAACCATTTCCTAGCAGAGAGACAATCCTGAGGGCATCTCCCTTGCCTTTCAGAATTATATGGGTGACCTCCTGGTTTGATCATTGGTTTAGCTTCTCCTTTGCTATGTAGCAACTACAAAAGAGAAAAGGATGGCTGTATGGCAATCAGAGCAGCCATAGTTTTTAGAAAGACTTTTCCCACTGTTCTTTTTCCCTTATTTTTCTTACCATCTGCTCTCTTTCTTTCCTTCCAATTCTAGTCGTGCTTCTCTATGTATTTAATTTCTTCATTCCTCTGCTGATGTTTTCCTCTTTTCCCCTCCCTTTCTCCCCACTCAAAAACATTTCCTGTATTTTGAGAAGAATTTCACAAATGTATGTGCTATTCAGTGGGAAAACCCTGGGATTTTCAATCCTTTTTTTCATGAAAAAATAGAAAGAAGAGACATACTTAGTGGAGAACAGCCCGTAGCTGTGCAACAGTGCACTCTGAGCAGGGAGATGAGAAGGTCAGCTTGCAAATTCTAAGTATAAATCAAACAAAAGAGAAATCCCTTAATGTTGATTTTCCAGCAACACTAATCTACACCAACATCATCCTTTTGCTTTCCATCCTCACTGATTTGTTTATGTGCAAAGACTGCATTGCAGAGACTGGAGGGGAACAAGACCAGAATGGCTGGTTATGAAGATAATCTTTCAGGGGATGGAAGACGATGTGTTTCACACCAGACTTTGACCTGCAGTTTCCCATGCTACAAATAATCAGTGCTGTAACCTTCAGGAAACACACTCTACCTTTTACTTGGAATTAGTTCTTAATTAACCTGTCTCATACATTCCTATAGAAAGGTTTAATCTTGATGAATTAGTAAGAAATGTCCCACTGAAGTACTGATCATGTAAAAAACTTCTTAAAAGGGGAAAATTAATGCTGCTGCACTAAGTTGTTTCTTTTTTTGTGTGTCTTTCACTCCTGCAATGCAGATATGCCATCTCTATGGCGAGAAAAATTGGAACAAGAGTCTATGCCCTTCCAGAAGACCTGGTTGAAGTAAAACCCAAAATGGTCATGACAGTGTTTGCTTGCCTTATGGGAAGAGGCATGAAGAAAGTTTAAAGCACAAAGGACTTGTACTGATGCTCCATATTCACCCTATTGATTCCCTCAGACTGGATGCTCTTCTCTGATAAAGAAAATACGCAGGGTGCTCATGCTTTTAAGGCATGAATGTGATACATGGTTCCAGATAATACAAGAGTTGGCTGTCCACGTGTATGCAGGAATTTTTTTTGTTTTGAACAGTAATATGTACTTGATTTCTTTGCCTTATTTTCCACTTTGCTAGATATAACCATTTCATATTCCTGAGTAAGTTTTCAATAGTGAGGCCGATACATATCCTTTTATTAAAGGATACCAGGATTTTCTGCCAGAGGTCACCTTTGCCTTGGAAGGTACAGACAGCTCGTAGGATTACAATATGTTATATCCTGCTTCTGCACCTGAAAATGTCTTCATGCTTCTGGTACCATTTCTGCCATACTTTCCTTCGGTTTGCACCTGGGATAACAAAACGGGTTTCCCCATCCAATGCAAGTATTAGTAACTATATTTTGGGAATGGTAGGATCCTCTTAGGAAATTCTTCTGGGAAGAGAGAAGTGTTTAGAGTCTGCTATGTGTTGCTGGTATGTGAGCTGAGCAGTACTTTTCCCTGTAAGTTATGCCTCTGTCATCAGTGCCATTACTCACAGAGTGCATTACTACTCACTGCAAAAAACATACCATAACTCATTCCTCCAAGAACATCCAAACTCTGAAACCTGTGCAAAAAATGCTCTCCAAAGAATAATTTTATGTTGTAATTTTTATGCCACTATACACTTGAAACATAAGCAGATTGCATCACGTGGTAGAAATGAAAACCATGTGAAGGAAACTCGGGGGCTATACTTAGTAGCAATAAGATAAGAAGTGAACTAAAAGGATGCAGAACGATGTATTTATGTAGTGAATAAAAATTAATTTCTGTTAACTTTACAGACTTGCACTCGAAGGGCTGTGGCCCAGATTCAGGAGAGCATTTACATGTATGCTTGCCTATGAAACACATACAAAAATGCTTCCCTGAACCCAGGCTGGCATCCTCAGTGGAGCTGAATCAGCATAGCTTTGCAGCTAACAAGATGCTGTCAATTTGCCTCAGTCAAAGGCCTAGCTCTGTCTGTGGATAGTCAGTGGGATGTATTTGCACTGAATCTCTTCCTTGGCATGAGTCATTTACTGTTCTGGCCTTTCTGTGGAGGTGAAATGCAGAAGGAAGGAATTTTTGCCTTAATGCAATCCTGTTGACAGTCTCAGTTCCCTCCCTCTCTCCCTGCCCCCTTCCCCTCCAGCCCCTTCAGAACTGCCTTAAGAAAGAACCAATATTCAATGACATGAAAAGTCTCCAAATAAAACGTTCTATAGAGCCAATTGTGTAGTCTTTGTTTTTAGTAATGCATGTGCTAGTGGATATATATATATATCACATATCTAAAATAGGGACAGATTTTTAAAAAACAACATACTGTGGGCATGTTAAGGATGTGTTTTCCATATTGCTATTGAAACCACAGATTGCAGAAAGCTGGAAAAATTTTTTCCTAGGTCATTTTTGTACCTGCCACTCTGATGCATTGTCAAAACTGGGACACTGCTGGCTGGACCTGCAGCCTGACCCAGTATGATTGTCTCCATCTGGCACAATACTTGTCATCCTCTTTCTTTGCTCATATCCCCATACATTTTGTGGGTTTTGTGTATTCTGCAATGCAAATGTGCCACTGGACTTCTGTACTAAAAGCCTGTTCTTAATTTTATCTGGCATCTGTGTTCCTCTCATAAACAGCATCCCAAGAATCATTCTGTCTGGTCACAATATTTCCTAGGGCTGCCAGAGGAGGAGAACATCTTGACACTGAGTATCAGCCCCAGCTATCTCCCAGAGTGGAGAAGTTACCAGAGTGTGGCCCCTCTCCTTCCTTCCAGGTGTAGGAACCAGTGTTGCCATACAAAAGGGGTGGCCAAGAAGAGGTGGCTGCTGTTGCCTTTTGTTGTTGACCTGGGAATCCAGAAGGTAAAACCGAGAGAAGAAACTGCAGGCAGAAACTGTGACCACAAGCAATTTCCTTGGATGGGATGACCACAGTCAAGTAACCAGTGATAGGATGAGAGGGAATGGACTCAAGGTGTGCCAGGAGAGGTTTAGATTGGATATTAGGAAAGATTTATTTACTGAAAGGGTTTTCAGGCACTGGGACAGGCTGCCCAGGTAAGCGGTGTAGTCACCATCCCTGGAGGTGTTCAGAAAACATGTAGTCGTGGCACTTCAGAACATGGTTTTGTTGGCATGGTGATGCTGGGTTGACTGTTGGACTTAATGATCTTAGAGGTATTTTCCAACCTTTATGCTTCTGTGATTCTATGTATTTTGTGTGCGTCACACACACACATGTATGTTCACAAACTGCAGAGGCCATCTTTAGCAGGATAGACAGTGTAAATCTGAAAGGGTCACGTAACCCGGCTTGAAGCCAGCCCTGCTCTGGGTTCCCTGTCTCAGGGGACAAGCCCCAGACTCAGGAGTAGACATGAGAGGTGAATTAAATGACAGATGGGAGTTGGCAAAACACCAGGGGGAGAGTGGAACAATTCTTCTTGGTCCCAAATGAATGCTGGTACTTGCTATCCCCAGAGAGATGGATGGATTTTTAGACACAGCATTTCGCATTCATCAGCCTTTAGTAACTCTTTTTTTTTTTTTTTTTTTCTGAAGGAGGGAGGATTTTATTAGGAGCCTGCTGAGGCAGGCAGGGAAAGGAGGGTTTTAAACATCATGCTTTTCCCATAGCCAAGATACAGGACTTCAGGGTCCCTGAAGATCGAAGCTTGCTTCTAGCTCCGGCTCTGGCGAAGGGTCAGATGGTGTATGCTGTTATTTGAAGTATATTTTGTGAAGGAGGCTGCTTTTCCTCCTCCTCAGCATCCCAGCACTGGAGCCAGGCACCCTGCCATCTCCCAGCCCACCCAGTCCCCTGCATTTTGGGACACTCTCTCTGTACCCCAACCTGCAGGTCTACAGCATCCGTGAGCCACCAGCCCTGGCACCTGTGCAGCAGGGACAGACAACCACGAGGTGGCAGTCCTCTATCTGCACTTCAGAGATTGGCACCCGTGAGCTACGGAAATGTTCTCCTCTGGGAAACGGGAGAAAAAATGGGATATTTAACCCTAGGCAAAATGCTAGCGACTGTCAGAATGCAACAGGAATAAGCGCTGGTGGCAGGGATGCTATAGGAAATGCCTTGACAGATTTTCATCCTTACCTCTATAATCTCCTGTGAAAAATAAAGCTGTCATGGACCCAAAGGGGTGAGAATAACCAAATTCTTGGTACAGGAGTTTAATTTTTAACTGCATTTCTATTTATTTAGATATTCTTGTTTGGGTTTTATGGGTTTTTTTGCTTTGTTTTGTTTGGGTTTGGGTTTTGTTTGGGTTTTTTTGCTGGACTTGAGGCTTTGCATTCATGAACTGGTAACAGCAGCCTGTAATAAATATCCCAGCAGCTCCTGAAGGGGTTAAACCCATGACAAACATTAAACAACAAACAACAACGACAGGATTTGGAATTTTTTGCTGTTGCTTTTCTCCAACTTTTCCCATCACTCTTAGAGAAAGCAGCTGTCTTTGGGATTCACTCCCAAATCAAGCTGGCTTTGTAAGCATTTCTATTATTGATTTTCATTGCACAATTAATCATAATTTTCAAGGCTTCAAAAAGGCTGAGACATTTATATGAATAAAAATAAAGCATCAGCAGTTAGACTAACTAGGAGGAAAAAAACGTGAGGGAAATCAATCCTTGTGCTTCAGGCTATAGTCTGATCACCAGATGGACTGTGAAGGAAATAGCCCCCCATAGTGTACTAGAGCATAATTAGCAGCATGATGAGGATTTTACACCTTCTTGTAAATCATCTATCCTGGATAGAAATAATCTATCCTGCCTTTAGAGAGGGGATAGGAAGCAGTATGGCTGGAGACTGTGCTCTTGGACAGATAAAGTCATGTTTCTGCTTCCTCTGGAGATACAATTGAACCAAGCTCCCAAGCTGGTATCACTCCTCCTTCCAAGGGCAGCATACTTCTGCTGTAAGCCTGAACAAAAACTTCAGGTCTTGGTGTCCATTGCTGCCTAGACATACAGCAGCTTTGGTCTGGCTCCTGCTTCAAAAACAGGACCCTGTTTCTGGTAGACAGCTCCAAAAAACACATGAGCAGCACTGGTCCTACAACACTTACCCAGGTTACCACTGATTTCATCTTGATGGAAAAATGGACCCTGGTGCCTCTACTCTTGCAAAACCAAATGTTGTGTTGCAACTGAAACTCTCCAGGTCCCCATCTTCTTCTACTTTTGGCAGCCTCCTCCATCACTGGGAGAATGGACTTTTCAAGAATTTGGGAGCATTTTTCTCTGAGCTGCTCAGGCACTTTAAGTCCAATATTTCTCAAGCAAGCAGAGAGCAGGGTCACTGGATGCCTGAGCTTCACTGCCTGCTGAGTGGTGAGCAGTGACAGAGTTAAAATTTACACAAAACCAAGAAGCTGTCCAAGAAGCAAGGCAGTAAGTAGGAAAACACTGCATACTGGTAAGGTGATCGACTTTATGTGGCTGAGTGCAGGCAAACACTGAGTTAGAAGCAAAATAACTTAATAACATTCTCATTTTGTTCATGTTGTATTGGGCTTTGAGCAACCTGGTCTAGTTGAAGGTGTCTTTGCCCAAGTCAGAGAGTTTGGAACTAGATGATCTTTCAGATCCTTTCCAACCTAAAACATTCTATGATTATATATTTTTTATGTATACCAATGCTCAGTGACAGTTCTCTTCTGCCACGAGGAAATCTGTCTTCCTGATGGTTCATTTGTTGCTCAGGAAGTGACACGCAACTCTGAGGTAAAATTGCTATTTATAAAGCATTTTTTAAGCACCCCTAATTCACTTTGTGCACCCTGATCACTTTTTAAAGGCAACAGCATCTTACAAAAAAACTAACTTGCTCCCAGGGTGCAAGCTACTACTGAAAAGCCAGAATTCCCACAGGTCATGGGCTCAGAGTTAATGATATGCCTGAAATATATGAAAAGGGAGGAAAGTTATGCAACCAGTCGTGCATATAAACACTGAACTTCCTCAGGGCAGGCACTCATTTAGTGCACTTGTTAAGGATCTAAAGGAACAGAGCAATAAATGTCTGTGAACACACAAAGCATGGCAAGAAACCCAGGGAAATCTCCCAGCAGGTCATTGACATGCTCAGTGCTGCTTTGATTGACAGAGACAGAACACCAATATCCCACTGCCAGGCTCTTCATTGCAACTATGAAGTTGTCCAGGCTCTTCACTGCAATTAAGCAAACTGGACACCTCAGTTGGTCTGGCATGTGTTGGTTTGTCACTCAGGTGGGGCCATGTCTTCTGACCAGTCCCTCAGTAAAATGTCCTCTCTTGGTTTTGCAGCCCTGGAGCAGAATATCCTGCAGATCTGAGAGGTGGTGGATAAGCCTTAGGAGCATCAAGCTCTCCATGCCTTCTCCTCCAGACCTGTGTCTGCTCGGCTGCTAGTGAAACAGTCCTGTGGTTAAGTAACATGCCAGGGAAAGGCTCAATCAGACACATCAGTGAAAACCAGTCAGGATCTCTGAGGAAGGACGTAGGCCCTCACCACCAGCCCTACCTCCACTGCCTGCTGCACCATCAAATTACATTCCATGCTAGGAAAATGTGGCTGCAGTGCTCCATAATGCTTCAGCCACCAGCCTTCTCAGACCAGCACGAGGCAAAGTCTGATGCCCAAGTGGTGATCAGACTTTGCCAAACAGTCAAATGCCTCTAGAAGCTTCCCCAATTCATTGCTGGATCCAAATTCGAGGAATACAGGATCTGCTAACTGCAGAGGCTGTGAACTGTGCTAATGGAACCTGTTCTGTCAGAAACCTCCTTGGCTTGCCAAGCTTACCCAAGCATGTGGGAGCAACCTACTTGTACAGGCTCAGCCTCTGCGGGCATCCACGAAGGAGCATGGAGTTCCCAAACCATGGTCCTTGGATGCAGGTTGCAGAAGCTCTCAGCACAAATGTCCTCAGATGCCAGAGAAGCTGCACCATGTTGGGCCAGGGCAGCCAAAGTGTCACTGCTTTGCTTTGGGGTCTGCAACTGCAACACTGAGAATGCATGGTAGGGAAGTTCACCTCTCTCCTTCCCCATCCCTGGATGGGTAGAAGAAAAGTCCAGTGCCTGTTT
Source organism: Phaethornis superciliosus (assembly GCA_023637945.1). Taxonomy (NCBI): domain Eukaryota; kingdom Metazoa; phylum Chordata; class Aves; order Apodiformes; family Trochilidae; genus Phaethornis; species Phaethornis superciliosus. The sequence goes on along the minus strand of JAJQWJ010000001.1, from coordinate 167,869,893 downwards.
GGATGCATTTGTACAAGAACTGTTCCTCTGGGAATACAATGAATCTCTCTGCACTGTGGATTTGCTTTTGCACAGATTGATGGTTAGCACAGGCTGAGAGTGAGCCAATGCCTGTCTAGGATGGGGACCACACCAGCTGAGAAGGGTGAACAAAAGAGAGCAGGAGCTTTGATCCTTGGAACTTTGTTTCACCAGCATTCTCAAACAGGTCCTGGCATCCTCCAAACTGTCCAAAACCTCAAAGGAAGGTCCCATTCTTCCAACATCTGGCAGATGCCACCCAAGAAATGTGAGCAAGTGCAAGCAGTGCAGAGAAGAGCAGTGAATTCTGTTGATGCACTCAGAGACAGGCAGAATGCATCACTATTCTGTGGCTGATTGCATTCCTGATATGTACATATATACCTATGTACATAGAGAGGAAGATGGGTGTGCATCCACCTGCTTGCACCTTAGCTAAAGTGTACTCTCTGCACGTGGTACTTGGAACACCTTCCAGCTCTGCCTGGAGTGCTCCCATGGCTCCCTTTGATATTTATTTATTTATTTATTTATTTATTTTTAAACAAAGTTAAACTTGATTTGCAAGTGGTCCTTTTTAGGATACTGGCAAATATATCAATATCTATTGGCAATAAGAAAACAGAAGTCACTTAGCCAACATGTTGTTTGGGTAGGAGTTGATAATAGACCATCAGGTCTCATAAGGAATATGTTTAGTACAGACATCTCATGTTCCCAAAATAGCACATAGACTACAACATCTTTCTCTCTGCTGACTCTGGAAAACTGCAAGAAGAGTAGAATAAGAAATGCACAAAGTAGGTTGGCATAAATAAGTTCTTCAAAATGCAAAGTGAACATGTATTTTCAGCCACTGTTCACACCTATCAGCCACGACTGAAACACTGCCTGTACAACACCCAAGGATGAGACGTCTGTTTCCTTCCAGGTTAACACAAAAATTTCTATCACAAGTTGCATCTGATTTTTATGCTTGGGCATGACATGAGGGAAAAATACCAGAACCACAGAAATTTAGACTTAGTCCAGATTTCTCCCTTCTGGTGGTTTCATGGGCTGCAAAATATTTTCCAGAATGAAATGACAGAGGTTGGTGACATTGGCCATGTATGTAAATGATCACAGCATCCTACAGAGATTAATTGGTTCATGAATAAAGATGAGGAGCTGAGGTGTGCAGGGAGAAATCATTTATCAATTATATGCCTTAGAAAACTGAAAGATGATGCGGCCTTAACGGCTGAATGGTTTTGAAAGGGGGACTTGTAAATTGAGTTCTAACTCTGTTCTGCTGAATTCATAATAAAAAGCTGTTAAATTAATTGCATCCTTGTGTGGTTCATGAGCAACAGCACTCAGCTCCGTCGCACAGCAAGCAACAGAGATCAGTTTAGTTAGATTTTAGTTGTCCTTTCCCTCCTGTAGGAAGGATGGTAACCAGTTAGCTTTGGCCTCATCAGTAGTGAAAATTCACAAGAAAAAGGGCAAAAGCCTGTAAATGTTTTTCAGGAGGCTGATTTTGTATTTGAAGCTGAATTTAAAGAACCAAGAAGGCTCGCATTGACTGACTTGGCTTTTTTATTCTGCTTCAGTCACATGGACACATCAGCGTGATTACCAATCCCTGGAGGGACTCATTGCTGATTAGCTGGAAATAAAAGGATTCTGGAGGATCAAAACAATAGCAGAATATGTTAATCCCAAAGAGTCGACAGGATCTGAGGGATGTGGCTGGTGATAACAGCTGACCTCTCCTCCTCCTGCCCCTTCTGTATGCTTGTTATCAGGTTCACTGTTAGGAACAGACAGTCCCAACCTAGTATGGGCTCTGGCACATGCTGAAATGCAGGCTCAGATCTGAGAATCTCAATACAAGATGAGGCTTATTACTTAAAATCTCGTTGCTGGATGCTGTGTGAGCCCCAGGATCAAAGGGGACAGCTGCACTTAGGTCTTGGCTGTGCTTAGAGGAAATCTTGTGACACTTGGTTGTTGAAAGCCAAGGGTGCCACAGATGGGTGTCACTGAAGATTACTCAGTGTCACTGCTACAACTGCTTGAGACCATCTGGCTGCACTTCAAGCAGTTCCCTCTTTGACTTGTTTTATCTGACCATGTTTTCTGGTCAAAAGCAGCTGCAGGAGCCCAGCATGATGGCCAGACACAACCCAGCATCTCAGTGCATGGGGGTGCAGAAGGTCCTTGAGCAATGACAAATACCCTGACTTAGATGGGACATGGGAGCCTGGGTACCTGGTGTTCTTCTGCTGCCCTATTTGCATGTTCAGCTAAAAGAGTAGAAATATCTCTTTAGAATTGCCTTCGAAGTGTGATTATACTTTAACAAGCAACACAATCATGGCACGAGGAGGTTTTATTTACTGCCAGTCCTAATTCCCACATGCGTAGTTTTCAACAAAGAAACCAAAAGAATACTTTGTTAATTGTCTGCTCTGAAAATTGGCACCCGAGTCCCAAAGCCACTCTAAAAGTTCACAGAAACCAACACAGATCAAACTTCCCCCCACTACTACAAGGCTCCTGGACAACTCTGCTGCAGCAACGCTTGCAGGCAGTGGTTCAGCATGGCCCACGTAGGAGTAGCAATTAATACAGATGCAGCAAAACCTTTGAACTCAGCCAGATTTTTCAACCAAGCAGCATTTCATCAGGGAATGCTGATTCATCAGAAGCAAAAAGGGTTGCTGGGAAGGCTCAATTTTGATGAATTTCCCAATTAGAGAAAATTATATTTGTTCAAGAAAGGAAGCTTTCAAACAGCTGAAATCTCCCCTTGTAACAGTTCCTAAATTCAGTCTTATTTCATCCAGGTCTTAAAAATAGAGCATAGAAATGCAAATAAGATTTCCATAAAATTATGAAAAAGCCTTGAAATTGAGTAAAAAAGTCGAACAACGCTTGAAATAATTAAAATGAACTGTTTTTATTAACTCAGTTGCTTTTTATAGTCACCCTTCACAGTGTTTTTTAAGATTATGTTTTTCTCCTCAGCTTATGTGGGAAATAGTTCTCATAAATTCTTGAAGGTTAAGAAACAATTTACTGTTATAGGTAGAGGAAGTTAATCTTAATTTATCACTTTTGTGTCCCAGAACACTGCATATTGCATCTGACCATAGCAAACACCTGAAGTGTCAAAGCCGAGGAAGAGAGGGAGAATCCATGGAATTCACTGGAGTAAACACAGCCTCCTGCCTCTGAGAGTGTCAGCCCAGCTCCAGTGGCTATGAAGAGAACCAGGAGTTCCATTACCCTCTGAGATATCTACAGGAGGTCACAGATGAATTGCTCTGGAGAAGTGCCCACTTCTGTGCAGTGCAGATACAAGTGACATGAGGTGACTTGCTTAGGTGTAGTGGTCTGCACTGGGAAGGGCTAATGTGAGAAAAAGGGAATCTCTCTTCCTAAAGGGATGAAATGAGAAGATAGGGGCAATGTCAACTTAAGTCAAAAGACAAACGACAAACCCTAACGGCTGGGTGGAAGCAGGGAAGATAATACTTAAGTTTGGAGTCTAAAAACTTTCTCTTCCCTTTCTTTCATCAGTCATATTGGGGTTTTTTTAAAGCTGATTTTCTGCCTGGGCACAGCTAGAGCACTCCTCAGCAGCTCATGGGGCTTTTGGAGTAATCACTGTATAGGTGGTTGCTCATTAGAGCAAAATGCAGCCACACAGTATAAATAGATCATAAGGGAAAGGAAATCTGACCTGCACAGAGCCTGCACTGTCACAGAAATTGTCTTTTTGTGTGATGTGTGTCATAGCACAAGTGTCTTTGCAAGGGGAACCTCCTCATGTTCAAAAATAAGCCCACTTCATGGAGGTGCTTACAGACCAGGAACTGTATTTGAGACACCCAGATCTGAACAGTTTGGGTGCTGCTGGTAGGGCAGTGGTGCTGGGATGGAGCTGTGGGGGGTGTGGAGCTGCAGTTCAGTCACTAAAGGATGGTGGCTAAAGATGGTGAGGAGGATATTGTCTTCATTGCTTAAATACTAAGGAAAGGGAAAAAAAAGCAGAAAGGTGTTTGAACCAAATAAGCAACTTCCAGCACATGCTTGAGAGACATTTGATTTGTATCCTATCTTTAACCATGGACCTGTGAGGTTTGCAGTCAAGCAATAGGCATGGGGATAGACATTTTTTTGCTCGTGGGCAGTCACATCTTCCATTTTAATTTTTTTGTTTAATTTTTGACCTTTCATCCTACATTTACTTTTGCATTTACTGCATTTTAAGCTGTGCAATGCCTCTACCACAAGAATCTGGTTTGTCCTTCCCTCAGAATTTCCTCTAGTTTAGTTTCCTCAAACACTAATTTTTTCCTTTTGAGTGAAACATCTCCTGTGCATACCAGAAGCCAAAAAGCAAGTAGGAGAAGTGCATCTTCCAAACAGGGTGTGAACCCTTTGCAACAAGAGAGAGAACCCATGGGAAAAGCAACCAACATATAAAAATGTCTGACACCTACCATTTGTCCAAAGCTTTCTCCTCAGGTAGACAACAGAAAATGTTCCCTTTCCCCACCTAATTAACACTTTTAAGGCACAGAGAAATATAATAATTTTCTTTCCTTTTATACTAGCAACCCTGCTCTGTTGGCTTTTCAGCCTCCTCTGTTACACCTGCCTCAGCAGAATCCATTTTTCTTTACATTCCTGCCTGTGTATCAGACATTTTCAGACGAAAGCATGCCTGGGTGACTGAGTTGTGTCTCCTGTGTTTTATCCTGTGTTGGCAGCTTCCATTTGCCTATGTGAGGGAAGGGCATCTGAACCATTGGTTTAAATATCAACCCCTGTGGCAGAATGTTTCCCACTGTGCTTACCAGAAACCTCCTCTCTACCTTGCCAGAACTTCCTTTTTGTTTGCACAGCATCTAGAAAAGATAAAATAGGAACTACAAAATCTAGGTAAGGTGTCAGTGACTTAGCTTCCTGTGAGTTTTGTGTTTGGTTTTTTATTTTTTCCTTCCCTTTTTTTAAAACCTGGCTTGTGCTTAATTCCAGTTTGGGGATTTTCAGTGTTGATGCATTTTCACAGAGACATTAACTCCAGGGTACTCACTGGGGGGCATGATTCACTCCTGCTGAATTCAGCCATCTAAAATTTAGCTGTCTGGCTTTTTAAAGCAAGTCTGTCCTCCTAAATAAAAAGCCAGTACTGAATTTGAGTTCTGAAGCCCTGATTGCCTGCCTTACTGATGCACTAGCTCTGATGTGAACCACCCCAGAGCTTATTTTAGAGGCGGTTGATGGATGCAATCTAAATCCATGTTCCCTAACCTTAGCCCCAGGGCTTGCTCACAGGCATTTTTCACCCAGTTGTACAGCTGTAACCTTCAGCTACACCTACAGAATCAAGTAATTTAGTTCCCCCATTCACACCCAGGTCCTGGCTCTCTGGTGTTCCCATTGCATGTATGGTGATTTACTCCTCAGTCCTTGTCTGGAATTAGTTCCCTCTGGAATAAAACCACTCACCTGAAAAACCTTTTATATCAGACAGTAGGTTTTGTTCTCTCATTTTACACCAATCCAATATGTTCAGTCAAGAACATCCTAGCATCAGGGTGGATCTGATGCTGGAGATGTAAATGTACAGTTCTCCTCTGCATAAGGCTGCCATAAGGCTGGTTTTCTAACCAGTGCCATGCCTGAACTGTTATGTTGGTGCATGGAAGAGGACTTGGATCATGATAATAAGCTATCTCTTATCTAAGCTGGATTTACTGTTCAAGCACAGAATATAGATGGACATCATCTATTCTGGACATAAGAAATAGATTCAGCTTTTCAGCATGTCCTATCAGGACAACTGTGGAGGCAAATTTTGGGCATACAAAAATTAATAATAACAAGATGAAGAGTCACTGGTACTTTTTCTTGGAAGGCTAACCCAGAATGTCATATGGGAAATACACGGATGTCAGAACATCACAGAAAAGAGAACATGCAGCAACACAAGCAATCTGAAATCCCTAGGTGAATCGGGTGTTAACCAAAGAGGTAGAAGCTAGCTGTGGAAGATGGAGACCCAGTTGATGGGCTTCATCAAAGGCCCTCCATAGCAAGTAGGTATCATGTCCCATTTGCTCCTTGTTTTCTCCACTAGCAAATGCCAGCAAAACAAGCTTTCCTCCTCAGGACTTTTCCATTTGGACTTAATAACCTCACTCTCACCCAACCTCATGCTTGGCTGTGACAGGATACAGGAGTTCTGGACACAGAGAATGCTGCTGGATCTCCATAGATATTGGAGGATCACAACTTTTTAGTTGGTGTTCATTCTTATGTCTGGGATTTGCAGACGCAAAGAAATGACACAAAGGCTGAGATGACAAATTCTCAACATGCAAATGTCCAAAATGTATCGTATCTTTTCATAGATGAGCAACATCAATATGAGCAGGAACCCCCCCCGGGGAGCTCTGTCATATTGACCTAGCCACCAGGAGCTTGGGGTTGAGGTGAGAGGCAGTATTAAATTTTAACCACTCTTTAAATAATGTTTTTGAAATCAATAACATGGGTCCTGAACCCCCAGCTTTCCAATTGCATTTGGCTTCATTGTGGATGCCATGAAGATGAAGTTTTACCTGCTCTTTTTTACCCTATTTATCTGGATTCAAGAGAAGCATGTCTTCACTCTTCCAAGGTAAATATCTGCTGATATTACTGGGCTTTTAGTGTGTGGTGAGTGGGACAGGGAAAGTATTAAGGAAAAATAACTGCAAGTTACATACAAAAACATTTGGCAAAGGTTGACATTTATTTATTGCTCTTGTAATTGGATATGTGGTTCAATTTAATATATAGAGGGTGAAGGAAATGAAATTATTCTAAGTCTTCTTTGCATCCATAAATCCTATGTTTTTAATCATATTAAAACTATTCTTTCTGGTCTTAAGTGCAAATCAATTCTGTTCATTCAGTGCTTTTGAATGCCAATAAAGGGCATTCTGAAACTTAATGGGAAAAAATAATTTGCTTCATTTGCCTTAAAACAAGATCTTAAATGAATTACTTCTTGAGGTAGAAAGAGAAACCATTTCAGAAAGTGCTAACAATCTGTTTTCTTTCTAAAGCAGCTTTTATGATTGTTTTTCCAGTCATAAATCATTTTTGAATAACCACTTGGTATTTGTACAATGTTTCAGAAGCAGCTTTATTGTTACCTATCAATAAAATTCAGAAATGCCCTGAAACCAAATACTTTCTTAAAGCATGAGAACATATGTCAGAAATGAAGACAGGCAAAGTGCTTTTATTTTCTCCATGTACAGCTGGTTTAAAAACCTAAAATGTTTCAATAGGTAGAACTAAGACGATAAGCACCTCATGTGGTGATATTAAGCAAGCTGAACGACCTACAGAAATCACAATTAAACACAGCTTGCTCCCAGGCCTGAAATACCTACACAAATTATAGTGAATTATGTCTCATAGCCCTTTTGCAACGCTGTACCACACATCAGCTGCAGACCTATGACAAGTGAACACCACTGAATTTGTGCCCCAAAAGAGGATCTTTCATCTCTCTTTTGTGTTGCAATCATATTTTGTTGTGTATTGCTATGGAGGTGTGAGGGTTATAGTAGGGGGACAGCTAGATGAGTTTTTAGCTGATTTCAGTGGAGCAATACTCTGTGCTACTTGAAGGCTTATTTCACATTTTAATAAAACACTGAATATCTGACCCTTACTGAACAATATGGTATTTCTCACTGGATAGCATGGATCCAGCGCTTCCAGCCTCAGATATGAAAATGGCTAAAATAATGAGATTTTAAAGGTGTTATATTACAACTGACTTTTATTTGAGTGCTAGTGTTGAGGGATTTAACCACCATATATTACATATACAAATACATTACATATGTATGTACGTACACACATACATTACATAGACATAGATTCCCATTGCCAGGTGATAGTGTGATTACTTCGTATGGACTCCTCAAAAAAAATACCTAACATTAGGAGCCTTGTGAAAGAGCTGGTGGCACTGGAAAAATACAGCTAGCTTACCTGTAGGGAAAGGGCAAGGCTGGAGGCTGTTGGAGAGCCAGCAAAGTGGAAGAAAAGTGAGCGCAGAGGCTGAAATCTGTGCTCCAGGATGATAAAAATTGCACATGGTCCAGGAGGAGAGGAGCAGATGCTGGCAGCACTCTTCTAGTGACACTGCCTGCTAAAAGTCAGGGTAAGACATTCATCTGGAGACAGCTAGGGAGGTTTGAAATGTTAGTCAGAAAGAACATGGAAGGTTTAATGAAGCCATGCTATAAGGATTGGGAGACACGTTCACTCTGATGCTTTGTTTTTGTGGGCCTGTGTGGCATGTGATGCTGACAGCCTTCTTAGTGACTGAGAAACACAATGAAGAGAGATGAAGAGACTGAAATGCCTGCAGAGAACTGGCACTGGTTTATGTCTACCCATGAAATAGTGGCCAGGTCCCCTGGATAGGATTCACTTTCCTACAGAGGTCTTCTGTACAGTTCTGTATGGGAACAAGTTCCCTTCATCTTCTTGTACAACTGGTGAAGAAAAATATGTATACCTAGGTTATAATTCTCTGTGAATTAGTATACACATTTAGATTACTCAGGTTAAACAAACCTGAAAGTACCTGTTTCTTTATTAAGAGACTGACTAGCTGAGATGAAGCTGGCAAAACCATCTAAAATGAACTGTACCACACCCAACTCACTCTGTCATAACTACAGGAGATGATCTGAGTATTGTATTGTGGGGGTTGGCAGCTGGCCTGATATTAGCCAGAATTAAAAGGAAGAGGAAAAAGAAATGGGGAACACATAGGGTCCACTGGGACTCTGGCAGAAAGTTGGAAGAGAGGAAAGAGAAGGATCCTCTTAAGGACAAACTCAAAGAGCCTGCAGGGAAGAAGGGCATGAAGACAGAAAGTGAAAGAAAAGAGGTGTGTTCAAGAGCAACATGTGCAACAGCATCAAAGCTGCAGGCAGAACAAAGCTGAGATGGAAGGTTGTCTCTGTGATGGGTATAAAGGCAATAATTACAGTTTTTGCCTGGGTGTTTGCCAATGGGATTGTGGCAAAAGACAGATGAAAGATGCTGAATTGAAGCAGAGGAACTGAGAAGCCAAATGACCACAATTTCAGCTGTTAATACTTTCCATGCTAAACATGAGGACAAGAGCAAGGGCAGAGCTTGAGTCAGCTTGTGTATTCAGGTCCTAGCAATGAGAGCTACAGAAGAAATGCTGCTAGCTAACACCTGCCCTGTAATTACCACAGTCAGCCAAAACACTTGTGCAACAAGGAGTGGGGTAGCTGTACATACCAGCTTCCTCATTATGGGACACTCAGGCGGTGGGAATCACAGCACAAAACCAGATGCAGCCATCCTTTTCTTGTCTCAGCTGTGAAAAGACTCCCTCAGACTCAAAGTTCTCTTCAAAAGGAGCCCCAAAGACAAGCTTTGGAGTGCACTTGTCTAAAGAAACAGGCAAACTGATGACCCTGCCTATTCCTGATTGCTTTTTGATGCTCTATTGAATTATGATGGGGGCAAAAATGGGGCTGGTGCACTGTTGGCTTTGCATAATAAACAACAGTGATTGCTTGGAGCCTGGCTAAAAGTAGAAAAGATGAATTACCTGGTTGCCAGATGCTGTCAGGTGTATGCTTGAAATCAGTCACAACAACGAGTTGTGACAACCACATTATGCAGCTTGGAAACACTGGTTTTGAGAGCCCTCCCTGTTTTCTTTTCAGGGTAGCCTTTGCAGATGAGAGGGCTGGCAGGGTCAGGGCTTGGTTTATGCACTGTCACCAGCTCCACATGATTAGAGGGCCAAGACCCTCCCCAGCCCAGGAAATGGAAAGAGGGGTCTGACATTCCCCTGAATCTCCTCCTCTTGCACACACAAATTATTGTAATTCTCTAACCAGTGCAATTTTGATCTACACAGCTTGGAGAGCACTGAAGATCTGGGCTGGATTTACAATGCCAAGGGGTACTTTTTCTTTCCAGAAAGTGAATTTCACTGCACCGATGGTGCAGTCAGGCATGGGGTAGCTGGGAAACACCATCTCATGTACAGTGTATCTGGACCATGGGTTTCAGGTAGCAGGAGAATAAAAGTTACTGTGCAAAGAGAAGGAAGGACAGTGCTATGGACCAGCAGAAACTGTACCTGTCAGAAGGACAGAAATGAGCAGATTGGGAAAAATGGACTGCTGAAGGAATGATGATGGTAGTAGCCTCTGCACATGTTCTAAACATCATGTTTGGCTTTGTAGGAGACTGGGAGGGCTCATAGCTCTGCTGAACAGTGACTGAGACCAAGGGACTCAGGGAAAAACAGGAACCTTGCTTTCATACTCCAGGCTAGTTTTCCACTGGTGCATTCTGGATTAGATGGGGCTGGCAGCTCTCGTGCTGGTGTCAGCTGCCAGGAGCTATCTCAGAATCCAGCAGCTGATATTTGCTACCAAAGCCCTGCACCACCTCTTTCACAGATTTTACTGATTGGCAGAAGCAGAGGCTGAAATGGGGCTCAGAATTTTCACTACTGAATAATCTTGGAGTTCAAGGCAGCCAAGGCAGAGAAGGCCATAAATGACAAACCTGCTTCTCTTTTGCATGACCTAGTGTAGTTTCAAGTTCTTGGGCTTTGCCTAAATACCCTTGTTTTTCAGGGATGAAGTTTTGTGGGCTCTCCCACAAACAGACATACAAGTTGAAGCCCTTCAGGATTTACTGAACACCACTGAGGTAAACAGTTTCCTCTGTCTCTCTGTTCTCTAGGCTAAATTCTTCCCCCAAGTGCTCTAATACTCTTTCTTCCCCAGGAGTTTTATCCCATTTTCATCCATTTGTTCTAACAGAGCAACTCAGCAAATGCTTGGTTTTCACTGCTCCACTACCTTCTGATTTACATGAGGAGAGCCCTCTTTCATTATGTTGTAGTGCATTATATCAGTGCTCAGATTTCAGCACTTGATTTTGTGCAACACACAGTAAGCAGAAAAACTTTCACCACAGAACCTCAACACTTGAGGCCAATACAGATCATGTGACTTGTACAGCATTGAAGACTCAGACTGGACTTCTGTGGTATTTTTCTTAAAGCAGCATTTAGAAGATGCAAATCTCTTAAGCAATACTTCAAAAATTTATTTTATTTGCTTCTATCTGTCATAATTAGTATTTAATTTAAATTAAAATGAGGCATCTCTTCTTCAAATGTATTTTACTAATGACACACTCCCAATTTGAAGCTAACACCCATCAAAAAAGGTGTTAACTATTCCCTCAACTAATATAATTTACATGATGATTGAGGATGTGTCTCAGATGATGGAGAGCTTCTAGCACTCTCTGTACCCAGGCTTTCTCCAACTTCTTTGTCTCTAATTCATTTTATGTTCACCTCAAAACCCTACTACTCTTTTGATGTCCCTCCTAGCATCTTCAGATTCTTCCCCTCAGTTCACACAACCCTTGAGAACCTTACTTGCTCTTTTCCACCTCCACACATGAACTCACATTACCCATCTCCTTTGCTGTATCAAAACAAATCTTCCCTCCTCCATCTTTTATTCACTGCTGTCCTTCACTTTCATGTGCACATGAGATCCAAGATCCACAGCAGCACATTCAGTGCAGAGGGAGCATGTAGTGCTCTCTTCCCACCATGCCACTTATGAGAGCATGCAAACTGAAAATTTTTCAGGGGTCATAAACTGGCCAATTTTTTCCTTGACTATGAATTGGGCAAGTTATAAGAATAATAGGGAAAGGGAATGTGAGAGGGAAAGTAAAAGGAAGGAATGGTAATGGGAAAAGGAAGACACAAATAGTATATCTCCCAACAAATTTTAGTGGTTACAATGTAGAAAAAAAAAATTAATTGAAAATTATCATCTTACAAGAAAAATTATTCATCTAATTACAGGTGCTACTCCTGCAGAAGGTAGAAAGCAAAAACCTAAAACAAAGGAAATGCTTTGTTCTTACAGCACACACATTTTATGTAGCAATGTGAAGACCCAGATGCAGGAACACCTACGTAAGAGCTGTTATAGGAGCAGTACCATTGCTGGTGATGGGTGAAGAGACCAATAATCAGATACATTATGAAAGTTTCCCATCTACCCCCCTTCACTGCTCTTCTGTCACCTCAGCTGCATCAGTCCAGAGTTCCTTAGTTTTTCTTATGCAAAAGGCCTGTTCCAAAGAGAAACTAAATCTGAACTGGTGCACTGAATCAGAGCAGGCAGCAAGCTAGTGAGGACAACTGGGAACCCAGTGCTGGGGAGCTAAGTGTCCAACAAGCTCCTTTGGATGACCCCCAAAATGCTGAGCTACACCATGCTGTTGCTCTCTTACCAATAATGATGAGGATGGTTACATAGACACTGGCTCAGCCATTTGTAGAGCACGTGGCAGTAATATAACCAGGGCTCAGATGTTCTACCACTTAGTGTTCCAAAGTCTTGATTAAAAGCATGGAAGAGTTTTCTGTATTGACTCTTGAGAAATGAGTGAGGTAGACAGCTGACACACACCTGCAAAAAATGGTGCCCTAAGTTGAGTATTCCTGGTGCAACAAACAAAAAAAACCAAAAACGACCCTATTGCCTGGTGACTCCATGTTGAATTTCTTCAGAAATGCATTCAAGAATTATGCTGACCTTTTTCACTTTGTAAATTCATGCTTAATTTTCTGCTCACTGTCACCCCTTGATCTTTTGGTATTATTGCCTCTAATGTTTCCATGTTTTATTGAATGTGTCAGTTTCTGATTTTATTATTGTAAAAGATTTCATTTTACCAAGAAGAATCTCATTTTCTTATTTTCCTCCCATTTCTAATCTCTGTACTGCTGCTCCAACTTGACTTATATTCAATCCCCTTCTGGCATTTATTTTCTTCCTGATCAAAGTAATCAGCGAATACAATAACTGCACAGACTGGTCTGATCTTCATTAATTCTCCAAATACCCTCAGGGAAAATAATTCTCAGCAGACTTGAAAACATGTAACATAACAACAAGCTAAACACATCTATTATACTAGAAATACTATCTCAGAAAAGGTTATGGTCCTGTCTTTGTTCTTGATTTATGAATTTATGTGCAGAAGTCATTATAAACATTTTTTAAATACAAATGTTTCATTTCCAGCAGTAGCCGAATGCTGTAGCACGACAGGGAACATTACACTGTTTGTTACAAGTAGTCTCTTAAATAAAAAATGTATGCTTTGATTATTTTCAAAATACTTATTAAATGTTGTGTTGTTTGTTATTTTTTTCCTTGGTAGAAAAAAAATAAAAATATTTTTGAAACTCTGCAGGTCATTCTCTGGCAACCTGTTGTGGTTGAAAACATCAAGAAGGACAGAGAAGTCCATTTCTATGTTAGGGCATCCAGCATAAATAACATAAAAGCTCAGTTAAGGCAACTGACCATCCAACACAAGTATGTCATTTTTATTTCTTGCCATGTTTCTGTAAAGCTGTTTGTCATTTCTTTAACAGGAGGCTGTGCTCTTTCTTTGTTATTCAGAGTCTCAATGAAAAATGTTCAAGCACTTATTGAAAAACAGACTATCAATGACACAGTCAACCCACGCAGATCTACATCATATTATGAAAACTACCACTCAATGAAAGAAGTAAGATATTTTTGTTGTGCTCCTCTGTAGACTCAAGGGCTGAAATTTGTCTCCTGGTTGAGAATGGAGATACAGAAAGAGACCATCAACGGGTAAACAATTACCATTGCATTGCTCAGCCACTTGGAATTGTATTTGCTGTAATGCCTTCACAGAGAAAGAAAGAAGAACCAGACCAAATCTCTCATACATGTGTTGCCTCAAACTCCCATTCAACTGTAGCCAGCACAGAAGTGAAATGAAGTCCCAAAACAACATATAAATACTTAAAACATGATATTAATAATAATTTAACCAAATAGAACTGAAGAGGAATTTCAGAGCTATATTGCAACTGTGTTGAGACTATATCTGACCATTTGTATTAAGATAAATCAGTCAGGCAAGTGGCCAGTGGTATGATTTTCTAGTTTTTTCTTCTCATTAGCTAAAGAGGCAGGATTTGGGAAGGAAGAATGAACTTAAGCCTGGACCACCTTCACAGATGAAGGAAAACAATAGGAAGAAACCTATTAACTTCCTTCATCCTTGTAGATATATCACTGGATGGAAGAAATAGTGAAAGTGCATTCTGACCTTCTCCAGAAAATATATATTGGATCATCATATGAAAAGCGACCACTTTATGTTCTAAAGGTACAGCCATGACTTACCACAAAATCTTTCCAAATACTAACACAGACAACTGATGGGGTTTGACCAAGACACGTTCTTAAATCTACATTTATATGTAGATTTGTGTCGTTTTTAGGAGTTTCCCAAGTGCTTCTAGGAAGGTGTATACCTTTACAAAGGCATTTGACCTCATTAGGTTACTTGTTGGGTCAACAGTGAAGTTATCACATCTAGGTCATCACCCAATGGCATGAAATACCAGCATGGTGGTTACCCTACTCTGCTGACTATGAAGTTGATCTAGTTTGTTGCCCTCCATAGTGGATGACCTACCTTCTGACCTCAGGTCTTGCCACAGTCCTGGTGTCTATGTCAGGAGCTTTCTACAGGTAGTCTGAACACAGCTCTCTGTGTGTGGATGTAACTGAGAGCAGCATCCTGACCTAGGATCAGTCTAAGCTCTCCCTATAAGATGTTCTTCCACCTTGGTTAACTTTTCATCTCCATTTTTGTGTAGTACATTTTACACAGGTGATATTTTAATACAATTTCTCTTTTTGACAGCTTTCTAAAAGCCAGGAAAAATCCAAAAGGGCCATCTGGATTGACTGTGGTATCCATGCTAGAGAATGGATTTCTCCTGCTTTTTGCTTGTGGTTCATAGGCCATGTGAGTACATAATCACATCTGACTACGATTTTTAAAGCAAAGCAAAACATCTTGATGCCATTTAACTTCTAAACTCCATAAGCTCTTAATCCATTTACTTCCATAACACCAACACATGAGATGTGTGTCTAACACATAGCAGTGATTGTGAGTGTGTGCTAATGTGTGTGTCAGCAGATGGAGAGAAGCATGTGTATGGGAGAGAAGGAAAATCATAGGGATTGAATGCAAGAGAGCGCAGATGTATTCTCAAGTATGGAAGAAATGTCCACATCTGTGCAGTGAATTCAACAGAGATGTTTACAGGTTTGAATGGTCAAGGATGGAGAGGGCATGCCAGGCAATTTGAGTATTTGGTAATCTAACAGGCTTATATCTATACTGCCATATGGATTCAAGAAATTATATTGGCTCTGGGTCACATAGCACATGGTGGCTCATGCCCCTACGACTCCAGCTGGCACTGCTTGGAGTAGATCAGAAGACATCCAGAATGAGCTCAAGCTGCCCTACAACCCTTGGTGCTTCCCCACATGCCTTCCTAGAACAATAGGTATCTCAACCTTGCCTGCTCCAGGCACGAGATAACTCCACACCAGCATTCCCACCAGCAATCTCAGCTCAGCACTTGCTGTGATGTGTCAGCTGCTGGTGTGCCTGCTGCTACTGCTCCTCTGCCTCCTGCCTCCCCATTTTCTATTTATGCTTCTGCTTTTTTCTGGATCTGTCTCATTCAGAAAATGAGGCCCCACAGGCCACCTTCTTCTGAAGGTACCATCTCTGCTTGAGACACCCTCATTTCAGACTTCCATGACCAACCACTGCCAGACACTCCCATAGGACCAGTTCATGGAAATTAATAAATCACTGATGCAATGAGGCTGTAATATGAACTTGGCCCAACCAGCCTTGGTGTGCAAGTCCAAACTGATAGTCACATCTGATCTATACTGCTCAGGATAATGAATAAAGATACATTATGGTTTGCACCTGAATCTTAATATATGTTGCCTTGGTCTTTTCTTGGTCTTTTTGAAGTTAAGGCATCTCTGTGCCACTCATCATGTTGAGCTGTTGGCCTGCTTCCTAATATGAACCAGAAAAAGGCTCTAAGGCCTCTGTGGCCCAGGCAAGGTTGCTCAGCTTGCTCAGTTAATGTACTGAGTTATTATTTATTGCTACTTTTTCCCAAATGCAAATTTCACAGTAAAAACAAGCTAGATGAGATTGAGGCTACACAGTCACCAGTCCTGTAGCCAGAGAAATAACATAGATGAGTCCTTGAAACATGAATTATGGTTTGCCCATGATGAAACTAAATAATGAAGATAATAATAACAACAGAAAGAAGCAATTTGTTTATTTCTGCCCTCAGCTACAACTATAAAATCTCAATGACTATAACATTTGAAAGAAGATTTCAGGAGTTAGGAACAGATACAGCTGGATGTACCTTGTGACCCACTGATTATCTCAGCCTCCAAGGTTTCCTTGGAGAGAAATGCATTTGCCCTTTTCATGCTGCTCCAAATAATTACCAGCTGTGTTGTTACTTTGCCAGTGACATGTCCCTGCAGCATTTTTTTCGGAAATAACAAGCTGAATATTTAGGGTCTCCATCCTCTTGATCTAATTTATGTGTTTTAAATTCAAATTCTATTTCTATATAACTTTATGAAGTCATATTTTTAAAATCTGACATTAATACACGTGCTCACACACACATTAAAATTACTATCTCTCTCTAGCAAATCCTAGGCATTCTTTACAATGGGTAGCTCTTCAATTTTGTTGTATAAATATTGCTATTTCTCATTTAATCAGAGAAAGTACATTGCCCTAGGAAAAATAGGAAGGATTGAAAATGAAAGAAGATGATCCAAGTAAGGCATAAAGAAAAAAAAGGAAAGATATGATTAAGGACTTAGTTTATTCCAGTAGTAACAAAACCACTTATGGAACTCAAAATTTACATCTGTGTCACGGACCAACAGCCAGGTTAGGTATCACTAAAGACTTCAAAATAGGCTGTGAGGCACAATTAGCAATGTAGCTCTTGCTGGTTATTGGCATATATGTGCATTGAACCCATAATGCAACCAGGACATATGATTTTTTGTGCAGCTGCCGTGTGAAATGTTACTTGTTCTTTTTGGCTTTGTTTTATTTTACACTACTTCTGTGGTATTTTGGGTGGGAGGGATGGGTACACAACATTTACACAAGCAGCAAAACCTCAAACCTTCCTATTTATAGGCTTCAGCTCTCCCTCCTGACCACCTGTTAGCATTAAAGGACTGCAGTGCATCTGATTGTATCCCTTCCATTCCTACCCCTTCCCTGGCACTTCTAACTAAAGAGTACTTTGCTATTTAGCAATTTCTGTGGTGTGATGCAACTCTACCTCTAGGAGGTATTTCCAGCCTCTTTTTAGGAAGGTAAGAAAACCAGTATTATGAATGGTTTTAAGAAGTTTCCCCTGTGTTTTACAGGCAATCCATGTGCGTGAGAGAGATCAAACCATGACAACACTTCTGGAGCACTTTGATTTCTATGTCATGCCTGTGATGAATGTGGATGGCTACGTGTACACATGGAGCCATCCCTCTGTATGTAGAACTTTATTTCACAGCCTGTGAAATGTACTGATGTGTGATTTATGGGAACTATCAGTGTGCATGCTTAGTGTGTAATTTCCAGCCTGGAACTACACATCTCAAAGTCTTCATCTGTGCTTGGAATTTCTGCATCTCTGCCCTATATGCAACTAATGCCACTGCATCTAACTGGCATTTGACCCACAGTATCTTTATGTCTTAAAAGCTGCTGGAAATGCATTTGGAAATGACAAAATCTCATATTGAGATTTCAATATTTCCAGATGTCACAAGTGCCTGTGTCAGCCATCAGTGGCCTACTTACAAATTCAGCATAGACTGAAGAGTGTGCTGCATTAGAGAGCACAGCCAGTAACTCACTCCTTCCTCCTGAGTGGTGATCCCATTTTCTGAGTACTTTTTATTTGAGATAAATTAAAGTACAACAGGTATCATTTGTCTAGGATTTTATTTACTGTATGGGAATTCTGAGTCATTGATATGTTTCTTTGATTTTTAGATCCTTCACTCGAGTTAAAAAGAAAATCAATCTCCTCTGCTCTTTTGCTCATTTAATCTTTAACCCAGCTAGGCTTACTATTGGGTAATTACAACTGCTGCACAGCAAATTTCCACCTTTACACATGCTGCCAGCAAGACCTACAGAAAGGTTGGATTTGGACCCTTAAACTCACACAGGCAGCCGAAGAGTATGACTTCTCCCCTTCTTCTGCAGTCCAAAGCCACTGAAATCAGAGTGGACGTGACCACTTCTTATCCTGCCCAACATTCCCTTTTATCATCCATCTCCAGCGTCAGTGACAAACTGTGCTCTTATAATCTTCCTTGTTCTTTTCTTCACTAGCATGTGATCTGTAAAGGCACAAGTAGGAAGTCATGTTTACCTAGCCAGTGAGATGGTGTATTGTTTTTCTCAGGTTTTTTTCCTGAACATGGCTTTTGTGTCTCTTTCCACAGAACCGGCTGTGGAGAAAGAGCCGCTCCTCACACAGTAACAGCAAATGCATTGGTACAGACATGAACAGGAATTTTGATGCACACTGGTGTGGTATGACATCATTTCTCTCCTATTCTACCCCTGCCCTACTTCTAGCCTTTAAGATTCTTTATTTTGAAAACATTTTCAATTACTATTTCACAAAGTTGCTATCAAGACTTGAATAACTGATATGAACCGGTGAATACTTAATCAACTTGAGATGTTTTTTGTTGGGGCCCAGGATTTTTAGTCCTAAGGAAGTCCTTCATACTAGGGACTAACCTCTTCCCAGCACAAAGGCAAGAGAGAGAGGGGTCAGGATGCTGGATCCTGCCAACTGCATCACACCATGATGCACCAGGAGCGGGCTGTGTGGGGTAGAAGGCAAGAGGGAAGAGGTGGCCCTTGCCACATCACCCAATGCCTCTTGCACCACACAGTTGAGCAGATGCTTCACTGTGTCGTATGACTTGGTCACATCATTCGTCCTCCAGCAATGCCTAGCTGACCAAGATTTCGTGGCTCTCAGTGTTTGTTGTCAAGGCTACATCATATTTACATACCCACAGGAATTTCATACTTGACAGGTTTTTAATAGTCTGCAGAATCACTATTTTAAAATGTTGCCTTATAGATTGGATCTGTCTTCGCTTAGAGCTGACCCTAATTACAGAATCACAGAATAATGGAATCACAGAATGGTAATGGGTTGGAAGGGACCTCTGAGGATCATCCAGTCCAACCCCCCTGCTAGAGCAGGATACCCCTAGAACTGGTTTGAGAGGAATACATCTCCAGGGATGGAGACTCCACAGCCTCCCCCAGTGATCTATTTCAGTGTTGTGTTGCCCTCAGAGTGAGTAAGTATTTTCTCATATTTAATTTAAATCTCTGGTGTGCCAGTTTGTGTCCATTACCCCTTGTTCTGTCACTGGACACCACAGAGAAGAGTCCAGACCCATCCTCCTGACACCTGCCCTTTAGATACTTATAAATATCGATATCACCCCTCAGCCCCCTCTTTTCTAAGCTAAACAACCCAAGCTCTCTCAGCCTTTCCTCATAGGGCAGATGTCTCAGTCCCTTTATCATTTTAGTGGCCCTGTGCTGGACTCTCTCCAGTAATTCTTTGTCCCTCTTGAACTGGGGGGCCCAGAACTTCACGCAGCATTCCAGGTGAGGCCTCACCAGAGCAGAGCAGAGGGGGAGGATAACATCCCTTGACGTGTTGGCCACACTTCTCTTAATGCACCTCTTGGCTGCCAGGGCACATTTTTGGCTCGTAGTGAGCCTGGTGTTCACCATGACTCCCAGGTCTTTTTCTCCAGAGTTACTTTCCAGCAGTTCAATCCTTAACGTGTACTGGTGCATGGGGTTGTTTCTCCCCAGATGGAGTACCCTACACTTGCCCTTATTGAACTTAATTTGGTTTCTCCCAGCCCAGCTCTCCAACATTTCCAGGTCACACTGGATGGCAGCACAGCCTTCTGACATGTCAGTCACTCCTCCCAGTTTTGTATCATCAGTAAACCTGCTGATGATAGACTCTATCCCCTAGTCCAGGTCATTGACAAGTATATTGAATAAGATTGGACCCAGCCCCATCCCCTGAGGGACACCACTGATCACTGATTTCCAGCCTGACTCAGCCCCACTGACCAAGATCTCTGTCCTTCAACCAGTTCCTAATCCATCTTACTGTCCTACTGTCCAACTCACATGTCTCAAGTTTGCTTGTGAGGATATCATGAGGGACAGTGCCAAAAGCCTTGTGGAGCTCAAGGTAGGAAACATCAACTGCCCTTCCCTCATCTAACCGCCTGGTTATGCCACCATAAAAGGCTATCAGATTGGTTAAGACTGAATTTATATTAATAAATCCATGCTGGCTACTCCTTATAACCTTTCTTTCATCTAAGTTGTTAGAGATGGCCTCCATGACTGCTATGACATTGAGTCATTTTAGTCCATTGCTAAACTGGCCATAAAGATACTAGTTTACCATTCATGGCTATTTGCAGAGAAAAAAATACACTTTTTCAGACACAGAATTATGAAGCAGTATACCAACTACATAGGTTTAAAGCAATATTCAGTTAAATATGTCATAAAAACAGACTGGAGAAGTCTGAAGAAATAACAGCAAAAAAACTATGCTATACAGATACTAGTTTCAGGAAAGGGTTATCTGAAGTAATGTAATGCATCTAACTTGTCAAGCACATTTGATACACATACTGCTTTCAGCCATGCTATGCTCCTCTCTTAGACATGGTTGAAAACATAGAAAAGAGAAGCCTCAGCACCTTGGAAGGTAATTGGAGAAAAAAAACTGTGTTTGTACAGATGAATCTAAGCACCAAAGTCAGGTGCCTCCAACTTAAGCAGATAAGGATAGCAGTAAGGATCCCCCCAGGTTTTCTCATCAGTTCACCAGGATCCTCAAGAAAACCATGCTGGACTTCCATCACTTTATAATAATGTTGTAATTATTATTAGTTGAGTCAGTTGAATACAATAACACAATAGTACCCATGCAAAATGAACAAAAGTTCACGGGAACCTGCAATTTAATTTTTATTCACATAAATATAGAACAGTTCTTATCAGGGGTGCCAAATGTTCAGACTTCCATTGGCTTCAGATTTGCTTGTGGATACACTCTATATCACCAGAAAATTCCAGAGTTTATATCTTTGTATTTAATCAGAGCTGCATTGCTGCACTCAATCTGTTCTTCTTCATCTGCTCAGATAACAACTCTATGAACAGGTACAAAGCCCTCATGGTTTTTATGAAAAGAAAAATATACTAAATGTACAAATGCATTACATTTTTATAGTAATAAAAAGCAGTGCACTAACTCTGGAACTCATCTGGAACTCAGTTATACCCATATTTTCCATATAATTTCCTTAGCTGGCTGTTCTCAGTATGACCAAGGGCTTAGGAAGGCAGACAGAACATGAACCCAAGATTACTGGCCAACAGATTGTTTATTGCCTTTTTCCTTAGACAATACTCACTTCTGTGCAAAACAGAACACTGTAAAATGAACATTCTCATTTATGCCACTGTTGAACCATTTTGCATAGATGCCAGGAATTGCTTAGTTTCATGGGCTGTGAAATCCACCTCAATTCAGCAACATTAAGTACTATACAACTATCACAGAACATAAAATGTACCCTGTCCCTCTGTGCCCCAATACCTTTTTTTATGACATCCCAGTTTGCATTTTCTAGACTCTGTGTCTCTGTCAGCACTTCTCCCCCATAGCGTGCTCCCTGAACTATGTGTTTCTGCTTCTGTTGTGTCATACAAGGCTGTAGGTCACACAATGATTTATTTTTGGTCACTGATATTATGAAAGGGCTTGAAGGAGCTGTGGAACAGTTGAAAGCGTGAAAATACACATTTCTTCTAATATGGACAGCCAGAGACCACCATGCTGCCTAGTCACAGAATCATAGAATCATAGAATGTCAGGTTGGAAGGGACCTCAAGGATCATCTGGTCCAATCTTTCTAATATTGTTTATGTGAGAAGTCTGAGCACCTTGTCGAGCTGAGACTTAAAACTTTCCAAAGTGGGGGAACTTCCCACTTCCTCTGTGTTCTTCTGTCTATCACAGCTAAATCCCTATGAAATACATCTGCACAGAGCCTTGCAACTTTTACTTACCTAAAGCATATATACATGAAAACAAAATGGTTTGGGGGTTCAGATATGCTCTCCACTACTTCATGGCATGCTTTAGATCTTCCCAAGATATCACTGGTATCAGAAGACATTTCCTTCCCTCCTGTACCACATGACAACAGCTTGCCTTGCTTCTATGGGGCTGCTACTCTGCCAAGGTACTGGCATTCTTGATTTCTGGAAGATGGACATCTGTCAGTGTCCCAGTGTCTGGAGATGAAGAAAGTCTTGTGGGTGTTAAAGTACTCAGTGAGCTTCATTCCTGCATACGATTTAAGGATAAAACGTCCATTTAAAATGCAGATAATAGCAAAGGAGAAAATTTACAAAATTTATTAAATCATGAAGAGCTGACATTTAACACTAAAGATCCTGGCTGCTTCCAGAAATTTATTTGGCCTTATTCTGAAGACAGCAAAAATGGTGAATCCTAGTTGTCTCCTTGGTAACTTGTTCCAGTGCCCAGACTTCTTCATTCTTAAAAACCTAGTACATTATTTTCAATTTGATGTGAATTTCTTCAATTTCCATTTGGCCCTTGGCTTTCCCCTGAGATCATAACTTAGAACAGTTTTTTTCCTTCTATATTTTAAAAAGGGATCTCAAAATCTTGTTCTTGATGATTTAAAATGGTGCATTTTCATCTTCTCCTTTAAGACTTTTTAATTTTTTTTCTATTATTATCTTGATATTTTTTTTCAAGAATATATTTGATGAGATATTAGGCTCACACTGATTTCCTCATATGGCACAGTCCATGTTTTCTTGTGTGTTAGCATCACACTCTCCTCTTTCACCAGACGAACAGGAATGCAGAAGGGAAGAGATTGAACAGTAACACTCTGCACTCTTTTGTTACAGGGAAAGGAGCATCTCCCTATGAATGTCATGAGATATACTGTGGACCCTACCCGGAGTCTGAACCTGAAGTGAAAGCAGTGGCTCGCTTTATCAGAGATCACAAAGACATCATTAAAGCATACATAACCATGCACTCTTACTCCCAGATGGTATTGTTTCCATATTCTTATACTACAGACAAAAGCAAAGACCATGATGAGCTGGTAAGTCTTCCCATCTCTTTAAGTTTCACATTTATTTCAGAACTTCTTACCCTCCTAGGTTAAGCTTATAATGAGGGAGTCATAATGCTCTGAAGATAAAGAATAAGGAAACAAGATTTGTCCTGATGTTCTTAAGAACTTGAAGAAGTCTGGGCTGGTCTAGCACAGCAAGGATCTTCTGAAGACTATGGAAAAATGAAAAGTTATTCCACGTTGATCCATCATCAACCTCTCATACTTTGAACATGCTGCTAAAAGAACAGAGTCTTGGGTTTTTGACACCTCACAAAGATATTTGTGCAAACTCTTGATTATGTTATATGATTATCACTAACT
The DNA here is from genome assembly GCA_023637945.1 of Phaethornis superciliosus. NCBI lineage: Eukaryota > Metazoa > Chordata > Aves > Apodiformes > Trochilidae > Phaethornis > Phaethornis superciliosus. The sequence continues at coordinate 167,846,197 of JAJQWJ010000001.1, read as the reverse complement.
TTGAAATTCCCTTGGTTTGTAACTGAAAAATACCCTCCACATACCTAAGCAAGGGAATATTTTGGTGGACATTTGGTATTTTTATTAAAGCTTTTTGTAATTTTTTGCTTATTATTTTGAATGGTCCTAATGGTAGGATGGAAAACATATCCTACTTATACAGAATTTTACATTCTTGAACCACCATATCACAGAGTAAAAACTCTTCTAGAAGACAGAGATCAAAAAAGTAGCCACTGCATTTTTTTCCACTGACCAGAAAACTCTGGGTTTGCGCAGATCTGTAAAGAATATCCAGGCTAAAATGGTATTTGTAAATACAGAGTAATTACACTCTAAGAGTAGGTAGACAGCTTAGTAGTGTTTTTCTTATTTAAAGACATCAAATCCCCAAGAGCCAGGAATTCCCCCTCCTTCATTTCCTGTCTCATTTTTGGTGTTTCCAAAGCTCCAAGTGCTGTGGCAAGAAATTATTTTATTTGCAGCAGAGGCTCTTGCCGAGCAGTAGGAAAGGAGCAGAAATCTGGTAACAGGGACCCAAAAGGATGTTTGCAGGCCTTGGGATTGGTCATATGGGAAGACAACAGGTCACTTCACATCTTACAAAACATAAGGACAGACAATAAGAGAGCTTCAAAAGATGAATGAAAAAAAAAAATCCAGTAATGTAACAAACAACAGATGTTCTTACCCTAAGTTACAGTTTAATTTTCAGAAACAATTTTATATACTGCATTTAAAAAAATGCATTTGTGAGCGAACAATTCTTATGCATTTGTGGCTCCATCCCTGTAAATTAGAAAGAGATGTACTAATTCTGGGCATTTAAGTCTTCTTTGTGGATTAAGAGTAGAATTCCCTCAATGAGAATCTTTTTCTGATGTTTTTGTCAATCCTTCATAAATCAACAGTGACTAAAATACTGGGGTGGAAAAAGGGAAAAATAAGCAGGAACAAGTGGTTTGATGACAGTTTGTTGCCTGAAGTGGTCCCACCTATACTTTTAGCTAGCTGCAATCTGTGGCATGGCCATGTGATGAAAAATTTTAACGCATTCTGTGGGTTTTCTAGAGCTTTTTGTGTGTTTAAGTAATGCAAGATCCATAGTACAGCATAGATAAATCCTAACGGAATACATATTATTACAAAGCTGTAAAGATAATAATTTATTTAATTTTAGGAAAGTCTGGCAAAGAAAGCAGCTAAAGCTATAAAGAGGACAACAAGGAAAACTTACATCCTTGGTGCTGGTGCACAAACAATTTGTAAGTATGACTTTTACTAAAGCAGGCATGACAGCACATCCATGCTAACATCACAAACCAGCTTTTGAACAGAAAACTCAAGTTCTGGTTTCAGGTAACAGTTAAATCTTTTCCCTTCCACACGCAGATTTAGCTCCTGGAGGGTCAGATGACTGGGCTTATGACCTTGGCATTAAATACTCCTTTACCATTGAGCTTCGGGACACAGGAACTTATGGGTTTTTGCTTCCTCCTCAGGAAATCAAACCAACTTGCTTAGAAGCACTTTCTGCTGTCAAAGAGATAGCTCAGCATGTTCTTCAAAATATGTGATGCTGAATTTATGTCAGTATGAATGGATTCAGTTGGCTTAAACTAATAATAATAATAATAAAATAAATCTTTCTGCTTTATTAAAATTATTTACATATAGGAAAAAAAAAAAAAAGGATGATTGCACCCTATATACTTCATTTTAGAATCCATGAAGTTTTTTCAACTCCATTTATATACCTACACGTACAACAGCACTGTTGTTCACTGGAGATCACTGGAGCTTCCCATGAGGACAGCAACACAGATAGCAGGAATACTGCCAAGACAATTTCCCAGCACTCCATACTCAAATACAGATTAAAAAACTCCATGGAAAAACCTATCTTGCACCAGGCAGTGTTCGCTGACTATATCTGTAAGAAAGGCACTCAGACTCTTAAAGGTATAATTTAAAATGTTACTTATTAGAGATAAAGGGAAAATAGCATAGATAATGTTATATCCCTGTAGATGGGAACCTCAGGTGGTGTAGCATCAGGGAAAGAACAACCCCAAGTACCACCATAAGGCCAGGGACTGAGCTGTTGGAGAGCAGTGAAGGGGAAAGAGGCCTGGGGGTTCTGGTGGACAGAAGGTTGACCATGAGCCAGCAATGTGCCCTTCTGGCCAAAATGGCCAATGGCATCCCGGGGTACATTAGAAAGGGTATGGTTAGTTGGTCAAGAGAAGTTCTGCTCCCCCTTGTCACGGTTTAACCCTGGCCCGGCAAAACAACAGATTTAAACCGAGAAACAGATTTATATATTAATCTCTCTCTCCTCTGATAAAGGAAAGAGAGAGAGAATAAGGAAGAGAGACTTATGGGTTGGAAACTAAACTACAGGACTTTAATGAAACAATAATGATAAATAGGAACAAATTACTAAATATATACAAATATACAGGAAAAATGATCCCACGTTCCTCCCCCCTTTCCCCAATAACTCTCACGTCACCACCGAGGCTGCAGGGCAGCCCTGGGAAAGTCCAGGCTGGAATCCTGGAGTCGGCAGCAGTCAGGAGCTGGGGGCAGGAACACACAGATTCAGGCTGGCAGGGATCAGGACCACAGGCAGAGGGATGGATGGAATCCTCTCAGGATACCGAAGGAAGCAGGGAGGAAGAAGGAAGGAGTAGAGATGTTTGACCCTTGTGATCCCTCAAATTTATACCGAGTATGAGGTGTATGGGATGGAATACTCTGTTTGGTCAGTTCTGACATCTATCTTGTCCGGTCCTCCCCAAAGGAGGGTTTCAGGTGGGACCTCGTTGCTCCTT